>CM061065.1:144999181-146199181 GCA_030762895.1 Sophora flavescens
TATTATGGCAGTTTTCTGTAAATATTGATAAAATTCTATGCTTTATGTGCTATTATAAGGTGTTCCTTTAATTGAATAACAAAAATTATATTTGAACAAAATTGGGACACCATACGACGTCCCTTTGGTTTTTTTTTTTTTGTGTATTTTTGGGATGCGTATATACAAAGAATATGGAAAAGTAAGTGACAGATATAAATAAACACATACGGTGTCACATACGGTGTCTAAAATTTGATATTCAAATATCATAACTCTTGAATAAAATATCTACTGTTTGAATATCAGTTTACTATAAGGTACTTTCATTTAGTTCCATATTTGTTTAAAGGAAATGATATGGGTCTCTAGTGTTTAGCTTGGATACCAACTCTTAGTAGTAGTTCATCTGAAACTTCAAGGACCCTGTTATTAGAAAATATCCCTTGAATTGATGAAATGTTGGTGTGATTGCTTGTATTGAAATTTTGGAGCAATAGCAAGTGATTTGTCAATTATGGCAATCCAATCAGTAGCTAAGAGATGGTTATCAATTTAAAGGTTCAGGATAAAGTTAAAGAAGTTCCAGTAGACGGTTTTTAAACATTTTTAACATAATTTCTTATGCTAGTTGTAAAATAGACTATTTCCTTATACAAAATTTGTCAATGAGATTATTATCATATGACTGGTGTGCATGCACATCTCCTTGCAGGTTTATTCACTCATTAGTTGAGACTTAAGATGAATTGAAAATGCCTGAAACAAGTAAACTAATTTCTTGTGAATGTATTGTCTCTCAGGATTATATAAGGATTAAATTAAAGGCTTTCAAGTCTTTATACTCTCCTTAGATAGGAATTGTTGAAAGATCTGGGAACTTTAATTGAAGCATGACAACTTTTCTAAATTGAGCTTCTCCCTCTAGTAGTAGTTCTCCAACTTAGCCTACCACAAGATGGAGATTGATAAGTAATTATAACTAACTTCATGTTCATATAATCTCGTTTGATTGCGGAAATCATACCTAAGTTGGTGATGTTCATTCTTGTTGTGTCAAGCTTGAAGCTTCCTTCATATTTCTTTTATATCTTGTGTTTCATAGGCATTAAAAAAAAACTGGCTGTGTGCCTTTTTAATTTAGATTTTTTTTCAGTTTGTCCCAGTTTAAATGAAAGAGAAAACATCAGCAGACTTAATATATGGTCTTTAAAGCTAATATTGAACCTTCATCTTGATTGGACCAGGGTACTGTGTAACCTTCAATTTTTCATTACATAAATATTAAAGCTCATTCATATTTGATGCCTGCTGCTTAGGTTAATAGGTTCCAACTTCTGAAAGAACTTTTGACTTGAGATAAACAACTGGTGTTTGTAATCTCTAAATTAGCTGACAAGTTTGACAAACTGTTTTTTGTGCAAATAACATTTTAAAGGCCCTTGTCACCATGATTTCATAAAACGATGACCTATATACAGGTTATTATATTATAACAATCTCATAACTGGCCAGTAGGTGTTGAAATCAAAAACACAATCTGCAAACAAGAACTGCATTGGCAGTGTGAAGCAGAACTGCATTGGCAGTGTGGAGCATTATGGAAAATGCAGAGAGAATAGAGAACTTGATTCTCATTGATTAGAAGAATGAAAAAGAGTTAATACAGATTGGATATATATACAACAACTAATTAACTTAAGAAAGCTAAAGCTATGAAGAAAGGAAACTAACAACCAACATAACCAACCTAACTAACATAACTGTTATTTAACTAACTAAACTGTTTTTGATAACTAACTAACTATTTTGACACCCCCCCGCAAGCTGGAAGGTGGATATCCAACATGCCAAGCTTGGATGATAGGAGACTGAATGGTCCATGTGCAAGAGGTTTAGTGAGAATGTCAGCTAGTTGGGCATGGGTGGAGATAGGCAATAGATGCAGAATACCAGACTGAACTTTCTCCCTAACAATGTGGCAATCAATCTCAATGTGTTTGGTCCTTTCATGGAACACGGGATTGGCTGCTATATGTAGAGCAGATTGGTTGTCACAAAAAATAGTGGCTTGCTGTTTTGGAATGTGCAGATCATGCAGAAGATACAACAACCATTGAGCTTCACAAGTGGCTTGGGCCAATGCTCTATATTCGGCTTCAGAGGATGATCTAGACACTGTAGTTTGCTTTTTGCTCTTCCAAGAAATGAGTGAGGAACCTAAGAAGAAGCAAAAACCAGAAACTGATCTGCGAGTGTCTTGACATGTGGCCCAATCTGAATCACTGAATCCTTTTAATTTCATAACAGAATCTGCAGGAAAGAACAATCCCTTCCCAGGTGCTCCCTTAATGTACCTAAGTACTCGCAAAGCTGCTTGGTAATGTGTTGTGGTGGGACTTTGTAGGAATTGACTTAGGTTGCTTACAGCAAATGCTATGTCTGGCCGAGAGTGTGTTAGATATATTAGTCTTCCCACCAGTCTTCGATAACTGCTAGGATCAGAAATAGGTTCACCACAACTGTTATGTAGTATTGCTTTGCAATCCATGGGAGTAGAGGATGGTTTTGCTGCCAACAGCCCTGCATCTTGGAGAAGATCAAGAGCATATTTCCTTTGGTATAAGCTAATCCCCTTTTGAGATCTAGCAATCTCAAAGCCAAGAAAAAATTTCAGCTGTCCTAGATCCTTGATGCTGAACCTGTCATCAAGAAGCTGTTTCATAGTATTGATTTCGGCTAAATCATTTCCTGCCAATATCAAATCATCAACATAAACAAGAATTGTTGTAAATGAAGCACCATTAGCTTTAACATAGAGAGAGTAATCAGCCATGGACTGAGAATATCCAGATGCCATTAAGACTTGAGAAAGTTTGGCATTCCACTGCCTGCTGGCCTGCTTTAATCCATAAAGGGATTTTTGTAATTTGCAGACCATTGATGAATCATTCATATGCAGACCTGGAGGAGGAATCATGTAGACTTCCTCATGCAAATCTCCATGGAGAAATGCTGTGTTTACATCCAACTGATGCAAATGCCACTGCTGAGAAGAAGCAAGTGCAAGAAGAACCCTGATTGTAGTCATTTTTACAACAGGACTGAATGTTTCTAGATAATCAATGCCACAAGTTTGTGTGTAGCCTTTAGCTACCAATCGTGCCTTGTACCTTTCTATTGTGCCATCTGCTTTATGTTTGAGTTTAAAAACCCATTTACAACCTATAGTGTGCTTCCCTGGTGGAAGAGTGGTGAGGACCCAGGTCTTGTTCTTTTCTAGAGCTGACAACTCAGCTTTGACAGCATTGTTCCAATTCTCATTTGTCACAGCTTCTGCATAGCTATTGGGTTCAGAACAGGATGAAATAGCTAATGAAAAATGCTTGTGTGTGTTGGACAGGTTATGGTAAGGAATGAAATTAGATAAAGGATACCTGACCTGTGACTGAGATGATGATGGTGTAGCAGCTGTGTTCAGGAGGGAACAATGATATTCCTGCAAGTATGCAGGTGGTCTTCTCAATCTGTTGGACTGTCTTGGTGCAGGAGGGGCTGAAACAAGCTCTTGTTGAATTGAAGTTGGGCTGATATCAGGTGGTGAAGGATTAGGATCAGTTTGCTGTTGGGAATTTGTGTGGAAAGTATCAGAAAAAGGGTCATAGGAAAGAAGGGGATTGGCATTAGGAGTACATTGTGGTGTTTTTGTAGGTTCAGTTTCAATATAGGGAAACCTGTTTTCATAGAACTGCACATGTCTAGAAAGAAAAGTTTCTCTATTTTTGAGATCAAACAAAAGGAATCCCTTGGTTCCAAACTTGAATCCAAGAAATATGCATTTTCTAGCTCTAGGATCTAGTTTCTTTCTGTTGGCTGAGAGAGTACTTGCATAAGATAAACAACCAAATATTTTTAGATTAGAAATGTCAGGAAGTTTGTTATGCAGAATTTCATATGGGGATTTGTTACCAAGATATGGGGATGGTTGTCTATTGATTAAGTGAGCAGCATGAGCTACTGCAAAGTTCCAAAAGAATTTAGGTAGTTTGGCTTGGAACAAGATAGCTCGAGTGATGCCAAGAAGATGTTGGTGTTTTCTTTCAACAATGCCATTCTGTTGTGGAGTTTCCACACAGGATGTTTGATGTAAAATCCCTTTTGTTTGATAAAAATCATGGAGAGAAAACTCTCTACCATTATCAGATCTAATGCATTTGATCTTTCTGTCAAACTGTGTGTGAACCATTTGAACAAACTGTTTTATTAGAGAAGGAACTTCAGATTTTTGTTTCATTAGAAACAACCAAGTAAATCTACTTTTATCATCAACGATGGTTAGAAAATAGCGATGGCCAAACATAGATGGGATAGACAAAGGACCCCAAATATCAACATGTATGATATCAAATGGAAAAGATGTTTCACTAATACTGTTACAAAAAGGTAGTTTCTTCTGTTTTGCTAGATGGCAAGCATCACAAGGAACTCTATCTTTATTACAATGAATGAAAGGGTAAGATCTGTGCATAATAGCAAGTTTATGAAAAGAAGGATGTCCTAATCTTCTATGCCACATATTACAATTGGTTGTGTCCAAGACATTTACAGAATGAGATTTGAAAACCACCATACTCGGGGGATTGATTGCATATAAGCCTGATTGCACCTTAGCTACACCAATCATCTTCATAGTGTTCAGGTCCTGTATGACACATTGAGAATCAGAGAATGTCAATTGGCAATGGAGTGTGGCAGTAAGTTTAGAAACAGAAACAAGATTAAAACTGAAGTCAGGGATATATAATACATTGGTAAGATAGAAATTGTCTGAGAAAAAGATGGTTCCTGAAATGTTAGCCAAGATATAGTTACCATTAGGCAACTTGACTGAAATTGGATGGATCTTCTTGAAACTATGGAAAAGATCTAAGGAATAACAGACATGATCTGTGGCACCAGTGTCCAAGATCCAAGATTTGAGTTTAGGAATCATTGAGATATTACAAATAATACCTGAAACCTTAGGAACTGTTGGAGAAGAACTAAACTGATTGGTACTGTGACTATGAGAATTCTGTAACAGTGCTAGCAAAGCATTGTGTTGCTCAGGAGTAAAGGCAAGATTCGGGCCATCAACACTTTCTTTGTGAGAAGCAACACTATGATCATCATCAGAAGTGTATTCATCAGGAGCTATGCAGTTATTAATGGCACTGTTCCTCTTGTAATTAGGAGGAAAACCATGTTTCTTGTAACAGGTGTCAATAGTATGACCACTGCGATTACAATATGTGCATATCTTTCTGCCTGTATTACCTCTACCTGCAGACTTTCCTTCTCTGTTTCGATTGTAGCCTCTATGATTCTCAGCAGCAGTAAGAAGGGCTTTAGGATCATCAGATGGACCAGCAAATTCCCTTTCTTGCTGAATTAAAAGAGAGAAAACCTGATTGATATCAGGTAAAGGGCGCATCATCATAATCTGTGACTTGACACTAGAATATTGCTCATTCAAGCCTTTGAGGAATCGAATAACCTCATCATCAGCTCTATAATTCTTGATGATGGGAACCAATGTGCAAGTGCAAACAGTTTGACATAAGCAAGAAGGAATTGGTCTAAGATTGTCAAATTCTTGCCATAGGCCTTTGAGATGAGTATAGTAAGCAGAAATTGAAAGATCACCTTGTTTGAACATGAAAATTGCTTCTTGTAAATCAGAAATGCGGAATGCATCCCCTTGACTGAAACGAAACTTCAAGTCATTCCAAACTTCTTGAGCAGTTTCCAAGCCAGACACACTTTGCAAAACTGCAGGATCCAAAGCCTGTTGAATCCAAGAGAGGACAAAGGTGTTGCATCGGTCCCAAGCATCAAATTCTTGACTGTCTTCAGCAGGTTTTGGAAGAGTACCATTGATAAACCGTAATTTGTTCTTGGCCTTCAAGGCCAGAGTCATTGATTTCGCCCATGTATGATAGTTTGGTCCAACAAGGGGAGCAGAAACAAGAACTGCACCAGGATTTTCGTTAGGATGCAAGTAGAAAAGATTGAAGGGATCAGCAAGAACAATGTGATTTGCCATGATCGCTTATGGCTATGAAAATTGGTAGAAGTGAAAAGAATCAGAGAATGATGCAAGAAGATGATTATGCGGAAGCAAGAATCGCGAATGATACCATGTTGAAATCAAAAACACAATCTGCAAACAAGAACTGCATTGGCAGTGTGAAGCAGAACTGCATTGGCAGTGTGGAGCATTATGGAAAATGCAGAGAGAATAGAGAACTTGATTCTCATTGATTAGAAGAATGAAAAAGAGTTAATACAGATTGGATATATATACAACAACTAATTAACTTAAGAAAGCTAAAGCTATGAAGAAAGGAAACTAACAACCAACATAACCAACCTAACTAACATAACTGTTATTTAACTAACTAAACTGTTTTTGATAACTAACTAACTATTTTGACAGTAGGAAAGTAAAGTACAAAATAAATCATATATAGGATTTCTGTTGTAATCTTCTTTATGAGTGGTGATGAATGTGAGGTCTTTTGATGTAGGCAATGGCACAAGTGGGTGGGTTGGTTATGTTGCAACCTGAAGTGGGAGGCTCTCGCGAGAATTTCTTCTTTGCTGGAATAGACAAAGTGCGATTTAGGAAGCCAGTGATTGCAGGAGACACCTTAGTTATGCGAATGACACTTATTAAACTGCAAAAGGGATTTGGAATAGCAAAGATGGAAGGGAAAGCATATGTTGGAGGTGAAGTTGTGTGTGAGGGTGAGTTTTTGATGGCTACTGGGTCTGGGAGCAAATAATTAGAGAAATCCCTCTACCAAGAATAGAGTTCATTTTGGTGCATTTCTTTTTTATATTCTTTTGGTTGTTTAATCCTTTATTTTTTATTTTATTTTAAATGAATGAACATATTCAGTATTTGACCATGTGTTTCATGCAAAGCATTTATTTATGGCATTCCAAGCTATATTTACATTTTCTTTACTTGATGCATATGAAAATGTATCTTGCAAGTCCAACATACTTTGAATATTAAGCCTACAAGTACAAGAATAATTCGTATGCATCTGATTTTAAATAATAGCAACTCAAACATGTTTCTGTATAGGCACATGCTATATATGACCAAGCAGCTCCTATAAACCACTTGGCCCCCAAGACTCATTTTAGATATAAATAGCAACAGTACTTATGGGTATGAAGTATGAACCTTTTCTTACTCACTCATACTTTCTTGCATCCTCACTTGCTTGATTGAAGCATAACTTAACCCCATCTACACTTCAAGACTTCAAGGTTACTACAGCTAGATCGTTACCAACCCCAAGAAGATGAACATATAACAGAGGAAACAACATGTGTTCCATTACAGAATACCCTCATGAAACGTATATGTTTTCAAATCTTGTGGTCAATATTAGGTTCACCTTGTGGTAAGGAAACTGATTCATTCGATCTACTATTACAGACCATTAGGCATCTTATGCTTATGTGCACTATGGGTAAGGTTAATTGCAGCAAATAGCAAAATTCTACGCTTTGAGAATTGAGAATCCTAGAGGTTGGAAGATCATCAAACAAGAAGTCCATTTGCTAATGCAGCCCAAGCTGTGGATGAATTGATGTTAAGATCAAACTGGATTTTGGGTAGGAAAAAAGAATTTGTTGCTTCTGTGTTTGTCTTTGAGTTTTTCAACTATTAATCTTATCATACTATCCTTAAAATATTGTAACCAAAAAAAAAATAAATGATTGTAACCAAAAAATACTATCCTTAAAATAGTAATTATTTCTCATTCCCATCTAAAAATCGGAGGATAATTTGAAAATTACAAATCTAAAAGTCAATTCGAATGACACAATTCAAACAATATTCCTTTCGATTAAAACTATTTTTAAAAGTGTGCAGACATATATTGATTACTACAAACTCATTTTTAATCAAAATCTGGTTATGGTCCATTGTGTAAATACAAATAGCTTAAGAGAGATTTGTCATTATTATTTGCAATTCTTTTCTAACGAAGTTTCCTTTGTTTTGAACAATATTAGCTCATTTCTTAAGTAGTTACCTAGTATAATAAACTCATATATTTGACTTATTAATAAAATTCACACATAAATAATGTTTAAATAATTAAGTCTAACAAGGCAACTTAAACTTGACAATTTACTCTAATGATTTTAATATTAACAAATTTAGATTTTATAAAATTGTAATATATTTTATGCTTTGAATTATTCTAACACTATTATACAATTTTTTTTATAGAGATAATTGTGTACAACCGTAGAAGTGGTTCAAATAAAAGCAATTGACAATAGTAGAAGTGGTTCTTTTTTAGTATAACACAAGAAACAGTCTAAAACGGGGTCATGAAAAGTTGAGTGCAACTACTTGTACATTATTGTAATAGTGCTGCTTATGAATGCTAGATGATAAGTAGTTATAGGACACGTGCATAGACAATGGTAAAGTAGTGCCAATGCATTGTTAATTTTTTTTTTTTTTTATCAGGAAGAAAGCAGAAAAGGAACCAAAACAAAGAAGGAAAAAGAAAATTAAGGCCTGAGCCTAATGATGCCTAGAGCACCAGCTAAAAGGATTCACTTGATTGGAGCTGGACAAGTCTCTCAAGCAATGTAGCCTTGATCCATAGAAGCCCCAAATTTCAGCAACCAATCTGCTCCAAAGTTCCCCTCGCGCATAATAGTCCGAGACTTGGACAAAAGGTTTCTGATACAATTAACAAGAGGTGCATACTGATGGAAAGGTTGATCACCCTTAGAAATGAGATCCAAAGCCAACTTGGAATCCGATTCACAAATGACTGCACGATATCCGGCCTTCCAGGCTAAGTCTAAACCATGAAAAATGGCCAAAAGTTAAGCATTAAGATTGGTAGTCATGCCACAGAAACCTGAAAAACCAGTCAACCACTCACCATGCATATTCCTAATCAATCCACCATAACCAGACTTGTCAGGGTTGCCAAGGAGCTGTCATCAACAATTAAGAAACACAAGTCCATTTAAGTTATCCATTTAAATCTTTCATGTTAAATTGAGACGAAGGCATAAAAAGATAATTATTTATGTACAAGTATTACTTTCTTTCTTTTTCTGTTGATCAAATATGTACAAGTATTACTATTACTATTGTGTCACGAAATAGCTGTATAATATTTTTACTATCTTCTTTTTTTGTATTTTTTTTTAAAAAAAACTTTGACAGTTATTTTAAGTCGTAATATCGCCTCTCCATTAATATAATTCTTAAACTTCATCAATCATCTATCAAACTTAGGTGATATTTGATTTAATTACTTTTTTGTGTTTATTAATATGTTTTTATTCATTATAGAAATTTACATTGTTATTACAAAAAATAAAATAAAATAATGTGATATTTTATAATTATAAATAAAACACGGTAACTCAAAATAAAATTAAAACCACCAAAATGCATTCTTAAATTTGCAAATAAGAATGGGAACGATAACGGTATCAACGTCATTAGGGGTGGTCATGGGTTCGGGTAGACTCACGAACCCGACCCATCCGATCCAGATTTTGTGGGTTGGTTTGGGTGATTAAGTTAGATTTGGTAAAAACAGAAAAAACCCATAGAGTATGGGTTGGGTATTGGGTTTCAGAATTCCAAACACACGGAACCCAACCCCATATTACGTGTATGTTTGGATAAGCGTTTGATAAAATTGATTCTGAATATAATTGATTTTGTAAAATTGCTTTTGTTAAAATTGAGTTTAAAGTGAAGTGATTTGTGTTTGGATGTTTTCATTCTGAAAAAGCAGGTTTGATGTAAAACTTAGTGTAAAATTTTCAACTCAACGCAAAAGCTACTTTTTGTAGCTTCTACTCTTAATAAACACGGAGGCAAAATCAATTCTACCTGACAGTAACCAAACACCTCATTTTTATTAAAATCACGTTTGATAGGGGTCATAATCAATTCTGGTGGTTTCTAACTTGAAACCAAACACACACTACTTAGTTTTGTGTCGATGGTTATTAATGTTGATGACTTTTACTCTTCCACTGTAATAATTTAGACTTTTAGTTGATGATTGTTGATGATTTTAGACTTAGTGTGTTTGGGAAAGCTGGAAAAAAAAAATTTTTTATAAGCAAAGATTTATTCATAATTGAGTACAAGAGGTACTCAAACCCAATACATCAAGATACCAAAAAGTCACTTAAACTGAGTGTGAGCAACTCAACGGACTCACACCAATCGGAATATTTCCATCCCACATTTCTCCCTCCTCTAGCAATGAGCCAACCCCATGATACTAGTTTTATTTTTGCAACAACTTCTGAATGTGCTGCAACAACATCCCAAAACAAAATATTATTCCTTAAAGACCACAAGTTCCATTCCACAACACACCAAATTAAATACCTAAATGTTTTCTTCACCTTTCATAAAAATAAGAGTCCATGCTGAATGAAATTTGCAGCTCCATCATAGTGCCAAGCCCCATTAAAACCAATCCAAGAATATGTAGAACTCCACACTGCATATGAAAAAGGACATGCAAATAAAAGATGACTTAGAGTTTCCTCCTGTTGAAAGCATAAAACGCGAGAAGAATTATGATTAGGCAAAATAACCCCACACCTCAACAGAGCTGACCTTGTGGGCAACCTATCAAGCATAATCCTCCATACCATGATGGTTACCTTTGACGGGATAGAGAGGCGTCATACACCCTTAAAGACTTTGGCCAGCAGATGATTCACAGAACTGTTATGATCACGCGACATCAGCTGTTGATATGCTGATTTTACTATGAATTCTTTTGATAAAGTATGCTTCCAATACCACTTGTCTGCTACTGATAAATTTGGTTGAACCCCTTGCAATAAAGCTTCCAATTCCTGAACCATAACAATCTCGTTTGGCAGTAAACTGCTCCTCCAATCCCACTGCCAGTGCCAGTTTCCATCCTCCCAAGTACCACATTCTGCAACAGTGACAGTTTTCTACGAAGCAAGCTGAAATAAAACAGGGAAATCCGTCATAAGTGAGCCATTTATGCTGATAATCGATTTTTATATCATCGATTATTGTAATAATCGATTATAATTAAAATCTGTTTTTGTTTTGGTCTGTTTACTGAAAAATGATTTTAAGATAATTTATTTCATTTGCGTGGTGCAAAAAAAATCACTTTTATATAATAAATTGCGAAAAAAGGGTAAGAAATTATTTGTACAATTTAGTAATATTTGCTTAGAAGTTAGTTTTGTAAGGATAAACACTGAAGAGAGTTTTGAGAATGAAAAATAATCAAATCACAACAATCTTAAGCTAAAACTAACTAGATGATATAAAACAGTTTTTTTTCCTAAAATAAATTTTTTAAGCAAAGTGCCAAACATGTTATATTATTTTGAAAACAGTTTTTTAGGGATAAAACAACTAAAATCTAAAATTTTAAGCTTTTCCAAACATGCTTGATGATTGTTGGTGTAATTTAAAGTTTTAAACATGTTTATTTGTATTTTTAGCATTTTTTCATGTTTTCAACTGATAGACCGGTGGATCGGACCCAAAAATGAACATCCGTGTATTTCTTGTCAAACCCGACGATCCATCCAATCCAACCGATAAATTGTCGAGTTGGGTTGGTTCGGTTTCATAATTTTTTTTTACAAACAAAATCCAACTCAATCCACTCACATTTAACTAGATTGGGTGTTAAAACTCACTGAACCCAATTCAACCCCATCGAAGACCACCCGTGAACGGCATCATTAATTACTTGACAATGATCATGGACTACATCTCATGTTCCCATCAGAGAAAACCTTCCGGACACTATTTAGTTAACATTATAAGAAAAATAATTAAAATAATCAAAACAGAACATCTTTTGTTTTAATATGACCTAAAGTATGAAAGGTCCCTATCACCTAATTAATAAATCATCATCTCATCTATATCATGCATGAGGGATTCCCTCCAGTAGATTTATAGATCGTTGGATCAATCAAACGGCCAGGATTTAATTAGTTCAATTTTAAATTAATTTTTTTTAATATTAAAATTTTTAAACTGATTGGTTGAGAATCCTTAAGTCGTAATATCGCCTCTCCATTAATATAATTCGTAATATCACCTCTCCATTAATATAATTCTTAAACGTCATCAATCATCTATCAATGAGGTGATATTTGATTTATTTATTTATTTATTTATTTATTTATTAATATGTTTTTATTCATAATTATAGAAAGTTAGATTGTTAAAAATAAAATAAATAATGTGATATTTTATAATTATAAATAAAAACACAGTAACTCAAAATAAAATTAAAAGCACCAAAATGCATTCTTAAATTTGCAAATAAGAATGGGACGACAATGATGTGAACCTCATCATTACTTGACAATGATATGGCCTAAATCTCATGTTCCCACCAGACCTTTCAGGCACTATTTAGTTAACGTTATAAGAAAAATAATTAAAATGATCAAAATAGAACATCTTTTGTTTTAATATGATCTAAAGTATGAAAGGGCCCTATCACCTAACTAATAAATCATCAACTCATCTATATATCATGCATGAGAGGGTTTGAAAAGCAAGTATCTTAGCCATATAATTTGAACTTAAAAACAATATGGGGCTCCAAAATGAGCTCAGCTTTTCCATTGATGATTGTGAGAAGTTGCTGTTTGACAATGTAATGGATTAAAATAAAAATAATGCAAAGGTCCAGCTCATCTAAAAATCTATGTATTATGCCTTCAATATTTTTAGCATTCTGGTTGATGAAGCAGCATGGGCATCTCATCAATGATTACCTATGTATATCTTTTTCTTTTGCTTTCGGAGGCACACAACAACACATGGTATGATTAGTGTTGCTTGTTCCCTTTTGGCGAGTATTGTGTAATTTGCTTCCATAATTATCACTAATTGTGCCTGCGCTCACAAGGACCCAATCTTATGATTATGTGCATCTCTTGTATTAAAATATTTTAGTCAAAAGTTTTCAAACATAACAAACTAAATTGCCAAGTAATTGCCTCTCCTTTTCTTTATATGCAGTGTGGAAATGTACTATTGTTATATGCTATTGCTACAGAATTTCAAGTTTGAACACCCCACCAACGCGTCTCTCTCTATCTCTATCACTATCTGTTTGATTCTTTGATGTCCACTTCTGGCGTGATGTGTGGCTAGGCATGTCCAGTTTCAACAAATAAAATAAGAATAAGATGTAGCAGCTCCACTTTTTAGTACCCATATATCATTGAAGATCATCATGTGAACAACTCATGCTCAGACTAAAAAAAATACACGAATTACCGATGGAAAAAATCTATCGAAAATAAAGAAATTCCGTCGAAAAATGATATTACTGACGGAATTTCCGATGGACACAATTCCGTCGGTAATAGGCGCGTAGGAAAGCCTTTCCAACGGATCTTGTTCGTCCGTCGGGAATTTCCGACGGCTTTAACCGTGGGAAAACTTGCCACACAGAACCCCTAATTACCGACGAAAATTTCGTTTGTAACTCTCTGTGTAAGTTACCGACGGAAAATTCCGTCCGAAAATGTAACCAACAGTTACCGACGGAAATATCCATCAGAAACAAGGTTTTTTATTTTTATAAATTATTTTTTATTTATTTTGTTTTATATTAATAATTAATTATTTTTATTAAAATTTATATATTCAATATTAAATATTATATTTAATTTATTAATTATTATTATATTTTATTTTAGTTAATTATAATTTAATTATTATTATATTTATTAATTTATATTTTATTATAATTAATTATAATTTAATTATTATTATATTTTATTTTAATTAAATATTATTATATTATCCATAAATAAAATATCTGTCTATCTACAAAACTCTACTACACCTATAACTATCCTAATACCCATCGCCATAATATCCGTCATCGTCGTCCTGTCGGGGGGAGTCTGCCGGCATCACATGACTATCAAGATGCGGCTCAGAAGACAGACCGACATCATGTGACTACGGTGGTGGATCAGTAGTAGTAATCGAGCCCAGCGGTCGTGACCGTAGAGAATGTCTCCATCTGCTGCATGATGCGTTCGTTCGTCTCCTCGCATCGCACCTCTGCCTCGCCCGCCTGCACCTTCTCCGTGTCATGTGAGCCAGAGGATGTAGGATCCCTAATGGTCAAGCTAAACGTCGACCCCCAACGGATCGACCTGGCTAGGGTTGTAGTACTGTAAATCCGTCCCTTGTTCTTCCAGCTCGCCACATCCATCCAGGCCTGGGTCTGCAGTCGCTCAACCTCGGTGGGGTCCAGTTGAGAAGGATCTTTGGCACTAGAGCAGGAGGCAGCCTCAGATGCTACCTAACTAAACCTAGTGTTGTACTCCGCCTGCGATCAATACATTACAATCAATATTTATTAAACTATATATATATATATATATGTGTGTGTGTGTGTGTGTGTGTGTATATAACAATAATAATAATAATAATAATAATAATAATAATAATAATAATAATTACAAATAGTTTAAATATTAAAAAAAAACACTTTAGCTTACCACTGTCTGCATCGATCTCTAATCAACAAACTCGTCGGTGTCCGAGCGAAT
The DNA here is from genome assembly GCA_030762895.1 of Sophora flavescens. Classification (NCBI taxonomy): domain Eukaryota; kingdom Viridiplantae; phylum Streptophyta; class Magnoliopsida; order Fabales; family Fabaceae; genus Sophora; species Sophora flavescens. Next base: position 145,013,825 of record CM061065.1, read on the forward strand.
TTGTGTCTGCTCAAAGACCGTAGGGACATCAACGGGCCGAGCTAGCTCTCTTGCCTGCAATCGACACACCAATAAAATCAATTAGTTATAAAACAAATTTTTAATAAAAATATACAGTTTATAAATAAAGTTATTTATATATGCATACCATGTAAATGGCATGCTGCATGTGGCTAATAGAACCACCAGTGTGCATGCTCCCACCTTCTCGGAAGCCCATTTTCTCTTCACCTGTTCACACTTCAGCTTGTAAGCTGGAGTGTCCCAGTACACACACAGTTGGGCCCAGATGTTGGGCCCGATGTAATCCGGACGTATCCGGATCTCCCTACGCTCTTGGAGCATGTCCCTCAGTCAAGAAGCTGCTCGATCGTCAAAGATAGCACGTATCTCTGAGGTATGATCCGGTAACCAGCGCACAAGCTCCTGTTAATAAATAAAAAAATATTAATAACATTATACAAAAAAATATATAAAATGCGTGAAAAATAAAGGGAAAGATATGTTGCACATAATCCCTAATAAAATGATGTTTAATCTCTATGTGCTTAGGTCTAAAATGCAAAATTGGATTCTTAGATAGATTTATTGCAGTAGTATTATCACATATAAGCGGAATACTACTTACAAATACATTGTAGTCCTCCAATCGATGTTTGATCCAGAGAAGTTATGAGCAGCAACTAGCAGCTGATATATACTCAGCTTCAGCAGTTGATAAAGCAATGGTACTTTGTCTTTTGCTTGATCATGAGACAAGATTAGCTCCAATGAAGTGACATCCTCCACTAGTGCTTTTTCTTTCAATTCTATCTCCAGCATAGTCAGCATCACAGAAACCAACTAATCAATAATCTTCATTTTTCTTAAAGCACAAACCAAGATTAGTAGTACCTTTTAAATATCTAAAAATTATCTTAACTGCTGATAAGTGAGATTCTCTAGGATCAGATTGAAATCGAGCACATAAAACATACACTGAACATAATATCAGGCTTAGACGCAGTAAGATATAAGAGAGATCCTATCATACCTCTGTATACCTTTTGGTCTACCTTTTTCTCTTTATCATCTTTGTTCGGTATGGAGGTGGGGTGCATAGGAGTATTCATTGGTTTACAATCATCCATCTTAAACTTTTTCAGAAGTTCTTTTGTATACTTAGTTTGGTGGATGAGCACCTTGTCCATGGTTTGTTTTACTTGAAGTCCAAGGAAGAATTTGAGTTCTCCCATCATGCTCATTTCAAACTCTCTCTACATTAACTTAGAGAATTTTTTGCATAGAGACTCATTAGTACTACCAAAAATAATATCATCAACATATATCTGTACAACTATGAAATTAGAATTAATGGATTTTCTAAATAAGGTTGTATCAACCTTTCCTCCATTGAATCCATTTTCCATAAGAAATGAACTTAGTCTATCATACCAAGCTCTAGGAGCTTGCTTAAGACCGTACAAAGCTTTCTTAAGCTTATATACATGTTCAGGATGGGTTTCACCCTCAAAACCCGGAGGTTGCATAACATAGACTTCTTCATTAATAAAGCCATTTAGAAAAGCGCTCTTAACATCCATCTGAAAAAGCATAATACTAAGATGTGCAGCGAATGAAAGTAGAATTCTAATAGCTTCTAATCTAGCAATAGGTGTAAAGGTTTCAGTATAATCTATACCTTCTTCTTGAGAGAAACCTTGAGCAACAAGTCTTGCTTTGTTTCTGATTACCTAACCTTTTTCATCAAGTTTGTTCCTGTAAACCCACTTTGTTCCAATCACTGATTTGTCTTTGGGTAGTGGAACCAGAGTCCAAACATCACTTCTTTCAAACTGATTGAGTTCTTCTTGCATAGCTAGAATCCAACCATCGTCCAGCAGAGCCTCGTCTATTGTCTTTGGTTCCAACTCAGAGACTAGTGCAGAATTGTCTTGTTCTCTGAAGGTTGATTTGGTTCTTAACTTGTCATTGGGGTTTCCAATGATCTGATCTTGTGGATGATAATTCTTGAAGTACCAAGATTTTTGAACTGTATCATGTTGAGAAGTGGAAGTTTCTGGTTATTGTGTGGGGTCATCTTCTTGATCATCAACTTTTATCTCAGGTGAGTCTCCTGGCGTGCTTAGATCAAGATTTGCAAAAACTTCATCTAGCTCTGATAATTTCTTATCAGGCTGTTTATCGTCAAACTTGACATGAATACTTTCTTCTACTATCAGAGTCCTAGAATTATAAACTCTAAAGCATTTAGATGTTTCAGAATATCCTAATAGTATTGCACAATCTGTTTTAGCATCAAATCTACCAAGTTGATCTTTAGTATTCAGTATAAAGCATTTACAACCAAAGGGATGAAAATAAGATATGTTGGGTTTTCTTTCTTTCCACAGTTCATAAGGAGTCTTATTCAGGATAGGTCTAATGTATATTCTGTTCTGAATGTAATAGGCAGTATTAACAGCTTCAGCCCAGAAGTGTCTAAGGACAGAATTGTCATTGAGCATAGTCCTAGCCATCTCTTGAAGAGATCTGTTCTTTCTCTCTACCACACCATTTTGCCGTGGTGTTCTAGGTATTGAGAAGTTGTGAAGGATACCACTCTCTTCACAGAACTTATATGAAATAGCTCATTTTCAAACTCTCCCCCATGGTCACTTCTGATTGAAGTGATACACATGCCTTTTTCATTCTGTACACGTTTGCAGAATACATAAAAGACCTTAAAAGACTCATCCTTGTGAGTTAGGAACATAACCCATGTCCATATAGTGTAATCGTCTACTATGACAAGACCACATTTCTTACCACTGACAGAGGCAGTCCTTGTTGGACAAAAAAGATCAAGATGTAGCAACTCTAGTGGTCTATTGGTACTAACAACATTATTAGATTCAAAAGAACCTTTGACTTGTTTTCCCTTTTGACATGCATCACAAAGAGCATCTGATTTGAACTTGAGGTTCGGTAGTCCTCTCACGAGGTTATGCTTGTTTAGCTTTGAAATTAATTTCAAGCTTGCATGACCTAGCCTTTTGTGCCAAATCCATCGCTCATCTTCAATGGACACTAGACATGAGACACTTTGATTTGAGAGGTCCTCCAAGTCAATATTGCAGAGATTGTTTTGCCTTTTTGCAGTGAATAAAAGTGACCCATCATCTTTCTTGACGGTACACATGTTCTTATCAAAAGATACTGCATATCCACTGTCACATAATTGACTTATGCTCAGTAGATTGTGCTTCAAGACATTTACTAAAAGAACATTATCAATGGAGGGAAAAGGATGTTTACCAATTTTACCTACACCAGTGATTTTCCCTTTCTGATTTTCTCCAAATGTGACCCAGCCACCATCTTTGGGCTTAAGGTTTTGGAACATAGACCTTTCTCCTGTCATGTGTCGTGAGCAGCCACTGTCTAAGTACCAAGGCATTTGTTTTCTTCCTGTTGTTAAGCAAATCTGCAACAGGTATTATTTTATCTTTATGTACCCAAACTGACTTGGGTCCTTTCTTGTTAGTTGTCACTGGACGAGTATGTTTAGTATATTTATTGTGTATGCATCTAGATGTAATATGCCCATTTTATCAACATACTTTACAAAAGGTGTTAGACTTAGCTTTGGTATGTTTATTTGGAACTTTTGAAGCTCTATGATGTTTAAGTGGTTTTGACTTTTTGTGAGATGTGTCTTGCTTCTCTTTGTCATAACCAAGACTAGATTTATCATAAGGTGACCTAGAGTACCTTAAAATGAGGCTAAGCTTATCTGAGCATCCTACAAGCTTTGACAGAGAATCAGTTAGATATGTTATATCTTTCTTCAGTTTTGTAACTTCACAAGAGACATCAGGTTTACACACCACTTTGTCAACTAGATTGATATTCACTGATTTTAGCATGTCGTTTTCATTTTTGAGATTTTTCTCCTCAGTGCAGACCCTATCATATTCTTTAGATAGTTTAGAAAATTTCTTTTTGAGACTCTTATATTCTCTTGATAGTATAGATGACTCATGCAACAATTCATCAAAAGCATTTTGAAGAGTGGACGGGTCAGAGTCCATTACCTCAGCATCAGTGTATTCACTTTATGATCCAGTGTCTGCCATGAGACACATATTTGCCTCTTCCTCAGCTTCATTTTCTTCATCTGATGATGACATATCAAGATCCTCCCATGTAGCCAGTAAACTTTTCTTCTTTTTGAAGAATTTCTTTTTGTCCTTTAGCTCAGGGCAGTCAGCTTTGAAATGATCAGGTTTCTTGCATTCAAAGCACAAGGGTGGACCTTTTTCCTTGGAGTCTGACTTCTCCTTGGAAAACTTTTTATTTAATTGCTTCCTTCTGAAACCGCCTTTCTTTCTCCACATATGTTGAATCTTTCTAGAGATAAAGGATAATTCATCCTCTTCTGATTCTTCATTATGATCAGAATATTCAGACTCAGCAGATGACTCAGCAGCTTTGAGAACTTTTAATGAACTTGTTTTCTTTGCCTTTAGGGCAATAGATTTTCCTTTTCTGGAGTTGTCTTCTTCATTGAGTTCAAGTTCATGCACCTCGAGAGATCCTAAAAGCTCTTCCAGAGAGAGTGTATTAAGTTTTTTTTGCTTCCTGAATAGCAGTTACGTTGGGTCTCCATTGCTTCCAGAGAGAGTGTATTCAGGATTTTTCTGACATGATCTCTATTTCCATATATTTTTCCAAGAGATCTGAGACTGTTGGTGATGGTTTGGAATATTCCAAACATTTGGTCTATTATTTCATGTTCACCCATCTTGAATAGCTCATGCTGATGAACCAGCATGCTAATCTTGGATTCCTTAACTTGTGAGGAACCCTCATGAGCTAGGGCAAGAGTATCCTAGATTTCTTTAGCAGTATTGCAGTTGTGAACTTTGTCATGTTCAGATCTGGTGATGGCACACATCAAATAATGCTTAGCTTTAAGATTGAGTTGATGCTTTGCCTTTTGATCTGCTGTCCAGTCTGCTCTAGCAACAATAGCTCCATTTTCATTTCTGGATTCGGTATAACCAGTTTCTATGAGCTCCCAGATGTCTAGACTTTGTGCATCCAAAAAGGCCATCATCCTCTTCTTCCAGTAGTCATAATCAGAACCATCAAAGAGAGGAGGTCTGTTGATAGCTTGTCCTTCTGCATCCATGGTTATTGGTTCATACTCCCTCAGCACTTGTTAGGTGCTCAACCCTTTCGAGGCAGAGCTCTGATACCAGCTGAAGTTAACACAGGCAAACACACGAAGGGGGGTTTGAATTGTGTTTGTTAATAATTTTTGAAAGCAACCTTTAAAACAACTTTTGCACACAAGGAGATTAGAAACAGAAGCAAGCACAAGAACAAAGATCCTTCTTAAAAGACTTTAACAAAAGCAATATCAAAACCCCACAGTTAGTATAAGCAAATAAAACTGAAGAGTTTAGGGATAGAAGATTCACGTAAGAGATTTTATTCTGTTTCACTCTCTTCCAACCAAGAGCTACGTCCAGTCCCTTCGACTTGAAGGATTTATCCACTATTTCTCCAAATAGATTACAACCAAGTGTGAACACCTAATTTTGTCCGGATGTTTTTTTTTTAATTATTGTTTTGAAAAAATAATAAACAAAAAAATGATGATAAATAAAAATTAAAAAACTTTGCAAAAGAAAAAAAATGTTTTTGTTCTTGGCCTATTATAGGGTTAGTGTAGCTCATTTTCATATCTGGTTGCAAGTGGCTTGTTGAGCCCATGATCCAAGTCCAAAAAAAAGACTTCTGATTTTTATTTGAAAAAATAAAAATAAATTTTAATTCTTTGTCCTTTTTTTCCATCCTTGCGTTGTCTTCTTCCATTTGAGGTAAACCAGCTTTCTCTTTTATTTCCCTTCTTTTGTTTTATTTCACTTTTTTCCAGAAAGAGGGGGACGCCATCCCTGCCCTTGCACCTGCCAGGCGGGGTAGTGGGAGCACCACACCATGGCACCAGAATCTGTCCAATTTTCGTCCTCCCCTTTTCAGAGCAAATAACAGATCTTTGTTTTCTTCTTCATCCTATATATACCCGTTACATTTCAGAGGAAGGATGGGTTTTTTTTCATCAATCATCATTAAGGCAAAATAATGTGTGGAACTAAGAGAGTTTAGAGGGAATATCAGAACTTGATGGGTCTCTCTTCACTAGTTTTCTTTGGTCTTCATTTCTTCCCCTCCTTTTCCACCTTCTATTGCTTTCCTTGATCTTATCTTCAAAAAAAAAAAAACAAAGACATAGAACAAACAGAACCACATCCGTCCCTGTTGCAAGCTCCACCTCGGACCTCCGCCATCTTCGCCGTAACTCAGCTCCGCCACGATCACATCATAGTACCTCCACCTCGCGTCGCTGCCGCCGTCTTCATCACTGACCACCACCAAAACGGCTTCGCCGCTTCGCCGGGTCAGCTCTACGGAACGTCGTCGAGACGCCTCGAATCGAAGCCCGAATCGCAGATCTCAGACCCACCACCACACCGGACTCACTCACTGCAGCGTCACAACCTCGGACCTTCGCCGTCGTCGCAAAACGCAGATCTTAGGCTCAGACCCACGCACGATTCGCACCCTCTGCCCCTCTGCCTCGCCGTGCACGGTCCCTCCGACCCACCGCTGCCGTGTCATCGTCCCTGTCGACATCCAACCACCTCGCATCTGCTACCGCGACGTCCGTCGAACTCTCTGGTCCTCTGTCACGTTTGGTAACGATGAAGCTGAAGCTTCCTTCAAATTTCTTTCTTCTGTTTTATCATTTATTCATGGCCCCATGGTTCTGATGGTTTGTTTACTTGGGCTTATGGTTGTTGCATGGGGCCCAAACATACTTTTGTTTGTTTGGTTTTGGCCATTTATTGTTATGTTAGAATGTTGGGCCAAATAATCTGTCTCAAAAAAAAATATTAACAAATTCTGTTTCTTTTAAATAAAAAAAAATCTTTTTCTGAATTTAAGTCTTAATATAAGGAAAAATATAAAAATGAAAAATTAAAATAAATGTTTTGATGATTCTCAGTTCCTTGTTTCTTAATCAAAACTCTTCTAAAAAAGAAATCGAATCTTTTTATTATCTTGGATCGGTTTTTTCTTAGGCTTAGGTTCTCAAAAGTCAACATTTCAAAAAAAAATAAAAATAAAGTTATCTTTAACAAAAATAAAAAATTTCAAAAAAATAAAAATGGTCTTTACAAAAATCAAATCCTTTTCAAAAAATTAAAATCAACCGATCAAATATTTTTCAAAGAATTATGTGGCTTTGAAGAATTATGTGGCTTTGAGTTTCCCATCGCACCCTGGAATACGTAGGAGTAAGATAAATCATATTGTCAAGTCAAAACCAAAATTTCCCTTTTTTTTGTGTGTCTCTCTTTATGTTAAAATAATTAATCAAAATAGTTAAACTTGTCTATTTTTTAGGGATGCACTATGGACACGGTGCCATGTTCAGTCCCTTAGATTTGAGGTTGCTCTGTTGATTTATGTGTCATGTTCAACCTCATTTAGATTTTATAAACAATAAATTTAAAAATGTAAAAAATTAATAAAAATTTAAAATATTAAAAAGTAAAAATAATTCTTTCTTTAAATATTTTTGGGTAAAATAAATATTTAAAATTTGTTTGTTTTTTTTTTGCACAATTAACTTGAGGTACCGTTTTTTAAACGGGCGATGTGGGGTGCTAACACTTTCCCTACTTGTAACCGACTCCCAGACTCATCTCTCTCTCTTTTTTTTAGACCAGTTTACCTTTAAATAATTGGATTTTCTAAGATTTTCCCAATAAAAAATTTTAGTGGCGACTCCTCTGTTTTTTTCTTTATTTACGCGGCTCCCGGATGGGACGGTTGCGACAGCTGGTAACTCCACTGGGGATTTGGAAATTGTCAGGCCTACCATAGTTGGTTGTGCAAAATTTTATGTATTTATTTATTTATTTTTTAATAACTTTGAAATTTTTTTACCCCTCTTTGTTTTATTTCTTTTGTAAATAGTTTTAAATGCTTATCTTTGTATATTCTGGCAACCTTAGGGTAGAGAACTATTGTGCTGGTATTGTTTGTTCTTTTTGCAGGTTTGGGGTAGTTTTGTTTTAGTAGATTTTTGTGAAAGTTTGTATGCTCCCATCACACACATCACTATCACATATTGCACACACTTTTGGCACTATACCCGAGCTTGCTCAAAACCTAAGGATTAGGCGGTGTCTCGACATTGTCATTGAAGAGGTCTTGTACCTCCCTGATATTTGTTGATTCACTACTTAGGTTGTACCCGATATCATGGGATGGTCATGTTGAGAGCGTTTATCCCTATTTGTGACTAGATTCATGAATCGATCCTTATCATTCGGGATAGGGGCAATCTGGGGACCATGGCTTTTAAAAGTGTAGACCATACCCGATTTTCACTGAGAGAGCAAACTTAGTAGCCAAACCTGTTTAGAGTCATTACCTCAGGTGTGTCCAACTCTAAGTTTTACCTAGCTTAGGACAAAGGGAGCATACTCTCTCTCTCTCAATTTTTTTATTATTTTATATGGTACCATAAGCATAAATTGCTACGCACATACATATTTACTATGAAGTTTTATAAAAAGAAAAAAGGGGGCCACACATCGTCGCTCCAAGCCCGAATGACATGTTCGAATATTATTTCTAATAAGCGGCATGTCATAGTGAAGGTAGTGCATTGACAGCATACCCGACATAGGGTTCCCAACCCTACGAGGGCTCATGCAACATGAATCATGTAGGGCACTTTTTTGTTTCATTTCTAATTTTTTATTTATTTGTGCTTCTTGGCAGGAAGACCTTAGTATTAATCTTATAGCAAAGAATGGAAGGACCTAGCATAAAAAAGAGTACTAGCAATACAAACAGTTCCAAGAAGAGCATCAAGATCGACGTGACACTCAATGATGTTCAGAGCTTATGGGAAATCAGTCAACAAATGTCAGAAAAGACACGTTCAAACTTTAACAACAAGTACGGGAGGATACTAGATATTTTACGTATTCCGGTGGATGCCTCCGCTCTGAGTGCATTTGCTCGGTATTGGAACTCAACTTTGAGATGTTTTGAATTGCCAGACCTAGATATAACTCCAACCATAGAGGAGTATGCTTACATGTTGAGATTGCCTATCCAAAAAGGATCGCTTGTCTATTTGTATTATGGACAATATGTGGCAGATGGGAAGATAACAAGTTTGTTGGAGCTTAAACCGGAACAATTGGATAAAGTGGAAAAAGAAAACACTACTGGTTAGAAGAGGCGATTCTTGGAAGGTTACCTTAGGGAGTTGGCTCAACAACAACGATGGGTTACTTTTAATAGATTGTTGGCTCTCCTTATCTATGGACTGGTGCTTTTTCCCTTTATTCCAGATGTGATTGATCGATCAGCTATGGACGTCTTCTACAGAGTTGAGGAATATGGGGTGAATTCAGTCCCTGCTATCTTAGCTGAAACTTTTCTCTCACTACAAGTTTGTCATCAGAATCAACAAGGAAAGTTGCGATGTTGTGCACCAGTGTTATACGTTTGGATTATGACTCACTTGTATGCTGGTAACAAAATTGATAGAATAGATGATCCATTAAAAGGATTCATTCTCATGCCGCTAAAGTCACGCAAGCTATACGAAGGGAAACAAGAGTTTGATCAGGTCGACTCACGTTCATTTAGATGGATGTGCCCATGGTACAATGGAGATTCGGTTATATTCGATTGTGGAAGTTTCCCGAATGTCCCATTGATGGGACCCAGAGGATGTGTGTCATATTCACCAGCTCTAGTAATGTACCAACTTAGGTGGACACAAGATGAACCCCAAGAAGAGCTGCTTGGCGGAGCATCTTTCCTATATCAAGAATGTGAAAGCATCAAGAACCAGACAATGGCAATAAGGTCAGCATGGGACAATATTCATACAAAAGGACGTGATGAGTTAGGAAGGCAGATAATAGCTCAAACAAAAAGATATGAAGCATGGAGATAAGTAAGAAGAGGTTGTCTTTCAAAACCAGAACCCCCTCCTAGTACTGAAAGCAATCCTCTTACAGAAGATCAAATGCTGAAAAAAATTGAAGTTCCAAAAGCTCGGGTGGGGGTTTTGGATGAAAAGAACCAAGTTGCAGAAGTAACTATTATCAAACTCCAAAGCCAGGTGCAAAAGCTGAATTTACAAATCGAGAATTTGAGAGATGAATGTGCCGATTCCTACGAAGCCCCAAGCCGCATGAAAAAGGCAATAAAGGAAAAAGAAGCAGAGATTCGAGAGTTGCAAGCAAAGATGGAATGTCAAGAAAATACGCTAGTCATAATTCTGAAAGAAGAGCTTGAGTGGGACGCAGGGATTCATGCCGAAACAATATAGATACTAAAGGAGAGAGTTGAATCTCTACAAGAATCCTTGGCCCAAACCGAACTTTACTCTTATCGAGGTTGGAACGAAGATGCCAAGTATCGCGAATTATTAGCAGAAGCTAATGCGAGGGAAAATTGGATCAAGACCAAAATACAAGAAACTGAAATAGGAGAAGCTCGACGTCATGCAGAATGGGTAAAGGGATAGAAATTGGTTGTGAGTGATGTAATGTATGAAAGGGGAGCATGGAGAAGAAAATATGAAGACATAATTGGTAAACTTCAATATCATACTTCCCAGTTGGTGGATCGATTTGAAGAAGTATCAATTCATGTTTACAAGAACCCTTTCCTCCCGATACCACCAGAGGTGACTAAGTTCTTCAAGTATTTTAGGAAGCTTGCAAAGGGATTCAGGAAAAAGAAGATGAAGCTCTTGACATAGTATTTTGTAGTCCCCTAAGACGGATTTAGAACTATGAAAACTCTCGATGTATTGTTTTTTTATTTTGACCAAAGACTCATGTTTGTATCCCAATACTCATATAATGAAATGGAAGTTTTCATCAATGTTTGTGGAATGCTCTTTTTCCAGATGATATCTATCGAGGAGTGAATTCTCCCTTAGATACTTCATCAACTATATTTTTACCCTAAAAACGATGTGTTTTCTGCGTAAAATAGGGGTGTCATCAAAACAACAACATTGCTAGTACAGATGTGGCCTATCGAGGAGCGGATTCTCCCTTGGACTCGACATCAACTGCAATCAAGCTAGAGGTGTATGCGACGGTCTTCCTATCAAAGTTGGAGTTTAATTGGTTTTTGCTCATTCTTTTGATTTTATTCATTTATTATTTTATTAAATAAAACAGTGTGGCTTTTCTGAACAATTACTCTAAGACACCCTTATCGCACTCGGTCACAGACAAGAGCCATGGCAGATGACCTAGAATAAGTCCAAGATATGAGGGATGAAGTCAGTCAAATCAAAGATCAGATGACTAAGATGATGGAGATCCTACAAGCAATGCAGAAGGAATAGAACACAGAGGAGAACCCTCTAGCCTCGAACGAAGGACATCCAGCCACACCTCTCATCCCGCCCGATTTTTCTCAGATTCCTATTCAAGGCTTCAACCAACCAGGGGCCATGATGCCTCTCATTATTTATCCAACCAACCAAACTCATCTTTCATTTGACCCGAACAATCCCCCATACGGTTTGCCTCGTGGATTTGTGCCACCAACGGCCCCCAGCCCACAAGATGGCATTCAAAACTCCGAACATATCACTCAGACACAAACCCCCACCAGTGCTGTCGAAATACTGCAAACACAAACTGTCAACCCTACAGATGGTAACACCCCGACGGCGACACTTTCTGCCAATCCAAAAACCCAATACATCCTAAATTATGGACCCCAGGGGACTCAAATGATGCCAAACTTAGGATCCTCTTACATGCCATACTCCTTCCCTCAGAATATGTACGGTGAAATTCCAATGAATCAGTCAGGAGGAAATTCCCAATCTAAATAAAAGTTGGAAGTGCTGGAGGAAAGACTACGGGCCATTGAAGGGGTAAATAGTTATGGTCTGCGGGATGCCTCGGAACTTTGTCTGGTGCCAAATGTTGTAATTCCGCCGAAATTTAAGGTGCCCGATTTCGACAAATATCGGGGAACCACTTGTCCCAAAAACCATTTGACCATGTATGTAAGGAAGATGGCATCATATGCTCAAGATGATAAGCTCTTGATTCACTTCTTCCAGGACAGTTTAACTAGGGCAGCTTCAAATTGGTACACGTATCTCGAACAGGCCTACATCCGATCCTTCAAAGATCTAGCAAATGCTTTCCTGAAGCAATACAAGTACAATATTGACATGGCTTCCGATAGGATGCAACTCCAAAATATGTCAAAAAAAGACACCGAGACTTTCAAAGAGTATGCACAACGATGGAGGGAATTGGCTGCTCAGGTAGAGCCTCCATTAGCTAAGAAAGAAATTGTGGCAATGTTTATTGATACACTCCAGTCGCCCTTCTATGATTGAATGATTGGGAGTGTGTCATCAAACTTTTATGATATGGTCATCATCGGTGAGAGTATTGAAAGTGGATTGAGGAATGGCAAGATCACTGAGTCTTCATTAGGGAACGGCCCAAAGAAAGCCCCATTTGTGAAAAGGAAGGAGGGAGAAGCACATGCAGTAACCTTTGAACAAAAGAAACCGAACCAATGGAGACCGAACCAAGCACCCGTCTTCCAAGCCCAGTACACCCCGTATTACCAATCATCTCCATATCACCAAGCCAACCAGCCATACATCGCCGCCACCTCACAATTTCCAAATCCCCAGCCGATGACACCCTACCGACCATCATACCCCTCTCAACCTCAAACACATCCTGCCATGACACCACAAGTTATTCAACCCCTAAACCCAAACCCAAACACAAGCCAAACGAGACCGCCTTATAACTCAGAAAAGAAGCCAGTACATTTCAACCCGATACCCATGACCTACACCGAGCTACTGCATCAGCTTATAAACAAATCTGTGTTGACTCCTATCCCAATGAAGGCATTGGACCCTCCTTATCCGAAGTGGTTTGACCCAAATGCTAAATGTGAGTATCATGCGAGAGCCATAGGTCATTCCACTGAGAACTGCATGCCTTTCAAGTTTTAGGTACAAGATCTTATTAATGCTAAATGGTTGAGCTTTCAGAAAGATGCTCCGAAGGGGCACAATGTCCTATGCCAAATCATGGGGGTTCGGGAGTCAATGCCATTGATAGCTTTAAGGAACCTACTCTTAAGAGCCAAGTGGCTGATGTCAGAACTCCCATGAGAGTTATTTTAAGAGAGATGCAAAAACATGGATTGGTGCAAACCTCAATTGTTGAAGAGAAGACTCTCGATGAAGAGATAAGGTGTGACTTCGATGGGAATATGGGGCATTCAATTGAAGAATGTGTAGAATTTCGACGGGTTGTGTAGCAGTTAATGGATATGAAGATTATCCTGATTGGTTATGAATCGAATAAGCGTGGCATTAACATGGTTGCTGAATCTACAATTTCCCCAACTCTTGTTAAGATAACTCCTTTTACTGTTGAGATTAATCCTCAACCGGTCCTTAAGCAAGTCGCTCCAAAGTCGGTGGTGATACACTATACTAAGAAGGAACCTATGCCGGTTTCGAGCGGGCCAACACCAATTTTCATCCGAGTCCCAGGTCCTTTCCCTTACAAGGACACCAAAGCGGTACCGTGGAAATATGATGGGCAGGATCAACAAAGTCCTCCCAACGGGACCACTGTGGTTACCAACATTTCGGGAATGGGTGGAATGACTAGGAGTGGTCGCATTTATACTCTAGAGATATTGCAAAGGGAGGGAATAGAAAAGGAAGTAAAGGATCGCAAGGGGAAATAGAAGGTGGAAGGAACTCCAGATGAAAAGGATACAAGAGGGGGTGATAATAAAAAGGAGGCATCTGATGAAGTCGTCGACGAATTCCTGAAGTTCATCAAGCAAAGCGAATACAGGGTTGTGGATCAATTGAATCGAATTCCAGATCGGATATCTCTTTTGTCTTTGTTGATGAATTCTGAGCCACATAGGAGAGTACTGATGAAGGTGTTGAATCAAGCTCATGTCTCTCATGACATCACAGTTGACAAGCTCGATAACATCGTGGGTAACATCGTTGCTGATAATTATATCACTTTCACTGATGATGAAATTCCAGCTGAAGGAATAGGGCACAACAAGGCGTTGCAAATTTCTGTGAAGTGTCGAGATCATGTCATGGCTAGGGTTCTCATTGATAGTGGTTCTTCTTTGAATGTAATGCCAAAGTCACCACTGGCAAAGTTGCTTTTCGATGGAACTCATATAAAGCCAAGCACAATGTTGTAAGAGCTTTCGATGGCACCCGAAGGGAAGTCATGGGAGACATTGAATTGCCCATTCAGATTGGCCCTTGCATCTTTGAAATACTCTTCCAAGTAATGGACATCACACCAACTTACAGTTGCCTCCTAGGACGACATGGATCCATTCGTCTGGAGCTGTACCTTCCACATTGCACCAGAAAGTGAAGTTCATTGACGATAGTAAGTTGATAATTGTTTCTGGAGAGGATGGTATGTTAGTGAGTAAGCCATCAACAACTCCTTACATTGAAGCTGCCGAAGAAGCTCTCGAGACCGCTTTCCAATCGCTTGAAATTGCCAATGCCACTTATGTTGGGGGTGGTGCTCCGCTCTTGAAACCTCAGTCATCTAAAGCGTCCATTATGATGGCTAAGGTTATGCAAGAAGGAGGATACCGACCTAGAAGCGGTTTGGGGAAGAATAGCCAAGGTGTCACTGACGTCCTCATGCTCACCGAGAACAAGGGCAGGTTTGGGTTGGGATACAAACCCACCAAGGCCGACAAGATGAGGGTTTTGGAAGAGAAGAAAAGAAAGAGGTTGGCTCGGCTGGAAAATCGTGAATACAAGGCTGAAAGGGTTCCCATCTGTGACATTCAACAAAGCTTCCGAAGTGTAGGGTTCACATTCCTGGACCAAGCAGCAGCTGTTGAAGATGATTATCCCGTCGATCATGGTGTCAATCTGGTGTATCCATGCCCTCCGGATACAGAGCTCAACAATTGGGAGGTCATCGAGTTCCCCGGGACCATAGAGTTTTTTTCAAAGTAATTCTGTAATGCTTATCCTTTACTCTGCACAAGGCTTTAGGATTTTTGTTGTACTGGGCTTACTTATTTCAGTTTCAGTATGACTTGTCAATAAATGCATGCATTCAATATCTTTAGGTTCTTATCCCTCTTATTTTTTTCTTTCGCTTTTATTCATCGTTCCTCACCAATAAATGCAGTTTCCCATCTTTAACCTTTATTCATTCATCCTTCCTTGATAACTACCAAAATGCATATCTAAAAGTGACTCTCTTGAAAATGACAGTGTTAATAACTCAGCATACAATTTTGACTATCCTATTTATCATGCTGATGAGGTTGTTGATGATGACGAGGAAGTTCCTCCTGAACTATTGAGGTTGGTAGAACAAGAAGCCAGGGAAATTCGACCCCATGAAGAGCCGAGTGAACTAATCAATTTGGGCACCGAAGATGATAAAAAAGAGGTCAAGATTGGCCTTTCCCTGAAAGAAAAGGAGTGAAGTAGGATGATCATGTTATTGATGGATTATAAAGATGTTTTCACATGGTCGTACCAAGACATGCCAGGGTTAGACCCTAGTGTAGCAGAACACAAACTGCTGTTAAAGCCAGAGTGTCCTCCAGTAAAGCAGAAGCTACGAAGGATGAAAGCGGAAATGTCTTTAAAGATCAAGGAGGAGGTCAAGAAGCAACTGGATGCGGGTTTCCTAGAAGTGGTAAAGTACCCTCAATGGGTTGCTAACATCGTTCCTGTTCCCAATAAAGATGGAAAGGTTCGAATATGTGTTGACTATCGAGATCTGAACAGAGCTAGCCCAAAAGACGACTTTCCTCTGCCTCATATTGATTTTCTTGTAGATAATACTGCCCAACATGCATTATTCTCTTTCATGGATGGATACTCGGGATATAATCAGATCAAGATGGCACCAGAAGATATGGATAAAATTACATTTGTCACTTTATGGGGAACCTTTTGCTACAAGGTTATGCCATTTGGCTTGAAAAATGCTGGGGCAACATATCATCGGGCTATGGTGGCTTTGATCCATGACATGATGCATAAAGAGATAGAAGTTTATGTAGATGATATGATCGCCAAGTCCAGATCCGAAGATGACCATGGTGATAATCTGCAGAAATTTTTTGAGCGATTAAGAAAGTTTAAGCTCCAACTGAATCCAGCCAAATGTACTTTTGGAGTGAAATCGGGCAAGCTTCTGGGGTTCATTGTTAGTCAAAGAGGAATAGAGGTTGATCCTGAAAAAGTTCGAGCAATCATCGATATTCCAGTACCTCGAACGGAGAAAGAAGTTCATGGGTTTTTAGGAAGATTGAACTACATTACCCGGTTCATCTCCCAACTAATCGCGACATGTGAACCAATCTTTAAATTGCTACGCAAAAATCAGGCAGTAACATGGAATGAACATTGTCAAAAAACCTTTGAGAAGATCAAACAATACCTACAGGAGCCTCCAGTCTTGGTTCCCCCAGTTCCGGGAAGACCTCTCATCACGTATTTGACTGTGCTAGATGAATCAATGGGTTGTGTACTGGGGCAACACGATGAGTCGAGAAGAAAAGAACATGCCATCTATTATCTAAGTAAGAAGTTCACCAGTTGTGAAGCCAACTACTCACTGCTGGAACGCACTTGTTGTGCTTTGGCTTGGGCGGCTCACCGTTTGAGGCATTACATGTTGTGTTACACTACCTGGTTGGTGTCCAAAATGGTTCTAATCAAGTATATCTTTGATAAGCCTGCTCTGAATGGAAGAATTGCTAGCTGGTAAGTCCTGCTATCAGAATACGATATTGTCTATGTCACCCAAAAAGCAATAAAAGGTAGCACTCTTGCAGAATATCTAGCCAATCAGCCAGTAGAAGATTATGGATCGATGCAATGCGATTTCCCAGATGAAGATATAATGACTTTGTTTGATCACGTACAATCACCAGAAAAATAAAAATGGACTTTGTTATTTGATGGAGCTTCTAATGCATTAGGGCATGGAATCGGGGCAATACTAATCTCACCGGAAAATGATTATTTCCCTATCACTGCAAGGCTTTGCTTTGATTGTACAAACAATATAGCCGAATATGAGGCTTGTGCGCTCGGGATCCTGGCAGCGATAGAATCAAAGGCAAGGATACTGGAGGTATATGGGGACTCGGCATTAGTCATCCACCAGCTAAGAGGGGAATGGGAAACCCGAGATGTCAAGTTAATCCTGTACCATGATTACATAAAAGGATTGATTGAGCAGTTTGATGAAGTCACATTTCACCATATTCCTCGAGAAGATAACCAATTAGCTGACGCGTTGTCTACCTTGTCCTCGATGTTCAAAGTAAATGACGATAGGAACCTACCACTCATCAAAATGGAAAGTCGTGATAATCCTGCATATTGTCAAGTGATAGAGGAAGAGCCTGATCAAAAATCGTGCTACTATGATATCAAATGCTTCATCCAAAGAAGGGAATACCCTTCGGGCATTTCAGAAAATGACAAAAGAACACTGAGAAGACTTGCAATGGGTTTCTATTTAGATGGAGGTATTCTCTACAAAAGAAATCATGACATGGTGTTGTTAAGATGCGTTGACGCAAAAGAAGCTAAACGGATAATTGAGGAGGTCCATGAAGGATCTTTTGGAACACACGCGAGCGGTCATGCAATGGCAAGAAAAAGCTTGAGGGCTGGCCAATACTGGTTGACAATGGAGGCAGATTACTTTAATTATGCGAAGAGGTGCCATAAGTGTCAAATATATGCTGATAAGGTTCATGCGCCGCCAGCTCCCTCGAATGTCATGTCGGCACTGATGAGTGTGATTTCACCTCATTTTCCATGTACATTTCCGCATGCATTTGCATATAGCTAGGCCATTTTAGTGTTTATTTTGTTTAGTTTTTCCTTTGGAACGGATAAGGTGGTATTGTGTGTTGTTTTGCAGATATTCATGATTAATTGCCCAAGAATTAGCAAGAATGAAGCTTGGATGACTTAGAGCTTTGAAAGATAATAAATTGAGCCAAGCGAGAGAGTATCACGGCCCAGTCGTGATGGTCCTCACTACCGTGAGGGAGCAAAGAGCTGAAGAAAGAATTGAGCCAAAAGTCGGAAGTTGTCACGGCCTAGCCGTGATGGCTATCACGGCCGTGACGTGTCACCGTGCAGATCTCCAAAAGTCAGAGACGATCACGGCCTAGCCGTGATGGATAGTACGGCCGTGATAAATCAGTTGGAGAAGTCAGAGACGATCACGGCCTAGCCGTGATGACTATCACGGTCGTGACCTGTTTGTTGGAAAAGTCAGAAAGGATCACGGCCTAGCCGTGATGAGTATCACGGCCGTGATGAATCGAAAATGAAGCGGTGCCAAGTCGAAACCATCACGGCCTGGCCGTGATGGCTGTCACGCCGCGTGACCGCCACGCAGTAATAAAAGAACCGAAAGGTAACGAGAAGAATGGGAATTCAGAAAACCCTAAAGAAAAATCCTCCGCTTCTTGTGGTGTGTGTGCATCATTCCATGGAGCTCTCCCCTTTGTTCATCTCTGTAATTATTCCTTTTGTTTTACTTTCAATTATGTGTAGCTAAACTCCCCTTTTGTTGGGGTTAGACTATTGCTATCTGAATTTGGTTGTAAAAATGATTTGATTTTAATACAGTTTCCTTGTTCTTTATGAGTGTTTGATTCCATGCTTAATGCTTTCTTAGGCTTGATCACCCTATGAATGATTAGTTGCTTTAATAGATAACTGGAAGGTTGGTGTTAGAGCTTGCTCATGAATCAAATGCCGGGTAGTTCATGAGCCTAGGAATAGGTCTTGAGGTGCTTGCAATCTTATAAGTCTTTACTTAATGCAAAATCTCAAGGTTAATCCACCTAAGGAATTAGGGTTTAACTTGGGATTTTAGGCTCAATGCACCTAAGGAATTAGGCTTGAG
The DNA here is from genome assembly GCA_030762895.1 of Sophora flavescens. Taxonomy (NCBI): domain Eukaryota; kingdom Viridiplantae; phylum Streptophyta; class Magnoliopsida; order Fabales; family Fabaceae; genus Sophora; species Sophora flavescens. Next base: position 145,032,904 of record CM061065.1, read on the forward strand.
TATCTCTGAAAAGACTTGATTGTCATATTAGAACTAGGAACTGTGTTAGTTATCATTTCATAACAACCAAGGGAGGATTAGCTTAGTTTAACCCCAGCAATTATATCTCATTGTTATTCATCTCTTTGTTTTCACGTTAACTGTTTGAGAAAAATCCAAAAAGAACAAAAATATTTTCTTCTTGTTTATTTGTTAGATGTTAGAACAACCTTCAATCCAAAATTCGATCGCCTAGATAGTAGTCAAATTTGCGAAGTGGTAATTGTCCACGATCCCTGAGAACGATATCCGGTCTTACCGTTTTTATTACTTGCAACGAACCGGTACACTTGCCGAGTCCGTGTCAAGTTTTTGGCGCTGTTGCCGGGGATCGGTGTGTCAATATCACGAGTACCAAAGGGGACTCCTAATTTAGGCATTTTATTTTTTTACTTGTTTTCCCCTTTGTGTTTCGTTCTTAATTTTCGTATCTCTGCTGTGAATTTCGCAAGTCTTTGTTTTTTTTTGTTCTGTGCTACTCCGTTTGTTCGGTGTAGGCGCGAGGTACAATCGACCCAGGTGAACTCCAATTCGAACCCGAGATCGAGAGACTCTGCAGAAGGAATAGAAAGAGAACCAAGGCAAGACAGAACAGAGAAAGAGCATCTTCTAGTAGACAAGAGCAAAGAAGTTGAGTTACCCAAAGTGTGCAAGAACCACAAATTGAAGTAGCAATTGTGTCACCATGGCGGAAGAGAACGCACCAAGGAGAACAATGGGGACTACACCTCCCCTAGAGTTGATAGATGTGGGACTCCGATTGTGAGACCTGCAGTGGCCTGCAATAATTTCGAAATCAAGGCCTCACTCCTCCACCTTGTGCAAAGAAACCAATTTGGAGGGTTGGAGAGTGAAGATCCTCATGCTCACATTGGTACCTTCATTGAGCTGTGTGACACCATCAAATTAAATGGAGCGTCCGATGAGGCCATTCGGTTAAGGCTTTTCCCTTTCTCTTTGAGGGATAGAGCCAAGGCATGGCTTCAATCTCATCCTCATGGAAGCATCATCACCTGGAACGACTTGGTCAGCAAGTTTTTATCTCGATTCTTCCCTCCGTCAAGAATGATTAAGCTGAGGTCAGAGATCAATGCCTTTGTACAGAGGGATGGTGAGTCACTATATGAAGCCTGGGAGAGGTTCAAGTCCTTACTCACGGCCTGTCCCAATCATGAACTAGAGACATGGCAGCAGGTCGCAACTTTTGTTAATGGGCTCAACAGGAATTCAAGAAGTATGATTGAAGCGGCTGCAGGAGGTACATTGAGTCAGAAAACACCGGAAGAAGCAAAGAACTTGATTGAGAACATGGCTAACAATGACTATCAAATGCCTAGTTCTCGGTCAATGGTCAGTAGAGGTGTTCTAGAGCTGGATGAAATTGGTGCCCTCAAAGCACAAATGGCTATTCTTACCAAACAACTGGGGTCGGTTCAACTGCAGAATTCTCAAGTACAAGCTATTCAAGCTCAAGGTGCCTCAGTGTGTGATTTCTGTGGAGGCAACCATGCAAATGGAAACTGTGAGATCAATGTGGTTGGAAGCTCGGGACAAGAAGAGGTAAACTATATGGGCAACCAAGGGCCTAGAAATGACCCCTACTCCAACACATACAATCCGGGGTGGCGCAATCATCCCAACTTTAGTTGGAGACAAGGGCAAAGTTCAAATACTCAGGCAAAGCCTCCTCAAGAGAGTTCAAGCAAATTGGAGAACCTTCTAGGCCAGTTCATGCAAGCCACTCAAGAGACTATGAAGAATCAAAATGCCTCCATCAAAAATCTTGAGCACCAGATAGGACAGTTGGCAAAGCAAATGGCAGAAAGACCTCAAGGACAATTCCCAGGAGATACAGAGAAGAATCCGAAGGAAGGTTGTGATAAGCCTCTGGCTTATCTAGTTTTAAGACTAGATAAACTAGGGTTTATGTGCCAATTTATTCGAGTTTACTCTCGTTTTCGCCCAAATTTGCCTTGTTTTGTTCCTAAGTTGGACGTTGACTCGTTTTGCGTCTTTTGTGTAGTTTTTAGGTTATTTTGGAGAGAATTACGCTTGTGGTTGCTTGTGTTGTTTTCAGGTCCATAAGTGAGGCTCTAAGAATTAAGGAAAGTCAACAAATAGTGGAGGTTGCCATTCTGGGGATTCTCGCCCCGCGAGAGGAGGCTCGCCCCGCTATAATTTGAAGATCTGGGAAGACAGAGACCATCACGGCCTAGCCGTGGACCGACATCACGGCCGTGACAGAAAGTTCGCGTCGCGAGACGTCCTTCGCGTCGCGAGTGTGTGAACTCCAGGAAATTACCAGAATCAGAGACCCTCACGGCCCAGCCGTGATGTATATCACGGCCGTGACCTAAAAGCCATACAAGTCAGAGAAAATCACGGCCTAGCCGTCATGAATATCACGGACGTGACCTAAAAATCCCACACAAGGCGAGAGACCATCACGGCCTTGCCGTGATTGACATCACGGGCCGTGACAAGAAGCCTCGCGTCGCGAGACTTCCTTCGCGTCGCGAATGTTCAAATCCCGAGTGCGCCGAAGCGAAGCCGTCACGGCCTGGCCGTGATGGCCATCACGGCCGTGACGCGTGGCCTCCTTATAAATAGAGCAGATCAGAACAGAATAGAGAACCTTTTGGATCAGAATTTGCAGAGATCTTTTGTAACCCTTATTCTGGGATTTCTTCTTCTCTTCTTTTCTTTTAATTCATAGGCTTAGGATGAATTCCGATTGTACGTGCGTTGTTGTTACGGACATGAGGAACTAATCCTCTTGTCTAGGGGATCGATGAAGCCACCCATGGCGGCATAGTGTTCATGTAATGTAATTCTCTCTCCTTTAATTCAATTATGATTTTCCAATTCTGTTTTCATTGTGTCGATTATATGCTAGCGTGATCGACTAGTTAAGCGTGTTGAGGCCTCAGCGGCGATTCGCGTTTTAGAACTTGAATTGGGAACATCGGTCGAGTATTGCACGAGAGTGAGTAGGAGATCGATGCAACCTATAGGAACAAGAATTAATAGAATTCGAGATTAGGGTTAAGAGACCTAGCAAGTAATTAACTCAAATCATCGAATACGTCCTAATGAGCACGGAAGTGGATTTAGGAGAATTTAGGGGTCCCGGTTGACATTAAAATTGAATTTAGGGAGGAGAATATCATCACTTGGGTACTTTGCATGATTGGGTAGGTGGATTCGAAACCTTAGATGCTTTTAAATTTCTGAATTCATTCACCTTAGCTTTAATCAATTTCTTAATTGAATTGCAATCTTAATCTCTCTCACAACAATTTTCTTCGCTTAACTGAACCTATTGAATTTCTTACGAAATTAGTCGAATTGGTAACCCAATCCTTGTGTTCGACCTCGGTAGAATCTTACCGTGTTTTTATTACTTGCGACGACCGGTACACTTGCCTGAGTCACAACAAGTTTTTGGCGCCGTTGCCGGGGATTGGCACAACCAATTTTCCTAATTTTTAGGAAATTCGGCTGTTTGGTTAAGCTGATTTTTAGTTTTATTTTTTATTTAATTGCCATTATTTTTCTCTGTTTCTTTGATTCCACTTGGTCTTTGCCTGTTTTTGTATGCGAGGTACCCTCCTACAAGAGGACTTGCTATTTGATTCCGAGATCACCAGGACCGAGCGGCAGTTAAGGAAAGAAGCCAGGGAACGGAAAAGAATTGAAGGAATTAAAATAGAGGGCATGGCTGAAGAAAATCCTCCTCCTCCTCCTCCTCGTTACAAGCCTCTCTTCGAGTACGATCTACCAAACTTGGAGGATTGTGCTTCTTCTATTGTGAGGGGCAACTTGAATACAGACTCCTTCAGAGTAGAAGGGTGTGTCACAGCCCGCATCCGCGAGAATCAATTTGATGGCAAGTGGCAAACAAGATCCGCATAGACACATCACTCGCTTCCTTGAAGCCTCGTGACTTACGTAAGACAAGAGGAGTCTCACGAGATGAGTTTCGCTTGCGACTTTTTCCCCTCTCTCTTAGGGATGTCGCTCGCGATTGGGTTGACAGTTTGGATAGGAACAAGATCGTAACTTGGGAGCAGATGGCACGAAGTTCCTAACCAAGTACTTTCCTCCTCGAAGGCGGCACAAGCAAGAATAGCCGTTACATCTTTCAGCAGACGGAGGATGAAACTTACAATGAAGCGTGGGAGAGATACAATGGTTTATTGAGAAGATGCCCTTCAGCGTTCTTTGACCCCGTGTCTAAAGTTCAACATTTCTTTAACGGGTTAAGGGACGCTATCGGATGAACTGTGATGCCGCAGCTGGCGGTTCTTTCTCATATTTATCTACTGAGGATGGATGGGCATTATTGGAAAAAATGTCATATAATGATTACAACCGTGGAAGGGAAACCTCAAATGGAATCAGTTCGGGGCAATGGAGGCCATTCTTGAGCAAAAGCAGATTGTTGAAGATGCAGATTGAAGCTTTGTCCGGGAACAAGAGGGTTAATGTGATACATGAGGGGATGCCTCCGGGTTGTGGCAACTGCAATGGGGATCATGACACTCAATTTTGCCCGCTGAATTTCCCTCGGGAACATGTGGACTCATGCCACAACTTTTATGACACTTGTGCCCCTGAATAACTATCGAGGAATGCAGACAAAATGACTACAATCGGGAATCGGAATAGGGGTACATGAGGAGAGACCATCCAGGGGTTCGCATGGAGTAATTCTAGTGGTGGTCTAGCCGGGCAAGAACCTCAACAGTGGTCCGAGGCCACACATAGGGATTCAGCAGCGCAATACTCTGCAGGTACCTCGGGGACTAGTCAAGTGCAAACAACAGATAGTGGAAGACAACCGTGGGAGGAGCTGGCATTGAAAAGATGAGTACAAAGCGGTGGAGAAATTGTCAATTAACACGAACACTGCCATTGACAAGTTGGCGACTCATACAGGTTCAGCAATTCAGAATCTTGAGACGCAAATAGCACAGCTCATGCGAAGCAAATGAATGAGCGTCTTCCGTGCACTCTCCCAGGTGACACCGAGAACAACCCTAAGAGCCGATTGCAATGCCGTAACCACTAGAAGCGGTAGAGTGCTGGAATCTAAACAGGGCGCACCCAGTTCTCCGGAAGTTGAGGTCTCGAACCATCCACATGTTGAGGAAGAACAACCCGAGAAAGAAGAGGAGTTAGAAAGAGGTAAGGCACCGGAGCAAGGAGGGAGGTTAAAGCTTGTAGATGAAGAGTTCCGTAGAAAGAAGTGGGTAGAGCCCAAAGACCTCCCGTCCTACATGAAGGTACCTTATCCGGAAAGATTGAAGAAGCCTCAACAAGATAAACAGTTCAACAGATTCCTTGATGTCTTCCGCAAGCTTCAAATTAACATCCCATTTGCGGAAGCCCTGGAACAAATGCCATCGTATGCCCGGTTTATGAAGGAGCTTCTCACCAAGAAGCGGAGAATTGTGGATGAGGAGACGGTTGCTTTGACCGAGGAGTGTAGTGCCATTCTTCAGAGAAAACTCCCTCCAAAGTTGAAGGATCCCGGTTCCTTTTCGATACCGTGTACTATTGGGGAGATGAATATAGGGAAGGCATTATGTGATCTAGGGGCAAGCATCAACTTGATGCCCCTCTCCATGATGAGGAAGTTGGGAATTAAGGAAGCCAAGGATACACGGATGTCACTCCAACTGGCCGATCGCTCCATCAAATACCCCTATGGGGTTGTTGAAGACTTGCTAGTAAAGGTGGACAAATTCATATTTCCGGCAGATTTTGTGGTGCTTGATATGGATGAAGACGCCGAGATCCCTCTCATATTGGGTAGGCCTTTCTTGGCCACCGGGCGTGCTTTGATTGATGTGCAACAAGGGAAGCTCACCCTCCGCGTGCAAGATGAGAATGTAGTCTTCAATGTCTTTGAAGCAATGAAGCACCCTGTGGAGAGGTCGGAAGTGTACCGGGTGGATTTTGTGGATGGTATTGTCAAGGAAGAGACCACTAGAGGAGCCCATGGTTCTGCACTTGCACAAGTGCTGGTAAAATCCCATGGTGATGATAGTGAGGAAGAAGACCCCTTGGGGGATGAGGACTATCTTGAATGTTTGAAACAGATGGAAGCCTTACCAAGTCTCCCAAGGGATGAATATGCAAAGGAGAAACTCAACAAGGAAGGCAATGAGGAAGATAGAAAGACACCGGAGTTGAAGCAACTCCCAAATCACTTGAGGTATGCATTCTTGGGGGAGGAGGGACAACATCCCAGTGATCATTAGCAATGCCTTGAGAAAGGATGAAGAGGAGAAGCTGTTGAGAGTTCTTAGGGAACACAAATCCGCCATTGGGTGGAAGATTTCGGACCTAAAAGGTATAAGCCCTTCCCTATGCATGCATAAAATCTTGATGGAGGATGGTTATAAGCCGGTGGTTCAACCACAGAGACGGCTAAACCCCATCATGAAAGAAGTCTGTGCGTAAGGAAGTGATTAAGCTTTTAGACGCCGGAATCATCTACCCAATCTCGGATAGCAACTGGGTTAGTCCGATTCACGTGGTCCCAAAGAAGGGTGGAACAACCGTGGTGGCCAATGAAAACAATGAATTGATTCCAACAAGAACCATCACGGGGTGGAGAGTGTGCATCGACTACAGAAGATTAAATGAAGCAACAAGGAAGGATCACTCCCTCTACCCTTCATAGATCAAATGCTTGAGAGGTTAGCCGGATATGAGTACTACTTGTTTCTTGGATGGTTACTCCGGCTATAACCAGATTGTGGTGGATCCTCAAGACCAAGAGAAGACGGCTTTCACTTGTCCGTATGGAGTCTTTGCCTACAGGAGGATGCCCTTTGGATTGTGCAACGCCCCGCTACTTTCCAAAGGTGCATGCTCTCTATTTTCTCGGACATGGTGGAGAGATGCATTGAGGTGTTCATGGATGACTTCTCGGTCTTTGGGACCTCCTATGACAAACTGTTTGAAGAACTTGACCTTGGTGCTTAAAAGGTGCCAAGATACTAACCTTGTGCTCAATCGGGAGAAATGCCACTTCATGGTCAAGGAAGGTATAGTCTTAGGGCACAAAGTCTCCCAACGGGGATTGAGGTTGATAGGGCGAAGATTGAGTTGATTGAGAAGCTGCCCCCACCAACCAATGTGAAGGGGGTGAGGAGTTTTTGGGGCATGCCGGGTTCTACAGGAGATTCATCAAAGACTTCTCCAAAATCGCAAGGCCGCTTTGCGACCTTCTTGTGAAGGATGTATCCTTTGATTTTAATGATTCTTGTTTAAATGCCTTCACCGTTTTGAAAAATATGCTTGTCACCGCACCCATAATCACTGCACCTAATTGGAATTTGCAATTTGAAATCATGTGTGATGCTAGTGATTATGCGGTGGGGGCTGTTTTGAAGGAGAGGGTGGAAAAATTAGCTCGTGTTATTTATTATGCAAGTAAGGTTTTGAATGAGGCACAAGCTAATTATTCCACCACTGAAAAAGAACTACTTGCTGTGGTGTTTGCTTTGGATAAGTTTAGATCCTACATCGTGGGGTCTAAGATTGTGGTTTTCACTGATCATGCGGCCATAAAACACTTGATGACAAAACAAGAGGCCAAACCTAGATTAATTCGGTGGATTCTTCTTTTGCAGGAATTTGATCTCGAGATTAAGGACAGGAAGGGATCTGACAATGGGGTGGCGGACCACTTATCTAGGTTGGTCAATCCCGACATCGAGGAGGAATTGTTAGACATCAAGGAAGAGTTTCCCGATGAAAAGCTGTTTGCACTTATTGAAAATTCCCCTCCTTGGTTCGCGGATATGGCCAACTTCAAGTCTTCAAATGTGGTTCCGCAAGGTTGGACTAATCAACAGAGAAAGAAATTCTTCTCGGATGCAAAATATTATGTGTGGGAGGACCCCTATCTCTTCAAGCAGTGCTCGGATGGGATCCTCAGGAGGTGCATTCCCCATGACCAAATCGGAAACGTGTTGTGGCATTGTCATAGCTCGGATTACGGTGGGCACTATGGGGGAAAGAAGACTGCAGAAAAGATCCTCCAAAGTGGTTTCTTTTGGCCAACGCTCTTCAAGGATGCCTACACCTTTGTTGAAAACTGTGATCGTTGCCAAAGGGTGGCAATATTTCTAAGCGGCATGAACTCCCCTTGAATTGCATGCTCGAAGTAGAGCTCTTTGATGTTTGGGGGATAGATTTCATGGGACCATTCCCACTCTCTTTCTCTTACCAATACATTTTGGTGGCTGTGGACTATGTGTCGAAATGGGTGGAGGCAATACCAACAACCACAGATGATGCGGGTAGTCATGGATTTCTTGAGGCGCAATATCTTCTCTAGGTTTGGGGTCCCAAGAGTGTTGATCAGTGATGGGGGATCCCACTTCTGTAACAATCAAATGCATAAGCTTCTCGAGAAGTATGGGGTCAAGCACAGAGTCTCTACTCCCTATCACCCCCAAACGAATGGGCAAGCAGAGGTATCCAACCGTGAGTTGAAGCGCATTCTCGAGAAAACTGTCAACTCCTCACGGAAGGATTGGTCAAGGAAATTGGATGATGCCCTATGGGCTTATAGGACCGCCTTCAAGACTCCAATTGGAAGGTCTCCCTACAATTTGGTGTTCGGAAAGGCATGCCACCTACCGGTGGAGTTGGAGGAGAAATCTTATTGGGCAATAAGGGAGCTCAACTTTGACTTGACAAAGGCCGGAGAGAAGAGATTGTTGGACTTGAATGAGCTGTCTGAGATCCGCATGCAAGCTTATGAGAACGCGAGAATCTACAAGGAGCGGACGAAAGCATGGCATGACAAGCACATCTTGCCTAGGAGGTTCGAGGCCGGGCAATTGGTGCTTCTGTATAATTCAAGGTTGAGGCTCTTCCCTGGGAAGCTGAAATCAAGATGGTCGGGACCATACAAGATCCTACAAGTCTTCCCTCATGGGGCAGTGGAATTAGAAGGGACCTCTAGCAACTTCAAGGTGAACGGGCACAGGTTAAAGCATTATCATGGGGAGTCAATCCCAACTGGAAAGCAAGTGTTTCTTCTGAATTAACCCTCTGGGGTGACTTGAGTCAGGCTCGGGACGTTAAACAAGCGCTACTTGGGAGGCAACCCAAGCTAGGTACCCTCTCCTTTCCTCACTCTTAATTTTGTTTTTGTTTTTGTGTGTGTTTTGTTTTTGTTGTCACTCTTGAATAATTTGAGAAGATCAAGAGTTGTTGTATGAATGTCGTGTCGGCAAGCTTATTGGATGTTAATTGAATTGAGCATGATTGATTGCATGAATTACTTGATCATTGATGATTTCCCCCTAGGGTCTGAAAATAGAAAAGTTGATCCCCACTTAGAAATTGAAAATTGAACTTTGAGATTTATTATGATTGCTTGATTTATGATAAGTTTGGGGTGAGGAGATGCACACACTAGGAATCGTATCTCGGTCAAACAATTTGCAAAATGTCCAGGTGAGGAATTTGAGCCTCCAACTCTGTTTTTGAATGTGAGAATCACTGTTAAGTTGCACTTTCCCGAATTTGCTTTAATCCCTATATGGTTTGCATGATTATGTGTTGCATCAAATGATTTAGGCAATTTTCTTTGAATTAACTACTTGGCCTGAAATGAACCATCCCTAATGCATGTTCCCTAGTTAGCCAAATTGAGCCCAAATTGACCTATTGTTTCTTGATGACCCTACATTACGAGCCAAAATCTGAAAAACCATGTTGACCCAATCTTAGGATTAGGAGAGCATGGAAATGAGCAAGAGAAAGGTTGTGAGAAACTAAGTTTGGGGTGGCTACAAGGTGTGTGTCATATTGGGATGAGAAAAAGAAAATAAAGGTTGACCCAAGGCAAAAAGAAAAAGAAAAGAAAAGAAGAAAACAAAAAAATTGCCAAAAGAAAAGGGGCAAAACAAAAATAATATCAAGGAAAAGGTTGTAGTCACCCGAGCCCAAATGAAAAATGAAAAAAAAAGGAATTTGAGTGGAAAAATGTGTTTAATGCTCATGCTCTCTTAGTTCCTAGGGACTTAAACCTAAATATCCTTGATTATCCTACCCTCGGCCCAGGCCCCATTACAACCTTTAAAAGACCTTTTGATGTTGCATGCATGTTTTCGTGGGAACTATGTTTGAGATGAAAATCAAATTCATGGGAAGTGCTCTTGATAAGTGAAATTGAGTGAAAAAGTTGAAAGCCTAGACAAACTTGAGCGAACGAGTGAAATACTAAATGCCCTTGTGAGGAAGGCAATTGTTTGAAATAGGTGATCTTCCTTTGTGTGTATCTTTGAGCCTCAACTTAGAGTAATGATGGCATGAATGATAATTTCTCAATTGTTTAAAGTGGATGAATGTGGGGACTACATTGATGAAAAAAGGGGGGAATCAAAGAAGAAAAACTGTTTTGTAAAGTCGCATGAAATTTGTGCGAAATTGATTAGATCTTTAGGCTTGCCAAGTCTTGAGTCGTTTTTGAGTTTTAAGCTTGCTTGGGGACAAGCAAGGTTTAAGTTTGGGGTATTTTGATAAGCCTCTGGCTTATCTAGTTTTAAGACTAGATAAACTAGGGTTTATGTGCCAATTTATTCGAGTTTACTCTCGTTTTCGCCCAAATTTGCCTTGTTTTGTTCCTAAGTTGGACGTTGACTCGTTTTGCGTCTTTTTGTGTAGTTTTTAGGTTATTTTGGAGAGAATTACGCTTGTGGTTGCTTGTGTTGTTTTCAGGTCCATAAGTGAGGCTCTAAGAATTAAGGAAAGTCAACAAATAGTGGAGGTTGCCATTCTGGGGATTCTCGCCCGCGAGAGGAGGCTCGCCCGCTATAATTTGAAGATCCGGGAAGACAGAGACCATCACGGCCTAGCCGTGGACCGACATCACGGGCCGTGACAGGAAAGTTCGCGTCGCGAGCCGTCCCCGCGTCGCGAGTGTGTGAACTCCGAGGAAAGTACCGAGAATCGAGACCATCACGGCCCAGCCGTGATGTATATCACGGCCGTGACCTAAAAGCCATACAAGTCGAGACCATCACGGCCTAGCCGTGATGTATATCACTACCGTGACCTAAAAATCCACACAAGGCGAGAGAACATCACGGCCTGGCCGTGATTGACATCACGGGCCGTGACAAGAAGACTCGCGTCGCGAGACTTCCTTCAGCGTCGCGAATGTTCAAATCTCAGAAGTGCGCCAGAAGCAGAAGCCGTCACGGCCTGGCCGTGATGGCCATCACGGCCGTGACGCGTGGCCTCCTTATAAATAGAGCAGATCAGAACAGAATAGAGAACCTTTTGGATCAGAATTTGCAGAGATCTTTTGTAACACTTATTCTCGGGATTTCTTCTTCTCTTCTTTTCTTTTAATTCATAGGCTTAGGATGAATTCCGATTGTACGTGCGTTGTTGTTACGGACATGAGGAACTAATCCTCTTGTCTAGGGGATCGATGAAGCCACCCATGGCGGCATAGTGTTCATGTAATGTAATTCTCTCTCCTTTAATTCAATTATGATTTTCCAATTCTGTTTTCATTGTGTCGATTATATGCTAGCGTGATCGACTAGTTAAGCGTGTTGAGGCCTAGCGGCGATTCGCGTTTTAGAACTTGAATTGGGAACATCGGTCGAGTATTGCACGAGAGTGAGTAGGAGATCGATGCAACCTATAGGGAACAAGAATTAATAGAATTCGAGATTAGGGTTAAGAGACCTAGCAAGTAATTAACTCAAATCATCGAATACGTCCTAATGAGCACGGAAGTGGATTTAGGAGAATTTAGGGGTCCCGGTTGACATTAAAATTGAATTTAGGGAGGAGAATATCATCACTTGGGTACTTTGCATGATTGGGTAGGTGGATTCGAAACCTTAGATGCTTTTAAATTTCTGAATTCATTCACCTTAGCTTTAATCAATTTCTTAATTGAATTGCAATCTTAATCTCTCTCACAACAATTTTCTTCGCTTAACTGAACCTATTGAATTTCTTACGAAATTAGTCGAATTGGTAACCCAATCCTTGTGTTCGACCTCGGTAGAATCTTACCGTGTTTTTATTACTTGCGACGACCCGGTACACTTGCCGGAGTCACAACAAGTTTTTGGCGCCGTTGCCGGGGATTGGCACAACCAATTTTCCTAATTTTTAGGAAATTCGGCTGTTTGGTTAAGCTGATTTTTAGTTTTATTTTTTATTTAATTGCCATTATTTTTCTCTGTTTCTTTGATTCCACTTGGTCTTTGCCTGTTTTTGTATGCGAGGTACCCTCCTACAAGAGGACTTGCTATTTGATTCCGAGATCACCAGGACCGAGCGGCAGTTAAGGAAAGAAGCCAGGGAACGGAAAAGAATTGAAGGAATTAAAATAGAGGGCATGGCTGAAGAAAATCCTCCTCCTCCTCCTCCTCGTTACAAGCCTCTCTTCGAGTACGATCTACCAAACTTGGAGGATTGTGCTTCTTCTATTGTGAGGGGCAACTTGAATACAGACTCCTTCAGAGTAGAAGGGTGTGTGTCACGCCCAGATCCGCGAGAATCAATTTGATGGCAGTGGCAAACAAGATCCGCATAGACACATCACTCGCTTCCTTGAAGCCTGTGACTTACAGAAGACAAGAGGAGTCTCACAGGATGAGTTTCGCTTGCGACTTTTTCCCCTCTCTCTTAGGGATGTCGCTCGCGATTGGGTTGACAGTTTGGATAGGAACAAAGATCAGAACTTGGGAGCAGATGGCACAGAAGTTCCTAACCAAGTACTTTCCTCCTCAGAAGGCGGCACAAGCAAGAATAGCCGTTACATCTTTCAGGCAGACGGAGGATGAAACTTACAATGAAGCGTGGGAGAGATACAATGGTTTATTGAGAAGATGCCCTTCAGCGTTCTTTGACCCCGTCTCTAAAGTTCAACATTTCTTTAACGGGTTAAGGGGACGCTATCAGATGAACTGTGATGCCGCAGCTGGCGGTTCTTTCTCATATTTATCGGCTGAGGATGGATGGGCATTATTGGAAAAAATGTCATATAATGATTACAACCGTGGAAGGGAAACCTCAAATGGAATCAGTTCTGGGGCAATGGAGGCCATTCTTGAGCAAAACAGATTGTTGAAGATGCAGATTGAAGCTTTGTCTGGGAACAAGAGGGTTAATGTGATACATGAGGGGATGCCTCCGGGTTGTGGCAACTGCAATGGGGATCATGACACTCAATTTTGCCCGCTGAATTTCCCTCAGGAACATGTGGACTCATGCCACAACTTTTATGACACTGTGCCCCAGAATAACTATCAGAGGAACAGACAAAATGACTACAATCAGAATCAGAATAGGGGGTACATGAGGAGAGACCATCCGGGGTTCGCATGGAGTAATTCTAGTGGTGGTCTAGCTGGGCAGCAACCTCAACAGGGTCTGAGGCCACACATAGGGATTCAGCAGCGCAATACTCAGCAGGGTACTCCAGGGACTAGTCAAGTGCAAACAACAGATAGTGGAAGACAACCGTGGGAGCTGGCAGTTGAAAAGATGAGTACAGCAGTGGAGAAATTGTCAATTAACACGAACACTGCCATTGACAAGTTGGCGACTCATACAGGTTCAGCAATTCAGAATCTTGAGACGCAAATAGCACAGCTCGCGAAGCAAATGAATGAGCGTCTTCCAGGCACTCTCCCAGGTGACACTGAGAACAACCCTAAGAGCCAGTGCAATGCCGTAACCACTAGAAGCGGTAGAGTGCTGGAATCTAACAGGGGCGCACCCAGTTCTCCGGAAGTTGAGGTCTCGAACCATCCACATGTTGAGGAAGAACAAACCTGAGAAAGAAGAGGAGTTAGAAAGAGGTAAGGCACCGGAGCAAGGAGGGAGGTTAAAGCTTGTAGATGAAGAGTTCCGTAGAAAGAAGTGGGTAGAGCCCAAAGACCTCCCGTCCTACATGAAGGTACCTTATCCGGAAAGATTGAAGAAGCCTCAACAAGATAAACAGTTCAACAGATTCCTTGATGTCTTCCGCAAGCTTCAAATTAACATCCCATTTGCGGAAGCCCTGGAACAAATGCCATCGTATGCCCGGTTTATGAAGGAGCTTCTCACCAAGAAGCGGAGAATTGTGGATGAGGAGACGGTTGCTTTGACCGAGGAGTGTAGTGCCATTCTTCAGAGAAAACTCCCTCCAAAGTTGAAGGATCCCGGTTCCTTTTCGATACCGTGTACTATTGGGGAGATGAATATAGGGAAGGCATTATGTGATCTAGGGGCAAGCATCAACTTGATGCCCCTCTCCATGATGAGGAAGTTGGGAATTAAGGAAGCCAAGGATACACGGATGTCACTCCAATCGGCCGATCGCTCCATCAAATACCCCTATGGGGTTGTTGAAGACTTGCTAGTAAAGGTGGACAAATTCATATTTCCGGCAGATTTTGTGGTGCTTGATATGGATGAAGACGCCGAGATCCCTCTCATATTGGGTAGGCCTTTCTTGGCCACCGGGCGTGCTTTGATTGATGTGCAACAAGGGAAGCTCACCCTCCGCGTGCAAGATGAGAATGTAGTCTTCAATGTCTTTGAAGCAATGAAGCACCCTGTGGAGAGGCTCGGAAGTGTACGGGTGGATTTTGTGGATGGTATTGTCAAGGAAGAGACCACTAGAGGAGCCCATGGTTCTGCACTTGCACAAGTGCTGGTAAAATCCCATGGTGATGATAGTGAGGAAGAAGACCCCTTGGGGATGAGGACTATCTTGAATGTTTGAAACAGATGGAAGCCTTACCAAGTCTCCCAAGGGATGAATATGCAAAGGAGAAACTCAACAAGGAAGGCAAGGAGGAATATATAAAGACACCGTAGTTGAAGCAACTCCAAAATAACTTGAGGAATGCATTCTTGGGGGAGGAGGGACAAAATCCCGGTGATCATTAGCAATGCCTTGAGAAAGGATGAAGAGGAGAAGCTGTTGAGAGTTCTTAGGGAACACAAATCCGCCATTGGGTGGAAGATTTCGGACCTAAAAGGTATAAGCCCTTCCCTATGCATGCATAAAATCTTGATGGAGGATGGTTATAAGCGGTGGTTCAACCACAGAGACGGCTAAACCCCATCATGAAAGAAGTCATGCGTAAGGAAGTGATTAAGCTTTTAGACGCCGGAATCATCTACCCAATCTCGGATAGCTAATGTGTTAGTCCGATTCACGTGGTCCCAAAGAAGGGTGGAACAACCGTGGTGGCCAATGAAAACAATGAATTGATTCCAACAAGAACCATCACGGGGTGGAGAGTGTGCATCGACTACAGAAGATTAAATGAAGCAACAAGGAAGGATCACTTCCCTCTACCCTTCATAGATCAAATGCTTGAGAGGTTAGCCGGATATGAGTACTACTGTTTCTTGGATGGTTACTCCGGCTATAACCAGATTGTGGTGGATCCTCAAGACCAAGAGAAGACGGCTTTCACTTGTCCGTATGGAGTCTTTGCCTACAGGAGGATGCCCTTTGGATTGTGCAACGCCCCCGCTACTTTCCAAAGGTGCATGCTCTCTATTTTCTCGGACATGGTGGAGAGATGCATTGAGGTGTTCATGGATGACTTCTCGGTCTTTGGGACCTCCTATGACAACTGTTTGAAGAACTTGACCTTGGTGCTTAAAAGGTGCCAAGATACTAACCTTGTGCTCAACTGGGAGAAATGCCACTTCATGGTCAAGGAAGGTATAGTCTTAGGGCACAAAGTCTCCCAACGGGGATTGAGGTTGATAGGGCGAAGATTGAGTTGATTGAGAAGCTGCCCCCACCAACCAATGTGAAGGGGGTGAGGAGTTTTTTGGGGCATGCCGGGTTCTACCTAGGAGATTCATCAAAGACTTCTCCAAAATCGCAAGGCCGCTTTGCGACCTTCTTGTGAAGGATGTATCCTTTGATTTTAATGATTCTTGTTTAAATGCCTTCACCGTTTTGAAAAATATGCTTGTCACCGCACCCATAATCACTGCACCTAATTGGAATTTGCAATTTGAAATCATGTGTGATGCTAGTGATTATGCGGTGGTGGGGCTGTTTTAGCAGAGGGTGGAAAAATTAGCTCGTGTTATTTATTATGCAAGTAAGGTTTTGAATGAGGCACAAGCTAATTATTCCACCACTGAAAAAGAACTACTTGCTGTGGTGTTTGCTTTGGATAAGTTTAGATCCTACATCGTGGGGTCTAAGATTGTGGTTTTCACTGATCATGCGGCCATAAAACACTTGATGACAAAACAAGAGGCCAAACCTAGATTAATTCGGTGGATTCTTCTTTTGCAGGAATTTGATCTCGAGATTAAGGACAGGAAGGGATCTGACAATGGGGTGGCGGACCACTTATCTAGGTTGGTCAATCCCGACATCGAGGAGGAATTGTTAGACATCAAGGAAGAGTTTCCCGATGAAAAGCTGTTTGCACTTATTGAAAATTCCCCTCCTTGGTTCGCGGATATGGCCAACTTCAAGTCTTCAAATGTGGTTCCGCAAGGTTGGACTAATCAACAGAGAAAGAAATTCTTCTCGGATGCAAAATATTATGTGTGGGAGGACCCCTATCTCTTCAAGCAGTGCTCGGATGGGATCCTCAGGAGGTGCATTCCCCATGACCAAATCGGAAACGTGTTGTGGCATTGTCATAGCTCGGATTACGGTGGGCACTATGGGGGAAAGAAGACTGCAGAAAAGATCCTCCAAAGTGGTTTCTTTTGGCCAACGCTCTTCAAGGATGCCTACACCTTTGTTGAAAACTGTGATCGTTGCCAAAAGGGCTGGCAATATTTCTAAGCGGCATGAACTCCCCTTGAATTGCATGCTCAAGTAGAGCTCTTTGATGTTTGGGGGATAGATTTCATGGGACCATTCCCACTCTCTTTCTCTTACCAATACATTTTGGTGGCTGTGGACTATGTGTCGAAATGGGTGGAGGCAATACCAACAACCACAGATGATGCGCGGGTAGTCATGGATTTCTTGAGGCGCAATATCTTCTCTAGGTTTGGGGTCCCAAGAGTGTTGATCAGTGATGGGGGATCCCACTTCTGTAACAATCAAATGCATAAGCTTCTCGAGAAGTATGGGGTCAAGCACAGAGTCTCTACTCCCTATCACCCCCAAACGAATGGGCAAGCAGAGGTATCCAACCGTGAGTTGAAGCGCATTCTCGAGAAAACTGTCAACTCCTCACGGAAGGATTGGTCAAGGAAATTGGATGATGCCCTATGGGCTTATAGGACCGCCTTCAAGACTCCAATTGGAAGGTCTCCCTACAATTTGGTGTTCGGAAAGGCATGCCACCTACCGGTGGAGTTGGAGGAGAAATCTTATTGGGCAATAAGGGAGCTCAACTTTGACTTGACAAAGGCCGGAGAGAAGAGGTTGTTGGACTTGAATGAGCTGTCTGAGATCCGCATGCAAGCTTATGAGAACGCGAGAATCTACAAGGAGCGGACGAAAGCATGGCATGACAAGCACATCTTGCCTAGGAGGTTCGAGGCCGGGCAATTGGTGCTTCTGTATAATTCAAGGTTGAGGCTCTTCCCTGGGAAGCTGAAATCAAGATGGTCGGGACCATACAAGATCCTACAAGTCTTCCCTCATGGGGCAGTGGAATTAGAAGGGACCTCTAGCAACTTCAAGGTGAACGGGCACGAAGTTAAAGCATTATCATGGGGAGTCAATCCCAACTGGAAAGCAAGTGTTTCTTCTGAATTAACCCTCTGGGGTGACTTGAGTCAGGCTCGGGACGTTAAACAAGCGCTACTTGGGAGGCAACCCAAGCTAGGTACCCTCTCCTTTCCTCACTCTTAATTTTGTTTTTGTTTTTGTGTGTGTTTTGTTTTTGTTGTCACTCTTGAATAATTTGAGAAGATCAAGAGTTGTTGTATGAATGTCGTGTCGGCAAGCTTATTGGATGTTAATTGAATTGAGCATGATTGATTGCATGAATTACTTGATCATTGATGATTTCCCCCTAGGGTCTGAAAATAGAAAAGTTGATCCCCACTTAGAAATTGAAAATTGAACTTTGAGATTTATTATGATTGCTTGATTTATGATAAGTTTGGGGTGAGGAGATGCACACACTAGGAATCGTATCTCGGTCAAACAATTTGCAAAATGTCCAGGTGAGGAATTTGAGCCTCCAACTCTGTTTTTGAATGTGAGAATCACTGTTAAGTTGCACTTTCCCGAATTTGCTTTAATCCCTATATGGTTTGCATGATTATGTGTTGCATCAAATGATTTAGGCAATTTTCTTTGAATTAACTACTTGGCCTGAAATGAACCATCCCTAATGCATGTTCCCTAGTTAGCCAAATTGAGCCCAAATTGACCTATTGTTTCTTGATGACCCTACATTACGAGCCAAAATCTGAAAAACCATGTTGACCCAATCTTAGGATTAGGAGAGCATGGAAATGAGCAAGAGAAAGGTTGTGAGAAACTAAGTTTGGGGTGGCTACAAGGTGTGTGTCATATTGGGATGAGAAAAAGAAAATAAAGGTTGACCCAAGGCAAAAAGAAAAAGAAAAGAAAAGAAGAAAACAAAAAAAATTGCCAAAAGAAAAGGGGCAAAACAAAAATAATATCAAGGAAAAGGTTGTAGTCACCCGAGCCCAAATGAAAAATGAAAAAAAAAGGAATTTGAGTGGAAAAATGTGTTTAATGCTCATGCTCTCTTAGTTCCTAGGGACTTAAACCTAAATATCCTTGATTATCCTACCCTCAGCCAGGCCCCATTACAACCTTTAAAAGACCTTTTGATGTTGCATGCATGTTTTCGTGGGAACTATGTTTGAGATGAAAATCAAATTCATGGGAAGTGCTCTTGATAAGTGAAATTGAGTGAAAAAGTTGAAAGCCTAGACAAACTTGAGCGAACGAGTGAAATACTAAATGCCCTTGTGAGGAAGGCAATTGTTTGAAATAGGTGATCTTCCTTTGTGTGTATCTTTGAGCCTCAACTTAGAGTAATGATGGCATGAATGATAATTTCTCAATTGTTTAAAGTGGATGAATGTGGGGACTACATTGATGAAAAAAGGGGGAATCAAAGAAGAAAAACTGTTTTGTAAAGTCGCATGAAATTTGTGCGAAATTGATTAGATCTTTAGGCTTGCCAAGTCTTGAGTCGTTTTTGAGTTTTAAGCTTGCTTGGGGACAAGCAAGGTTTAAGTTTGGGGTATTTTGATAAGCCTCTGGCTTATCTAGTTTTAAGACTAGATAAACTAGGGTTTATGTGCCAATTTATTCGAGTTTACTCTCGTTTTCGCCCAAATTTGCCTTGTTTTGTTCCTAAGTTGGACGTTGACTCGTTTTGCGTCTTTTGTGTAGTTTTTAGGTTATTTTGGAGAGAATTACGCTTGTGGTTGCTTGTGTTGTTTTCAGGTCCATAAGTGAGGCTCTAAGAATTAAGGAAAGTCAACAAATAGTGGAGGTTGCCATTCTGGGGATTCTCGCCCCGCGAGAGGAGGCTCGCCCCGCTATAATTTGAAGATCTGGGAAGACAGAGACCATCACGGCCTAGCCGTGACTGACATCACGGGCCGTGACAGGAAAGTTCGCGTCGCGAGCCGTCCCCTCGCGTCGCGAGTGTGTGAACTCCAGAAAGTACCGGAATCGAGAGACCATCACGGCCCGGTGATGATGTATATCACGGCCGTGACCTAAAAGCCATACAAGTCAGAGACCATCACGGCCTAGCCGTGATGTATATCACGGCCGTGACCTAAAATCCACACAAGGCAGAGAACATCACGGCCTGGCCGTGATTGACATCACGGGCCGTGACAAGAAGACTCGCGTCGCGAGACATCCTTCGCGTCGCGAATGTTCAAATCCCAGAAGTGCGCCAGAAGCAGAAGCCGTCACGGCCTGGCCGTGATGGCCATCACGGCCGTGACGCGTGGCCTCCTTATAAATAGAGCAGATCAGAACAGAATAGAGAACCTTTTGGATCAGAATTTGCAGAGATCTTTTGTAACCCTTATTCTGGGATTTCTTCTTCTCTTCTTTTCTTTTAATTCATAGGCTTAGGATGAATTCCGATTGTACGTGCGTTGTTGTTACGGACATGAGGAACTAATCCTCTTGTCTAGGGGATCGATGAAGCCACCCATGGCGGCATAGTGTTCATGTAATGTAATTCTCTCTCCTTTAATTCAATTATGATTTTCCAATTCTGTTTTCATTGTGTCGATTATATGCTAGCGTGATCGACTAGTTAAGCGTGTTGAGGCCTAGCGGCGATTCGCGTTTTAGAACTTGAATTGGGAACATCGGTCGAGTATTGCACGAGAGTGAGTAGGAGATCGATGCAACCTATAGGGAACAAGAATTAATAGAATTCGAGATTAGGGTTAAGAGACCTAGCAAGTAATTAACTCAAATCATCGAATACGTCCTAATGAGCACGGAAGTGGATTTAGGAGAATTTAGGGGTCCCGGTTGACATTAAAATTGAATTTAGGGAGGAGAATATCATCACTTGGGTACTTTGCATGATTGGGTAGGTGGATTCGAAACCTTAGATGCTTTTAAATTTCTGAATTCATTCACCTTAGCTTTAATCAATTTCTTAATTGAATTGCAATCTTAATCTCTCTCACAACAATTTTCTTCGCTTAACTGAACCTATTGAATTTCTTACGAAATTAGTCGAATTGGTAACCCAATCCTTGTGTTCGACCTCGGTGAGAATCTTACCGTGTTTTTATTACTTTGCGACGACCCGGTACACTTGCCGGAGTCACAACAAGTTTTTAGCGCCGAAATGGGATTGGCACAACCAATTTTCCTAATTTTTAGGAAATTCGGCTGTTTGGTTAAGCTGATTTTTAGTTTTATTTTTTATTTAATTGCCATTATTTTTCTCTGTTTCTTTGATTCCACTTGGTCTTTGCCTGTTTTTGTATGCGAGGTACCCTCCTACAAGAGGACTTGCTATTTGATTCCGAGATCACCAGGACCGAGCGGCAGTTAAGGAAAGAAGAAGCAGGGAACGGAAAAGAATTGAAGGAATTAAAATAGAGGGCATGGTGAAGAAAATCCTCCTCCTCCTCCTCCTCGTTACAAGCCTCTCTTCGAGTACGATCTACCAAACTTGGAGGATTGTGCTTCTTCTATTGTGAGGGGCAACTTGAATACAGACTCCTTCAGAGTAGAAGGGTGTGTCACAGCCCAGATCCGCGAGAATCAATTTGATGGCAGTGGCAAACAAGATCCGCATAGACACATCACTCGCTTCCTTGAAGCCTGTGACTTACAGAAGACAAGAGGAGTCTCACAGGATGAGTTTCGCCTTGCGACTTTTCCCTCTCTCATAGGGTTGTCGCTCGCGTTTGGGTTGACAGTTTGGATAGGAACAGCATCAGAACTTGGGAGCAGATGGCACAGAAGTTCCTAACCAAGTACTTTCCTCCTCAGAAGGCGGCACAAGCAAGAATAGCCGTTACATCTTTCAGGCAGACGGAGGATGAAACTTACAATGAAGCGTGGGAGAGATACAATGGTTTATTGAGAAGATGCCCTTCAGCGTTCTTTGACCCCGTGTCTAAAGTTCAACATTTCTTTAACGGGTTAAGGGGACGCTATCGGATGAACTGTGATGCCGCAGGTGGCGGTTCTTTCTCATATTTATCTCATTGAGGATGGATGGGCATTATTGGAAAAAATGTCATATAATGATTACAACCGTGGAAGGGAAACCTCAAATGGAATCAGCCTGGGGCAATGGAGGCCATTCTTGAGCAAAACAGATTGTTGAAGATGCAGATTGAAGCTTTGTCTGGGAACAAGAGGGTTAATGTGATACATGAGGGGATGCCTCCGGGTTGTGGCAACTGCAATGGGGATCATGACACTCAATTTTGCCCGCTGAATTTCCCTCGAGAACATGTGGACTCATGCCACAACTTTTATGACACTCGTGCCCCTTAATAACTATCGAGGAAAGCACAAAATGACTACAATCGGAATCGAATAGGGGTACATGAGGAGAGACCATCCGGGGTTCGCATGGAGTAATTCTAGTGGTGGTCTAGTCGGGCAGCAACCTCAACAGTGGTCCGAGGCCACACATAGGGATTCAGCAAAGCGCAATACTCAGCAGGTACTCCAGGGGACTAGTCAAGTGCAAACAACGGATAGTGGAAGACAACCGTGGGAGTCGGGCATTGAAAAGATGAGTACAGCAGTGGAGAAATTGTCAATTAACACGAACACTGCCATTGACAAGTTGGCGACTCATACAGGTTCAGCAATTCAGAATCTTGAGACGCAAATAGCACAGCTCGCGAAGCAAATGAATGAGCGTCTTCCAGGCACTCTCCCAGGTGACACTGAGAACAACCCTAAGAGCCAGTGCAATGCCGTAACCACTAGAAGCGGTAGAGTGCTGGAATCTAACAGGGGCGCACCCAGTTCTCCGGAAGTTGAGGTCTCGAACCATCCACATGTTGAGGAAGAACAACCTGAGAAAGAAGAGGAGTTAGAAAGAGGTAAGGCACCGGAGCAAGGAGGGAGGTTAAAGCTTGTAGATGAAGAGTTCCGTAGAAAGAAGTGGGTAGAGCCCAAAGACCTCCCGTCCTACATGAAGGTACCTTATCCGGAAAGATTGAAGAAGCCTCAACAAGATAAACAGTTCAACAGATTCCTTGATGTCTTCCGCAAGCTTCAAATTAACATCCCATTTGCGGAAGCCCTGGAACAAATGCCATCGTATGCCCGGTTTATGAAGGAGCTTCTCACCAAGAAGCGGAGAATTGTGGATGAGGAGACGGTTGCTTTGACCGAGGAGTGCAGTGCCATTCTTCATAGAAAACTCCCTCCAAAGTTGAAGGATCCCGGTTCCTTTTCGATACCGTGTACTATTGGGGAGATGAATATAGGGAAGGCATTATGTGATCTAGGGGCAAGCATCAACTTGATGCCCCTCTCCATGATGAGGAAGTTGGGAATTAAGGAAGCCAAGGATACACGGATGTCACTCCAACTGGCCGATCGCTCCATCAAATACCCCTATGGGGTTGTTGAAGACTTGCTAGTAAAGGTGGACAAATTCATATTTCCCGGCAGATTTTGTGGTGCTTGATATGGATGAAGACGCCGAGATCCCTCTCATATTGGGTAGGCCTTTCTTGGCCACCGGGCGTGCTTTGATTGATGTGCAACAAGGGAAGCTCACCCTCCGCGTGCAAGATGAGAATGTAGTCTTCAATGTCTTTGAAGCAATGAAGCACCCTGTGGAGAGGCTCGGAAGTGTACGGGTGGATTTTGTGGATGGTATTGTCAAGGAAGAGACCACTAGAGGAGCCCATGGTTCTGCACTTGCACAAGTGCTGGTAAAATCCCATGGTGATGATAGTGAGGAAGAAGACCCCTTGGGGGATGAGGACTATCTTGAATGTTTGAAACAGATGGAAGCCTTACCAAGTCTCCCAAGGGATGAATATGCAAAGGAGAAACTCAACAAGGAAGGCAATGAGGAAGATAGAAAGACACCGGAGTTGAAGCAACTCCCAAATCACTTGAGGTATGCATTCTTGGGGGAGGAGGGACAACATCCGGTGATCATTAGCAATGCCTTGAGAAAGGATGAAGAGGAGAAGCTGTTGAGAGTTCTTAGGGAACACAAATCCGCCATTGGGTGGAAGATTTCGGACCTAAAAGGTATAAGCCCTTCCCTATGCATGCATAAAATCTTGATGGAGGATGGTTATAAGCCGGTGGTTCAACCACAGAGACGGCTAAACCCCATCATGAAAGAAGCTGTGCGTAAGGAAGTGATTAAGCTTTTAGACGCCGGAATCATCTACCCAATCTCGGATAGCAACTGGGTTAGTCCGATTCACGTGGTCCCAAAGAAGGGTGGAACAACCGTGGTGGCCAATGAAAACAATGAATTGATTCCAACAAGAACCATCACGGGGTGGAGAGTGTGCATCGACTACAGAAGATTAAATGAAGCAACAAGGAAGGATCACTTCCCTCTACCCTTCATAGATCAAATGCTTGAGAGGTTAGCCGGATATGAGTACTACTGTTTCTTGGATGGTTACTCCGGCTATAACCAGATTGTGGTGGATCCTCAAGACCAAGAGAAGACGGCTTTCACTTGTCCGTATGGAGTCTTTGCCTACAGGAGGATGCCCTTTGGATTGTGCAACGCCCCCGCTACTTTCCAAAGGTGCATGCTCTCTATTTTCTCGGACATGGTGGAGAGATGCATTGAGGTGTTCATGGATGACTTCTCGGTCTTTGGGACCTCCTATGACAACTGTTTGAAGAACTTGACCTTGGTGCTTAAAAGGTGCCAAGATACTAACCTTGTGCTCAACTGGGAGAAATGCCACTTCATGGTCAAGGAAGGTATAGTCTTAGGGCACAAAGTCTCCCAACGGGGGATTGAGGTTGATAGGGCGAAGATTGAGTTGATTGAGAAGCTGCCCCCACCAACCAATGTGAAGGGGGTGAGGAGTTTTTTGGGGCATGCCGGGTTCTACCGGAGATTCATCAAAGACTTCTCCAAAATCGCAAGGCCGCTTTGCGACCTTCTTGTGAAGGATGTATCCTTTGATTTTAATGATTCTTGTTTAAATGCCTTCACCGTTTTGAAAAATATGCTTGTCACCGCACCCATAATCACTGCACCTAATTGGAATTTGCAATTTGAAATCATGTGTGATGCTAGTGATTATGCGGTGGGGGCTGTTTTGGGGCAGAGGGTGGAAAAATTAGCTCGTGTTATTTATTATGCAAGTAAGGTTTTGAATGAGGCACAAGCTAATTATTCCACCACTGAAAAAGAACTACTTGCTGTGGTGTTTGCTTTGGATAAGTTTAGATCCTACATCGTGGGGTCTAAGATTGTGGTTTTCACTGATCATGCGGCCATAAAACACTTATGACAAAACAAGAGGCCAAACCTAGATTAATTCGGTGGATTCTTCTTTTACAGGAATTTGATCTCGAGATTAAGGACAGGAAGGGATCCAACAATGGGGTGGCGGACCACTTATCTAGGTTGGTCAATCCCGACACCGAGGAGGAATTGTTAGACATCAAGGAAGAGTTTCCTGATGAAAAGCTGTTTGCACTTATTGAAAATTCCCTTTCCTTGGTTCGCGGATATGGCCAACTTCAAGTCTTCAAATGTGGTTCCGCAAGGTTGGACTAATCAACAGAGAAAGAAATTCTTCTCGGATGCAAAATATTATGTGTGGGAGGACCCCTATCTCTTCAAGCAGTGCTCGGATGGGATCCTCAGGAGGTGCATTCCCCATGACCAAATCGGAAACGTGTTGTGGCATTGTCATAGCTCGGATTACGGTGGGCACTATGGGGGAAAGAAGACTGCAGAAAAGATCCTCCAAAGTGGTTTCTTTTGGCCAACGCTCTTCAAGGATGCCTACACCTTTGTTGAAAACTGTGATCGTTGCCAAAGGGTGGCAATATTTCTAAGCGGCATGAACTCCCCTTGAATTGCATGCTCAAGTAGAGCTCTTTGATGTTTGGGGGATAGATTTCATGGGACCATTCCCACTCTCTTTCTCTTACCAATACATTTTGGTGGCTGTGGACTATGTGTCGAAATGGGTGGAGGCAATACCAACAACCACAGATGATGCGCGGGTAGTCATGGATTTCTTGAGGCGCAATATCTTCTCTAGGTTTGGGGTCCCAAGAGTGTTGATCGGTGATGGGGATCCCACTTCTGTAACAATCAAATGCATAAGCTTCTCGAGAAGTATGGGGTCAAGCAGCACGAGTCTCTACTCCCTATCACCCCCAAACGAATGGGCAAGCAGAGGTATCCAACCGTGAGTTGAAGCGCATTCTCGAGAAAATCGTCAACTCCTCACGGAAGGATTGGTCAAGGAAATTGGATGATGCCCTATGGGCTTATAGGACCGCCTTCAAGACTCCAATTGGAAGGTCTCCCTACAATTTGGTGTTCGGAAAGGCATGCCACCTACCGGTGGAGTTGGAGGAGAAATCTTATTGGGCAATAAGGGAGCTCAACTTTGACTTGACAAAGGCCGGAGAGAAGAGGTTGTTGGACTTGAATGAGCTGTCTGAGATCCGCATGCAAGCTTATGAGAACGCGAGAATCTACAAGGAGCGGACGAAAGCATGGCATGACAAGCACATCTTGCCTAGGAGGTTCGAGGCCGGGCAATTGGTGCTTCAGAATAATTCAAGGTTGAGGCTCTTCCCTGGGAAGCTGAAATCAAGATGGTCGGGACCATACAAGATCCTACAAGTCTTCCCTCATGGGGCAGTGGAATTAGAAGGGACCTCTAGCAACTTCAAGGTGAACGGGCACAGGTTAAAGCATTATCATGGGGAGTCAATCCCAACTGGAAAGCAAGTGTTTCTTCTGAATTAACCCTCTGGGGTGACTTGAGTCAGGCTCGGGACGTTAAACAAGCGCTACTTGGGAGGCAACCCAAGCTAGGTACCCTCTCCTTTCCTCACTCTTAATTTTGTTTTTGTTTTTGTGTGTGTTTTGTTTTTGTTGTCACTCTTGAATAATTTGAGAAGATCAAGAGTTGTTGTATGAATGTCGTGGTCGGCAAGCTTATTGGATGTTAATTGAATTGAGCATGATTGATTGCATGAATTACTTGATCATTGATGATTTCCCCCTAGGGTCTGAAAATAGAAAAGTTGATCCCCACTTAGAAATTGAAAATTGAACTTTGAGATTTATTATGATTGCTTGATTTATGATAAGTTTGGGGTGAGGAGATGCACACACTAGGAATCGTATCTCGGTCAAACAATTTGCAAAATGTCCAGGTGAGGAATTTGAGCCTCCAACTCTGTTTTTGAATGTGTGAATCACTTGTTAAGTTGCACTTTCCCGAATTTGCTTTAATCCCTATATGGTTTGCATGATTATGTGTTGCATCAAATGATTTAGGCAATTTTCTTTGAATTAACTACTTGGCCTGAAATGAACCATCCCTAATGCATGTTCCCTAGTTAGCCAAATTGAGCCCAAATTGACCTATTGTTTCTTGATGACCCTACATTACGAGCCAAAATCTGAAAAACCATGTTGACCCAATCTTAGGATTAGGAGAGCATGGAAATGAGCAAGAGAAAGGTTGTGAGAAACTAAGTTTGGGGTGGCTACAAGGTGTGTGTCATATTGGGATGAGAAAAAGAAAATAAAGGTTGACCCAAGGCAAAAAGAAAAAGAAAAGAAAAGAAGAAAACAAAAAAAATTGCCAAAAGAAAAGGGGCAAAACAAAAATAATATCAAGGAAAAGGTTGTAGTCACCCGAGCCCAAATGAAAAATGAAAAAAAAAGGAATTTGAGTGGAAAAATGTGTTTAATGCTCATGCTCTCTTAGTTCCTAGGGACTTAAACCTAAATATCCTTGATTATCCTACCCTCACCAGCCCCATTACAACCTTTAAAAGACCTTTTGATGTTGCATGCATGTTTTCGTGGGAACTATGTTTGAGATGAAAATCAAATTCATGGGAAGTGCTCTTGATAAGTGAAATTGAGTGAAAAAGTTGAAAGCCTAGACAAACTTGAGCGAACGAGTGAAATACTAAATGCCCTTGTGAGGAAGGCAATTGTTTGAAATAGGTGATCTTCCTTTGTGTGTATCTTTGAGCCTCAACTTAGAGTAATGATGGCATGAATGATAATTTCTCAATTGTTTAAAGTGGATGAATGTGGGGACTACATTGATGAAAAAAGGGGGGAATCAAAGAAGAAAAACTGTTTTGTAAAGTCGCATGAAATTTGTGCGAAATTGATTAGATCTTTAGGCTTGCCAAGTCTTGAGTCGTTTTTGAGTTTTAAGCTTGCTTGGGGACAAGCAAGGTTTAAGTTTGGGGTATTTTGATAAGCCTCTGGCTTATCTAGTTTTAAGACTAGATAAACTAGGGTTTATGTGCCAATTTATTCGAGTTTACTCTCGTTTTCGCCCAAATTTGCCTTGTTTTGTTCCTAAGTTGGACGTTGACTCGTTTTGCGTCTTTTGTGTAGTTTTTAGGTTATTTTGGAGAGAATTACGCTTGTGGTTGCTTGTGTTGTTTTCAGGTCCATAAGTGAGGCTCTAAGAATTAAGGAAAGTCAACAAATAGTGGAGGTTGCCATTCTGGGGATTCTCGCCCCGCGAGAGGAGGCTCGCCCCGCTATAATTTGAAGATCTGGGAAGACAGAGACCATCACGGCCTAGCCGTGACTGACATCACGGGCCGTGACAGGAAAGTTCGCGTCGCGAGCCGTCCTTCGCGTCGCGAGTGTGTGAACTCCAGGAAAGTACCAGAATCAGAGACCATCACGGCCCAGCCGTGATGTATATCACGGCCGTGACCTAAAAGCCATACAAGTCAGAGACCATCACGGCCTAGCCGTGATGTATATCACGGCCGTGACCTAAAATCCACACAAGGCAGAGAACATCACGGCCTGGCCGTGATTGACATCACGGGCCGTGACAAGAAGACTCGCGTCGCGAGACTTCCTTCGCGTCGCGAATGTTCAAATCCCAGAAGTGCGCCAGAAGCAGAAGCCGTCACGGCCTGGCCGTGATGGCCATCACGGCCGTGACGCGTGGCCTCCTTATAAATAGAGCAGATCAGAACAGAATAGAGAACCTTTTGGATCAGAATTTGCAGAGATCTTTTGTAACCCTTATTCTGGGATTTCTTCTTCTCTTCTTTTCTTTTAATTCATAGGCTTAGGATGAATTCCGATTGTACGTGCGTTGTTGTTACGGACATGAGGAACTAATCCTCTTGTCTAGGGATCGATGAAGCCACCCATGGCGGCATAGTGTTCATGTAATGTAATTCTCTCTCCTTTAATTCAATTATGATTTTCCAATTCTGTTTTCATTGTGTCGATTATATGCTAGCGTGATCGACTAGTTAAGCGTGTTGAGGCCTAGCGGCGATTCGCGTTTTAGAACTTGAATTGGGAACATCGGTCGAGTATTGCACGAGAGTGAGTAGGAGATCGATGCAACCTATAGGGAACAAGAATTAATAGAATTCGAGATTAGGGTTAAGAGACCTAGCAAGTAATTAACTCAAATCATCGAATACGTCCTAATGAGCACGGAAGTGGATTTAGGAGAATTTAGGGGTCCCGGTTGACATTAAAATTGAATTTAGGGAGGAGAATATCATCACTTGGGTACTTTGCATGATTGGGTAGGTGGATTCGAAACCTTAGATGCTTTTAAATTTCTGAATTCATTCACCTTAGCTTTAATCAATTTCTTAATTGAATTGCAATCTTAATCTCTCTCACAACAATTTTCTTCGCTTAACTGAACCTATTGAATTTCTTACGAAATTAGTCGAATTGGTAACCCAATCCTTGTGTTCGACCTCGGTAGAATCTTACCGTGTTTTTATTACTTGCGACGACCCGGTACACTTGCCGGAGTCACAACAGGTTGCATGGCAATTATCACAAGAAGTGGGAGAGTGTTAAATCCACAAGAAAGAGAAGGAGAAGAAGAGACAAGAGGAGCTAGAGATGATAAGGTACAATTTGAAGAGGTAAACAATGAAGAACCCAGAAATCCCCAAGATACTACCTCTAATCCTATTGATGTAGAAGCTGAAGAACCACAGAGGGAGAAACTGGTTGATGAAGAATTTGCAAAGAAGAAGACCAGAAGACAGATTCTGGAAGAGGCTGATAATCCCAAAGAGCTGCCCTCATATTTCAGAATTCCGTACCCCCAACGGTTGAAGAAGGAGGCAAAAGACCAGCAGTTTTCTAAGTTCCTGGATGTATTCAAAAAGCTACAAATCAACATCCCGTTTCTTTGAAGCTCTACAATGAGATGCCTTCCTACGCAAAATTCATGAAAGAGATCCTTACAAACAAAAGAAGGTGGAAGGAGGAGACAGTGATGCTTATCAAGAGTGCAGTGCTATAATTCAGAGGAAGCTACCAGTAAAGATGAAGGACCCGGGTAGCTTCACTATCCCATGCACTATTGGTCATGTGAACATTAGGAGAGCATTGTGCGATCTAGGCGCAAGTGTCAACCTTATGCCGTTGTCCATTTTCAAAAAGCTGGGAATTGGTGAGGTAAAACCAACAGAATTTCTCTTCAATCGCGGACCGCTCCATTACATATCCCTATGGTGTTGTGGAGGATTTGTTGGTGAAGGTGGATAAATTAATCTTCCCAGCAGACTTTGTGGTTTTAGATATGGAGGAGGATGCTGAAGTTCCACTCATACTAGGGAGACCTTTTCTGGCAACTGGTCGGGCTTTGATAGATGTGGAAAAAGGCCAGTTGAAATTCAGAGTGCAAAAAGAGGAAGTAACTTTCAATGTATTGGAAGCTATGCATCGCACGAGCAAGGAAGAGGAGTGTTTCCGCATGGAAGTGGTGGACACAGTAGATAAGGAAGTCATTGCGCATCAACACCACCCCTTTATTCCAGAGAAGAAGGAAAAGCCCAACTTGAAAGCAAATCTAAAGCTATGCAAAACAAATGATGCATCAGTTGGTGAGGAAGCTGGTCCTGCTCATCTTGTGAAAACAGAACCTCCACCAGGAAGGAGTAAGAAAAAGAGCAAGAGGCCCGGAGCGAAAAAGGCAAAGCAGAAGCACAGTTGTTGGCCTTTTAAGAAAAATCAGCTCTTTACAGGAGTTTCATGGAAGAAAAGTGCTCTTGCAATTCTATGTCCAGCAGATCCCGGTTAATGAAGGAAGTATCTACTCGTCAAGCTAGTGACGTTAAAGAAGCGCTTATTGGGAGGCAACCCAATCTTTATTTTTTTTATATATAATTTTCATCTTCTCTTTTGTTTTTGATTTCCCCTCTTGAATAATTTGAGAAGCTCAAGAGGTTTGTGAATAGTTTGTTGAGTGATTCCAGATGTTGAAGGAAGGAGGAGAAGAAGGGCAAGAGGAAACAAAACCAGAAAGCATGTGATTCAGCACCACTACCACCTTGTGAGTTGTTCCAATTTTCTCCCCTCTCTAAACTTAATTATTTACATTGAGGACAATGTAAGTCTTTAAGCTTGGGGTAGGGGTAATCTTTTAGCTTGCATTGTAAATATTGCATTCATATAGGCTCTAGTCTTGCATGATCACATGAATTAATTGCCCCCTTCTTAGATTGAGCATCTGATTGTGAGAGCTAAGTGCCAGTTTCTCTGTGATAGTGAATTTTTGGACCCTGATTTTATATTCTTGCGATATGGCTTCATTAAATATGCTTGAGATGTTCTTGGATAGTTGATGATTAGCATGTGTTTCTATGGATTTATGTTCTCACTGGTTCTTGAACCGATAAATGTGAGCTTTTGAGCCATTAGGGGGCACTCACTAAATCTGCCCCTGTTCTTTGTGTAGAGTGTTTTCCTCTTGGACTGTTTTTCTCTAGAACTTGACTTGAAACCATTTCGAAACTAGAAAATTTTTGGAAACATTTTTGAAAATGATTGAGGCAATAGGTATTTTTCCGGCCTTCTGAGCTTTGAATGTGTAAATGCTACCCTTAGTTGCCCCATTTTGAGCCTGAATGAATAACATGCTTTTCTTGGTTCCCTGAAATGTTGTGTTAAATATGCTTATGAGGGACCTTCTAAAGTACTGTGCAAAAATGGGTTGGAAAATGTAGTTGAAAGTTTGGGATGATGAAAGGAAAAAAAAAGGAATCTAAAAAATTTTACTTCTCCTGAATTGCAAAATCTCCCCTTCTCCAAAAAAAAAAAAAAAAAAAAAAAAGAGAAGAGAAAAGAGAAATAAAAAATGGGGAAGGGGATGACAAAAAGGAATGAGAAGTAGAAAAAAAAATGAAAGAATGGTGGAAGAGTAAACTGAAACCCAAAGAAAGGTATTTTAGAAGGTCGTGCCTTGCAATGCTTGATTGTTTGTATAGCCTTTTGAAATTTCCTGTTTTTGAAATTCCCACCTGAAAATTGATCCCATGGCCTCATTACAACCAAAGAATAAGACCTCTTGATTCTTAGATGTTTTCATTAATAAAGTGAAGATTTGGTTGATAGTCAAGCTTATGGTAGGAATCATTCTTTGAGGAAAATGGAGTGAAATGTCATATTCCCTTAACACTTGAGTGAGTGAGGCAAGAAAGAGAGCCAAGCAAATGAACAAGCTTGGGGTGAGCTGCAAGTGAGATAGAGTGCCCGAATTAGTGAGAATGTGAGTCTAGGGAAACTAAGCCCCTAATTGGACTTGAATTGATTGTCTCTTTCTTGAAATAATTGATTTTTGTTGCTTGGATCATTTTATTCGGGTTCTTAGTTCACTATCATTGTCCTGGTTGTTTTCATCTTATGGCCTTGGTTTTTGCTTGAGGACAAGCAAAGTCTTAAGCTTGGGGTAATTTGATGAGTGTGATTTCACCTCATTTTCCATGTACATTTCCGCATGCATTTGCATATAGCTAGGCCATTTTAGTGTTTATTTTGTTTAGTTTTTCCTTTGGAACGGATAAGGTGGTATTGTGTGTTGTTTTGCAGATATTCATGATTAATTGCCCAAGAATTAGCAAGAATGAAGCTTGGATGACTTAGAGCTTTGAAAGATAAGAAATTGAGCCAAGCAGAGAGTATCACGGCCTAGCCGTGATGGTCCTCACGGCCGTGAGGGAGCAGTAGCTGAAGAAAGAATTGAGCCAAAAGTCAGAAGTTGTCACGGCCTAGCCGTGATGGCTATCACGGCCGTGACGTGTCAGCTGTGCCAGATCTCCAAAAGTCAGAGACGATCACGGCCTAGCCGTGATGGATAGTATGGCCGTGATAAATCAGTTGGAGAAGTCAGAGACGATCACGGCCTAGCCGTGATGACTATCACGGCCGTGACCTGTTTGTTGGAAAAGTCAGAAAGGATCACGGCCTAGCCGTGATGAGTATCACGGCCGTGATGAATCAGAAAATGAAGCGGTGCCAAGTCAGAAACCATCACGGCCTGGCCGTGATGGTATTTATCCTGCGCCGTGACCGCCACGAGTAATAAAAGAACCGAGCAGAAACGGAAGAATGGGAATTCGGAAAACCCTAAAGAAAAATCCTCCGCTCTTTGTGGGCTGTGTGCATCATTCCATGGAGCTCTCCCCTTTGTTCATCTCTGTAATTATTCCTTTTGTTTTACTTTCAATTATGTGTAGCTAAACTCCCCTTTTGTTGGGGTTAGACTATTGCTATCTGAATTTGGTTGTAAAAATGATTTGATTTTAATACAGTTTCCTTGTTCTTTATGAGTGTTTGATTCCATGCTTAATGCTTTCTTAGGCTTGATCACCCTATGAATGATTAGTTGCTTTAATAGATAACTGGAAGGTTGGTGTTAGAGCTTGCTCATGAATCAAATGCCGGGTAGTTCATGAGCCTAGGAATAGGTCTTGAGGTGCTTGCAATCTTATAAGTCTTTACTTAATGCAAAATCTCAGGTTAATCCACCTAAGGAATTAGGGTTTAACTTGGGATTTTAGGCTCAATGCACCTAAGGAATTAGGCTTGAGTATCTCTGAAAAGACTTGATTGTCATATTAGAACTAGGAACTGTGTTAGTTATCATTTCATAACAACCAAGGGAGGATTAGCTTAGTTTAACCCCAGCAATTATATCTCATTGTTATTCATCTCTTTGTTTTCACGTTAACTGTTTGAGAAAAATCCAAAAAGAACAAAAATATTTTCTTCTTGTTTATTTGTTAGATGTTAGAACAACCTTCAATCCAAAATTCGATCGCCTAGATAGTAGTCAAATTTGCGAAGTGGTAATTGTCCACGATCCCTGAGAACGATATCCGGTCTTACCGTTTTTATTACTTGCAACGAACCGGTACACTTGCCGAGTCCGTGTCAGGCACCCTGGCCGTTCTCAATGTGGGGAATGGATGTGATCGGGCCAATCGAACCAAAAGCCTCAAATGGGTAGCGCTTCATTCTTATTGCCATTGATTATTTCACAAAGTGGGTTGAGGCTACATCATATGCCAATGTGACCAGGAATGTCGTTATCAAATTTGTAAAAAGAGAATTAATTTGTCGTTATGGGTTGCCGAGTGAGATTATCACTGATAATGCGACCAACTTGAACAACAAGATGATGAAGGGGATGTACGAAAACTTCAAGATAAAGCATCACAATTCCTCCTCGTACCGCCCAAAGATGAACGGAGCAGTTGAGGTATAAGGATTGGCACAAGATGTTACCTTTTGCTTTACACGGCTATCATACCTCTTTTCGCACCTCGACAGGGCCCACGCCATATTCTTTAGTTTATGGGATGGAGGCAGTGCTCCCGATTGAAGTAGAGATCCCCTCATTAAGAGTACTGAGAGAAGCAGAATTGGAAGAAGTTGAGTGGGTCTAGGATCGACTAGACCAATTGAACCTCATTGAGCAGAAGAGATTAGGGGCATTGTGTCACGGTCAATTGTACCAGAGAAGGTTGATGAGAGCTTATGAGAAGAAGGTACACCCACGACAGTTTCGGGAGGGTGAACTGCTGCTTAAAAAGATTCTACCAATCCAAAAGGATCACCGAGGGAAGTGGACTTCGAACTACGAAGGACCTTACGTCGTGAAAAAGGCCTTCTCAGGAGGAGCTTTAATTCTCACCAGGATGGATGGGGAAGATTTACCACTCCCTGTAAACTCAGACGCAGTCAAAAAGTACTATGCTTGAACGCACTTACCAAAAAAAAGAAGAAAAGGAAAAGCTCGCTAGACTGAAAATCTGAAAAGACGGTCTAGGAAAAAGTTAGAGCAGCCCGATAGACTGAAATCCTGAAAAAGGAAGTCTAGGCAAAAGTTAGGGTTAAAAAGAAAAAACATAACAATGGAAGTGTCGTTAAGACGATGAATTGGGGCAATCAGTGGGCTAGATGCATGAAGACTGGGGCAGATAGCATTCTCAGATGTGGATTAGTGAGCAGTCGAGATGGTATGAGGGATACTAACACTAGTCATGGAAAGAGATGTCACTTGAGGAGATGTGATTCCACTCCACAACCTTTTTGCCATTCCATACTCCATTGTAATATCTGTTTTGTATACCTTTTCAGTCCAAATATAATGACATTGACTCCCAATTCTTTTTACCCTCATCCCTTTCTCTTAACTTTTGTCAATTGTGTGTGCATTCATCATGATAAGTATATATTTAAATGTGAAACATGTATTGATATCTTCAGAAGCATTTAGAATTTTTTTGAAAGTCTCAAAAGGCCGTAAAGGACAAGATGGTCTCCCAACAAAGGTTACCGTGGTCTACTGACAGGAGGCATTATAGAAGGGAAAGAACAATAAAATCAACCATTGGGACAATCATTGCAAAGGAAGCATACCCTTTCAAAAGTGCTTGACCTTATTCTCCATGAAGATTTGACTTGTTTTAGTTCATCTCAGAACTTGTCTGTGATCAACGCTTTAAGGGGTCGAGGATGACAACAAAAAAGAAAAGAAAAATAAAAAGAAAAGAAGTATTAATGTATTAAAGGCTTTCCTTGTGTTGCATTGAAATCATTTGAGGTTTTCATCAAGCATATAGGACATTTTTGGTATCATGCATTATCTCATTGCATTGCAATTGTTCATCTTTTGTGAGCACAAAGCCCCATAAATTATACACATCATAAGTTTTACCTTTCCTTTCAAGCTTCAGCGGATAACCGACTCCGCAAGTTTTTGACCTTTCTTTTCAAGCTTCAGTGGATAACCGACTTCGTAAGATTTTAACCTTTCCTGCCACGCTTCAGTGGATACTCGACTCCGCATGCTTTTTATTTTCTGTCAAGCTTCAGCGGATGACCGACTCCGCAAGCTTTTAACCTTTTTGTTTGCAAGCTTCATCAGATACCCTACTCCGTAAGCTTTTTACCTTTCCTTTCAAGCTTCAGCGGACAACCGACTCTTCAAGCTTTTAACCTTTTGATTTCAAGCTTCAGCAGATAATCGACTCCGCAAGCTCTCTATATTTTATTTCAGGCTTTAGCGGATAACCGACTCCGTAAGCTTTTTACCTTTTTTGTCAAGCTTCAGTGGATAGCCGACTCCACAAGCTTTTTACCTTTCCTTTCAAGCTTCAGCGGATAACCGACTCCGCAAGCTTTTAACCTTTTGATTTCAAGCTTTAGCGGATAATCGACTCCGCAAGCTTTCTATGTTTTGTCAAGCTTTAGCGGGTACCATACCCCGTAAGCTCTTTAATCTTTTTGTTCAAGCTTCTAACGGGTAATCCACCTCGTAAGTTCTTTTAATTATGCATCATTTTGCTTGTCAGTGAACCCCGGCCAAAATTGGAGCTCATGTCTTTACCCGTTTCTTATAACGATAACAGGTTAACTACGGTTGCACCTACTATCTAATAAGAAACAAGTAAAGAGGGGCAGCTGTGAACACCTAATTTTGTCCGGATGTTTTTTTTAATTAATGTTTTGAAAAAAAAATGACGATAAATAAAAAAAAAAAACTTTGCAAAAGAATAAAATTGTGTTTTTGTTCTTGGCCCATTATAGGATTAGTGTAACCCATTTTCATATCTGGTTGCAAGTGGCTTGTTGAGCCCATGATCCAAGTCCAAAAAAAAGACTTCTGATTTTTATTTGAAAAAGTAAAAATAAATTTTAATTCCTTGTCCTTTTTTCCCATCCTTACTTTGTCTTCTTCCATTTGAGGTAAACCAGCTTTCTCTTTTATTTCCCTTCTTTTGTTTTCTTTCACTTTTGTCCAGAAAGAGGGGGACACCATCCCTGCCCTTGCACCTACCAGACAGAGTAGTAGGAGCACCACACCATGGCACCAGAATCTGTCCAATTTTCGTCCTCCCCTTTTCTGAGCAAATAACAGATCTTATTTTTCTTCTTCATCCTATATATACCCGTCGCATTTCAGAGGAAGGAGGGGTTTTTTTTTATCGATCAGCATTAAGGCAAAAGAATGTGTGGAAATAAGAGAGTTTAGAGGGAATACCAGAACTTGATGGGTCTCTCTTCACTAGTTTTCTTTGGTCTTCATTTCTTCCCCTCATTTTCCACCTTCTATTGCTTTCCTTGATCTCATGTTCAAAAAAAAAAAAGAAAAAAAAACCAAAGACATAGAACAAACAAAACCACATCCGTCCCTGTTGCAAGCTCTACCTCGGACCTCCGCCATCTTCGTCGCAACTCAGCTCCGCCACGATCACGTCACAGTACCTCCACCTCGCGTCGCTGCCGCCATCTTCATCACTGACCACCACCAAAACGGCTCCGCCGCTTCGCCGGGTCAGCTCCATGCAACACTGTCGAGACGCATCGGATCGAAGCCCGAATCACATATCTCAGACCCACCACCACACCAGACTCACTCACTGCAGTGTCACCACCTCGGACCCTCGCCACCATCGCAAAACGCAGATCTTAGGCTCGGACCCACGCACGATTCGCACCCACTGCCCCTCTGCCTCGCCGTGCACGGTCCTTCCGACCCACCGTTGCCGTGCCGTCATCCCTGTCGACATCCAACCATATCGCATTTGTCGCCGCGACGTCCGCCGAACTCTCTGGTCCTCTATCACGTTTGGTAACGATGAAGCTGAAGCTTCCTTCAAATTTCTTTCTTCTGTTTTATTATTTATTCATGGCTCTGATGGTTTGTTTACTTGGGCTTGTGGTCGTTGCATGGGGCCAAACATACTTTTGTTTGTTTGGTTTTGGCCATTTATTGTTATGTTAGAATGTTGGGCCAAGTAATCTGTCTCAAAAAAAAATAATAACAAATTCTGTTTCTTTTAAATAAATAAAAAAATCTTTTTCAGAATTTAAGTCTTAAAATAAAGAAAAATATAAAAATTAAAAATTAAAATAAACCTTTTGATGATTCTCAGTTCCTTGTTTCTTAATCAAAACTCTTCTAAAAAAGAAATTAAATCTTTTTATTATCTTGATCAGTTTTTTCTAGGTTCTAAATTTTTTTTAGAAAAAGGGGTAAAATCGTTTCTCAAAAGTCAACATTTTAAAAAAATAATATAAAATTATCTTTAACAAAAATAAAAAATTTCAAAAAGAAATAAAAATGGTCTTTTCAAAAATCAAATCATTTTCAAAAAATTAAAATCAACCGATCAAATTTTTTTCAAAGAACTACATGGCTTTGAGTTTCCCATCGCACCTGGGAATACGTAGGAGCAAGATAAATCATCTTGTCAAGCCAAAACCAAATTTTCCCTTTTTTGTGTGTGTCTCTTTTTATGTTAAAATAATTAATCAAAATAATTAAACGTGTCTATTTTTTAGGGATGCTCTATGGACACGGTGCCATGTTCAGTCCCTTAGATTTGAGGTTGCCCTGTTGACTTATGTGCCATGTTCAACCTCATTTAGTTTTTATAAACAATAAATTTAAAAATGTAAAAGTTAATAAAAATTTAAAATATTAAAAAGTAAAAATAATTCTTTCTTTAAATATTTTTGGGTAAAATAAATATTTAAAAGTTGCTAATTTTTTTTGCACAATTAACTTGAGGTACCGTTTTTTAATCGGGTGATGTGGGGTGCTAACACCTTCCCTACTCGTAACCGACTCCCGGACTCATCTCTCTCTCTTTGTTTTAGACCAGTTTACCTTTAAATAATTTGGTTTTTTAAGATTTTCCCAATAAAAAATTTTAGTGACGACTTCTCTATTTTTTTCCTTATTTACGCGGCTCCCGGACGGGATGGTCGCAACACCAAGTATTCAACACCTCTTCAGGCTACAAGTATTCCTTTCTTACCAAGCCTCTTCAGGCTCTAACTCTAACAAAGAGATTTAATGTTTGATCTTCTTAACTCGCTATATGTGAGAATATCACAGTTCAAGATTAGTTGAATATTACAACATTATTCAAACTAAAGAATACAGACTCTTGCTCTTGAAAGAATAATGGAATGAATGATTATCAAATGGCAAAAGTTCAGCT
Source organism: Sophora flavescens (assembly GCA_030762895.1). NCBI lineage: Eukaryota > Viridiplantae > Streptophyta > Magnoliopsida > Fabales > Fabaceae > Sophora > Sophora flavescens. The sequence goes on from CM061065.1 coordinate 145,071,908, forward strand.
AGCAAGATTGTGCAGGCAAGAGTTGTTCTTCAGTATCTGAGGTCTTCAATTTATAGTGACCTTCTTCTTCACTTGTATTTCTCCAGTGGTTACTTTGAATAATCTCGTTTAGAGATAGCATTTAATGCATGATATCCGTTGTGACTGATAGCTTAATTGTAGCAATGCAGAATAGTACTCTTGGTTATCGAGGTAGCATGAATTTGGAGGTTCACTCCTCTGAGTATTGCAGCTTGAGCACTTGTTGTTCCACTTTTGTGTATAATCCATCTTTTTCAGTCATAAAGTTGTCATCGTACAGATCATTTTGCAGTATCTTATTGTACGATTCTGCTTATTGTATTTCTTGATTGTACTATGTTTCTTTTACAACAAGTTGAAATATTGAAGAATATAAAACAAATGTGAAGAACAAATATTCTATTGAAATAAATATCAATCATTTGAAATAAATATAATAGATTCGGATTGCATTTAATTCATTCAAAGATGGAACTTGTCTACAAAGAAACTCCGTCTACTCATTCATATGAGAGTCCAAGTCTGTTCTATATTTTACTTAACAAATCGATGACGTGGCATATCCTCTTATCTATCAAGTCTTCGGACTTGCTATTTCTTAATGAGTTATAAAGATCTCCGTCTAGTGACGTGGCGGTTAGAGCTCGTCTACTTGATTACTTTATGTTTCAGTTCGTTTATTTCAACTAATTACTTCGGTCTGCTTACATGGCAAGATGGACGCGCTTATTTTCAAGTTTTTGGACTTGCTGTACCTAACACGTTATTTAGGTATTCATCTAGTAAATATTTAGTCTCGTCTACTAAAGAAAGCCAGTCTACTTGATTAAATGACTAAGTAACTTTACCAAAGTATTTGAGCAACCCGTCTACAGGGGTGGACACGTATTTTTCAACTGAAACTTATCCCAAGTTTATTTTACTTATTTTAAAGTGTTCCTGCATAACTGAAAGCACATGTTAGATGATCTCAACTAACACTTTTCCAAACAAATTTAATCCTTTTGTTAGAATCAAAACTTAGAGATTATTAAATCCAAAACTACTTTGGTTCCAACAGTCCTGGCACAGGTGTGGATGATGACGGTGCAGCCTGTGCCCCGACATCTGAGGGCTGCATAATGGGTACAACTCTATCACCCTGAGGCCCGTCCACAGAGGTACTGCCAGTGTGCTCTCGATTTGAAGTCTGTGGGTTGGTCGGGGGAGGATCTCTCGCAGCACGACCTCTACCACGACCTCCCCAACGACCACCGCGCTGCCCTCTACCTCTAGTGGAATCTGTCATCTGTGTAAAAAATGATAAAGCTATTACATCACACTATAAATAATAACTAATTAATCAACAAGTTTAGACATGAATAAATATTACACAATGAACAATGCATATATAAATTACCTAAGTAGAATCTCCGTCACTAAATTCACCCCCAGTCTCATCAGTCTCACTTGATTGGAATGTGCCTTCACTTGATTCGTCCAACTCAGATTGATCCATTAACTCTCTTTCAACTTCTTCCCCATCCTTCTTGCATATTGTAATCTGATTTGATACTCAACCATTCCATACATATCGACAACTCTGTGTACTCCCGACATCCTTCCCACAACGGAGATCTTGCAGCACTCAGCATGTCATATAATCTTTGAGCTTCAGGATTTGGATTCTCCTCTATGTATTGGGAACCCATTCCACCATCTTCTCCCCTATCTTCTTCTAGTGCAACACCAACCGAGGGTCCATCATGATCCATTATCATCTGCTCGTATGGATTCAATTCTTCCCTCCGCTCACCACTTCCATAGTACGAACCTTCAACCACAATCGGGTTTAAGTCAGACAACGTCTCACCATGGTTACTCCACCAATAGTAATCAGGCGTGAAGCCCTTCTCATAAAGATCGGCTACAACTCCATCCACGCTTTTGAAAGATTGACACTTGCTTCTTTTGCAAGAACACCTCAATTGATCACCGCCCAGCCGTATAAATCTCTCCTGGCTAACAACAAACTCTATAAACTCACCCACTCTAACTGTAAACTCTTCCCTAAGACGTTTATTCCGATCCAACCTACGATACATCCATTTCTGATTCTCCGGAACCTCCATTGCTGCCAATTAAATATCCTGAGTAACCCTACAACGACACTTATAAATTACGGTGCATTCCAATAACTCCATCAATCTCCTTCTTATGACAAGGTATTAACCTATCCCATGCAAGAAGAAACCTTTACTACACTCGATTAATAATAGTTATTCCCTTATTCAAATGCCTTATACTTAACGAAATTTCGGCAGCATTTCCCATCGGTCTCCAAGTACACGACTCGAGCACGGTGGGATCCACCATGATCAAGTATGCACCCGGAGAAAAAAGGAAATGCATCAGACTGAGATTTCTTCAAGTATATAAGGCATTTGAACATGGAAATGACTATTGTACGAGTGTGTGAAAGGTTTTTTCCCAAACTATCCCACTTGGACAATTCAAGATTCAATACAATGAACATGCGTACCTGGAGAAGGTACGCATGCTCATTGATATTGAATCTCAAACAGGAAACTAAGGCTTTCGTAAATTAATCATTAACTCTAACAGAAATAAAACCATAATTATGTATTCACTTTATGACAAAACAAAAGACAGATTAACTATTACTGTGCAAACTTGGATAAAATTTATCAGCATAAATAACCTTGAATCACACAACCTATTGAGCTCCGCTCTCCACTAACAAACAACACATAATCGACAAACACATGCATCATTTCTAAATTATCAGCACACAACCAGCATCCCGACTTTCAGACATGAGCGGACATCCTATTGAGCTTCGCTCTCCACTAACAAACAACACATAATTAGCAAACACATGCATCATTTCTAAATTATCAGCACACAACCAACATCCCACCTTTCGGACAGGATCACATCCTATTGAGCTTCCCTCTCCACTAACAAACAACACAATGATTCACATAAACATTGCAAACACCACACAATCAGAAGCTATTTACAATGAACTATCTTAATAGAGAGTGTTGAGACAACTTACCTGGGAGAGAAAACAAAGAACCATCCAAGGATAACGGGAGGATCCGGAGACAACACAGACCATAATATGACAGCAAGGACCTATTGTGCATAAATTAAATTAATCCTTTCAAATCAAAATCGAGTGTTCAAATAATAAAGTGTAATCAAGAAATTAGAAAAACAGTATTCACACCAGTAAGTTGAATAAGCAACATATATGAGTAAAAGCACATAATGAAAGTAAAGGTTGATATATATGCTAGGTAGGACCAAGCGTCTAAGCCCTGGAGAGTATAGTTAAATAGGCTTTAGAATATTCAAGTAATGTTGTGGCTCACGTATTAATTCTTAATGATAAACAATGCTAGAGAATGCTAACTCAGCTTCAAATTGCACATGGCCTAGAGTTGCACCGAGTAATACACAATAAGAGGTATTACTCATCAAGCCACACATCAAGATTTTGAAAAAGAAGTATTCTCGTATTGTGCATTTGACAACATAGTATCAATAGCTGGCCTTATCTCAAAGCAAAATTAAATGGTCAACTTAAAAAAAAATTTAGGAGTCCTGACGAAATCTCTATTAACATGAAGAAATAGGAAAAGTTTAGACTGTAAAGTAATGGTTGAAACATTAAACTAGTCCAAATGCAAATTTGTCCACCTCAGTTGGATGAACAAAGTACTACTTAAAACCTTAAACCCCACTCATTGGATAAAGAAAAGCTATGACTTTGTCATTTCTTGCAATGCAATCTTTAGAAACCTTTCCCATTTTCCAATTTATTTTAGCATAAGTGGTGATGGTAAGCTACATAGCCACAGTCCATAACATAGATATATATAATATCACCATGCCATCAGAATGTTGAAAAATATACAGAGAATGTATGTAGGAACACCTTATTGCAACTCAAAAATTCAAATAATAAGAGTTCAAATACCAACAAGTATTACAAACTCATGAAAATTTTAATTCAGGAATTTCATCGAACGAGATATAGACAAAACAAATATGTAAACTAGATTGAAGAGAATGGTTTACAATTCATAATAGAAATTGAATACCCTTTTTTATATTACTTCCACAACAAATAAAATCAAAGAAAGAGGTAAGATTACCAAATGGGTGAAGTTAAACCCTAACAGTCAGTTTGAACCCTAACCTGAGAGACAGAGCTGAGAGGAGCTTGTGGGGGTGGTGACCGCGCGGGTAGCCGGAGGTGGTGGTGGTGGTGTCATGGAGCCTGAGACAGAGAGAGAAATAGAGCGAGAGCGAGCGAGAGAGAGAGAGGAGAGTTTACCTTGCGGTGGTGACCGGAGGTTGATGGTGATCGGATTCGCGCGCAGAGAAGGAGTGTGGAGACCTGATGAAGCAGAGAACAGAGGGAGAAGAAATGGGAGGAGGCGTGGGCGTGGTGGTTGGTGCTGTGACACGGTGGTCGGAGGTGTGCGCGTCGTGGCCGGAGACGAGGAGGTGGTGGCAGGGGGCTTCGAGGAGGAAGATAGAAGGAAGAGAGAAGGAAAGCTGAAGAAGTGAGGAAGAAAGGGGGTCAGTTCGTGATTTATGGATTTTATTTTTAGCGACCGAAATATTCGGTTGCTAAATCGGTCGCCACAACTAAATTTTAAATTCAGTCACCAAATCCGTTGCAAAAGGGCTCCCAGTTTTTAATTTATTGCACGCTTTAGCGATCAAACTGCATTTCGGTCGCAAAATAATCAAAATTTTATCGTTGGGTTATTATCGGTCGCCAATAAGTCAACAAAGTTTGACTTTTAAATATATAAAGTTAGCGACCGAAATTGCGACGGATCAGGTTTGCTACCAAGCATTTCGGTCGCTGGGTTCATTAATTGAAACTTTACAACATATGCTAAAATCTGTCGCTAATTCATCGTCATTAGCAACTTCCAAATTTGGTCGCTATTTTCGGTCGCTATTTGACCTTTTTTTTTGTAGTGTTGGATGAACTAAATTTTAAAACATTGAAGTTAAAAAAAATTATTTGTATGTGACAATGTTATTTTAAAAGTGAGATTAGATAACTTGATTTTGGTTTAATGATAAGGTAAATCAATTTTAAGGTGTAAATATAAAGAATTGAAAAATGCTAGCAACACACTCTTTTTAACATTCTCCCCAACACACCCTTGATTGTTGCATGAATTTCATGAGTCCCACTAAACAGTGAGTTGACTCTTTCCACATAATGATCATATATGAAATTCTTCCAATAACAAAAAATGTGTGTTGGAGAGAATATCGAAAAATGTTTGTTAATAGCATTCCTTGAGGCTTTGTTTGTTAGTTTTTTTTTTTTTTTGAGGGGAGGGAAGGAAATAGGAGGTTTATTAGAGACCTTTCCTTTTTTGTGAGTTTTATTAATTGGAGGAAAATGTTTTGGGGATTTTAATAAATTATTTATTCTCTTTCTCACCCCACTTTTTTCTATTTCCTCCATTTTTTGTATTTTGGAGAAAAAGTAATCGAAATTAATAATTTACCCTCGTCCATTTTTTAAAGTTACACTTTTATTACTTTATGTTAATTTTTTCAAATAAATGGTAAATTTATAAAAGCCTGTCATAAACCTTTCATTTCCTTCTCATACAATATGCACTCCCAAACATAAAGAAGGATAATACTCTTCTTCTCCTTCATCCCCTTTGATTCCCTCAAATTTCTTTCTCTCAAAACTTGCAAGCTGGACCGGAAATAATTTTAAGTTTCCTGCTTATAATTAATTCTACTTATGTAAAAGATAAAAATATTTTTTCTTCCTTTAAAATCAATTCTACTTGCATCAAAACTAATTTTATTAGATACAATCTTAACAACCACACAGCTCCATATACTATTAAAAAAATAAAGTAATTTTAAAGTCAAATTCTATTTAAAAAAAACGTTTGGACACTATCCAAACAGGCACACTTTGAAAGCAAGATCGCAACAAAATTCACTTTCACACACAATACCATCAGTCCATGACGGAGTGCTTCACCAGTTCACCCGGCAGCTGCTAGCTTTTGGAAGATGGCTATCACAGCTGCATCTTCACCACACACTATGTCGTGTCCACACGGCAAGTCGGCAGGTAATTAGGCGAACCCTCCTTTACATAAAGAAAAAACAAATCATTTTCTTTTACCTTTAAAAATAATGGAACAATATATCTTCGAAAAGATTGTTCTTCCCTCAATCTCTTTAAAACCAAAAATAATGTCTGAATGCAGCTCCTTAGTTATAATGTGTATAAATTAAATTACGAGTGTATAAAAAATAAGATAAAGTCCAAAAAAATATACATAAATATAAAATAATGAACTTCAGGGGCTTTTTTCCCGAAAATCGAAAAAATCACATTTTTTTCATTGAATTGGATAGGATTTTGGGTCCATAGTGACATCCAATCCAAACGATCTACCATAGACATATACTGTTATCTTTGAAATTATAGTATTACTCATTCTTAAACATAGTTTTTCATACTTTTATGACCCTCATTCTCTTTAATACTTTTGTTGGAATGACATATAGGAGATTATTTAGAATAAATGTTAATGTCTTGAAGTTATATTTTGCTTAAGTTTTGATCCATAACATATATATACTTGATTGAGTAAACATGAAAAATAAAATAGGAAATCAATTAAGTGATTTGAAAAATAATTAGCTACAATTTATTTGTAGCTGATTCAAGGGGAAAAAAAGGATAAGTGAGAGTAGATATAGAGAATTAACATAAAATAATATTTAACATAAAAAAAGTGCTAAAAAATATTAATAATCATTTTTTTTCTCAAACTCCCAATATTTTATCAAGAATTCTATAAAATTTTCCTCACTCATCATCAAATCAAATAATGGTTAATAAGGAACAGATAGTTGCTGACTTTCATAAAAGTTCTATTGTTCTAGTATAAAGAGATGTTAAAATAGGTATTTGACAACCTAAACTAGCTCTTTTAAATAAAAATTATGTTTTGATCGTTATTAAATAAGTAGAAATGACTCAAAAAAATAAAGTATGACAAAAATCAAATTATCCAATCCAATCTAAACCGCATTTGATTGGATTTGATCATATTTTTTTTAAGGAAGCAAACCGATCCAATTTAAACGGCATACTATTTTAATTATTAGATCAGATAACATTTTAGCTCAAAACCGATCCAATCAAATCCACAAATACCCCTGTCGTTTTATCATAAAAAAAAATATGAACTTCACAAATATAAAAAATCACTTTCATAACTTTCTCTCCTACGAGACTACAATATTGAAAAAAAAAAAATCTCAATCCTATAATTATTTGCGGTATAAAAAATAAAAAACGCTTTATGTTATCAAAGGAAAAAAAAAATTCCCATCAAATCATTTCCGCAAAATCCTACTTCCTTAACAGAAATGTTTTTTCAACGCCCATTTATCATATCTTAATTAATCACATATAAATATTCATTATATGATTAATTATGTATAAATATTTGATTAATTTATGATGACCTATTAATCATATACAAAATTGAATTAACAAGATATTTATATGTGATTAACCAGATATTTATATGGTTAGAAAAAATAATCTTCAGATAACCCATTAATCAAATATTTATATGATTAAAAAAATTAATCTTCAAAAAATCTATTAATCATATAATAAAATTAATCAAATATCTGTACATACATGATTAACAAGATGTTACTACAGGATCTCCACATCCGCTTATTTAACACTACCACAACACAAACCCACGTTTACACGCACATTCCCCTTCCCTCTTGCAAAACTCTCATTTCTCCAAGCTTCTCCTTCTCTGATATCACTTCTCTTACAAATGGCATCAAAGTTCTCACTCATTTTCATTCTTCTGGCCATCTGGGCCATGGATCTAGCGCATGGTGCTTCACCCCACCATGCCCCAGCACCATCAGTGGACTGCACAAACCTGGTCTTGTCCCTGAGTGATTGCTTATCATTTGTCACCAATGGCAGCACCACAACCAAGCCAGAAGGTAATTGCTGTCCTGGCTTGAAGTCTGTGCTCAAGACTGCTCCTTCATGCCTCTGTGAGGCTTTCAAAAGCAGTGCTCAGTTTGGTGTGGTCTTGAATGTTACCAAGGCTACCACTCTTCCTGCTGCTTGCAAAGTTTCTGCTCCTTCTGCTACTAACTGTGGATGTGAGTTAATTCTGCTTATTCCCCACTTGGATTTTTCATAATTTTATTATTTTTCTTTCTGGTTATTCATTTTTTTGAGGGGAGTGTTTGCATCTGTGAGGGTATTGTCAGATAAAGTTTGGTGCTTTGGATACTTCTATTGAAGAAAGTTTTGATTTTTATGCATGTATGAGATACCCAGAGGGTTTTTTTTCTTTTTCTTTTTTTTTTGTGTGTGTCCCCATTTGATTTAAACATGAACGCATTGATCTTGATTTCTGCCCCTTACCCTTTTTTCCTGATGAAAAAAGATTTATTTTTTGATGGGTTTTTGTTTTGGATTTTTTTCCCTATTTCTGGATTCATGTTAGTAACTGTGCTTTTTTTGTTTTGCAGTGTCTGAAACACCTGCTTCAGCTCCTGGTACGTTCCTCACTAAACATTTTCTTTTCCTATTCAAATCTTAATACTTTATGATATTTACAAATCTTGATATGTAGTTTTATGCTGATATTTATTCTAAATTACTAAGGGAATCACGTGCTTAATTTTGTTCCGCCTCTTATATGCTTAAACAAATAAGAACCTTATCTTATTTTTTGTGGTTTTGTTTCTTGTTTTGCTGGATGTTTCCTTCTAGATATTCCTTTGACAGACCGTGTATAATTTAAAATTAGGAATAGCTAATTCTCTAAGAATTAAACATAATTATAGTACATTTGTGGTCCTTACAGCCTTTGCAGTTTACATGATTCTACAATTTTTTTGAATTCTAATGTCCGTCTACCTAACACAATTAGATCTAACAGCTGCTTATAATTAAAATTCTGCCAATTATAATACTTGTTTAACGAATTGTCAATAATTTAAACAGGGTTGTGGGCTTGTCTATCATTGTTTTCTTGCTTTTATTTTTTAACCCTACGGGATTTTAGTACATGTTCACTTGACTATGATGAAGCAGAACATAATTTTCTATATGTAATGTTATTTGTAGATTAAAAAGATTTTCATTTTATTATTACTGAAATGGAGGTATATATGTTCAAGATGCACATGATTAATAAATTTGAAAATCAAAAGCTGCCATTCATCCTATATCTTCTGCATGCTGATTGAATATGCTTGCTTTCTGTCACTTTTTCACATATTGCTGTCCATGCCTTAATAATTTATTGCATTGTATTAAATATCTTGATCATTATAATATATGATATGATGATAAACTCGGATATTGTTGGTGTCTCTAATTTGTATTATTCTTCTTGTTAATTCTTTCTAGCTGGGGGCCTCTCTCCACAATCTTCTCCAATGTCTCCTGCTGCAGCACCCGGTATGAATGGCCCTGAAAGTGAGCTATCTCATTCTCCAGCACCATCACCATCTCTAGGGAACACAGCATCTGCACTATTCCCAATTTCAGCTGGATCCTTGTTTGTTTGCCTGTTGGTAGCTACATTTTCAGGCTTTTGAGCTGAATTTCATTCTGTTTTGAGAGTAGAGATATGATAGAAGGGACTATTTTGATGTTTTCTGAGTTATACCATGGGAGGTCTTCTAGTTCTTTGTGTGACTTGAAGTAGATAAAATTCATTCTGGGAGTGACATGAACCTATTGAGGTTGTACCCTCTTTATCATATTTATTATAACTTTATAATATATATGAGTATTTTAATTATTTTTATTTGATATGGGTGTAATTTGGTTTCTTGTGACAAGTACATGTGCTAAAGTCCCAAGGGAGGACATGCTATGGTGTTGTGGCAAAGATGACTCCTAAATGGGGATAAAGATTATCTGTCTCAAAATGATATCTCATTTCTTATCCCACCCACTCAGATTGTGTCACTTACAAAGAATTAATCATATATTTAATTATAAACATGTATTTTTTAAATGCATTGACACTATTTGAGTGAACGAGACAATAAATGAAACATCATTTAAATGATCTTTATCGACAAAGGCCAACTCCAACTAGGAACATGGCAAACAAAGAAAACTGAAATGAACTTGAAGCATAATATAAATCTCTGATGAGCACTACTTGTTAGTGGTAGAGGCTTTTTCATTCATGGTTTTCATAGTGACCTCAACTACCTCACTTTGCAAAATTATTAGCTACACAAGGAAACCACATGGAGGGTCCTAGTGCATTGGCAGACTATAGATGAAAGTCTTGCAAATGGAGCACTGATTGTGCATTAGTGCCGTTCAATAATGGACCTCTAAGCATATATCCTTAATTGGTGCCACAATCTTATCACCGTGTCCTGGTTAATTACTGTCGTACTACATTGCTAGAAATAACATTTGTCTACAAATTGGATGTGCTTTTTTGGGCTTTTTGACCAAACTAAGTTTCTTTTAGAAACTATTTACCAGTTTAGACAAATGTAAAATAGTTTAAACTATCAGTTTATGATTATTTTGAAACTGTTTATCAATGAGGGTCCTTTTGGACACGTGGCATATTTCTTTTTTTTTTAAAGTGATAGGCGTCAGTCAGACCCGCCAGAGTGAAAAAATATAAAATATGCCACGTGTCCAAAAGGACCCTCATTGATAAACAGTTTCAAAATAATCATAAACTGATAGTTTCTAAAAGTAACCCATTTCGATAAAAAAAGCAGTGCTTTTTGTGCGGTACTTTTCAAAGCTTTGCAAATACTATAAGTACCTGTTCAGTAAACCATGTTGTGGTCCTTTACTTTCCACTTTTCGGCGCATGCTTGAGGAAAGAGGGAATGCAATGCAAGAATTTTATTTTACAAACTGCAAAGCTTAACAGAAGAAATTGGTTATTAATATTCGTACAGGCAAAATGTCTGTGGCATCATCAGGTAGGCAACAATGCCATGGTCAAACCATGCACCTCATGAAATAAATTTCAAGAATATAACCATAAAGATAATCAAGATGTGTGCTATTGTTTCACTTTCTCTTGAACTTGCACAAAAACAACATCTTTAGTCCTTTTTGTGCATCTGCATAGTCCATATATATCTAGAGAAAAATTGGCCCTTGATGTCTTCCACATCAATGGAAAGTAGGATGCTAATTTTGCAATTTGCATCCATAGTTGTACATTGAAGCTAGGAATCACGGATACCATGTTACTAAAAAAACGAAAGATCGCATGATTTTTATTTAGACAGTAGCTTGACAACATGGGCCGGGGAAAACTGATAAATGTAGCAAGCAATAAGCTAAAAGCTTTGATACGTTCCAAATGTAGTAACTCCACTTTGTCTTTTCTGTTGTTCTTTTCTAAGAATATCTGCAGGGAATTTTATTTTGTTTGGGTAATCTATTGTGGCTGACTACCACTACTTGGTAAGAAATGATACAAAATGATATGGCAATCAAATAATGAGTAAAGATAAAAAAAATTATATGTTACGAGTCTCACATTAAGTAAATATGTAAGTTTAATGTGGTATTTAAGTCATTAGACTTTCCCATCTAATGGGCTAGTTTTTTGGATTGAACTCTCCTCATGAGCTAAGTCATAACAAATTGAGTGCTGAGCTATGGAAAGAGCTACCGATAGACAAAATCTTTTTAAATCACTCATAATTGATTTACTTTCTTTTATTATTCTTTTCAATTTTGAAGTCTTGCATTGTTTGTCCTTTTATAAGAAACTAATGGAATATTCATGGAGCTAGTTAAACATGCCTTATAAGTATAAAATATTCAAAAAAAAATTTGGTGAAAAAATATTCTATATATATTGAATATTTTATGCTTATGTATTTAATATTTAATATTTCGTATGTAAAAAAGTTCAATTGCAGTTATATATGTTAAATCAAGTATTGCATACAAGAGAGTTAGATTAAATAATAAGCATTTGTATTAACCTCAACTTGTATTCACTTATTGAAAGGCTTCCTGGCAGGTGGAGGTGAGGTGTCACTACAAAAAAAAAACTGTTTAGCGACCGTAATATTCGGTCGCTAAACATTGTAAATCGGTCGCTATTTAATTTAGCGACCGAATAAGCGACCGATTAATGGTGGTGGCTGATGAGGGGGAGATGGAGGAATCCAATCATCCTCAGCGTCTATACCATCGACGTCTGTTAGCTGATCGTCCTCTGGAGTAGCAAAGATCGATCGTGGCGGCGGAATCGAGGGAGCGGCAGCAGCGCACAACCGCGTCGAGCATCATCCCGAGCAATCGGAGTTTGGATCCTCATCTGCTCCAACACGGCCCATGATGTTCAGCCCCCGCTCGATGCTCGCTTGCATCATTTCTTGGTGTGCCTGAGTCAACTGTGCAATCTGGTTCGCCATCTGCTGCTCTCTCTCGCTCTTCTCCCGAAGCTCCGCGTTCAGCTGCGTGATGGTGTCCTGCATTTGGTGGAACTGCTCCTGAGGGACGGTATCGGTGTAGGAAGGAGCAGGCGTGTCGGATGATGAAGCGATAAACTCGCCTCCCGGGTGTCCGAGGCTATACACGTGCCCCTTCTTGTTCCTGCCCCCGACGACCTCCAAATAAATGGCATTATCGTCGACGGAGACAGGAGAGCAGGGCCCATCACCAGTCAAAGCCTCATCTTGTGACTGTGAGGCACGTGATATGGCATCGTCCTTCATCTATCAGCGGCTGCAAGTACACATCAATATTACCTTTTGGATTAGACGGACCCGGAATTATGACTATTAGGAACATAAACTCCCGCTTCATGCACATCCCCGGGGGAAGATTGTACGGAGTCAGGATAACCGGCCAACAAGAGTATGCTTTTCCAGATTGCCTAAAAGGATTAAATCCATCAGTAGATAACCCCAATCGGACATTGCGAGGGTCCTGCGAAAATGCCATATGAACCCTATCAAAATGCTTCCAAGCTTCTCCATCAGATGGATGACACAAGACATCTTGCTCCCTCCCATGCTCACTATGACACCTCATGTGAGCTGTAGTGGCCATCGAAGAGTACAATCTTGTAAGTCTTGGCACGAGTGGAAAGTACCACATCTTTTTTAGCGACCTCTTCTTCTCAATGCCCATCCTAGTGGTTGTCTTATACCGATCCGCTGAATCATCCTTATAGTACAACATACATCCATTCGGGCAACAATCAATTTTCAAACACCCCAGACCCAAATTTTTCACAGACTTCTTAGCATGATAAAAACTAGTAGGCATCCGACTGTCTTCTGGCAACGCCTTGGACACTGACCTGGTGAGGTGATTAAAACAACCTTCTTGCATATTGTAGTCAGATTTGATACTCAACCATTCCATGCACATCGACAACTCCGTGTACTCCCGACATCCTTCCCACAATGGAGATCGTGCAGCACTCAGCATATCATAGAATCTTTGAGCTTCAGGATTCAGATTCTCCTCTATGTATTGGGAACCCATTCCACCATCTTCTCCCCCATCTTCTTCTAGCACAACACCAACCGATGGTCCAGCATGATCCATTATCATCTGCTCGTATGGATTCAATTCTTCCCTCCGGTCACCACTTCCATAGTACGAACCTTCAACCACAATCGGGTTTAAGTCAGACAACGTCTCACCATGGTTACTCCACCAATAGTAATCAGGCATGAAGCCCTTCTCATAAAGATCGGCTACAACTCCATCCACGCTTTTGAAAGATTGACACTTGCTTCTTTTGCAAGAACACCTCAATTGATCACCGCCCAGCCGTATAAATCTCTCCTGGCTAACAACAAACTCTATAAACTCACCCACTCCAACTCTATACTCTTCCCTAAGACGTTTATTCCGATCCAACCTACGTTACATCCATTTCCGATTCTCCGGAATATCCATTGCTGGCAATTAAATAGCCTGACCAATCCTACAATAACACTTATATATTACGGTGTATTCCAATAACTCCATCAATCTCGTTCTTATGACAAGGTATGAACCTATCCCATTCGAGAAGAAACCTTTGCCACACTCGGCTACTAATAGTTATTCCCATATTCAAATACCTTATACTTGACAAAATTTCGGCAGCATTTCCCATCGGTCTCCAAGTTACACGACTCGAGCACGGTGAGATTCACCGCGATCAAGTATGCACCAGGAGAACAAAAGGAAATGCATTAGACCGAGATTTCAACAAGTATATAAGGCATTTGAACATTGAAATGACTATTGTATGAGTGTGAAAAAGGTTTTTTCCCAAACTGTCTCACTCGGACAATTCAAGATTCAATCAAGGTTTACAAAACCGGACCGGCCATCGAACCGGTGAAGGCAGCGGTTCGAGGTTCAATGGTCCAACCGAGGTTGAACCGTGGTTGAACCGGTTATAATTAAATAATATTATTTTATTTTTTAATATAATATTTGTAACAATATTAAACAAAAAAACAACATAACAACTAAAATTATTAAGCACAATTTTTTTTATTTTGAAATTAAACTAAATAAATATAAAAATATATGTTAAAATCATCTTCATAGGGAAAACCAACCCAAAATCTACAACTAGCCCACATATGTTAGAAAACAAAAGAATTGGGTTTTGGCTAGAATGACCTAAATCCTTTTATACTAATTTTTTTTTTTAAGAAACCGGTTCTGGCCGGTTCACTACCGGTTATGACCGGTTTTACCGGTTTTGAACCGGTTTTCCGGTTTTTCCACCGGTTCGATGCTAGGCCGGTTTTCCCTGTGAACCGGACCGGCCAAGGTTCCGGTTCCCGGTCGGACCGGCCGGTCCGGTCCGGTTTTCAAAACCTTGGATTCAATACAATGAGCATGCATACCTTGATAAGTTACGCATGCTCATTAATATTGAATTTCAAATAGGAAACTAAGACTTTCGTAAATTAATTATTAACTCTAACAGAAAATAAAACCATTAACCTATAAATATTGCAACATTGTTGAGCTTATATAAATTGCAGCATAAATCAATACAAACTTAGATTAAATATTGTAGCAAACATCCTATTGAGCTCCACTCTCCACTAACAAGTAGCAGTTAATTGTCAAACACATGCATAATTTCTAAATTATCAGCACACAACCAGCATCCCGCCTTTCGGACAGGATCGCATCCTATTGAGTTCCGCTCTCCACTAACAAACAACACATATTGACAAACACATGCATAAACATTAAATTATCAGCATACAATCAGACAAGATCACATCCTATTGAGCTCCGCTCTCCACTAACAAACAACACATATTGACAAACACATGCATAAACATTAAATTATCAGCATACAATCAGACAAGATCACATCCTATTGAGCTCAGCTCTCCACTACCAAACAACACGATAATTCACATAATACATTACAGAGTGTTCAGAGAACTTACCTGAGAGAGAAAACACAACCGAGTAAGGATAAGGGGAGGAGCCGGAGCCAACAGAGAGTAGAAGAATATGACAACAAGGACCTATCGTGCATAAATGAAATTAGTCATTTCAAATCAAATAACTATTCTATATTTTTCAGAAGAAGAGGAAACAAAGGGAGAAAAGTACTAAGGAACCTTTTCTCTCCCAAAACCTAACTCTTGGAAGATGAGGTAAGGGTTTAAATCTTAAATTACAAATTCCATTTGTTTATGGTTTGTCATATTTGCATGTCTGAGAACTCAACACAAAATTCACAAAGAGCATAATTTTTGGTGTATGCTAAATCACTGTGCATTTGGTGTATGCTAAATTTTGATATTGTGTAAATTGTATATATTTTGAGGATTTGTTTGCTAAATTGTGTAAATTTGGTTCTTATTTTTATGCTTTCTTAAGCCTCTAAGTGATGAAGATAATAGAGCTCCCAGATAGACATCAACTTGCTTCCATTTGTTTTTTGATGTTCCTTCTTCATGCTACTTTGGTTTGGCTGGTATGTTCTGTTGTGGGATTTTGATCATGGCATTATTAGTACAGCTGATTTTTATATGACCAAATGAGTGGTAGATTGTGAAAGTGGCTTCTCCTACATCGGACACATAGCAAAGCTAATTTGTTCCCGATTGAACAAAGGTACTCTAATTTAAAGCAATAACAAATACAATGCTCAAACATGTAGCCCAAATTTAGAAGGACAAAAGGTTAATTAACAAAAAAATATTAGTGTACATACATATACAAAAACATAATGCTTTAGGCATTAGTAATAGTTTAATCTTGCATGCCATGAGTAATTGCATACATGGAATGCAGGTTGTAAATTATTTTGCAAAAAGTTAAGTGCCAAAATATAGTATAAATGGTTATTTTTTTACTTGGCTGTTAGTGTTTCCAAAATTCTACAATCTACACTACAACTTAATGTCAGAGATATGTACACCTCAAGAGTATAACCATATAATTTATCAGAAAGTATCACCATGAATTGGAAAAAAAAATCATAGTAATATAACCAATTAAGTATCAAGACAGGCGAGTGCAGTGGAAGGTAACAAAGCGTGGGGAGGACATATCAAGAGGCTTATTTTAGGATAGTTCAGATTCTTTACTAAGGTGCTTTTGTGATGTGAAAATTCACAGAGATGAACCCTCAGAAAATTTTTGGACCCTGTTAGACATACCACCAGAGCAGAATTTTTGGACACACTCACAAAGCAACCAAAACAGTAATCATCATTGTTGCAAAAAGAATTTTATAGACTGTGAAATAACAATAAAACGGAGAATGAAGGGCGAAGGGGGATACATAGAAGGAAGGAGGGGATACCTTTGCAGTGGTCCTTGCGGTTGTCCCTGTGGTGGATGGAGCTCTACGGTGGTGGCACTGTTTCTGCGGAGGGAAAGACCAAAGATGAGAGGGAGGAAAAGGAAGAGAAGAAAGGAAGAGATGAGAGGTAAGAAGACTTACGGTGGTGGCCATACTGGTGCGGTGGTGGCCAGAGGGATGCGGTTGTGGATACGGACAGGTTAGACGACGGATTGGCACGGTGGTGGAGGTAGGGAGCAGAGCTGACAGGAAAAATGAAGAAATGAGGAAGAAGGAGGTTCTGTCGAATTTAGGGATTTCATTTTTAGCGGCCGAATTAATTCGGTAGCTAATTCGGTCGCTAATATGGTTAGTTTGGAATTTGAATTTATAATTCTAGCGACCGATTTAAATTTCGGTCGCTAACACGCGCTATTTTATATTTTTACGCGCCGTTTAGCGACCGAAATAATATCGGTCGCAAATATAAATAAAGTTTGAAATATGAATTCATAAATTTAGCGACGGATTTTTAAATCGATCGCTAATATAAATAAAGTTTGACCGTTACATTTAAATCGGTCCCTATTTCGGTCGCTAAAAAATCATAAATTTCTGACTTTTACTTTCCTTTATTTAGCGACCGATATCTCTGCTACGCTCTATTTCGGTCGCTATTTCGGTCGCAGAATCAACTCTAACCAGTGTTTCATGTAGATCCTACAATCGGTCGCTATTTCGGTCACTATTTTCGGTCGCTAAATGCCCTTTTTTTTGTAGTGTGTTATGAAAAGGAAATATATCTTTATGGAAGGATACATCTACATCTTCTGATATGAGGAATTTGTGAGTGGTGAGGCACCACAATTTGTAACCTTCGTAGTTGGGAGGAGCCAACAAAGACACATGATAGAGCCCGAAGAGTGAATTTGGACCTATGAGATTGTATTGTGGATTCATAATAGAGGCATCCAAATACCTTCATGCTATCATAATCAGGTGACTTCCCATAGAGTACTTCATAAGGGGAAGATTGCTGTAAAACAGGTGTTGGAACCCTGTTGATGAGAAAAGCAGCAGTGGAAACACATTCTCCCCAAAAGTGTAATGGCACATGGGACTGAAACATTAGTGAATGGGCAACATTTAGTGTGTTTGGTTCTACGACGGTGAAAATTGATTTTGGTTAAAAGTGAGTTGAACGTAAAGTGATTTATGTTTGGATACATTTATGTAAAAGTGAGTTGAACAATAAATTTGAGGCTAAAATTGATTTTAATTCATGGAAGCTCCAAATCCTAGCTTCAAGCTAGAATCCATTTTGGGGCTGGAATTGCTTTCTCTTCATGGAAGTCAAACACTCAAATATGTGTCAATATCAATTTTATGATTCTGAAATCACTTTTACCTCTCACAAAAGTGATTCGAAATTTGCACTTGGAAGATGTTGATGTTTTCTTTCCACCTTCTGTATGGACAATCGAACTGATGATGAGTGCCTTCACTTTGCAAGAATGTAGTCAAGGCAAGTGAATGATGAGAATTAGTGAATGAATTCTTGAAGTCTATTGCTTCAATCAATATGGTGCAATATTTTTCTTTGCTGTAATGTCTAACTGCTTAATTTGTCTAGTAA
The DNA here is from genome assembly GCA_030762895.1 of Sophora flavescens. Lineage (NCBI taxonomy): Eukaryota > Viridiplantae > Streptophyta > Magnoliopsida > Fabales > Fabaceae > Sophora > Sophora flavescens. The sequence continues at coordinate 145,090,436 of CM061065.1, forward strand.
CTCGAGATGATCATTGGTGTGGACATGTTACTCAAGTGTATTCTGATATTTACAGAACCTGATCATTTATTTTTGTATTTTGAAACATATGATGCTTTATCTAATAATTTACTCTTGAAGGTGCCAGAGCCAGAAGCTGTATCTGCTAGAGCTTATGGCAAGACCAGCAAGGTGGTCCCAGCATATATGTATTTGGATTTGAGACTTGAACATAGTCAAGGAGTGCCTTCTTTTTTCAGTTTAATGTTCTCCCCACTATTTGCAGCATGCTACTGAAATATAAAGTGACCTGTAATGAATGTCATTCATGTTTGTCTTAGTGTAATGTGCACTTAGCTATATGTTAACTTATTTTGCAGCATCGGAGCAGCTTGTGCAGCACATCCTACTACTGGTGTGTTCTGTGTTCATTAATTTTACTTCATTTGGGAGGTCAGTATGTTACTATTGTTTGGAATCTAGGCCTCTTGGGGTATCTTATTGCACATGATAGATAAATCGGTATAGCTAATATGTGATATTCTTGTTTAGTCTTACTTGTCTTGCATGTTGAAAACATGCAACAAATTTAATAGATATACATATCCTCTAGATCCTTGACTGTTGCTGTTGTTTCCTTAGTATGTTTTCTGATCACTCTAATATCAAATTAGATTTATAATTGAACCACATTTGAATTAATTCTTTTGGAGAAAGCAAAGGGTGTCCAATGCTTAATTAGGCCTACCCATATTGGATTTGTCTTGAGTTGGGTTCAAATTCCAAAAATTGGCCCAGTCATACTGTAGGGTCCAGTGAGGACCAAGTTAACCCATCCTAACTCATTTAACCGCTACCCATCTTTAAGTCCAACTTCATCCAACTCTAGGAGTGTTAACTACACACTTTCTAATACTTACTTTCTAAGACATTATCTCCATTTAGTTAAAATTCAAATGGATCTCATTATTTTGGAAATACATCTCATTAATTCATGTGGATCCTACTTGAATTCTGTATGGCCTATATGAATTTCAATCAACAAGATAATATATGTTGGAAAGAGAGTGTTAAAATGTGTGTGACTATCTTTAATTTGAAGCCTGGGATAAATCTTGCAACTCGTGTATTTACAAATTGAGCAAGGTAGACTATAGTCCAGCCTTGTATGAGTGAGAGCAACGCATGTGATAATTGACTGTTAAAAGAAAAATAAAACTAAATTAACAAAATTAAAAGTTAACAATTCTTCAATTTCTTGTAATTATCTATTAATTTTCGGTAATTTTATAATAATAAAAAATAAAAGTATGTAAAATTTGTAAAAATAGTGTGTCAGTTAAAATAATTTGTAAAAATATGCGCCTATGCCACTTCGATGTGGCCAAAATAAGTGGGATATCTGCGATGTGTCCACTGACCAGTTATAGGAAATAGGAGCATAAACAAGACAGATAGGGTGGCTGCAGTTTCGGGGCAACTATGTTCGAAAACTATTAATCGTTAAATCATTATTTAACATAATCATTTAAGTGTGCTAAAGATATTGTTTAAAAAGATATATACATGTTTTTTTCTTTGAGAAGTTTTCTCTCCTAGTGAGAAGTTGTCTCCTTGCACGAAGTTTCTTTTCTCATTCACTTTTGATGGATCGCTTAACACTAGAGGAAGAGGATGTGAAGTTGGAGGTACAGGCAGAGGATGCACCGGTTGAAGATCTGGACCCCAGGCTTCGTCTTGTTGGAAGGTTCTTGTCAAACAAGCCTATAAGGGTGCATACCATGTGTTGATATTAGTTGGACGGTGTGGACGGTGCGGACGGTGTTCCTAGGATTTAACTTATCATTTATTTCCTTGTAAATTGTAAATTGTATTTACTATTTAGTGTATATATATAGCAAAGTATGATGAATAAAAATAACACAAGCATTTCACAACCTCCAGTCTCTTGAATATGGTATCTAGAGCCACTTTCTATGTTCTTTAAAAGTTTCTGCATCTGGTCAGCAGAACCTAAAAGTCCCTGAACGTAGTCTGTCCCTAAACCCAAATAGGAACCACAACATCCGAAAGTCCATTCCACCGACCTGACTACTATCCACCACCGCCGGATAAACACTCAGTAACCACCATTCGGCCAGTCACCGAAGTCGCGTCTCGGGAACCCCATTCACGCGCCTCCACGCGTACGTATTCCTGTCGGCGCGTGTAACCCATGCGCCACCTTCCAGTGGTCACAAACACCGCGCGCTCGCCCAGATCTGGTCGTCGACCTCTCCTCTTTCTGCCTAGGTCATCAGTTCTTAGATCATCCAACTCTTTGACAAGTGGGTCTCCTCCACTTTGGGGCTCTATTCTTGTTCTCCGTGTAACGCCCTTCGTTACAATAGTAACCCGAAATAGATTCACATAAAAAAAAATGTCTAAATAAAATTTTCATAAATATAATTGTCTGAAGATACCTTATTGATTATTAAAGTAAAATAATGGTAATAAATCCTTATATAAATGAAATGAATTGCCTCAAAACCCGGGCGTCTACTAAAATAACCCAACGTAAAAAATAAAATAAACATGTCTAGCCACAAACGGCTCCTTATTCAAAATAAAATACTAACAAAGCTAGATAATAGATGAGGAAAATCACTAAGTCTTCAATCCTCTTCAGCTTCAATGATGTCGTCCTCGTGCTCTGAGAACAACACTTTTAATGAGATAAAATCCCAGTGAATAAAAATCAAGTTCTAAAAATATTTTCATAAATAGTGTTGTTCTCAGCCGGTGCGGTAGCTGGAAAAACATCCATGGTACCCGCTGATTTTCAATTTAATAAATACAATAAATCTTCGAAAATAATAACATATAAATTAATTCAATATCAATCAGTTAAACCACAACTCATAAAATCAACTACGGACACATCTCATCACATTTAATCACATACACCATGCAAGCTCTATGTAATACAACTCCATGAACATGACTCGGTGATTCCCAGAATCACTTGACTTGACTCTTTGGTTCCCAGAACCGGTGTGAATCCCAGATCCACTAAGGTCTATGAGCTCATATCCATGCAATGGCGTCCCACTGCCTTCCCCATCCCGGATGGGGTATCTAATATCCCATCCCAGATATGGATATTTTCAATATGTTGATATCCCATCCCAGATGGTGATATCTCTCATCCTATTCCCGGAATAGAATGTATAGCCGTCACCCCTTCCCGGAAGGTGATGACCAACTCATATGTATCATACAATATGTCATCCCAGATGACTACCAAATATTTTCTCAAACTTCATGCATCAATTGCTTAAACACCATAACAGATTTTTAACACGCGATACCATAACACATCATTAAGTAATACAATATATGTTTATTATAATATGAAAACCCTTAACTAATAGGCAGTGTATAGACGTCTGTGCGTATCCATTTATATATGTTCATATAGGCACACAAAATTGGCATATAAAACAAAAAGGAAAATCAAAGAAACATATGTAATTAGCGTTCACGCCACTGCAACAGGATGGAAAACTCTAACGTGGGTAATGAAGAAAAGTGGTACAAGGACCTGATTGGGTGCCTAATAAGTTAATCATGTTCAAAAGGCATTTGCAATTTTATCAATAAAATAAAATCACTAATTCAGAATATGATACAAGTACAAAATTGTAATAATCTAAAAGTAATATTTTTCTTTTGAATAATCAATTATCTGTACCATGAACGTGTGAGAAAAGTTATTTTTACTCACCTTTTGCAGACCTCCAATGTGCTCTAAAAATTACGTATGATAAGGATTTGCGCTTCCCTAAAAATTTCTCTCCCGTTTGGTGGTGTTCTTGGATATGTGTTGTTACGGTTGTACTGACGAGGAATGGAATTGACGCGGCGCCCCTGATCCCTTCTTCTTTTCTCATTACCCTCCTTTAAATAACATACAATGTCTGTGCATTAGGTTTGTTCCTTCTTCTTCTTCTTTTTTATTTAGCCAAAGGCTTGGCTGCTTGGGCTTAACGCCCAAGTATCTCTTTATATATATATATATATATATATATATATATATATATATATATATATATATATAATTTTACATTATTTATAATAGTTAATAAATTTCAATAACCCTTATACCATCACTTCTTTACACCAAATCTCCCATTTATATTTTATTTGCACTACACTTTTTAGTAACTTAATATTATTACTATTATTATTATTATTATTATTATTTATTGATTTTTTTCGAATTATGTTAGAATTTTAGGATGTTACATTTTCTCCCCTCCTTAATGAATTTCGTCCCCGAAATTCTCACGTCTCACCCAAACTACACAACATTAAAGGTAATGCAATACTAAGTTATGTACCTGTGCCGAAAAGATTTGGATGATGCCGTCTAACATCTTCCTCAAGTTCCCAGGTAGCTTCCTCTAGAGTTAACCCTTCCCAAATCACTTTCACCAATGGGATCATCTTGTTCCTCAAAGTTTTTGTGCTCTTGTCAATGATCTGAACAGGCATGGGCTTAAAGATCAAATTATCCTTCAATTGTATTAACTCAGGAGCTATCACGTGTGTAATATCTGGTACGTACTTCCGGAGTTGAGACACATGGAAGACGTCATGGAGATTCGACAACTGTGGTGGAAGAGCCAATTGGTAAGCAACATGCCCGACTCTTTTTAGGATTTGAAACGGACCCATGAAACGAGGGTTGAGCTTCTTGACTTTCATCGACCTCCCAACCTCAGTCTTAGGAGTGACTCTCAAGAATACATGTTCCTCTTCCTGAAATTCTAAAGGCTTCCTTCTCTTGTCGGCATAACTCTTTTGCCTACTCTGTGCAGTGCGCATCCTTTCCCTAATGACTTTAATCCTCTCGGTGGTCTCCTGGACTAACTCTGGTCCTAGCAGGGTCTTCTCACCCACCTCACACCAACATAAAGGGGACCTACACTTCCTCCCATAAAGAGCTTCATAGGGTGCCATGCCGATGCTAGCGTGATAACTGTTGTTATAAGCAAACTCTATAAGAGGTAAAAATTTATCCTAACCCCCACCTTCATCTAAAACACATGCTCTAAGCATGTCCTCAAGGGTCTGAATGGTCCTTTCCGACTGACCATCCGTTTGGGGATGGTAGGCTGTGCTAAAACTCAACTTAGATCCAAATGCCTGTTGGAAAGCCCTCCAGAATCTAGAGGTAAACCGTGGGTCCCTATCTGACACTATAGAGGTAGGTATGCCATGAAGCTTCACTACCTCCTTAATGTATAAGTCTACTAGCTTATTCAAACTATAGGTTGCTTTAATTGGCAAGAAGTGAGCAGACTTGGTCAACCTATCCACAATTACCCATATGGCATCTAAACCCAAACGAGTCCTAGGTAGCCCCATCACAAAATCCATAGAAATCCTCTCCCACTTCCATTGAGGAATTTCTAAAGGCTGTAACAAACTCGAAGGTTTCTGATGTTCTATCTTAACCTTTTGACATACTAAAAACTTGGCTACAAAGCTAACCACATCCCGTTTCATTCCTGGTCACCAATACATCTTCTTTAGATCTTGGTACATCTTGGTTATCCCTGGATGCATGGTGAACTTCCCCTTATGCGCTTCCTCTAGAACTTTCTCTCTAAGGCTCCCCTCCTTAGGAACAACGATTTTATTCTTAAACAACACTAGACCATCAGTAGACAACACATAATTCTCTTGATCTAAAAGAGATTGTAACTCCTGGTCTAAAAGTTGTTCTTGCCTAATCATTTCTCTAAGGTCACTGCAAATTTCCAACCTATTCAACTTCAAGCTTAGAGCACTAAGAGACACATTTAGATTCATGTCCCTGAACTCCTCTAACATATTCATCTATCGGACCATTAAACTTGACACATGCAAGGTTTTCCTACTGAGTGCATCAGCCACCACGTTGGCTTTCCCTGGATGGTACTTCAACTCAAAATCATAGTCCTTAAGAAATTCCATCCACCTCATTTACCTCATATTAAATTCTTTTTGGTCAAACAAATACTTAAGGCTCTTATGATCACTAAAAACCTCAAACTTTGCCCCATATAAGTAGTGCCTCCAAATCTTAAGAGCAAAGACTACTGCTGCTAACTCAAGGTCATGAGTAGGATAGTTCACCTCATGGGTCCTAAGCTGCCTAGATGCATAAGCCACTACCTTGCCTTCCTGCATCAACACACAACCTAAACCATTCTTAGAAGCGTCACAATATACCACAAAACTCACTGAAGGATCTAGAATGGTTAAGACCGGTGATGACACCAATCTTCTCTTAAGCTCCTCAAAATTCTCTTCGCATTCCTTATCCCACTCAAAAGATTTCCCTTTCCTTGTCAACTTGGTGAGAGGTAAAGCTAGTCTAGAGAACCCCTCTATGAACTTCCTATAGTAACCTGCCAGTTCTAGGAAACTCCTCACTTCCGTCACTGACTTAGGTTACTCCCATCCAAGCACTGCATCAACCTTACTAGAGTCAACCGCTACACCACTCCTAGATATGGTATGTCCTAAAAACTTCACCTCATCAAGCCAAAATTCACACATTTCTGGCTTTGCATATAGTTGTTCTTCCCTTAGAATCTGCAACACTAACCTCAAATGCTCCTCATGATCCTCTGGTGTCCTAGAGTATATCAAAATATCATCTATGAACACCACCACAAAGCTATCCAAGAACGGCCTAAAGATCCGATTCATGTAGTCCATGAAAACGGCTGGAGCATTGGTCACACCAAAGGGCATCACTACATACTTGTAGTGCCCATACCTTGTCCTAAAGGCTGTCTTAGGAATGTCTTCATTCTTGACTCTAATTTGATGGTATCCCGATCTTAGATCTATTTTGGAAAACACTGACGCTCCCCTCAACTGGTTTAAGAGGTCATCTATCCTAGGCAAAGGGTATTTATTCTTGATGGTCACTTTGTTCAACTGCCTATAGTCAACACATAGCCTCATGCTCCCATCCTTCTTTTTCACCAGTAGAACAGGTGCTCCCCAGGTGACACACTAGGCCTGATAAACGCCTTTCCTAGCATATCCTCTAACTGTTTCTTAAGCTCGCTCAACTCTAAAGGTGCCATTATATAAGACGCTACCGATAATGGTTCACTCCCTGGCACTAGATCTATGTTAAACTCAACTTCTCTATTCGGAGGCAAACTAGTGACATCCTTAGGGAAAACATCCTGGAACTCACACACCACATGTATAGCCGTCACATCACTGTCAGCCTCTATCTTAGCAGAGAATAAGAGTACATATTCTTGAGCTCCCTCAACTAAGCACTTATGACAAGCGACAATAGAGACAATAGAACTGGGTACGGGAAGGTCATTAGACATTGGTTGTATAGGGATGGAGATAGTTTTGTCAGAGCAATTTATGACAGCATGATTTGCAAACAACCAATCCATGCCAAGAATGACATCTAACCCAAACATGGGCAAGCATATAAGATCAACAAAATAAGGTACACCCTGGTACACCAAGGGACAACTCAAGCAAGCAATAGAGGTAACAAGTTTATCGTTTGCACGAGTAGCGACACTCAAATCATATGGCAACTTAGAAACAGACAAAGATAGATTTTTCACACACTCTAAAGATATAAATGAATGAGTTGCTCCTGAATCAAACAATAAATTGATTTTTCTTTCTTTAATTAAACCCATACCTTGTATCAGGCCATCTGACTCCTTCACCTTTTCCCCTTGGAGCGTAAAGACTCTCCCTTGGCTCAGTGGTCTAGGTTGGACTGGTCCTCCACTCCTGCAGTTTCTAGCATAGTGTCCCACCTTACCACACTTGTAGCAAGTGGTCTGTGCCGCTGGACATGTGCGATCTCCATGATTCAACCCACACCTGTGACACCCGGCGCCCGTGTCAGTCCGGGCTCCATGCACTTGCTTCCCTTTGTTGACGGAGGGGACTGGCCGCGAATGCTTCCGAAATTTCCCATCCTTGCCCTGAAATCTCTTTCCATCGCTAAGAATTTTCTCCTTTTGCCTCTCGGCCAACACAACTTGCATATTATGCTCTGCCACCCTACACTTGTTCACAAGAGTGGGGTAGTCCCGAATTTCTAGGAGTCCGATAAGGCTCTGCAGCTCTGGCCTCAAACCCTGCTCGAACTTAATTGTTTTCCATTGACCGTCAGGATTATCCTTCACCTGAGCAGAGAACCTTGCAAGGCTCTCAAACTTGGCCACATATTCAGCCACTGTCATACTCCCCTGATGAAACTGTAGAAACTCCATCTCCTTCTGTATCCGGACGCTGTGCGGAAAGTATTTCTCCAGGAAGACCTCCTTGAATCGGTCCCATGTGATAGGGGCGCCCGAAGCAAGCAACCCGCCCCTAGCACAGTCCCACCAGTGCTCTGCATCCAACTCTAGCATATAAGTGGCAAAATCCACCTTCTGAGCATCAGAGCACCTCATGGCCCGAAAGATCTTCTCTAATTTCATCAACCATTCCTCTACCTCAATAGGATCGGCGGTACCTCGAAAAGCTGGCGGGTTATTGTTCCTGAATTCTGACAGACCCCTGTACTGTGGATTTGGAGCTACAACCGGCACCATGTTAAGCACGTCCTCACTATCCCTCATCTGACGGAGAGTCTCCGTCTGCTCCTGCATAACTCTGGCCATTCGAGCCAAGTCGCTGCAAGTGCATCATTTCTCCCTCGCCTGTTTGCCGCCATAATCTGCATACCACCAATCAAACAGTGGGTTGATCAAGTCCAATATCCAAAAGAATAGAATGCAGAATTATAACTCAACCAAGCATCCTACACGCCCAAGTTTTGTTTTAGAAAAAGCCCCAATACCACAGTCCGATATAGAATCAAACTGCTCTGATACCATAAATGTAACGCCCTTTGTTACAATAGTAACCCGAAATAGATTCACATAAAAAAATGTCTAAATAAAATTTTCATAAATATAATTGTCTAAAGATAACTTATTGATTATTAAAGTAAAATAATGGTAATAAATCCTTATATAAATGAAATGAATTGCCCCAAAACCCGGGCGTCTATTAAAATAACCCAACGTAAAAAATAAAATAAACATGTCTAGCCACAAACGGCTCCTTATTCAAAATAAAATACTAACAAAGCTAGATAATAGATGAGGAAAATCGCTAAGTCTTCAATCCTCTTCAGCTTCAATGATGTCGTCCTCGTGCTCTGAAAACAACACTTTTAATGAGATATAATCCCAGTGAATAAAAATCAAGTTATAAAAATATTTTCGCAAACATTGTTGTTCTCAGCCGGTGTGGTAGCCGGAAAAACATCCATGGTACCCGCTGATTTTCAATTTAATAAAAACAATAAATCTTTGAAAATAATAACATATAAATTAATTCAATATCAATCAGTTAAACCACAACTCATAAAATCAACTACGGACACATCTCATCACATTTAATCACATTCACCATGCAAGCTCTATGTAATACAACTCCATGAACACGACTCGGTGATTCCCAGAATCACTTGACTTGACTCTTTGGTTCCCAGAACCGGTGTGAATCCCAGATCCACTAAGGTCTATGAGCTCATATCCATGCAATGGCGTCCCACTGCCTTCCCCATCCCGGATGGGGGTATCTAATATCCCATCCCAGATGTGGATATTTTCAATATGTTGATATCTCATCCCAGATGGTGATATCTTTCATCCTTGTCGCGACCGTCCCGTCCGGGAGCCGCAGAAAGAAGGAAAAAAAACAGAGGAGTCGCCACCAATATTTTTATTTGGGAAAAACATTGGGAAAACCATTTATTTTAAGGGAAACTGGTCTAAAAAAAAGAGAGATATGAGTCCGGGAGTCGGTTACGAGTAGGGAAGGTATTAGCACCCCACATCGCCCGTTTAAAAAACGGTACCTCAAGTTGATTGTGCAAAAACATTTTAATAACCTTTTAAATATTTATTCTACCCAAAAATTATTTACAAGAAAGTGTTATTTTTAATTTTAAATATTTTAGATTTTTATCAGTTCTTATATTTTTAAATTTATTGTTTAGAAAAATTAAATGAGGTTGAACATGGCACATGAGTCCACAGGGCAACCTCAAATCTAAGGGACCGAACATGGCACCGTGTCCATAGAGCATCCCTAAAAAGGAAAAGTTTAACTTTTTGATTAATTATTTTAACGAAAAAAACGGGATGCAAAAAAAGGAAAATTAATTAAATGAGGTTGAACGTGACATATGAGTCCACAGGGCAACCTCAAATCTAAGGGACTGAACATGGCACCGTGTCCATAGAGCATCCCTAAAAATAGAAAAATTTAATTTTTTGATTAATTATTTTGACATAAAAAGGAGATACAAAAAAGGGAAAAATTAGTTTTGGCCCGACAAGATGATTTATCTTGCTCCTACGTATTCCCGGGTGCGATGGGAAACTCAAAGCCACGTAGTTCTCTCTAGAAAAGATTTGATTGGTTGGTTGATTTTTAATTTTGATAAAGATTTTGATTTTTTTTGTTTTTTTAAAAGGATTTTATTTCAGAATAAATTCACCTTTGCACAGAATCAAATATAGCAAAGCTATACGATGAACCCTTACAATTCATACAATACTTGAAGATGAAAAATCATACCTCAACATTGTAGATTGTTGCGTGAACTCAAAAGATTCTTTTTTTCTTACAACTTTTGTTTTTTTTTTTTCTTTGAAATCCTTAACTCTTAATAAAAAAAACTAACGTGACATATGATGCAAAACCAACTGTGGAAGTAAAGATTTTGATGGCAAGTCATTTAATGCCACTGGAGCCTTGCGTGCACATAAAGACACAATCCCCAACTAAAGGTTGTCAAATATATTACGCCTGCCATGAAAAAAACAAACCTTACCAGAAAACTTAAACTTCCTTTACTGCTTTTGATTTATGAGTTGCTCCTCTCCTCTCTTCTTCTTTCAACTGCTGTACGGACGCCTGAGAGAGAGCAGCGGCGGGGAGTGGTAGCGGTCCAGATCTGAACCTCGTGGCGGACAGAGGCGCGACGCTCGGTAGAGGAGGTGGTCTGGTCGGATTCGCGGCGGGACGAGAGGATCTGGGTGGAGCTTGCAGATGAACGGATGGAGGAATGTGGAGAGAGCAGATCTGGCGTGGTGGTTACGGGCTAGCAGCGGCGGCTGTTCATGGTCGTGACGCGCGGCGGTTCTGGGTGACTCCGGAGGACGCTGTCACGACGGTCCGAGGCAGAGGCTGGCGGCGGCGCGGCGCGGTGCGGCTGGACAGGAACCCGGGCTGCGCGGCTGGTGTAGGAGGAGGGAGAAGGAAATGGGCTGAGTTGTGGGAAGATGAAGGAGGAGAAGAATAGTCTTATGGTTTGAGGAAGAAGAAGAGTGGTGTGGGTGGGGCTTTTTCTGTTTTTTTTGTTTTTGTTGTTGCTGGGATGTTGCAGGGGAAGCACGAGAGGATGAAGATGATGTAGGGAAGAGAGGGACTCTCGGTGATTTTTCTTTTTCTCCTCTCTTCAGAATTTTAAATTTTTTTTTGCGTGCTCCCCTCTTTCAGATTTTTCTCTGGGTGCTCTCTCCCCTTTCTCAGATTTTTTTTTTGTGTCCCTGTTGTCTCTGTTGGGTCCTTTTTATAGAAGAAGATGAACTCTTCTCAATGTCATTGGGACCTTGCAAGCTTGAGTGTTGCAGAGGTTATCATGCTCAGGTCCCTTTCCATTCCCATTTATGTTTCTTCTTCCTCTGATCTAGGCAGATGCTTTTCCCCAAGTTCTGAAAATTAACTAAAAATGGAGATTGATTACTTGAGCTTTGGGGGAGATTTTTGAGCCAGACTGGCTCTTGAGCAGCCCTCATCTGAGTGTTGCTTCATTCAAGAAGGCTTGGGAGTATGTTGGGTTAAGAGGAAGGCTGAGGGGGAATGACCAAAATTGAAGAAAAAGCAGGGTATTGGTGATAAGAGCTATTGGACATTGCACACTGACATAGAGGACTCAAGAAACCTTCTTTTTCCTTTTTTTTCTTTTTTTTTCTTTTTTTTTTCTTTTTTTATTTTTTTATTTGACTTTCAGATGTATTATTTTTTATTTTATTTTTATTTTCCATTTTTAATTTTGTAAATATTAATTAAAAGGATAAAATATCCGGACAAAATTAGGTGTTCACAGCTGCCCCTCTTTACTTGTTTCTTAGTAGATATTAGGTGTAACCGTAGTTAACATATTATCGCTATAAGAAACGAGTAAAGACATGAACTCCAATTTTGTTCGGGGTACACTGACAAACAAAAAGGACATGTGACTACAGAATGATTTCCTGTAAAGGACCAGTGGATTGGATTGCCCATTGGGTTTACACATAAAAAGCTCACGGGTTGGATTGCCCGTCAGAAACTCGAGCATAAAGATAAAAGAGCTTACAGGTTGGCTTGCCCATCGGACTCGAACAGAAAGATAATGAACTTACGGGGTGGATTGCCCGTCTGAAGCTCGAACTGAAAGATAAAAGAGCCTACGGGGTGGATTGCCCGTCAAACTCGAACGGAAAGATAAAAGAGCTTACGGGGTGGATTGCCCGTGAGAAGCTCAAACTGAAAGATAAAAGAGCCTACAGGGTGGATTGCCCGTTAGAAGCTCGAACTGAAAGATAAAAGAGCCTACGGGGTGGATTGCCCGTTAGAAGCTCGAACTGAAAGATAAAAGAGCTTACGGGGTGGATTGCCCGTCAGAAGCTCGAACTGAAAGATAAAAGAGCTTACGGGGTGGATTGCCCGTCAGAAGCTCGAACTGAAGATAAAAAGAGCCTACGGGGTGGATTGCCCGTCAGAAGCTCGAACTGAAGATAAAAGAGCCTACGGGGTGGATTGCCCGTTAGAAGCTCGAACTGAAAGATAAAAGAGCCTACGGGGTGGATTGCCCGTGAGAAGCTCGAACTGAAGATAAAAGAGCCTACGGGGTGGATTGCCCGTCAGAAGCTCGAATTGAAAGATAAAAGAGCTTACGGGGTGGATTGCCCGTCAGAAGCTCGAACTGAAGATAAAAGAGCCTACGGGGTGGATTGCCCGTTAGAAGCTCAAACTAAAAGATAAAAGAGCCTATGGGGTGGATTGCCCGTGAGAAGCTCGAACTGAAAGATAAAAGAGCTTACGGGGTGGATTGCCCGTGAGAAGCTCGAACTGAAAGATAAAAGAGCTTACGGGGTGGATTGCCCGTCAGAAGCTCGAATTGAAAGATAAAAGAGCTTACGGGGTTGATTTCCCGTCAGAAGCTCGAATTGAAAGATAAAAGAGCTTACGGGGTTGATTGCCCGTGAGAAGCTCGAACAGAAAGATAAAAAAGCCTACGGGGTGGATTGCCCGTCAGACTCTCAAATGGATAGATTAAAAGCTTGTGAGGCCATGCAGACAAATGCAATATATGTATGTAGATTTTGCTCACTGATGAAATGACAATGCGAAAACTCAAATAACTAGTTTTCAATTTACAGAAAGAATGATGATCATGAGAACCCTTATTAATTTTGGGCATGATGCAAAAGATTGATGATAGATTATTTCTTCTTTGCTATTTCTTTCATTATTGGATCCTTGACCCCCTAAAGGCATCGATCACAGTCAGTCTTGAGGATGAACTAAAACAAGGCCCATCTTATCTGGGAGAGATATCTTGCACTTTTATCCCCTGATGATTAGATGTTCTTGATGATAATTATCTCCATGGTTGAGTCTCAGTATTCCTTCCTTTCTTCGATGCCCTTTATAGGGGAAGCACCGTGCCCCCCAAGACCTTTTGAGGCTTTCTAAGGAATTCTAACTGCTTAAAAAAACATTACTTGTTTCACGTTTCAGTATATACTTATCAGGATGAATGCACATACACAAATGACAAAAGTTAAGAGGAAAGGACTAAGGTAGCGAAATAAAGTAAAGGAAGTCAATGTCATTATATTTGGATTGAAAAAGGTGTACAAAGCATAAGTTGCAAAACGTTGCGGAGTAGATTCACATCTCCTCAAGTGATGTCTCTTTCAATGACTAATTTTAGTATCCCTCATATAATCTTGACTGCTCATTAATTGGCTTCAGAGATGTTGTCTGCCCCAATCTTCACATATCCAACCTACGGACTGCCCCAGTTCATCGGCTTGACGACACTTCCATTGTTATATTTTTTATTTTATTTTTTTGAACCCTAACTTTTGCCTAGACCGCCTTTTCAGGTTTTCAGTCTAGCAGGTTGCTCTAACTTTTGCCTAGACTGTCTTTTCAGATTTTCAGTCTAGCGAGCCTTTTCTCTTTTCATTTTTCATTTTTCTTTCCTTTTCTTATTCTTCTTGGGAAGTGTGTTCAAGCATAATACTATTTTAATGCATCCGAGTTCACGGGAGCGGGAGGTCTTCCCCATCCATCCTGGTGAGAATTAAAGCTCCTCCAGAGAAGGCCTTTTTCACAACGTAAGGTCCTTCGTAGTTCGGAGTCCATTTCCCTCGATGATCCTTTTGGATTGGTAGAATCTTCTTGAGCACCAGGTCACCCTCCCGAAACTGTCGTGGGCGCACCTTCTTCTCATAAGCTCTCATCAACCTTTTCTGGTATAATTGGCCGTGACACAACGCCCCTAATCTCTTCTCTTCAATGAGGTTCAATTGGTCTAATCGATCCTGGACCCACTCAGCTTCTTCTAATTCTCGCTTCTCTCAAGACTCTTAATGAGGGGATCTCTACTTCAATCGGGAGCACTGCCTCCATCCCATAAACTAAAGAATATGGCGTTGCCCCTGTCGAGGTGCGAATAGAGGTACGATAGCCGTGTAAAGCAAAAGGTAACATATCGTGCCAATCCTTATACGTCACCACCATCTTTTGGACAATCTTCTTGATATTTTTATTAGCGGCTTCCAACGCCCGTTCATCTTTGGGCGGGACGGGAGAGCAATTATGATGCTCTATCTTGAAATTTTCGCACATCTCCTTCATCATCCTATTGTTCAAATTGGTCGCATTATCAGTGATAATCTCACTCGGCAACCCATAACGACAAATTAGCTCTCTTTTGACAAATCTGATCACGACATTCCGGGTCACATTGGGATAAGATGCGGCCTCAACCCACTTGGTGAAATAATCGATGGCAACAAGAATGAAGCGATGTCCATTTGAGGCTTTTGGTTCGATGGGCCCGATCACATCCATTCCCCACATTGAGAACGGCCAGGGTGCCGACATGACATTCAAGGGAGCTGGCGGCGCATGAACCTTATCAGCATATATTTGACACTTATGGCACTTCTTCGCATAATTAAAGCAATCAGCTTCCATTGTCAACCAATATTGGCCAGTCCTCAAGATTTTCTTGGCCATTGCATGACCGCTCGCGTGTGTTCCAAAAGGTCCTTCATGTACCTCCTCAACTATCAGTTTAGCTTCTTTTGCGTCAACGCACCTCAACAACACCATGTCGTGGTTTCTTTTGTAGAGAATATCTCCATCTAAATAGAAACCCATTGCAAGTCTTCTTAGAGTTCTTTTGTCATTTTCCGAAGCACCCGGAGGGTATTCCCTTCTTTGGATGAAACATTTGATGTCATGGTACCACGGTTTTTGATCAGACTCTTCCTCTATCACTTGACAATATGCAGGATGACCACGACTTTCCATTTTGATGAGTGGTAGGTTCCTCTCGTCACTTACTTTGAACATTGAGGACAAGGTAGACAGCGCGTCAGCTAACTGGTTATCCTCTCGGGGAATATGATGAAACGTGACTTCGTCAAACTGCTCAATCAAACCTTTGATGTAATCATGGTACGGAATTAACTTGGCATCTCGGGTTTCCCATTCCCCTCTTAACTGGTGGATGACTAGTGCAGAATCCCCATATACCTCCAGTATCCTTGCTTTTGCCTCTATTGCTGCCAAAATCCCTAGTGCACAAGCTTCGTATTCGGCTATATTGTTTGTACAACCAAAACAGAGCCTCGCAGTGACAGGGAAATAATCATTTTCTGGTGAGATTAAAATTGCCCCGATTCCGTGCCCCAATGCGTTAGAAGCTCCGTCAAATAACAAGGTCCATTTTTCTTTTTCTGGTGATTGCTCGCGATCAAACAAAGCCATTATATCTTCATCTGGAAAATCACATTGCATCGATCCATAATCTTCTACTGGCTGACTGGCTAGATATTCTGCAAGAGCGCTACCTTTATCGCTTTCCGGGTGACATAGACAATGTCATATTCTGATAGCAGGACTTGCCAGCGAGCGATCCTTCCAGTCAGAGCAGGCTTATCAAAGATGTACTTGATCGGATCCATTTTGGATACCAACCAGGTAGTGTAACACAACATGTAATGCCTCAAACGGCGAGCCGCCCAAGCCAAGGCATAGCAAGTGCGTTCTAGTAATGAGTAATTGGCTTCGCAACTGGTGAATTTCTTACTTAGATAATAGATGGCACGTTCCTTCCTCCCTGACTCATCGTGCTGCCCTAGTACGCAACCCATAGATCCATCTAGCACAGTCAAATACATGATGAGAGGTCTCCCTGGCACTGGGGGAACCAAGACTGGAGGCTCTTGTAGGTATTGTTTGATCTTCTCAAAGGCTTTTTGACAATCTTCATTCCATGTCACAGCTTGATTTTTTGCGCAACAGCGGTTTAAAGATTGGTTCGCATGTCGCTGTTAATTGGGAAATGAACCTGGCAATGTAGTTCAATCTTCCTAAAAACCCACGAACTTCTTTCTCTGTTTGAGGTGCTGGCATATCGTTGATTGCCCGAACCTTTTCAGGATCAACTTCTATTCCTCTTTGACTAACAATGAACCCCAGAAGCTTACCCGATTTCACTCCAAAGGTGCATTTGGCTGGATTTAATCGGAGCTTAAACTTTCTTAACCGCTCAAAGAGTTTTTGCAGATTATCAACATGGTCATCTTCGGATCTGGACTTGGCGATCATGTCATCTACGTAAACTTCTATCTCCTTATGCATCATATCATGGAATAAAGCCACCATAGCCCGCTGATATGTTGCCCCAAAGATTTTTCAAGCCAAAGGGCATAACCTTATAGCAAAAGGTTCCCCACAAAGTGACAAATGTAGTTTTCTCCATATCCTCAGGTGCCATCTTGATCTGATTATATCCCGAGAAACCATCCATGAAAGAGAATAATGCATGTTGAGCAGTATTATCTACAAGAACATCAATGTGAGGCAAAGGAAAGTCATCTTTTGGGCTAGCTCTGTTCAGATATCGATAGTCAACACACATTCGAACTTTTCCGTCTTTCTTGGGAACAGGAACGATGTTAGCAACCCATTGAGGGTACTTTACAACTTCTAGGAAACCCGCATCCAGTTGTTTCTTGACCTCCTCCTTGATCTTTAAGGACATTTCCGCTTTCATCATTCGTAGCTTCTGCTTTACTGGAGGACACTCCGGCTTTAATGGCAATTTGTGTTCTGCTACACTGGGGTCTAACCCTGGCATGTCTTGGTACGACCATGCGAAGACATCTTTATAATCCGTCAACAACCTGATCAATCTGTTCCGCTCCTTTTCTTTCAGGGAAAGGCCAATCTTGACCTCTTTTTTATCATCTTTGGTTCCCAAATTGATTAGTTCACTCGGCTCTTCATGGGGCCGAATTTCCCTGGCTTCTTGTTCTACCAATCTCAAAAGTTTAGGGGGAATTTCCCCATCATCAACAACCTCCTCAGCATGATCAACGGAATAGTCAAAATTGTATGATGAGTTACTAACACTGTCGTTTTCAAGAGAGTCACTTTTAGATCTGCATTTTGGTAATTATCAGGGAAAGATGAATGAATAAAGGTTAAAGACAAGAGATTGCATTTATTGGTGAGGGATGGTGAACGAAAACGAAAGTAAAAAAAGAGAGAGATAACAACACAAAGATACTGAATGCATGCATTTATTGATAAGTCACACTGAAACGGAAACAAGTAAGCCCATCACAACAAAATTCCTAAAGCCTTGGGCAGAGCTAAAGGATAAGCATTACAGAATTACTTTGAAAAGGACTCTATGGTCTTGGGGAACTCAATGATCTCCCAATTGTTGAGCTCTGTATCCGGAGAGCATGGATACACCAGGTTGATACCATGATCGACAGGATAATCATCTTCAATAGCTGCTGCCTGGTCCAGGAATGCGAACCCTACGCTTTGAAAGCTCTGTCGAATGTCACAGATGGGAACCCTTTCAGCCTCGCATTCACGATTTTCCAGCCGAGCCAACCTCTTTCTTTTCTTCTCTTCTATCACCCTCATCTTGTCGGCCTTAGTGGGTTTGTATCCCAGCCCAAACCTATCCCTGTTCTCAGTGAGCATGAGGATGTCAGCGACACCTTGGCTATTATTCCCCAGACCGCTTCCAGGTTGGTATCCTCCTTGAAGCATAACCTTGGCCATCATGATGGATGCTTTGGATGACCTAGGTTTCAAGAGTGGAGCTCCCTCCCCAACATAAGTGGCATTGGCAATTTCAAGTGATTGGAAGGCGGTCTCGAGAGCTTCCTCGGCAGCTTCAATATAAGGGGTTGTTGATGGCTTGCTTATTAATGAGATCCTCCTCTCCGGAGACAATTATCGACTTACAATCAACAATGAACTTCACCTTCGGTGCAATGTGGAAGGTACAGCTCCGGCATCGAATGGATCCATGGTCGCCCTAGGAGACAACTGTATGTTGGTGTGATGTCCATTACTTGGAAAAGTACTTCAAAGGTGCATGGGCCAATCTGAATGGGCAATTCAATTTCTCCCATGACTTCCCTTCGGGTGCCGTCGAAAGCTCTTACAATCATTGTGCTTGGCTTCATATGAGTTCCATCGAAAGGCAACTTCGCCAGTGTTGACTTTGGCATTACATTCAAAGAAGAGCCATTATCAATGAGAACCCTGGCCATGACATGGTCTCGGCACTTCACAGAAATGTGCAAGGCCTTGTTGTGCCCCATACCTTCGGCTGGTATTTCATCATCGGTGAAAGTGACATAATTATCAGCAACTATGTTACCTACAATGTTATCGAGCTTATCAACTGTGATGTCATGGGAGACATGCGCTTGATTCAACACCTTCATCAGTACTCTTCTGTGTGGCTGAGTTCATTAATAGAGACAAAAGAGATATCCGTGTTGAGTCCGATTTAATCGATCCACAACCCTATATTCACTCGCTTGATGAACTTCAAGAATTCGCCTACCTCCTCATCAGATACACCCTTTTTATTCTCACCCCCGTTTGCTTCCTTGTCATCTAGGATTTCTTCCACCTTCTCTTTCCCTTTGTGATCCTTTCCTTCCTTTTCTATTTCCCCCTTTCGCAATACCCTCGGAGTGTAAATGCGACCACTCCTAGTCATTCCGCCAATTCCTGAAATGTTGGTGACCACAGTAGTCCCGTTGGAAGGATTGGGTTGGACCTGCATCTCATACTTCCATGGTACCGCTTTGGTGTCCTTGTAAGGGAAAGGACTTGGAACTCGGATGACGATTGGTGTTGGCCCACTTGGAATCGGCAAAGGTTTCTTCTCGGTATAGTATATCACCACTGGTTTCGGAGTGACTTGCTCAGGAACTGGCCGAGAATTAACCACAAATGATAAAGGGGTTATCTTAATTGGGGTTGGGGAAGTTGTAGATTCAGCAACCATATTAATGGCACATTCATTTGATCCACAACCAATTAAGATAATCTTCATATCCATTAACTGCTGCACGACTCGCCGAAACTCTGAACAGTTTTCAATCGAATGCCCCATGTTTCCATCAAAGTCACACCTTATCTCTCCATCGAGAGCTTTTTCTTCCGTGGCCGGGATTTGG
The DNA here is from genome assembly GCA_030762895.1 of Sophora flavescens. Taxonomy (NCBI): domain Eukaryota; kingdom Viridiplantae; phylum Streptophyta; class Magnoliopsida; order Fabales; family Fabaceae; genus Sophora; species Sophora flavescens. The sequence continues at coordinate 145,110,304 of CM061065.1, forward strand.
ATCAATCCACATTTGCACATCTCTCTAAAAACAACTCTCATAGGAGTCCTAACATCGGCCACTTTACTCTTTAGAGTATGTTCCAAGAAGCTCTCAATGGCATTGACCCCCGAACTCCCATGATTTGGCATAGGACCCTGTGCCACATTTGGAGCATCCTTCTAAAAGCTCAACCATTTGGCATTAATCAGGTCTTGGACCTTAAACTTCAAAGCTCTACAACTCTCGGTGGAATGTCCTGTGGCCCCATCGTGATATTCACATTGAGCATTTGGGTCATACCACTTTGGATAAGGAGGGTCTAGTGGTCTTGTCGGGATAGGAGTTAGCACGGATTTGCTCACAAGTTGGCGGAATAGTTCGGTGTAGGTCATGGGTATTGGGTCAAAACGCACTGGCTTTCTTTTCGGGTTATATGGTGGTCTTGCTTGGCTGGTGTTTGGGTTTGGATTTAGAGGCTGGACGATTTGAGGTGGCATGGTGGGGCGTGTTTGAGGTCGAGAAAGGTATGATGGTCGGTAGGGAGCCATTTGTTGAGGGTTTGGAAATTGCGAGGTTGCAGCGATGTATGGCTGGTTGGCTTGGTGATATGGAGGTGGTTGGTAATATGGGGCGTATTGGGCATGGAAGGCGGGTGTTTGGTTTGGTCTCCATTGGTTCGGTTTCTTCTGTTCCAAGGTTACCTGCATGTGCCTTTCCTTCCTTCTTTTTCACGAATGGGGTTTTCCTTGGGCCGTTCCCTACTGAAGTCTCAACGATCTTGCCATTCCTCATTCCACTTTCAATTCTCTCGCCGATGATGACCATGTCAGAAAAATTTGATGACACACTCCCAATCATCCTATCATAGAAAGGCGACTGGAGTGTATCAATGAACATTGCTACGATTTCCTTCTCAGCTAAGGGAGGCTCCACCTGAGCAGCCAGTTCCCTCCATCGTTGCGCGTATTCTTTGAAAGTCTCTACATCCCTTTTTGACATATTTTGGAGCTGCATCCTATCGGGAGCCATGTCAACATTGTACTTGTACTGCTTCAGGAATGCATCTGCTAGATCTTTGAAGGATCGGATGTGTGCCCGCTCGAGATGCGTATACCAATTTGAAGCTGCCCCGGTCAAGCTGTCTTGGAAGAAGTGAATCAAGAGTTTATCATCTCGGGCATGTGACGCCATCTTCCTAACATACATGGTCAAATGGTTCTTGGGACAAGTGGTTCCAAGGTATTTGTAAAAATCAGGCACCTTAAATTTCTGCGGAATTAAAACATTTGGCACCAGCATGAGTTCCGAGGCATCCCAAGACCATAACTATTTACCCCTTCGATGGCCCGCAATCTTTCCTCTAGTACTTCCAGCTTTTCTTTAGATCGGGAATCTCCCCCCGACTGATTCACCGGAGCTTCTCCGTACATATTATGGGGAAATGAATATGGCATGGAGGACGAACCGAAGTTTGGCATCATTTGAGCCCCCTGGGGTCCATAATGTAGGGTGTATTGTGGGGGCCTTGGATTGACAATGAGGTGTCACTATCGGGTGTTACCATCTGCAGAGTTGACATTCTCGTGCTTGCGGTATTTCGGACAAGTATTGGTGGGGATTTGTGCTTGAGTGATGTGTTCGGAGTTTGAATACCATCTTGTGGACTGGGGGCTGTTGGTGGTACAAACCCACGAGGCAAACCGTATGGGGGATTGTTCGAGTCAAATGGAAAATGAGTTGGGTTGAGAGGCATCATGGCCCCTGGTTGGTTGAAGCCTTGAATAGGAATCGAGAAAACCGGGCGGGATGAGAGGTGTGGCTGGCTGTCCTTCGTTCGAGGTTGGAGGGTTCTCCTCTCGTGTTCTTCTCCTTTTGCATTTCTTGTAGGATCTCCATCATCTTAGCCATCTGATCTTTGATTTGACTGACTTCATCCCTGATCACTTGAACTTCTTCTAGTTCATCCGCCATGGCTCTTGCCTGTGATCGAGTGCGATAAGGGTGTCTTGGAGCAATTGTTCAAAAAACCACACTGTTTTATTTAATAAAAGAAAGAATAAATGAATAAAATCAAAAGAAAGAGCATAAACCAATTAAACTCCATTTTTGATAGGAAGACCGTCGCATATACTTATAGCAAGAATACTCATCCTGCAATCAAATCTAGTGGTATAATTCCCTCTAGCTTGACTGCAGTTGATGTCGAGTCCAAGGTAGAATTCACTCCTCGATAGACCACATCTTGTACTAGCAATGTCATTGTTTGATGATACCCATATTTTTACGCGGAAAACACATCGTTTTTAGGGTAAAAATATAGTTGATGAAGTATCTAAGGGAGAATTCACTCCTCGACAGATATCATCTGGAAAAAGAGAGAGCATTCCACAAAAAATTGATGAAAACTTCTATTTCATTGGATGGATGTTGCAATACAAACATGAGTCTTTGGTCAACTAGAAAAACAATACATCGAGAGTTTTCATATTTCTAACCCATCTTTGGGGACCTCAAAATACTATGCCAAGAGCTTCATCTTCTTTTTCCTGAATCCCTTTGCAAGCTTCCCAAAATGCTTGAAGAACTCAGTCACCTCCGGTGGTATTTGGAGGAAAGGGTTCTTGTAGACCTGAATTGATACTTCTTCAAATCGATCCACCAACTGGGAAGTATGATATTGAATTCTACCAATCATGTCTTCATATTTTCTTCTCCATGATTCCCTTTCATAGATCACATCCCTTACAACCAATTTCCATCCCTTTACCCATTCTGCGTGACGTTGAGCTTCTCCTCTTTCATTTTCTTGCATTTTGGTCCTGAGCCAATTTTCCCTTTCATTAGCTTCGTTAATAATTGACGATATCCGGCAGCTTCGTTCCATCCTCGATCAGAGTAAAGTTCGGTCTGGGCCAAGGATTCTTGTAGAGATCCAACTCTCTCCTTTAGTATCTGTATTGTTTCGACATGAACCCCTACGTCCCACTCAAGCTCTTCTTTCTTCTTTAGAATTCTGACTAGCGTGTTTTCTTGACACTCCACCTTTGCTTGCAACTCTTGGATCACTGCTTCTTTCTCTTTTCTTGCCCTTTTCATGCGACTTGGGGCTTCGTAGGAATCGGCACATTCACTTCTCAAATTCTCGATCTGTAAATTCAGTTTTTGCACCTGGCTTTGGAGCTTGACGATAGTTACTTCTGCAACTTGGTTCTTTTCATCCAAAACCCCCATCTGAGATTTTAGAATTTCAATTTTTTCTAGCATTTGATCTTCTGTAAGAGGACTGTTTTCAGCACTGGGTGGGGGTTCCGGTTTTGAAGGACACCCCCTTCTTGCCTCTCTCCATGCTTCATATCTTTTTGTTCGAGCTATGATCCGCCTTCCTAACTCATCACGCCCTTTTATGTGAATATTGTTCCATGCTGACCTTATTGCCATTGTCTGACTCTTGATGCTTTCACATTCTTGATATAGGAAATATGCTCCACCCAAAGACTCTTTTGGGGGTTCATCTTGTGTCCACCGAGTTGGCACATTACTAGAGCTGGTGAATATGACACACATCCTCTGGGTCCCATCAATGGGACATTCGAGAAACCTCCACAACTGAATATAACGGAATCCCCATTGTACCATGGGCACATCCATCTAAATGAACGTGAGTCGACCTGATCAAACTCTTGTTTCCATTCATATAGTTTGCGTGACTTTAGCGGCATGCGAATGAATCCTTTCAACGGGTCATCCGTTCTATCAATTTTGTTTCCAGCATACAAGTGAGTCATAATCCAAACATATAACATTGGTGCACAAGCACCGCAACTTTCCTTGTTGATTTCGATGACAAACTTGTAGTGAGAGAAAAGTCTCGACTAGGACAAGCAGGGATTAAATTCACCCCATATTCCTCAACTCTGTAGAAGACGTCCATGGCTGATCGATCAATCACATCCGGAATAAAGGGAAAAAGCACCAGTCCGTAGATGAGGAGAGCCAACAACCTATTAAAAAGAACCCATCGTTGTTGTTGAGCCAACTCCCTAAGATAACCTTCCAAGAATCGCCTCTTCAAGCCCGTAGTGTTTCCTTTTTCCACTTTATCCAATTGTTCCAGTTTAAGTTCCAACAGACTTGCTATCTTCCCATCTGCCACATATTGTCCATAATACAAATAGACACGTGATTCCTTTTGGATAGGCAGTCTCAGCATGTAAGCATACTCCTCTATGGTGGGAGTTACATCTAGGTCAGGCAATTCAAAACATCTCAAAGTTGAGTTCCAATACTGAACGAATGCACTTAGAGCGGGGGCATCCACCGGAATACGTAATAGATCTAGTATCCTCCCATACTTGTTGTTAAAGTTCGAACGTGCCTTTTCTGACATTTGTTGACTAATTTCCCATAAGCTTTGAACATCATTGAGTGTCACGTCGATCTTGATGCTTTTCTTGGAACTGCTTGCATTGCTAGTACTCTTCCCGACGCTTGGTCCTTCCATTCTTTGCTATAAGATTAATACTAAGGTCTTCCTGTCAAGAAACACAAATAAAGAAAAAAATTAGAAATAAAACACACGAAAAAAGAAAAAAAAATGCCCTACATGCTTCATGTTGCATGAACCCCAGTAGGGTTGGGAACCCTATGTCGGGTATGCTGTCAATGCACTACCTTCACTATGACACGCCGCTTATTAGAAGTGCAATAATATTCGAACATGTCATTCGGGCTTGGAGCGACGATGTGTCGCCCCCTTTTCCTTTTTTTTTTTTTTTTTTTTTGAAAACTTCATAATAAATATGTATGTGCATGGCAATTTATGTTTATAATGCCAGAAAAAATGGAGAGAGAGAGAAAAAGTATGCTCCCTTTGTCCTAAATTGGGTAAAACTTAGGGTTGGAAAAACCTGAGGTAATGACTCTAAACAGGTTGGCTACTAAGTTTGCTTTATCAGTGAAAATTAGGTAGGGTCTAAACTTCTAAAAGCCATGGTTCCCAGATTGCCCCTATCCCGAAAGATAAGGATCCGATTCATGAATCTAGTCACAAGTAGGGATAAACCCTCTCAATATGACCATCCCATGATATCGGGTACAACCTGAGTGGTGAATCAACAAATGTCAGGGAGGTACGAGACCTCTTCAATGACAATGTCGAGACACCGCCTAATCCTTGAGTTTTGAGCGAGCTCGGGTATAGAGCCAAAAGTGTGTGCAAGTTGTGATAGTGATGTGTGTGATGGGAGCACACAAACCTTCACAAAAACCTACTAAAATAAAACTACCCCAAGCCTGCAAAAGGGAACAAACAACACAAATACAAAAGTTCTCTACCCTAAGGTTGCAAGAATATACAAAAGCAGTTATGGAAGCATAAAAAAAAACTTTTTTTTTTAAAAGAAGAGGAAAAAAAAATAAAATAAAAATAAAAATAAAATAAAATAAAATAAAATAAAATTTGCACAACCAACTATGATAGGCCTGACTCTCAAAGTCGTCCCCAGTGGAGTCGCCAGCTGTCGCGACCGTCCCGTCCGGGAGCCGCAGAAAGAAGGAAAAAAAACAGAGGAGTCGCCACCAATATTTTTATTTGGGAAAAACATTGGGAAAACCATTTATTTTAAGGGAAACTGGTCTAAAAAAAAGAGAGATATGAGTCCGGGAGTCGGTTACGAGTAGGGAAGGTATTAGCACCCCACATCGCCCGTTTAAAAAACGGTACCTCAAGTTGATTGTGCAAAAACATTTTAATAACCTTTTAAATATTTATTCTACCCAAAAATTATTTACAAGAAAGTGTTATTTTTAATTTTAAATATTTTAGATTTTTATCAGTTCTTATATTTTTAAATTTATTGTTTAGAAAAATTAAATGAGGTTGAACATGGCACATGAGTCCACAGGGCAACCTCAAATCTAAGGGACCGAACATGGCACCGTGTCCATAGAGCATCCCTAAAAAGGAAAAGTTTAACTTTTTGATTAATTATTTTAACGAAAAAAACGGGATGCAAAAAAAGGAAAATTAATTAAATGAGGTTGAACGGGACACATGAGTCCACAGGGCAACCTCAAATCTAAGGGACTGAACATGGCACCGTGTCCATAAAGCATCCCTAAAAATAGAAAAATTTAATTTTTTGATTAATTATTTTGACATAAAAAGGAGATACAAAAAAGGGAAAAATTAGTTTTGGCCCGACAAGATGATTTATCTTGCTCCTACGTATTCCCGGGTGCGATGGGAAACTCAAAGCCACGTAGTTCTCTCTAGAAAAGATTTGATTGGTTGGTTGATTTTTAATTTTGATAAAGATTTTGATTTTTTTTGTTTTTTTAAAAGGATTTTATTTCAGAATAAATTCACCTTTGCACAGAATCAAATATAGCAAAGCTATACGATGAACCCTTACAATTCATACAATACTTGAAGATGAAAAATCATACCTCAACATTGTAGATTGTTGCGTGAACTCAAAAGATTCTTTTTTTCTTACAACTTTTGTTTTTTTTTTTTCTTTGAAATCCTTAACTCTTAATAAAAAAAACTAACGTGACATATGATGCAAAACCAACTGTGGAAGTAAAGATTTTGATGGCAAGTCATTTAATGCCACTGGAGCCTTGCGTGCACATAAAGACACAATCCCCAACTAAAGGTTGTCAAATATATTACGCCTGCCATGAAAAAAAACAAACCTTACCGAGAAAACTTAAACTTCCTTTTATCGCTTTTGATTTATGAGTTGCTCCTCTCCTCTCTTCTTCTTTCAATCTTTGCACGGACGCCTTGAGAGAGAGCAGCGGGGAGTGGTAGCGGTCCAGATCTGAACCTCGTGGCGGACAGAGGCGCGACGCTCGGTAGAGGAGGTGGTCTGGTCGGATTCGCGGCGGGACGAGAGGATCTGGGTGGAGCTTGCAGATGAACGGATGGGGGAATGTGGAGAGAGCAGATCCGGGCGTGGTGGTTACGGGCTAGCAGCGGCGGCTGTTCATGGTCGTGACGCGCGGCGGTTCTGGGTGACTCCGGAGGACGCTGTCACGACGGTCCGAGGCAGAGGCTGGCGGCGGCGCGGCGCGATGCGGCTGGACAGGAACCCGGGCTGCGCGGCTGGTGTAGGAGGAGGGAGAAGGAAATGGGCTGAGTTGTGGGAAGATGAAGGAGGAGAAGAATAGTCTTATGGTTTGAGGAAGAAGAAGAGTGGTGTGGGTGGGGCTTTTTCTGTTTTTTTTGTTTTTGTTTCTTTGGGATGTTGCAGGGGAAGCACGAGAGGATGAAGATGATGTAGGGAAGAGAGGGACTCTCGGTGATTTTTCTTTTTCTCCTCTCTTCAGAATTTTAAATTTTTTTTTGCGTGCTCCCCTCTTTCAGATTTTTCTCTGGGTGCTCTCTCCCCTTTCTCAGATTTTTTTTTTGTGTCCCTGTTGTCTCTGTTGGGTCCTTTTTATAGAAGAAGATGAACTCTTCTCAATGTCATTGGGACCTTGCAAGCTTGAGTGTTGCAGAGGTTATCATGCTCAGGTCCCTTTCCATTCCCATTTATGTTTCTTCTTCCTTTGATCTAGGCAGATGCTTTTCCCCAAGTTCTGAAAATTAACTAAAAATGGAGATTGATTACTTGAGCTTTGGGGGAGATTTTGACAGTTGCACTGGCTCTTGAGCAGCCCTCATCTGAGTGTTGCTTCATTCAAGAAGGCTTGGGAGTATGTTGGGTTAAGAGGAAGGCTGAGGGGGAATGACCAAAATTGAAGAAAAAGCAGGGTATTGGTGATAAGAGCTATTGGACATTGCACACTGACATAGAGGACTCAAGAAACCTTCTTTTTCCTTTTTTTTCTTATTTTTCTTTTTTTTTATTTTTTTTATTTTTTTATTTGACTTTCAGATGTATTATTTTTTATTTTATTTTTATTTTCCATTTTTAATTTTGTAAATATTAATTAAAAGGATAAAATATCCGGACAAAATTAGGTGTTCACAATCCTATTCCCGGAATAGAATGTACAACCGTCACCCCTTCCCGGAAGGTGATGACCAACTCATATGTATCATACAATATGTCATCCCTGATGACTACCAAATATTTTCTCAAACTCCATGCATCAATTGCTTAAACACCATAACAGATTTTTAACACGCGATACCATAACACATCATTAAGTAATACAATATATGTTTATTATAATATGAAAACCCTTAACTAATAGGCAGTGTATAGGCGTCTGTGCGTATCCATTTATATATGTTCATATAGGCACACAAAATTGGCATATAAAACAAAAAGGAAAATCAAAGAAACATATGTAATTAGCGTCCACGCCACTGCAACAGGACGGAAAACTCTAACGTGGGTAATGAAGAAAAGTGGTACAAGGACCTGATTGGGTGCCTAATAAGTTAATCATGTTCAAAAGGCATTTACAATTTTATCAATAAAATAAAATCACTAATTCAGAATATGATACACGTACAATATTGTAATAATCTAAAAATAATATTTTTCTTTTGAATAATCAATTATGTACCATGAACGTGTGAGAAAAGTTATTTTTACTCACCTTTTGCAGACCTCCAATGTGCTCTAAAAATTATGTATGATAAGGATTTGCGCTTCCCTAAAAATTTCTCTCTCGTTTGGTAGCGTTTTTGGATCTGTGTTGTTACGGTTGTACTGGCAAGGAATGGAATTGACGCGGCGCCCCTGATCCCTTCTTCTTTTCTCGTTACCCTCCTTTAAATAACATAGTGTCTGCGCATTAGGTTTGTTCCTTCGTTTTTTCTTTCTTTCTTTTTTTCTTTTTTTTTTATTTAGCCAAAGGCTTGGCTGCTTGGGCTTAACGCCCAAGTATCTCTCTTTATATATATATATATATATATATATATATATATATATATATTTGCATTATTTATAATAGTTAATAAATTTCAATAACCCTTATACCATCACTTCTTTACACCAAATCTCCCATTTATATTTTATTTGCACTACACTTTTTAGTAACTTATTATTATTATTATTATTATTATTATTATTATTATTTATTGATTTTTTTCGAATTAATTATGTTAGAATTTTAGGATGTTACACTCCATTTCCGGTCCTTGTTCGTTGGTCCCTTCATTTTCTCAGGTACTACGATGGCTTCTAACTCTCAGAAAAATGATGGTCCTGCCTTCTCCATCTCTGGAACGCCAACAATTACTTCAGAGAAATTGAATGGTAAAAATTATTTAGCACGGTCAGCCTCTGTATAACTTGGGTTCCTTGGTCAAGGATATCACGAACGTCTGGAAAAGTCCTCAGACAAAATTTCATAAGAAAGTCGTGAGCAGTGGAAGAAACTTGACTATCAACTTTGTGCTCTCTTGTGGCAATCTGTGGAGCCAACCATCCTCACAAATTTCAGAGCCTTCAAAACTTGTCACTCTTTCTGGGAAAAGGCTTAAAGTGTCTTTGTTAATGACATTCAACAATTGTATGATGCTGCCCAAAAATTGGCCACTCTTAAACAAACTGATCATGACATGGTTGCCTATGTTTCAAAAGCCCAATCTGCAGTAGAGGATTTAAAATTATCTTTGGAAGCTGATAAACTCGAAGACATGAAGAAGAAACTTGATAACCTGTATATGGTATTGGTTCAACGAGGAATGCATCCAGATTTTGATCATGTTCGCGATCAAGTCTTAACCGACCAAGAAGTTCCTTTGTTAGAGAATCTGATTACTCGACTCCTTCAGGTCCCCTCATCAAAAACAGAAGGAAATTCAGTTGACAGTTTCGAAACTTCTGCCATGGTTTCCAATCGAGGGGGACGAGGAGGTCGTGCAAACAGAGGAGGACGAGGTGGAAGAAGAGGTCGCCCTCAGTGTTCCTATTGTAAAATAATGGGCCATACTCAAGACACTTGCTACTCCCTTCATGGATTCCCCGGAAATTCCGTGAATATTTCTAAGTCTGAAACACCAGAGATAAAATTTTCCGAAGCTGATTACCAAGAGTACCTCCAGCTAAAGGCTGCCAAGGAATCTCATACATCGTCTGCTATAGGTGCTCATAACTCTACTTCCTGTGTTTCTCAATCTGGTAATGATCAAAGTCCATGGATAATTGATTCAGGTGCCTCTGATCACATTGCTGGTAATAGTTCTTTGTTTTCATCCATTTCTCCTCCTAAAATTCCTCATTTCATTACTCTAGTTGATGGTTCCAGAGTTGCAGCAAAAGGAATGGGTCATGTATCATCCTCTTCTTCTTTGTCTTTAAACTCAGTTTTGTTCATACCTGGTTGTCCTTTCAATTTAATATCTCTGAGCCAACTTACTTGTTCTCATAATTGTTCGGTAACATTTGATGCTAACTCCTTTGTCATACAGGAACGTGGTACGGGTCGAACGATTGGTGTAGGACATGAATCTCATGGTCTTTACTACCTAAAGCCTAATCCTTCTTTGGTTTGCAGTGCTGCCGCATCACCAAAACTCCTTCATGAACGCTTGGGACATCCACATTTGGCTAAATTAAAAATAATGGTTCCAAGCCTTGAAAAAATAAAGACTTTCACCTGTGAGTCATGTCAGCTAGGAAAACATGTTCGTTCTTCTTTTGTTAGACATCTTGAAAGTCGTGTTGATTCTCCTTTTTCAGTTATTCATTCTGATAAATGGGGCCCTAGTCGTGTTTCTTCTATGGGTTATAGATATTTTGTTACGTTCATTGATGAATTTTCTCGATGTACTTGGGTTTTCTTAATGAAAGAACATTCTGAAATTTTGTCCATTCTGACTTCTTTTGTTAATGAAATTAAAACTCAATTTGATAAGACAATTAAGATCTTTAGAAGTGATAATGCAAAAGAATACTTTTCTTCTGCTATGTCTTCTTTTTTGTCATCACAGGGCATTCTCCATCAATCCTCTTGTCCTCATACCCCTCAACAAAATGGCATTACAGAAAAGAAGAATAGGCATCTTGTTGAGACTGCTCGGACATTATTACTTCATGCAAATGCACCTGTCCGACATTGGGGTGATGCAATTTTGACAGCCTGTTTTTTGATAAATCGGATGCCTTCTTCCTCTATTGAAAATAAAATCCCACATTCTATTCTATTTCCTAAAGAACCACTATTTTATGTTGCGCCACGTATTTTGGGATGCACTTGTTTTGTTCATGATTTGTCTCCAGGTCTTGATAAGCTTGCTGCTAGAGCCATCAAATGTGTCTTCCTTGGATATTCCAGATTACAGAAAGGTTACAGATGTTACTCTCTAGTCCACAATCATTATTGTATCTCTGCAGATGTAACCTTTTTCGAAGAAAATCTATATTTCTCACCTTCCATCGTTGAGTCTAATACTCTTCAAGAAGTTTTTCCTATTTCCTATCTCGATCCATCACCTTCTTTGCAAGAATCAGAGTCAACTATCGATTCTCCTGTAGATATTCCTGTCAATCCTCCATCTGAACAGACTCAAAGATCACCCATCCTATACCGGCGTCGTCCACGAATTCCCAATACAAAACTTGGAGGTACCGAAAGACCAGTTGAATCATGTCCTACTTCAGCGGACAACCCGGCTGCGGACCTACCTGAAGAGAATCATGACTTGCCCATTGCTCTTAGGAAAGGTAATCGGTCCACGCGTAATCCTCATCCTATTTACAACTTCTTAAGTTATCATCGCCTCTCTCATTCTTATCATTCTTTTGTGTCTTCTTTATCTTCTGTTTCTCTTCCTAAAAATCTTTGTGAAGCACTTGATCATCCAGGATGGTGACAAGCCATGATTGATGAAATGCAGGCTTTGGAGCATAATGGTACATGAGAGTTAGTCCCCCTTCCTCCAGGCAAGAAACCCATTGGCTGTCGGCGGGTATATGCTATAAAAGTTGGGTCTTATGGACAGATTGATCGTCTCAAAGCTCGATTGGTAGCCAAAGGCTATACCCAGATTTATGGCATTGATTATGGAGATACTTTCTCCCCTGTGGCTAAAATTACTTCTGTTAGACTATTTCTTGCCATAGCTGCCATCCGTCATTGGCCACTGTATCAGTTGGATATTAAAAATGCATTCCTACATGGAGAATTGGAAGAGGAGATTTATATGGAGCAACCACCTGGATTTGTTGCTCAGAGGGAATCTACCTTTGTTTTCAAATTGCGACGGTCTCTTTATGGACTCAAACAATCTCCACGAGCTTGGTTTGGAAAATTCAGCTTAGTTGTTCAAGCTTTTGGGATGAAACGTAGTGAAGCTGACCATTCAGTTTTTTATTGCCATACCTCCCCAAATAGATGTGTTTACTTGGTGGTCTATGTAGATGATATAGTCATCACGGGAAATGATCATGAAAAAATTGCTCAGCTAAAGCAACATCTATTTAGTCACTTTCAGACTAAGGATTTGGGAAAGCTGAAATACTTTCTTGGAATTGAAGTTGCTCAGTCAAAAGATGGGATTATCATCTCACAAAGGAAGTATGCGTTAGACATCCTTAAAGAAACCGGTATGTTAGATTGTCGACCAGTTGACAGTCCCATGGATCCCAATCAAAAATTGCTACCCAACCAGGGGGAGCCTTATTCTGATCCTGAAAGATATCGGAGATTGGTTGGGAAGCTCATCTATCTCACTATTACAAGGCCAAGTATTTCCTTTGCTGTTGGAGTGGTGAGTCAATTCATGTAGTCTCCTCATAATGATCATTGGGATGTAGTAGTTCGAATTCTGAGATACATTAAAAAGACTCCAGGGCAAGGACTACTTTATGAAGACAAAGGAAACACTCAAGTGGTTGGATTTTGCAACGCAGATTGGGCAGGATCACCCATTGATAGGCGTTCCACTTCAGGGTATTGTGTGTCCATTGGAGGAAATCTTGTCTCGTGGAAGAGTAAGAAACAAAATGTTGTTTCAAGGTCTAGTGCAGAGGCTGAATACAAAGCTATGGCAGTAGCCACGTGTGAGCTCATTTGGATTAAACAACTTCTTCAGGATTTGAAGTTTGGAGACACTCAACAAATGAAGCTATGTTGTGATAACCAGGCAGCCCTCCATATAGCTTCCAATCCAGTATTCCATGAGAGAACTAAACATATCGAGATCGATTGTCATTTTATCAGAGAGAAAGTCCTTTCTAAAGAAGTCGTCACCGAATTTGTTAGCTCTAATGATCAATTGGCAGACATCTTTACAAAATCTCTTAAGAGGACCGAGAATTCAAAATATTTGTTCCAAGCTTGGAGCATTTGATTTATATGCTCCAGCTTGAGGGGGAGTGTTGATATTAGTTGGACGGTGCGGACGGTGTTCCTAGGATTTAACTTATCATTTATTTCCTTGTAAAATGTAAATTGTATTTACTATTTAGTGTATATATATAGCAAAGTATGATGAATAAAAATAACACAAGCATTTCACAACCTCTAGTCTCTTGAATACCATGAAAACCAAGATGGCAGATTTCTGGCAACCTGCTCGTGGAGTTAATATTAAGGAGTTGGATGCTGGGCTATTTCTATTCCAGTTTTTCCATCATATGGATCTACAAAGGGTCTTAAAACAAGGGCCTTGGCACTTTGATAACCACCTTCTTATTCTTGGACTTGTCCAGGAAGGACAACTTCCGAATCAGGTCCTTCTTTATGCTGTTCCATTCTGGGTTCAAGTTCACAACATCCCAATGGGTTTTATGACGGAGGCTGTAGGCAGGAGTATTGGGAACTTTATAGGTGAATATTTGGAGTATGATGCTAAAAATTCTTCAAATTTCTTGAGGCAATTCATGAGAATTCGTGTTCTGGTAGACGTGAGGAAACCATTGAGGAGGATGAAGAAGATTCGAAAGCCTAGAGGAGAGGTAAGGAAGTGAGATTCAAGTATGAAAGATTGAATAATTTTTGTTACTACTATGGCATGTTGAGTCATATTGAAGATTATTGTGACAAGCTCTACTCTGTGCGCCATGATGATGGTGTACGTGCATGGGGACCAGACTTGCGAGCAGACTCAGGGAGATTGAAGATTATTGCTGGACTCATGCTCATCTTTGGAGCTCCATTGTTAACATTCTTCCTCATCATGAAAGTCTTGCCTCCTACTTTTTTACGATACTGGACAGCCTAGTTGACAACAGGAAAAGTCAGTTTGTTATGCTGTTTTGGAGCCTTTGGAAGGTAAGGAATGAATTAGTGTGGGATGTCAAAGTCCCAATAGTGAATCCTACAATCCGTATTGCTCAAGATTCACTATCTGGATGGTTATACATGCAAAATAGTTCTCGAAATCTCTAGCTAGGGACACCTGCCGTGAATAATGATGCTGCTTTGAAATGGATTAAGCCTCCTAGTGGGTTCTTAAAGTGTAATGTTGATTGTGCCTTCTTCAACAATAATAATGTGGCAGGTTTTGGCTTGTGCATCAGGGATTCAAGTGGTGCTCTTGTTTTAGCTAGAACAGCAACGGTGAATGTGATTTTATCTGTGCAAGAAGGTGAAGCTCTGGGTATTTTGGAGGCTCTCTAGCTGGCTCATTTGCATGGTTTTCATAACGTTCTTTTTGAATCAGAAAGTAAGTTGGTTGTTGATGCTTTGTCCAGTTCGGCGTGTAATTTTTCAGAGTTGGGCAATATTCTCACTCGTTGTCAAGCTATTCTCTCAAACCGCGCTGGTTATAAGATAATGTTTGTTAGGAGGCAAGTCAATAGGATAGCTCATAGTCTTGCTAGGGCTTCCTTATCCTTTACTAGCCCCCATGTGTTTTATTTTGCTCCTATGTTTCTTGAACAACTTCTTTTGAATGAAATGAAATAACTTTATTACGCTTCAAAGAAAAGTTAAAAGTTATAAATTCAATCTCTATATACTAAATATGAGTATTCATTCTTAAACATGAGCCATATATATTCTACAATGTCTCTCCTTCTCTCAATGGGCCATGTGACATCATCTAAATGATCTTTTCTTTAAATTTTTAATATATTTTAATCTACAAATTAATAGTTATGAGTCATATTATTTAATTATTTCCGTTAATTCTTTTTACTTTTTACTATGAATTTTAAAATCTAATAATTAATAATTATTACAACTAAAATCACTAATTATTAACTTATTTTCATTTAATTTTGTTCCTTTTCAAGTCAAAAAAAAATATTCACACCTATATATTATATTAGAGTTATACTCCCTTAGGAGTGGTTAAATATCTTAAGCTACTCTCACTTAATTTATCTTTTTAAAATATATTATTCCTAAATTTAACTTTTTAGTTAAATATTAATTTAAACATTTTTATCTGTGATATGGGCCAACCCATTTCAAATAGAATTAATTAGGGCTGGACACCGGTCGGGTTCGGGCCGAAAAAGTCCAACCCGAGAAAACCCGACTTGTATATTATGTCACCCATTCCAGTCCGATTATGTCCTCGGTTTGGGCGGTTACGGTTTGGGTGAGTCGCGGGTTTGGACGGGTCAGTTGCCTCGGGTTGGGATAAAAAAAATGCAAACAAAAGCAGAGAGAGAAGCAGAACCATCACAAAGGACCGGAAAACAGAAGCTTCAAGAAGAAGAAGGAGGAGGAAAACAGAAACCCATAAAACAAAAAAAAAGAAACAAAATCACAAAGAACAACAAATCGGAAACTTCAAGTTGCAGATCTGGCCCAGATCTTCCATTTCGTGCGCCGACTAGTTTGATGGGGAGTGGGGCTAGCCACGGTGGCAGGTGGGGGCGATACACATACAAGCTTCATCGAGAACTGATCTGAAGCGCCACTGGTATTGGGGATTTTCGTGGTCAGTGAGGGGGAGTAAGAGCCTGAGTAGCGAGGAGGGGACCGATCTGAAGCATCGCTGGTGTTGCCGTGTCGGCGGCAGTCGTGGAGGAGAGGAAGAAAGGTTGGGGCGCTGCGGATTTTTGTAGCCCGTTAGGTGGAATAGAAGCCCGAGTGAGTTTACTGTTTGGGAGAAGGAGGAGTTAACGCTGTGGTGGTGGCTATAGATTTTGCGGGCGGTTCCAGAGGCAAAGAGCGACGTTAGGGGTTGGGGGAGGAAAAGGTGTGGCGAGCTAAGGTGGGGGAGGCAAAGTTGCGGCTAAGGTTAGGAGAAGCAAAGTGAGAGGCCTAATAACATTTGCTAAAACTAGGGTTTTTCAGGTGGAATAAATGAAAAATGAATGTGGGCCTTAATATTTTTGGGCCATTTAGGAAATGAAAAAACGCCCCAAAAAATCAGTCTCTCAGCATATTTATTTTGGGCCACAAACAGTTCGGGTCGTTTTAACTTTTAAATCAGTTCTTGTTTCTGGGCCAACCCTAATTTCCTTCTTTCTTCTTTCTCACCATCAGAGCGCCGCAAAGCAGCCCTCCCACTTCACAGCAGACACAGCTTCACTCCCCACTGGCACTGCATTCCCTCCCCCTTCTCTTGCTCAAACGAATATGATACTCAATCAGTCGGTCGGGTTCGGTCACC
This sequence comes from Sophora flavescens, assembly GCA_030762895.1. Classification (NCBI taxonomy): domain Eukaryota; kingdom Viridiplantae; phylum Streptophyta; class Magnoliopsida; order Fabales; family Fabaceae; genus Sophora; species Sophora flavescens. Next base: position 145,126,769 of record CM061065.1, read on the forward strand.
GACATATTTTGTTAGAGAGAACCGAACCCGCCCGCCTACACCCGTATCAAACCGTTCCATGAAACCGCCGACCCGCCATCATTCGCCCGGAACCCTTCAGCACATCGTTGGGTAAGACGGGTTCGATCGGGGCTCGGGTTTTTGTCCACCCCTAGAATTAATCAATCACGGTCTAGGCCCGGTAACTAATTAGTTAGATAAATGGTAAAGGTGTAAGTGGATCTGATCCGACCCGCGAACCCTGCGGATCCGAACCGATCCGAACCGGTTTTGGTGGATTGGTTCGGATCATCGGATCGGATTCCAAAACGCCGATCCGAACCGGATCGGTTCGGGTCTCGGATCCGAGAAATCTAATCCGATCTGAACCCTATAAAATATTTATTTTTAAATTATTTTATATAATATTAATATATTATTATATAGATATTTAATATAATTAATAATTAAATAATTATATTTTATTTTATGTAATTTGTTTTTTTAAAAAAAGGTAACCCGATGATCCGAACCGAACCAATCCGATTGTGATCGGCTCGGATCCGTAGCTGAAAATTCGTCAAATCCGAACCGATCCGAACCGATAAAATTTGATCGATTCGGATGATGAAATCCCTCAAATTCGATCCAAACCGACCCGATTACACCCCTAATAACCGGAGCCACTTTCAAACCCTTGGAATGTACAGTCGAGCTATGGATTCAAATGGTTTTGAGTCCCATTTCATTTGACATACTGCGGAGGATCAAGAATTGGATCTACATCACATTGCCACTGTGAAGTATGTTGCGCCACCCTTAATTGGAGTTACTTGTAACACTATTCTATTCCCATCCACCTATGTATTCTGTCTTCTTCACACTTAATGTTATTATCTTATTTCAACAGATAGTGTTTGACAGGTCCTCTTAGCCAGAGTTCAATAATCATCAATGGCAGTGGCAGATGAGCACAACCACGATGATAATAAGGAGCTTCAATGTCAACCACTCCTTGTCTTTGGTCCTCCATTGGTTTTCCAACTTTTTGAATCAACCAACTCTCACAAATACCTTTTCCTCAAAGCTTTCTCATCTCAACTCCCTCTCCTCCAATTCCTCACCACCCAAAATGTTGACCCTTCATCCATCCAAGCCATACTCTGCAATCCACACCAGCCTGTCACTGCCAACATCATCCGCCTCCTCCCCTCACTTGCCCTCATCGTCACCACCACCATCGGAACCGACCACATAGACTTGCCTGAGTGCCGCCGCCGTGGTGTCCAGGTTGTCACTGCTGGAGGCCAGTTTGCTGAGGATGTTGCTGAAATGGCTGTGGGGTTGTTGATTGATGTCCTGTGCAAAATTTCTGCTGCTGATCGATATGTTAGGAAATGGCTTCCATCTAAGCCGTGGAACCTTACTCTTGGTTCAAAGGTACTCTTTATTCTTCTGCTTTATTATGTGCATGTTTTTTTACATTCTCATCAACATTTCTTTTTTTCTTTTTTCTTTTTTGTAAATGGAGCTGCAATATAATACTTGTATATATTATGGTATATTTACATGTATATCTGCCTTGCGAACCAATTCCCATAGGTATTGAAGGTATTAGTTAAGGAATCAAAAAATAGAAATTTTATATTGAAAACTATAACTTTTAAACTTCTAATGTATTGAATGATCATTTCGCGATACAAAGTTTTCATATTTAATTCCTTAACCAATGTTTTTAAGGCGGCGGTTAGCATTTTCCTATGTATATTACTCAAATGCTTCTGATGTTGAAATTTCACCCCAAATTGGGTGTTTGTGTGTCTGTGTGAGTGTTTTCTTTTAATGTTTTTTTTTTTAATAGAGGACAATCAATATATTTGCACACCATATAGGACGATAGTACTCATTAGAATTGACTACTGAAACAGTAAATTCTGAAGCTTGAATGATAACTAGCACTTAGCTTTGTGTTTCAGCTGGGAGGCAAGGGAGTTGGGATTGTTGGATTGGGAAGAATTGGTGGAGAAGTTGCTAAAAGGCTTGAGGCCTTTGATTGCAAAATTATGTACCATTCAAGGAACAAGAAGACATTTGTTTCATACCCTTTTTATTCTAATGTTGTGGAGCTTGCCAATAATAGTGATGTCCTTGTGCTTTGTTGTCCATTAACTGAGCAAACAAGGCACATGATTAACAGGGAAGTGATGTTGGCATTAGGGAAGCAAGGAGTTATTGTCAATGTTGGACGAGGAGCTCTAATTGATGAAAATGAATTGGTGCAGTGTTTGATGAAAGGGGAGATAGGGGGTGCTGGCTTGGATGTGTATGAGAATGAGCCTAATGTTCCCAAAGAGCTCATTTCATTGGATAATGTTGTCCTATCGCCACATGCTGCTGCATTGACTTTAGAATGCTTCACGGGTACATGTGAGTTTGTAGCAGAGTCTCTAGAAGCCTTCTTTTCTAAGTAAACCACTAGTTATCCAAGCCAAGGATGACTAAATTCGTCGTTATCAATTTTTTAGGTTTTCCATTTTTTATTTCCATTACTCAAAAAAGTGTCTTCCCCAATTCTTTTGACCAAAACACTTGTTATGAATTCAACTGTGCTCTGGCTTTACGAGTCAGCTTCTTACCTAACACAAATGGCAGCTGCTAGCAAGATGCTCTAAGCTAAGGTGAAGAATTCAGGGTCCCTTTCTCTTTTGATAACTCTAACTGAAACAATTGATGAGATCATTTTGGGAGTCCTTTCAAAATTAAGAGGTGTATCTTCTGGTAATGTCCTTTTAAATTAAGGCACTTCTATGAAGAGTCATGTAGAAAGTTATCTATGCCCTTTAAATGATACAATGCTAAAAGTCAAGGTATCTATGTCTTATGAAATACCATTGGTGGAATGTTGTGTTGGTTCATGAAAATCATACTAGAAAGTTGTAACTCTTTATGGAATATTAGTTTTATTAACCATTGATGATTAGTAATGTTGGTTTGTGAAACCTTTATATTAGAAAGGTTATGTTATTGAAGAGTTATATTTCTTCATGAAACACCATATTACTTGGCTGTAAAAGACAATCACAGCTTGCAAGACACAAATCCATTTGCCTTTGCCTTTACCTTTAAGGATACAAGATCAAGGTAAAATATCACTTTGTAGACATCATTCTTGTCTTGGGTGTTTGATGTATGTCATGACATGTACAAGACTAGATGTATGGATCCAAGTAAAGACACTCATATGTTATACAAGGATTACTAAGGTATTTGATAGGGACAATGAACTATAGTTTGCCTATAGTGGTAATCCTATAATCTTAAAAGGACACGCATATTCTAGTTGGGTACGTTACACAAAGGATTATGCTTTTACAAGTAGATGAGTCCACACTCTCGGAGGGTGTGCTATTTCTTTGAGATCAAAGAAACATACATGCATTGTGGATTCCATCATGGCGTCCGAGTTTATAGCACTGGTTGCAAGTAGTAGGGAGGCAGATTGGCTTTAAAATATGTTACTGAAATATCTGTATGGTCTAAAGCCAATAACAACAATAGTTATCCATTGTGATATTCTACACTTTTAAAGGTTTGTAGTCAAGTCTATAATGGGAAGTCCCGACATATCAGAATAACACATACATATGTAAAATGATTTAATTATGAAGGTGGTAAGTGGTAATTTCCATTAATTATATAAGGCTTGAATTAAATCTTGCAGATCCTTGATAAAAGAAGTGACAAGGGATATGGTGTTGCAAACATTAAAAATGATTAGATTGAAGCCCATAAAACCATGACCATAATGGTAAAATCCTAACTCACACTTGAGTAACATCAAGTCGAGTTTAATGGTGAAAGTATACCATTACAAGTACTTTATAAATTGTATACATCCCAAGGTTGAAAATTACTTGGTAACATGAGCTTATGGAGGGAGGTTGAGCTTTAGATCTTAATAGACCTAGAGTGCCTACTATGGTGGTGGTTGTTACTTTGTATACGGGTTCGGGTACTCCTTGCACTCAATCTAATATACCTTTTGTTTATCAAAAAAAGAAAAAGAAAAAGACATGGAGTGCCTATCATGGTGGTGCTCTTGATAGAGTATACATGTATGAAAGTGAAGTGAAACCGCTTCTTAGAGTCTAAGGGCTTGACTCTCAAAGCTCTCGTAAAGAGGATATTAAACACATGACTATGTTAAATGTGACAAACTAAAGTATGACATAAAGTGGTTCGAAATCTTATGCCTAAGGCATGTACAGTTGTTCAAATGGGATAATTGGTTTGAAGTTTGTCTACCACATTATTTTAGATGAGAGGCATCATGTCTTATTAAGTAAGGGTTCAAGTCTCGGACACATTTACCAAAAACATGAGATTTCCAAATTAATAAGAACTTGTATACATTTTGAAAATAGCAGGGATTGTGAGATGATTTCTAAAATGAAGAGGTATATCTCTTAGTCATGTCTTTGTAAATTAAGGCAATTTTATAGAGACATGTAGGAAGTTATATATGTGCTTTAAAGGATACGACTACTAAAAGTCACCAAGGTAGTTATCTATGTCTTATGAAATACCATTCATAAAAAATTACGTTGGTTCATTAAAATCCTACATATAATTAGAATGTTATAACTCTTCATGGAATTTTAGTTTTGATAACCATTAATAAATAGTTGTGTTGGTTCATGAAACCTTTAATACTAGAAATGTTATGTCTCTTTATTGAAGAGATATGTCTCTTCATGAAAGGCTTTGTCTAGGGTGAGAGACCCAACAAGTCTCTCATTATGGGAGACCATTAATCACCATTTGATCCCCATGATCCCTATGATTAGACCCTATATCATCTACATTGGATTATTTCTCCCAAACTCGCCACTGCCCAACCACCGTCCCCTACCACCACTACACCATCCCATCGTCAGTACCCCACCACCACCACCACCCTAACCCACCGTCCTCCACCCCAACCCACCGCCCCCCACCCCCATCCCCACCATGCAGTGTTACAGATCTGCGGCCCCCCACATCCCCTGTAGCTTCACACCAAGCCTCCATCTTTTGCAATTCCTTTTACTTTTCTTTGAAGGCTCCTGTGTGGGATTGTACATGTTACTCATATTTTGCCAATTGCCTTAGAATTCTTTCCAATTGCCCATAAGATCACTTTCACGTGGGTTTCTATTTTTCTTCAAACACTTTCTTTGTTGGGCTTTTTCATGTGCTCCATGTCATTTAGTCAACATCAAATTATTGGCCCAAAGTCTAAAATAATGCAAGTCTGATTGCGTATATTTCTTAATTCTTCATAACCCAATCTCTCTTTATTATTTCCCTACAAACGTAAACAAATAAAAATACTATTAGATTAACTATAGAAACATAAAATTAAACTAAAATACGTAAAATACTATTAAAAAACTAAATTACCTAAACTTAGGACAAAACTCAGTTAATTAGCATAATTGAGAGTAAAAATTCACTCAATAAATACACAAAAATCACATAATCTAGCGGATTATCAGTGGGTGCCACTGCCGAGACTGACAAAGCCACAGAAAACAAAATGAAAAAGAAAAAATCCAACGTGGATGATGCATAAAAAAATACGTGGAATTCCTTCATCCAACAAATATTAAAGGCTGTGCATGTGGAAGCCGCCCTCCATGAAATTAATATCACAACATTTCTATAGAAGACAACCTCTACCAACATTTAAGACACGATTTCTTTTGCTTTTACCTTTAAGTGCACAAAAGATAAAGACAAACTATCACTTTGTAAACATCATTGTTGGCTTCAGTTTTGGGAGTGCAAACCATATTTAAGGTCTATGTTGTATCCTAAAGGAAAGACATTAACCCAAGTTGCACCCAATGTTCAAAATAAGTGCGAGCGAATTATGCCTAAAGGAAAGTGTTGCTCACACTTGTGTACCACTTTCCTTCTTATCTTTTCTTCTTCTACTCTTTAAAAGACCATTTCCACTAACAAATCCATAAGTGATTTAATGTATATTTCTAATAAGGGCGAGATTAATTTTTTTTTTTTTTGAAGGGCGAGGTTATTGACACTCCCAAATATATATTTGCACTCCTCATTAATCATTTATAATTTTAAAATAAATGTTATCTCAAATAAATGGCCAGGAAATTTTTTTTTCTCTCACACACTCACTCACGCAGCACACACAAGGGGAAGATGACTCAATATTTCATTCACTCAATTTTCTTTTCATTGATTCTTGATAGCTCACAAATGAGCGTACATCGAATGCCTTTTATAGGCTATCAATAATAATATTATTATTAATTAAAAGACAAACTTAAACTTCAAGAAAACTTAAGAAAGAAGGAAGGCTTAGACGGTGCCTTCTATTACAACAACTTGTACACTATGAATTACAGCTAGAATGGTCAAAAAGTTTTACTTCAAGGATTGCGGCTCAAGCTTTTAGAGCTTGATTTAAGCGATATCTGACAATAAAAAACTAAATTCATAATTGTTTAACAAGTATGAATAAACATTTTAGAAAGTCAATAACATTTTCCATCTAATAAACCCGAAACGATCCAATCCACCCTATACCATCTTTAGGCATCGTTAAAAGCAAGTAGTTGGTTTATGTACACCCCTAGGGCAACAGAGATATGTTTAAAATGATTTTGAGCTTATCTTTTGTTGGGTATCTCTCATACAGATAAAGGATCGTAAGAACACAAGAAAAAATACACTACAGAAAAATAATAGAGAACACAAGAATTTAACGTGGTTCGGCACCACTTGCCTACGTCCACGGAAACACTCCAATAAAGTGTATTCACTATCTCAAATATGTGATTACAATATTTGTAACCCACCCCACTTTTTGTGTATCACTCTACAAACTCAAGTACCACACTCAAGTTACAAGAAATGATAACACTCACTCACACAAGAAACTTTCTCTACAAGTGATCACTCACACACTTGCTCTCTCTTGCTTTGGTTGGGATGATTCTACTCTTCCTCACATGACCCATTTATATAGTGAAGGGACATGGCTTCCATTCATGAATGTGACTAGTGGACATTAATTGTCTCACCTTCCCAACTAATATCTCTTTATGATTGTGGAGTCTCCAAGAGTCAAGTGTTTCACCTTCCCAACTAATCTCTCTTTATGATTGTGGAGTCTCCAAGAGTCAAGATACATCCCTCCATCACATGAAATGTATCTCTTAAAATCCCACTCACTTGCATTTATTTGGAAATTTGAATTGCTTTTCCAACAATTCCTCCCTCAATTAAAATTTCCAAATTTCCACATCATCAAGAAATTTTACCTTCTTTCCACCTTTGCTATCACGGCCGCTTTCCCTTCTCAAAGCTTGCCCTTCCAAGTAGCAAAGGTTCTTCTTACTTTTCTGCCCTCTTAACACCAAGCGTCTTCCCTTATACACCTTGCATCCCCACTTTGAACCAACATACTTGTACCCTTGTGATGCCATCTCTCCCAAAGAAATAATATTGGCAACTGCAGAAGGTACAAACCTCACATTTTGGAAAGTTCTAATGGCACCATCATGGAGCTTCATTCTCACACTGCCAATGCCCTCAACCTTCATTTTTTCACCATTTCCTAACTTGAAATGGCCAAACTCTTCATTAGTTTTCAAGGTGTTAAACATTGCTCGATCTCTACAAATGTGCTCCGAGGCGCGTAGAATCCATCACCCAATTTGATTTATCAACATCCTCGGTTGTTGCTAAAAATATATCTTCATCTTCACTTGTTTTGACCACGTTTGTCCGAGAGTTGTCATCATCCTTTCTCATCATCCTTAATTTCTTCAAATCCTCCCTCATTTGTGTGCACCTTAGTTGCAAATGACCCTTCTCTCCACAATAATAACATTGCACGTTTGTCATATCTCGTTGAGGACGTGATTGCGATTTTGATCTTCCTCTTGACCCATCATGCCTCCTTGAATGATTCCTCCCTCGTTCAGATTCCTCCGCCATTGCTATTTCACTTTCATCATTGATATTCTCGTTTTTCATCATCCTCTCATTTTCCCTTAAAGTGACGGTCACCTCATCCATCTTCAAAGTTGTTCTCCCGACAAGCAACGTTTGAACCACAGGTTTGTAGGACCTTGGTAGTGATGACAATAACAGCAGCGCCTGCTCCTCATCAGATATTTTATCATCGGCGTTCAACAATTGGCTTACTAGCTGGTTGAACTTGTTGATGTGGTCATGGAGATTTCCTCCCATCTCCATTTTGAGTTGATATAACTCCATCTTTAAACAGAGACGATTGGTTAGCGACTTCGACGCATAGATATTCTGGAGCTTCTCCCACAAAGTCGTTGGTGTTGTCTCCTTTAACACATTGTGCTTTATCTCAGGAGCTAGAGCTAACCGAATCGTGCTTACAGCCTTCTTTTGAATTTTTGTCCATTCTTCTTCCTTCATGGTATCTGGCTTCTCCTTCTCTAAAGCCTGATCAAGACCATTCTGCACCAAGAGATCTTGAATGGTACACTGCCAGATCATAAAATTTATTTTCCCATCAAATAATGGGATCTCAAACCTTGATGTGTTCCCGGCCATATCTCTGATACCACTGTTGGGTATCTCTCACACAGATAAAGGATCGTAAGAACACAAGAAAAAAATACACTACAGAAAAATAATAGAGAACACAAGAATTTAACGTGGTTCGGCACCACTTGCCTACGTCCACGGAAACACTCCAATAAAGTGTATTCACTATCTCAAATATGTGATTACAATATTTGTAACCCACCCCACTTTTTGTGTATCACTCTACAAACTCAAGTACCACACTCAAGTTACAAGAAATGATAACACTCACTCACACAAGAGACTTTCTCTACAAGTGATCACTCACACACTTGCTCTCTCTTGCTTTGGTTGGGATGATTCTACTCTTCCTCACATGACCCATTTATATAGTGAAGGGACATGGCTTCCATTCATGAATGTGACTAGTGGACATTAATTGTCTCACCTTCCCAACTAATATCTCTTTATGATTGTGGAGTCTCCAAGAGTCAAGTGTTTCACCTTCCCAACTAATTTCTCTTTATGATTGTGGAGTCTCCAAGAGTCAAGATACATCCCTCCATCACATGAAATGTATCTCTTAAAATCCCACTCACTTGCATTTATTTGGAAATTTGAATTGCTTTTCCAACATCTTTGTGTTAGCGGAAGAATTTTAAATTCTTGACAGAAATAAATCTGACAGGATGACCGAAGAACTGAGGGAATGATTATCAAAAATATAAAAATTTGACATAAAGAAGAACGTCGAACTCAGAAGATTATAAAAATTGACAGGTGTGGAGTTGACAAGAAGTTCTTCAGTTAACATGTCAGACAAGCAAAGCCGTCAAAAAGGACGAAACTTAGAGCGCATCTGTTAAGAGTGAAAATTCTGATTATTGACGGATGCATTTGACTAGCTGACAAAGGAATCAGAATAATGAATGATATTTTCTAAGTATTATACTTAACCGACAAGAAGATACTGGCCGACAGAAAAGATAAATTGACAACCTAGTTTTTTGACAAAGTATTAAGAAGAGTTGTCAAATGTACAAAAGTGTGGAAATGGCTAAGTCCTCAAGACTAACAAGGCATCAACAAGATAAGCCATCAAGCAGCCAGACTGTCGAAGACAATCAAGTTGACGCGGAGCGGTTCAAGAAATTGAGCAGTTGTCAGAGTTGTTTGACAAGCAGTTTAAGTATAAAACTTAAGAGAACTGCCAAGGACATGTGGCAGTCTTTTAGATAGGGAGTTATTTCTAGGTAGTTATTTTATTTGCCTATAAATACTAGTAATCACAATGTAATCGAGGAGGTTACTTGATACATATCCTACACATCTCGATCACACAGCAGATTGACGGATTACATTCAAGTATTCCCTCCATCCTTCTTATTTCAATACTATGGCAAAAATCTATGCCATTTTCATCTTTTTTTGTTCAAGTTCTTTACTGCTTGTTCCTTTTAATTTCCAGTATTTCTCTCAAGTTCGTTGTTTAAGTTTATTTTACTTCTTGCAAGTAGTGTCATTTAGATCTTTCTTTACTTAACTTTCCTTTGAAACTTCAGTTTTCTTTTCATTATAAACTCAGTACGGTTAGGAAGCTATTTTCTATGAAATAATTGGCTTTCTTTTAAACTTCAAACTTACATTTTCGAACTTAAACAGTTTTTATTGTCAACTTTCATTATTGGCAATATTTTGTACATCTCTTTCAAACTTACATATTTGTTTTAACATCAATTCCTTGCCAGTATATTACTAGATTTGACTAACTTGTCAAATTCATACTTGGCAGACAATACATACACACATTTTGACGAGATTACCGCATAACTCGTTCGTCCCACATTCGTTTGATCTTTAATTATTTGTAACAAAGGGATTTTTGGACACCAACCAAAAACCAACATTAACAAATTGGCACGCCCAGTGGGACGAGTTTAGAGTAACTCGTACAGTGTCACGAATTTGACATAAAATTTATTGTATGCGTCTACAGAGTGGAAAGGTGGTTCAAACATCATCTATTTCCCAAAACTCTGAATATGAGTAGTGCAAGTGATGCAGGCGTAGTTGGCACTAACGCCGCTGTGTCAATGGTGGATGCCATTGCACCAGTTGACAATATTCCTGCAACCAGGGCTAATGCCACTAATGCAGGGAATAATAGCACTAATAGTTTAGGTGCGAGAAGAGGTGTTTCTTAAGCCCAAGTTGTCAATAGATTTGACGAAGTTGGCCAAGGAACACTCCCGTCACCAACTTCCCCGGTTTTACAACAAGTAAATCCACTAACTATCGGATTGTCTCCACAAAGTGTTGTGAATTCAAACCCAAGAGGGACTACGCAACCTCTGTCACAACCTTTGTATGGGATGCCTTATGGTTCAACTGTCGTCAATCCAAATACCCCATTCGCATACAAACCATATCCAAGTGGAATGACGATGGCTGCCCATACATCTGGACAGGCAGGGCCATCGGCTGGGGGGTAGATTCCCAGTCATGCGAACGGGATAACAGGGTCAATGGTAGTAACCCATTCTCGACAAGAGCAACCAGAAGAAAGGCCACATATATCCCCATTAAGACAAACCCCACAAAGTATTGTTGGTCTGTCGGAGGCCACATTAGCCAACGTCCAACAACAAATTGACTCTAGTAACCATGACATGGTGAATATCTTTACTCAACAAATGAGTACAGTGATTACGCCATTAATGGAAAACACAAATAATGCATGCTTGACATTGGCAAACGAGATACGTAGGTTAAATAGAACCTTGTGCGTTGTAACCCCAGGTGATAACCAAAATACTAATAGACATCTCAATGGGAATGTCAATAGGAATGAACAACCACAAGTTATACAACTTTGCGGATCTGAACAAGATGACGAGCGACAACAGCCCTATCGTCGCATTCCTTTGAGACGTGGAAATGTACATATTCTATGACAGAGGAAGATGAAGATTTGGTCATAAACCAGGGTGCTTTTGGAGCGTTTCGTCAAAACGTTCTAAATCAGAAGGTCAATCAAGTCGTCGAGCAAGCATTGAATTGGTTTGGTTTTAACATAGGTTATGCCAATCAACCATTTTTTGCTTCGACATTTCCTGATTGGGTCCAATAGGCAAAAATGCCTCGAGGATATAAAATACCCAAATTGTCAAAATTCTCAGGAGAAAGTGGAGAGTCGACAGTCGAGCACATTGCCCGATATACAATCGAGTTGGGAGATTTGGCTCTAGAGGAGGGATTAAAGATGAAATTCTTCCCTAGTTCGTTGACTAAGAATGCTTTTTCTTGGTTTTCGACTCTAAGGCCTAATTCCATACATTCCTGGAATCAATTAGAGAGGCGTTTTCATGATCAATTCTTCAGGGGTGACCTGAAAATAGGATTGATTCATTTATTTGGCATTAAAAGAATGCATAACGAGTCTGTCGATGACTACCTTGCCCGATTCCGTCAAATGAGGAGTCGTTGCTTCACCCCTATCCCTAAGGCAGAAATAGTGAAGATTGCTGTTGGGGGTCTAGATTATCATATTAGGAAGAAGTTTGTCAACCAAAATTTAATTGATCTTGCCCAGTTAGGAGATAAAGTCCGTCAAATTGAACAATTGAAAGCTGAAAAGGTTTTCAAGCAGAAGAAATTCCTCAAGAGAGAAAAGATTAACTTTGTCGGATGTAATGAATCCGACGAGGAGGGCAATGATTCTGAGGAATATGAGATAGATTACGTTGAATTAAAAAATGGTCCACCTTATATATGCCAAGCCTTGAGGCCTGCTAAGGCGAAAGAAAGGATTCCTTTCATTAATAAGAAAGTGTATACATTTGATGTGACCAAGGCCGATCAAATATTTGACATATTACTCAAAGATAAGCAGTTAAAATTGTCAGATGATCATAGGCTTTTGAAAGCCCATGAGATTAAAGATCGGAAGTACTGTAAGTATCATAACACTTTTGGTCATGTAACTAATGATTGTATGCATTTCAAGGATATTTTTCAGAAAGGTTTGGCAGAAGGAAGATTAAAATTTTCAGACAAGAAACCAGACATGAAGGTTGACACAGAACCCTTTGGTCCTGAAGTTAACAAGGCAGACCGCCAAGTCCCTATGGGAATAGGCATGGTCAACATCAAAGCTGGGCAAAATATCCAGATGGATCTGTCGGATCCATTTGATATTTATCCAAAGCCAAGGGAACCACTTGTCGACTACATGACACGCAATAAATTTGACGGCATAATTAAAGTTTGCCCAAGATGTGAAGCATTTTATGATGAAGTGGCTGCCGAGAAAGCCAAGGGACAGAGACCATCATCGTATCACCCACGTGATAGAACTGAGTCTCGTAATGGTGGTAACCAAGGCAGACTGTCACACTCGGGCAGCCATGCTGGGTCTAACAATGTACACAGGAATGCTGCACCTGTTGTTAATGAGCGAGATAAACAAAACCGTCAACAACACATGCATCAGACAAGACCTAGACAGCACCACACCGGAGGTTGGCTTGAGGAGCCAATCAGAGGATCAGTGGAAAATAACTCTGTCGGTGGCAGATTCAATTCCTTCAAGACCAGGAAACCCGCATCCAACGTAATAGTGGATCAAAGGGTGAAGAATTCTGCCACGGCTCGGTATCCAGAGTTACAAAAGCAGACATGTGTCAGGAGAAACAAGTTCAATGATCGTGGTCCACCCTTTTGGAATGAGAATTACCGTAGGGGCCAATTAGCTCAAAATGCTCAGACGACAGGGCCTGGTCTGTCAGGACCATCAACTCAATTGGCCATCTCTAAGAGCCAAAAGAAGAGGCTGCAGAGGCTCCGACAGGCTCAAAAGAAGAAGCTTGCCAAGCAAGAAGGTGTCGCCATAAAGGAGATGCCTTCACAAGATACTAGTTGTCTGGTAGCAGTGGCTGACAACAAAGCCGACAAGAAAGGAGATGCCAAAATGAAAAGCATAATAGTGACCTATCCCATGGAAGCTGATGCGATGGGACCCAGTAATCAAGCCAGGCAGAATAAGCCTACATCACAGGTTTTCACAAAAAAGAAGAAGGCTTCGGGCCAGGCATCACCACCAGTGAGATCCACTGGCAAATGGCCTGTCGAGCTGGCAGAGATGGAAAAGGTTGCAAGACTCGAGAAAAAGTTTGAGGCCAGAATGGAAAACCAACAATTGACAACGTTCAGGCCTGAGTGTGATTTAACCAAAGAAGAATTGTCTTTCGATGCTGTCATCGAAGCACTGAATGATCCAAATGATGATATGAACATCAGCGGAGCCATGGACATGAACGGCCAGAATGAAGATTGGACCGACATCATCGAGGCACTAGACAACTGTGGCGCAGGGATTGCCCGACCTCTGTCAGATAGGTCAGGATCAGATGCCGAGAGTGATTTGAAAAGAAATCACGGCAGAATGGTTGGAGGTGCATTTTTGGATAAGGATCCAGACAATGAAGTTATACTAGAACCTGGGATGAAAATGGAGATAGGGTTGATTTCATTCATTCCAGCAGAATACGAGGTATATCTTGAGATCGATTTATCTGATGACGATGATGATGCCGTCAACAATGCAAGGGACACAGGCGATTGCTGGATGTGTGTTCAGGAGAACTCGGTTGCCGTATTCGACAATGTAGCTCAGTTGGAGAAGCCCACCGATGAGCAGAGAAACCATTTGAGACCTTTACATGTAAAAGCCATAATAGATGGAAGACCTACCAACAGGGTTTTAATTGACGGGGGAGCTGCTGTGAACCTGATGCCAAGAGCAATGTTCAAAAAGTTAGGGAAGGATCAGTCGAATTTAATTCTGACAGATATGGTTGTCACTGACTTCAGTGGCAAAACTTCTCCGTCAGATGGCGTCGTTTTGTTAAACATACAGGTTGGCACCGTTGAAAGGATGACATTGTTTGTAATAATCCGAGCCAAGTCAAGCTACAACATATTACTTGGCAGGGATTGAATTCACGCTATAGGAGCGGTTCCGTCAACAGTGCATCAAAAAGTAATCTTATGGAATGAGCAAGATCAGGTAGAAATCGTGGAGGCAGATGACAGTGCTTGCTATGCTCAGCAATCACATGTTGATTTCAAGGTATATTCACCAAACGTGAGGCCTATAACTGCCAACGAGGGGGTCATTGACAAGGATACGTTGGAAGCAAGCCTTCTCAGCCAATTTGGAGTTAAGGTAAAGGACAAGGCCGACAAGACTCGGCCAAATTCCGGAAATGAGCCTTGAAACCCACTTGAAAAGATTGTCGGCCTATCTGGTCGACAGAGATGTACACACTCCAGAGAGTGTGTTGGTGGATTGTATCATTGATGACGGCCCTTTGGGTTTTGAGAAAGGAGCCGAAGCCAAGCAAAACGTGGAAGTAGAAGACCCTCTGGAAGAAATAAATTTAGGGACGAAAGAAAAGAAAAGGCCCATTTTTGTCAGTGCTTTTCTGCCAGAGGATTACAAACAAAAACTTGTCAGGTTAATTGCAGAGTATAAAGATTGCTTTGCATGGGACTACGATGAAATGCCTGGTTTAAGCAGAGATCTTGTCGAACACCGGCTGCCACTTAGGGAGGATTGCAAGCTGGTGAAGCAGGCAAGTAGAAGGTTTGCTCCAGAGGTGGTGCATAAAATCAAAGAGGAAGTGCAAAGACTGCTTAAAGCAAAGTTCATTCGAACAACCAGGTATGTCGATTGACTTTCTAATGTAGTTCCTGTCATTAAAAAGAATGGCAAAATAAGGGTATGCATAGACTTTAGAAATTTAAATATGGCTACCCCCAAAGATGAATATCCGATGCCAATAGCCGACATGCTTGTCGACTCAGCATCAGGAAACGAAATTTTAAGTTGTATGGATGGCCATGCAGGTTATAATCAAATCTTTATAGCCGAAGAAGATGTGTCAAAGACTGCCTTTAAATGTCCAGGAGCGATTGGGACACATGAATGGATTGTCATGCCTTTCGGTTTAAAGAATGCATGAGCCACCTATCAACGAGCAATGAATACAATTTTCCATGATGTTATTGGAAAATTTATAGAAGTATATATTGATGACGTGGTTGTCAAGTCCAAAACCAAAGATGACCACTTGGAGCATCTGAAGCAAGGGTTTGAAAGGATGAGAAGGCATAACCTCAAAATGAACCCAGAGAAGTGTAGCTTCGGAGTGTCGGCTGCCAAATTCCTAGGATTCTTAGTCCACAAAAAAGAAATTGAGGTAGACAAGAATAAAGCCAAAGCGGTCATGGAAGCCTCGACACCGACAGATAAGAAGGAACTACAATCCTTCATAGGAAAGGTTAACTTTCTAAGAAGGTTTATATCAAATCTGTCAGGAAGAACGAGAATATTTGCACCGTTGGTCAAGTTGAAATCAGAGCAAAGCTTCATATGGGAGCCTTGTCACCAAGAGGCTTTTGATCAGATCAAACAATACCTAGTCAATGCACCGGTCATGATGCCCGTAGTGCCTCGTCGACCGTTGAAATTGTACATATCAGCATCTGAAGACACTATAGGATGTCTACTGGCCCAGGATGATGATGATGATATTGAAAGGGTCGTATATTATCTAAGCAGGGTCCTCAATATGCTGAGAGAAGATATAGTGCAATAGAGAAGTTATGTCTAGTATTGTATTTTTCTTGTACAAAACTTAAATATTATATGATGCCATGTCATGTATTCGTTATTTCCAAAACTGATGTTATAAATTATATGTTGTCAAAACCAGTCCTTAATGGACGTATTGGTAAATGGACCATTGCTTTGTCAGAGTATTCTATACAATACGTACCAGCTAAAGCTGTCAAAGGACAGGCAGTGGCTGACTTTTTGGAAGACCATCCAGGATTGGATGTACCAGAAATAGATGTTGTCAGTTTACAACCTTGGAAACTTTATTTCGACGGATCAAGGCATCAAGGAGGTAGTGGAGTAGGAATTCTAATCGTGACTCCGCAAGGAACTCCTACAAAGTTCATGTTTGAACTTAAGTATCCATGTTCCAACAATGAAGCTGAATATGAAGCTTTGATTGTCGGATTGGAAATACTGATAGAAATAAAAGCACGAAATGTCCATATCTTTGGGGATTCCCAATTAGTCATCAAACAACTTACTCAAGAATACAAGTGTGTCAACTACAACTTGACAAAATACTGTATCATAGCTAGTAAGTTAATGAAAAATTCGATGACGTAATTGTCAAATATATTCCCAGAAATTTGAATCAAGAGGCTAATGACTCGGCTCAAATAGGCTCAGGATACAAGATATCTCAAAAGGCTTTGTCTGGACTACTGGAAATCAGAGAACTATTGTATCCATTAGAAGAAAGAGATATTTTGGTTAATGATGTAATTCTACCTAATGACTGGAGGTTGTCAATAATCGAATATTTGGAAAATCCAAGTCAGAATGTAGATAGGAAAACGAAATACAAAGCATTGAATTATACAATGCAAGGAGGACTGTTATATAGAAGATATGTTGACGGGACTCTACACAAGTGCCTGAGTGAGCAAGATGCTTATTTGGCTCTATCAGAAGTCCATGAGGGCATATGTGGAGCCCATCAGGCAGGTGATAAAATGAAATGGATCCTTCGACGAAGTTTGTATTATTAGCCAACTATGGTTAAAGATTGCATTTCGTTTGCCAAATCTTGTGAACAATGTCAGAAACATGGCCATATACAAAATGTACCAGCTAGTGAATTACATTCTATTGTCAAGCCTTGGTCATTCCGAGGATGGGCTTTAGATTTAATTGGCCAAATACATCCTTCTTCATCGAAAGGACATCAATTCATTCTAGTTGGAGTGGACTATTTTACCAAATGGGTAGAAGCAGTTTGCCTCAAAGCAGTCACCCAACAAGACATAATTGATTTGATTGAAAATCACATCATTTGTCGGTTTGGCATACCCCAGACTCTGACAACAGATCAAGGGTCAGAATTCGTCGGGAAGAAAGTTGTGGAATACGCTGGTTCTAGGCATATAAAAATGCTCACATCTACACCATATTATGCACAAGCAAATGGCCAAGTTGAGGCCATAAATAAGATCATTATTAGTCTTATTAAAAAGCATGTGGGCCGACAGCCTAAGAGTTGGCATAGTACTCTTGATCAAATACTATGGGCATATAGAAATTCACCCAGGCAGTCGACAGGAACTTCACCATTTCGGCTAACTTATGGACACGATCTTGTGCTACCTGTCGAAATCAATCTCCAATCTACTCGCATTCAAAGGCAAAATGACTTGCCTACCGACCAATATTGGAATGCAATGCTGGACGAATTGGATGAGTTAAGTGACGAAAGATTGATTGCATTAGAAAATTTGATTCGGCAAAAAGAAATAATCACAAAGTTCTATGATAGTCGAGTTAAGTTCAAATCATTTAAGGTAGATGATCTGGTGTGGAAAGTCGTATTGCCCATGGATAAAAGTTGTCGAGAATATGGCAAATGGTCGCCTAAATGGGAAGGACCATTTAGAATTGATAAAGTATTTTATGGAAATGCTTATGCACTTGTCAATGTTAATACTGGCTTGAAAATCAAGTCAATTAATGGCAAGTATTTGAAGGAATATAAACCGACAATGTTGGAAGTAAAAATTGGCAACAAGTGAAAAGAAAGAAGAATATTCACTAAATTGGCAATACAATAAAATATTGTTAAAAGCATAGGTTGTCAATTCAAGCCATATAGAGATTGGCAATATGACAATATGCTATCAGAAATCAAGTTGTCAATCAAAGTTAATCTAATCTTAGAATATAAGGCTATGCGTCAGCAACATTTTATTTTTCTTCGACAATGCAGAGGTATAACCCAATTTGTTGAGGCTTCATTCCCCATTTGAGGAGGTTTCAACTGCTCCATATGTCGAGGATGCGCAAAGAAGGAGATGAGCAGGAGCAGATCTCACCATCATTTAACCCAGAAGGTTGTTGTTGCTATGGTGCAATAAAGATGACACCAAAGGAAAGCCACTACCTTCCAGGATGAAGATGATGGAACTAGAGCAAGATGCACTCGTTCCGTATTGAGATCGGCTTCCCCCCAGATGTGCAGCGAGGTCAGCTCTAGATGTTACGTTGGTTGCTAACCTTCACTGCTTGTTTTACGTTGGTTAATTGACCTTCACTAAGGGTATGACCATTAAAATAGAAACTTTGGTCCGAAATCTTAAGGTGGTAAGGTCAGATTCCCATGGGGGAAGAAGGAACAATAAGTGGAAGCCTTTCGTAGGAGAAAGCATATTATGTGAAATACCCAACTATGAAATCGTTGATTTGTAGATCTCATTATTTATAGTTGGTTTAGAGAGACATTTATTGTGGTTTGGTTTACCAAAGTCTCGAAATTTATCATGGTATTTATGACGATTTGATAAGCATGAGTTACGAAGTTGGTTGGGAACATGCGGTCAAATCAAACAGTAAATAAATGAGCAAATAAGAAAAGAAACATTTGATTAATTAATGATTGTCAGAAGTGACCAGATTAGAATTTTTACAAAGAGAAGAACTACAATTGTCAATGTTGGCCTAGGTTAAAATCAAAGGATAACTGATCCCATGCAAGGGAAATGTCAGTCTTGTCAGTAGTAACAGCTTCATATTCAGGCTGTAACGCGCGAAGTTTGCCAACTAAACTTTCAGCTTTCCGGTCAAGTAGGATAGATTCATCGTCAATAGCCTTGACTTTGTCTCTGCTCTTTTATAAGGCCTTGTCAACTTTGCACACTTCCGATCTGTCAATTCAATCTCTGCCAACAATTTCTTCCGATACTCCAGGAGACTCTCTTTAGTATGAATTCCGGTGGAGATAAGGTCAAGTTCCTTTTGCTTAGAGGTTTCAAGGTCTCGGAAGCGAGCTAAGAGATCATCTTTGGTCTTTTCTTCCTCTTCATAAGAAGGAATGACATAAGTCATCCTTTCTAACTTGCCAGAGAGCCGCTCCAAAAATTTATGGATGGAGAGAAAATATGTACGGCTCGGCACAGGGAGATTGGAATGGAGAGGAGTGATCTCTTTGATGAGTCGTGACAGTTCTTGTTGGATACTGGTGTCAGATAAAAGTGAATCAAAAGGATTGACAAGAAAAGCCTGGAGATCATGCATGAGGTTAATGACTCGAGAATCACTGGAGTCATGTTGAGTTGATGAAGAGGTGGCATAGAGGGTTGACTCTTTGCGGCTTACTTCCAACAGCATATTAATCCAAGTGTTGAAGTGAAGGGCCGGTTTAGGGTCAAGCGACTTCATGATGGGAGGTCTGACAGCAGGCGAAGAAGGAATAACAGTTGTTTCAGCCAGTAGGGCCTCCATGTCAATATCCTCATCCGGAATTTCAATCATGACGGCAGTCTCGACAGATGTGTCAGCAATGGAAGTCGGAATGATTGAAGTAAGATGATGAGGACTGGGGGGCATTTCTGGATGGGATTCAAAAGATTGAGGATCATCCGTCAGGCCTCTGATGTCGGCAATAGTTCTTCCTAAAGTTCTGTCAGCTTGTACCTCTAAGTCAGATCGATTAGTTGGTTCAACAGTCTTGTTGAGAATTTCCTGAATAGTCATTGAATCTTCAATCTGAGAGGATTTTTCCTGACATAAAGGAAAATGAGGAAAACATACATACATACATACATATATATATATATATATATATATATATATATATATATATATATATATATATATATATATATAAAGGGAGATGACAAGATCAGTGGAAATACCAGGTTAGAGTCCGAGGACATCAAGTCAACATCAGCACTCGTCTTCTCAGTTACGGGAATAGTCCCGACGACTTTCTCTTTCTGCCAAGATAAAAATAAAAAGTTGTAAGCAAAAGATATGGCTTGATAGATAAACTTAAAACTTTTACCTTGGATGGGTTGGAGGGAAAAGTGTTGGAAGAGCTAACAACGATGTCTTGGACCTTAGATCCAGTGGAGGCTTTGCCGACATCAGAGTCTGCCGAGATTGCAGAGCTTTTGGTAGACTTTGATTTCTTAGAAGGAAAATCGGAAGGAGTAGCTTTCTCTTTCATTTTCTTGGACCCTTTTGTCTGAGGATTAGAAACCGAAGCTTTGGCCGACCGTGAGCTCTTCTTGACAGTTTTGGCTGCCAAAGGGATTACGTTTTGGTCCTCATCATCATCCTCGGGTGCTTTTCCCGACAGTACATCAGATTTAGACTTACCAAGGAGAGGCTTGTCAAGAGGAATAGTTGTCAATAACAACATAAATAAGTTGATTGTCAGCCAAAAAACGAAAGAATAAAAGTTATTCGACGAGTGAATACCTGAATTACAAGTTAGAATTCGCGAGTGGAATCCAAAGTCGTCATCAGGTTGGAGAAACCGACGAGCGAAGGTAACTGGATTTGGTTTTTCAAAAGGGTCAACGTAAGCACTCACGCTGTCCAAAAAGAAAAAGTTACCTCCTTTCGACGGCTTCCCTGGGTGTGAATCAGCTAAACCAAAAGGGGCACAAGGAATAGGCACCGGTTTAGGAAAAGGGGCCTTTAAACTGTCAAAGAATTCCCTGGTCATATTGGGAATACCCCTTTATATGTCAAGCCTTTCAGATTCCTTATTGTCATGCCTCCTCTTGGCTTCAGCTAAAACATTGTTGACGTGACGAACCATATCAAATGGTCTCAAGGGATTCCACTTGATTTTGTAAAATTTTTCAAAGGCTTGAATTTCTTTCTGAAGTTCGCCTCGAGTTTTTGTTGCCGGATCCTGTTCCTGCATGGCAGAATCACCACTGTTACCCACAGTGTCTTCAATACAACTCAAGCAGGTCTTTAAACTCAGACGGTGGTTGGAGTAATACTCATCCCACCAGTCAAGAAAGCTTTGAGTAACCCCGTGGAAGACAGAAAATGAGACAGGTTGTAAGAAGGCCCGACGAGCTTTATCCTCATCACTGATGGCCACAATATTCTCATATGTTGGAGCCTTGGCACCAATAAAGTTCTCGTCAGGATTTGACGAATAAGGAGCAGGAATAGCTTGACAGAAACCTAGCTAACAAGCAGTGGTATTGGGCAAATGCAGATAGATTCTATGGGTTTTGAAACTAGGACCATCAACAAAAATGACTTTTTGGCAAATAAATTTAGTCCAAATTGACTTGGTGGATTTAGAAATGGTGGTACTTAGTTTCGTAAACAACTCCGGACCGTACCTCCGGTCAATAAAAGGAGAGAAGTTGATCTTTGAAGAGGTGGATGAAAGCGAATGAAAGATTTTGAAGTAGAACTTAAAGTTGGCGGTTTCATCTCTTGACAAAGATTCAGTGGACACGTAACAGAGATAAGAGCCATAAGTGTCAATTGACAAATCTGAAGGAGCATTGTATGAAAATTGACCCTCCAAGATAGCATTTAACCACAACTGGAGAAGCCAAAAAGGCCCTCCTATGTTGGTTTTATTTTGCTTAGATATGACAGTATCAACTAACATACTCATACTGTCATAAAGATTAGCCAACACGCATTGGCCCAATGCTAATCTCTTGCTAGTTGATAAAAGATTGGCAAGAGGAACATATGAAGCAATCAAAGAAGCAGATTTGCTACAGAAGACATAAGCACATAGCCAAAGAAACAGGAAGGCTACGTGTTCAATATCCGTCACGGGTTCATGATCTCCACCTCTAAAGTCTGCTATATATTTAGAAAAAGAGCATTTTGACATATAGACATCAATCTGATTCTCCACTTCGACATCGGAATGCATGGTAGGGCCATCTGGACGAAGGCCCGTAATAGCCGACATGTCAAACAAAGTCGGACCCATCATCCCATAAGGAAAGTGAAAATTATTTGTGGTTCTATTCCAAAAATAGACTGATGCCCCTATTAAAGAAAAGTCTACTAGCTTAACATGGCGAGAAAGCTGAATAAACTCGAAAATTCCAGCTTCTTCCCACACGTTGCTTTTTTCATCCTGAACTCGGTCAAGCCAACTAATGTAAGCATCGAACTGAGTGGCAGGGGGCATCCTAAAAATCCTATTGCTCTTTTTAAAGACATGAATAGGGATGGGAGTTAAGGAGGATAAAATAGCCTCATTCGAGTTAGCAGAAGGGAAGGAACCACGTAAATCCTCAGAAATTTCGTTTTGGGCTACCAGAGGACCCAAAAACATAGCAGGAGGACTCAAAGCAACAGAAGAATCAGGAACAGGGTAAATTACCTTAGATTCCTGCCATAACTCGGATTCTTCCAAAAGTGGGTCTTGAACCACTGCCCTAGGAGGAGCAACCGAGGTTTGAGGTACTGAAGTCGATATCTTCGAAGATGTTGCCATGGAAATTGAACGAAGTGAGGAGGAGGAAAGGGTTTTTCCTTTAAAGAAGAAGGGTTTTCGCGAGAAAAGAAGAAAGATAAGAAGAGGAAGGTCAACAGTGATGTGACTGCTATTTAAAGAGGAGTGAAGGCCTCAGATTCGAATTCCAAGAGACCCGCGACGTTATAATTATCCCTATTAAGCAGGGATAAAATTAAAGCGAGGTTTGATTAACGGATAAGAACCCAGAATTAGGAAAATTTGTTAGCGATTTAAAATTCAAATTTTTCTATTCTTTCGGGCAAGGCCGTCGAAAAGCAAAACTTGGGGGGACATCTATTAGCGGAAGAATTTCAAATTCTTGACAGAAATAAATCCGACAGGATGACGGAAGAACTGAGGGAATGATTGTCAAAAATATAAAAATTCGACATAAAGAAGAACGTCGAACTCAGAAGATTATAAGAATTGACAGGTGTGGAGTTGACAAGAAGTTCTTCAGTTAACATGTCAGACAAGCAAAGCCGTCAAAAAGGACGAAACTTAGAGCGCGTCTGTTAAGAGTGAAAATTCTGATTATTGACGGATGCATTTGACTAGCCGACAAAGGAATCAGAATAATGAATGATATTTTCTAAGTATTATACTTAGCCGACAAGAAGATACTGGCCGACAGAAAGGATAAATTGACAACCCAGTTTTTTGACAAAGTATTAAGAAGAGTTGTCAAATGTACAAAAGTGTGGAAATGGCTAAGTCCTCAAGACTAACAAGGCATCAGCAAGATAAGCCCTCAAGCAGCCAGACCGTTGAAGACAATCAAGTTGACGCGGAGCGGTTCAAGAAATTGAGCAGTTGTCAGAGTTGTTTGACAAGCAGTTTAAGTATAAAACTTAAGAGAACTGCCAAGGACATGTGACAGTCTTTTAGATAGGGAGTTATTTCTAGGTAGTTATTTTATTTGCCTATAAATACTAGTAATCACAATGTAATCGAGGAGGTTACTTGATACATATTCTACACATCTCGATCACACAGTAAATTGACGGTTTACATTCAAGTATTCCCTCCATCCTTCTTATTTCAATATTATGGCAAAAATCTATGCCATTTTCATCTTTTTTTGTTCAAGTTCTTTAATGCTTGTTCCTTTTAATTTCCAGTATTTCTCTCAAGTTCGTTGTTTAAGTTTATTTTACTTCTTGCAAGTAGTGTCATTTAGATCTTTCTTTACTTAACTTTCCTTTCAAACTTCAGTTTTCTTTTCATTATAAACTCAGTACGGTTAGGAAGCTATTTTCTATTAAATAATTGGCTTTCTTTTAAACTTCAAACTTACATTTTCGAACTTAAACAGTTTTTATTGTCAACTTTCATTATTGGCAATATTTTGTACATCTCTTTCAAACTTACATATTTGTTTTAACACCAAGTCCTTGCCAGTATATTACTAGATTTGACTAACTTATCAAATTCATACTTGACCGACAATACATACACACATTTTAACGAGATTACTGCATAACTCGTTCGTCCCACATTCGTTTGATCTTTAATTATTTGTAACAAATGGATTTTTGGACACCAACCAAAAACCAACGTTAACACTTTGAATAAAATTTTCTCTTCTTTTAGACATCTTGAGGGATTAAGATGGCTTGTCATTTATACTGTGCTTTGTTTAAGCCTCAAGTTAAATCAACCGTGTGTGATAGCATACTCAGGTAGCGTTTGGTACAAGTTTTATAAAAACATTCTCGGGAATATAGACATGGGAATAAAAGTTTCTCATGTTTGGTACAAGTTTTAAAAAGTTATTCTCAAGCATAAAAGATTATCGGGAATACAATTAGTAATGATAGTTATAAACTTGGGAAAACTCTATTCCCATGCATGAATGTGAGAAAATTTTATTCCCGGGAATCACGGTCTCAGAAATATAGTTTGCCTGAAAATAAAACAGTCCAGATACCAAACACCGTCTCAAAGGTGACAGTCGGTACAGTGTTACTAAATTAGATAACATCAACTTAAAGAATAGAATTAGACAGTTATGCAATATTTATTTTGATGTGACAGTAATTCAATTTAATTAGAATTCGACCAAAGTAGAATATGAATATCTATGGGGAGCTATATAATTAAAGGTCACAAGATTAGTCTCAATTAATTATAATTTTAACTAAATAAGTAACGATAATTCCTCCGATAATTAAGTTCTAGTGTATATATCTGTAATGCTTGGAACACCGGATTCCTGTTTAAAATTACATATAGCTGTTAGTGAAGCTGAGATTTTTGTTGTACACCAGTATTTTGTGATATTTAATATTATATTATAATATTTAGTAGTTGGTTGATACTTTTGACTAAGTGTAAGGTGACCCATACTTAGTAGAGTGTCTTTAAGTGATGTTAGGTACAGTTGGCAGAGCACTATACTTTGTTTACTAGTGAAAAGCTTAATATGTTATGTATCAAAAACCTCATTGTATGTATGTATGAATCAGTTTACGTTTTCAGATTTTAATTGAATGCTAACAATTGGTATCTGAGCTCTCTGATCTTTAGGGACTTGTGAGAGAAAGCTTGAAAAAAATTTGGAGAGAAAACGTAAGGAAGAGACCAGAATATACAGTATGAGGGAAGCCCAAAAACTTCACCAGAAAACCCAACCTTTACTTGATGGCTTCAACCAATATTTCACTACCCGCACCTCCTGTGTTTACAGGAAAGAATTATGAAATTTGGGCTGTGAAGATGAGGGCTCAATTAAAAGGCTGTGATATTTGGGATGTGGTGGAGACAGGTGCTGAACCACCACCTTCGCAAGCAAATCCCACTGTTGCTCAGATGAGATATCACAGTGAGCAGGTTGCCAAACGAGCTAAGGCTCTCACAATCCTGCACTCAGCTGTGAATGATGATATCTTTATGAGAATCTCAAATTTGGATACAACAAAGGAAGTTTGGGATAAGCTTGAAGAGGAGTTCTTTGGAAATGAGAGAACCAAGCAGATGCAAGTTCTTAATCTCAAAAGAGAGTTTGAAGCCTTGAAGATGAATGAGTCTAAAACCATAAAGGATTTCATTACCAAGATTATGAGAGTTGTAAATCAGATCAGATTGATGGGAGAAGAACTTCTTGATAGCAGAATTGTAGAAAAAGTTTTGGTGGTTTTACCTGAAAGGTTTGAATCCAAGATTTCTTCACTTGAAGAGGCAAAAGATCTTTCTAAGATAAGCTTGACAGAGCTAATGAATGCTCTTCAAGCTCAAGAACAAAGAAGACTTCTCAGACAGGAGGAAACATCAGAAATAGCTTTGCAAGTCAGAAACAAGGGTAAAGTTGTAGCAGTCAAAAGTGAAAAGAGATTTGTTGGAGAGCATTCTGGAAAAGATTCAAAAAAAATGAAAGGTTTCCAAAGTGTGGAATTTGCAAAAGAACTAGTCACAAAGAGAGTGATTGTTGGTACAAAGGGAAAACACCACCACCAATCCAATGTAGATATTGTAATAGAAATGGCCATATTGAGAGGTTTTGTAGACTGAAGCAACAACAACAAAATCTACAAAGCCAACCATCTCAGAAGGCTAATGTCACTGAAACTGAAGCTGATGAAGAACTATTATTCATGGCCAAGACTACAAGGAGTTTAGAGGATGGTGTCACTTGGTTCATTGACAGTGGTTGCACTCAACTCATGACAAGCAAACCAGAATTTTTCTCAATCCTGGAATCAGCTGTAGGATCAGTGAAAATTGGAAATGGAGACAACGTTGCTATCATTAGCAAAGGAACGGGGTGGGGATTCATACTGCAATGTATCAAATACATTTCTAATGTTCTTTTAGTACTTTAACTTGATATAAAACTTGTTGAGTGTGGGTCAAATGATGCAAAATGGTTATTCCTTGTTGTTTAATGGTCATGAATCATTTGAAGTGAAGATGAGAAAAAGAAGTTTCCCTATAAATTGGAATTTAATCACTGAACAAGAGTGTAAATTCAGCAAGACTGAACTTGATTCTAAGCTTTGGCATAAGAGATTTGGCCGCTATAATTTGAAATCCATTCAGTTTGCTCAAAAGCAAGAGTTACTCAAAGATTTGCCCAATATTCAAGTATGTTCAGAAGTGTGTGAAGGTTGTCAACTTGTTAAGCAACATAAATTGCCTTTTCCTAGTTCTACATGGAGAGCAAGTGAAAAGCTTCAATTGGTTCACTCAGATGTTTGTGGACCTATGAAAACTACCTCACTCAATGGCAGCAAGTATTTCATTCTTTTCATAGATGATTTTACAAGAATGACCTGAGTTTACTTTCTTAAGCAGAAATCTGAAGTTTTTTGTTTTTAAGAAATTTAAAGCCTTTGTTGAAGCTCAAAGTGGTTGTTTCTTGAAGAAAATCAGAACCGACAATGGCAAGGAGTATACTTCAGCTAAATTTAATATGTTTTGTGATGATTTGGGAGTTGAACACCAACTTACAGTGAGCTATTCACCGCAGTAGAATGGAGTTGTCGAGAGAAAAAATAGATCAGTTCTTGAAATGGCTAGATGTATGATTTTTGAAAAGAAATTGCCATAGACCTTTTTGGCAGAGGCAGTCAACACAGTTGTATACCTCCAAAAAAGGCTTCCTACAAGGGCAGTAGAAGGGATGACACCTATTGAGGCTTGGGGAGGCATCAAGCCATCCATTAAGCATCTAAGAGTATTCGGTTCATTTTGCTATACTCTTGTACCAGATCTGAAAAGAAGTAAATTGGATGAAAAGGCAGAAAAAGGAATTATAATAGGCTATAGCTCACAATCAAAGGGCTATAGAGTCTATAGCATTGAATCTGGAAAAGTTCTCATTAGTAGAGATGTTAAAGTGGATGAAGATGCTTGTTGGAATTGGGAGACTTCTCAAGTTGATATGTATTCAGTTTTGCCTTCTCTTGAGAATGCAAATGAAGATCAAGATCATGAAGATTTAGATGATGAGTTTGCTGTAAGAGGTATCAGACCTCTATATGAAATTTATCAGAGATGTAATAGTGCTGCACTTGAACCAACAAGCTATGAAGATGCTAGCAAAGTGGAGGAATGGAAACATTCCATGAAGGAGGAGATAACTACCATTGAAAACAGCAATACTTGGCAACTGGTTAACAAACCTGAAGACAAGAATGTCATTGGAGTAAAATGGGTTTATAGGGTAAAGCTAAACCCCAATGGATCCATCAACAAATACAAGGCCAGACTTATTGTAAAAGGCTATGTTCAGCAATTTGGGATTGATTATGCGGATACTTTTGCACCAGTAGCAAGAATGGATATAATTCGTGTTCTTGTAGCTTTGGCTGCACAAATGAAGTGGAAAATTTGGCATTTAGATGTTAAATCATCATTCCTAAATGGAAGCCTAGCTGAAGAGATTTATGTAACTCAACCTGAAGGATTTGTTGTGGAAGGAAGTGAAGATAAGGTGTATAAGCTTCATAAGGCCTTGTATGGGCTAAAACAAGCTCCTAGAGCTTGGTACCGCAAAATTGATAACTACTTCTGCAATCAAGGATTTAAGAGGAGTGAAAATGATGCAACTCTTTATGTAAGAAGGTTGCTGGATGGTGGTTCTTTAATTGTCTCTCTGTATGTTGATGACTTGCTAGTCACAAGCAATAATCAACAAGAAGTGCAAAAGTTTATGGAGGAAATGAAAAAGCAATTTGAAATGTCAGGCTTAGGAGAAATGAACTACTTTCTAGGCTTGGAAGTGCATCAGTTCAAGGATGGGATTTTTCTGAATCAAGAAAAGTATGCTCATGAAGTGTTGAAGAAGTTTAGAAAGGAAAACTTCAAATTTGCTCCTACTCCTTTAATGCATAATGTAAAACTCTCAAAGGAAGATGGAGCCGAAAAGATAGATGCTTCTCTCTATAGAAGCTTGATTGGTAGCCTACTTTATCTCACTACATCAAGACCAGATCTTATGTATGTTGCTAGTTTGCTGTCAAGATTTATGCAAAGTCCTAGTAAGACACATTTCGCAGCTGCAAAGAGAGTGCTTAGATACTTGAGAGCCACTACTCAGCTTGGAATTTGGTATAAGCCAAGTGAAAATGGAAGCTTATTGGGATATGTTGATAGTGATTGGGCTGGAAACCTTGATGACATGAAGAGTACTACTGGTTATACATTTTCCTTAGGCTCTGGCATGTTCTCTTGGAATTCAAAGAAACAAGAAATTGTAGCTCAATTCACTACAGAAGTTGAATATGTAGCAGCAGCTGCAACAACAAATCAAACTATTTGGCTAAGGAAAATTCTTAAGGTTTTGGTAGTAGAGCAGCAGGAAGCTACAGAGATCAATTGTGATAGCAAATCAACAATTGCTATTGCAGAAAATCCAGTTCAACATGGAAAGACCAAGCATATTCAAGTGAAGTTTCATGCTATATGTGAAGCTGTTAAAAATCATGAGATTAAGCCAGTTCATTGTTGTTCTGATCTTCAAGTTGCTGATATACTCACTAAAGCTCTTCCTAGAGCTAGATTTGAAAGACTTAGAGAATTGCTTGGAGTGTCCAACAAAAATCTCAAGGAGGAGTGTTAGTGCAATTGAGATTTTTGCTGTACACAAGTATTTTGTGATGTTTAATGTTATATTATATTATTTAGTACTTGGTTGATACTTTTGACTAAGTGTAAGGTGACCCGTACTTAGTAGAATGTCTTTAGATGATGTTAGGTGCAATTGACAGAACACCATACTTTGTTTACTAGTAAAAAGCTTAATATATTATGTATCAAAAACCTCATTGTATGTATGTATGAATTATTTTACGTTTTCAGATTTTAATTGAATGCTAACAATATCGATCATTACCAATTTTGGCATATATGATTCTTCTCTTGATTCATGAACAAGTCGATTGGTCTTTGCTAAAAAGCAAAGGATTGCCGCCAAGATTAATGACTTGCTAGCATGCAGTGTCCAACTCATTGTTATAGTGACGTTTTGTCCTGTGGGATATAAAAGCAACTGATCGAGTCAAGACTCAAGAGTAGTCCAACCCCAGTCGGTGAGTTTTGAAGTTGTGTGCGATTTTCTACCATAATGTATTCTTCTTACTCTATGGTCTCTATCAGCTACAAAATAGTAATTCATTAATTAATTATTACATCCAATCACATTAGATTCCATATATTTTGAAAGTCCTAGGACTCATCTATAAATCAGACAGAAGGGGAGAGATGGGAGATAAGAGACACAAGATTGCTATGCCAGCATCGACCATCAATCAGCTGTTGTTTGTGATTTGGACCCAATTGGAAACACAAACATTATTTCATATATTTAGATTTGAGAGTCCTAAGATTTTTCGTTTTCGCTTCTTTACCAAAAATAAAAATTCTACGTCTGTCTCGGAGATATGTAATAATATCTTGACAAATTAATATTTTTCGATCTTAGTTATTAAAATAAAAATACATATGTCAGGATAAAATTTTTTACACTTACAATATATACAACTTTTAAATTCAAAAAATATTATATATTTCGATATTAAGTCACATTTATATTATATTAATATTAATATACAATACATATATAATGTTCAACCAATTGTGAAAAAAAAAATGTTGGGAAATTTATTATTTTTTAAAGTCCAAATTAAATATTCAAGAATTCAAATGAAAAATGTTATATTCCCTGAAAGACACAAAAATGCAACTCAGTTTTTTTTATTATTATTTGAAAATCCAATACATACATGCATGATACACACAAGAAAAAAGTTCAAGACAACTAATAATGGCTTAGTAGTGACAAGATAACTGGACTACACAACCATTGAACTCTTTATTCCTACAATCACTTGATTTCCTTTATTTGCATATATGTAGGATTCTCCCAACACCAACACTAGACACAGACACACATAAAGCACCCTCTTTCACTTCATATGATGTCATCTTCCTCACCCTTAATTAGCTGTTTCTCTTGTAGCCACCTTGAGAAAGCATCCATGGTTGTTGGGTCAGCCCTGTAATGCTTCAGTATAAATTCCTGAAGACTTGTCCATGTGAAGTCTGGATACATTCTTGGATTCTCCCTGTTAATGAGGTCTTTTGGAGGAGTGACCACTTTGTCTGAACTTGGACACAGAAAGAAAGCAATTGATTTTCTCACTATTTTGCTATTTACAACTGCTCTATGCAAGCAACTCTTGTAAACCCCATTCGATAAAGCCTGAAACATAAATCAGAACATAGCATCATTTCAACTTTAACTTGTGCAAAAGAACACCCATCAGCATAGAACTAAGAACAGTATTAGCTTTACAAACGAGCAAAACTCTATAGAACCATAAGACTAAGATGATAACCTACCAAACCCAACCAAAATATTCCACCCAACATCCATAAGTCACTAGTTATCATTTTCCTAACATTTAAAATATAATTAAGTTGAAAGACAATAATAACCTATAAAACTGTGTGGCAAACATCCAATAATACATATAAAGACAGAGCAATAGATCTCTTAATCTGACAACACTCAAGAATTTATATTACTAATAAATAAATAATATGCCAATTCACCTTAATTAGCACACTAGTATTAATAATTGACATGTGCTTTTCTTTATCCCTAGCTAATATTTTATATATTTTTTTCATTATTTCCAGGTTAATGTGGACCTACTAAACATAATATATTGAACCTTTCAATTGTCAATTGTGTGTCAATTATAAGCAAGTTGACAACCGTTTCAAATATGATCCATACCATAAATGTGTCACCAATGTTGACAACGAAGGCATCTTCTTTGGGAGTAACGGAGTGCCATATTTCATTCACAAGCACTTGTAGACCCCCAACTTGATCTTGGTGAAGTATGGTCATGGGATTAGGGTCACAATGAGGTCCAGTTCCTAAAGCCAAATCAGGTTTTTCGCATGGTGGGTAGTAATTCAGTCTCATTAATGAATCATTTCCTTCAAAGAAATCTCTGAAATATTTTCTGTCAACTCCTAGGCTCATCCCTAGAAGTTCCATGATCACAAGGGATAGGTTGCTCATGGCTTCAGAGTAGTCTTGGCACACAATCCTAGCAAAATGGGAACGTATAAATAATAGTTTTAGAAAAAGAAGAAAAGGCAACCACTGGTGGGGAATTTATCCTGCTTTGGTGAATCTTAATTAAAAAAAAGAGGAAAAGTACCATGGATTTTTGTGGAGAAAAATATTACACATTTAATGATATATATAACAGACAACTGAAAGAAGGACAAAACACTTCTGATGTACTCAAAGTTAACACATACATATACATTAAACCGAAAATTACGTGCTAAAAATACATTCTTTTAACTTATTATTTTTAACACATTCTTTATTATTACTGAGTGGATTTCAGGTGGGAGTTGTTAAATCACATGAGTCTACTCTCTATTAGTAAGTCATATATAAAATCCACTCGATTTCAAATAGAGTGCCCAAAAGAGTGTGTTTTTTAACAGTTCACTGATTATTTTAGAAACTGAGTAGGAAGGAAAGAAAACAATTCAATCATCTTACCCAAATTTCCTGAAATCTTCCCCCAGAACATTTACAAAATATTCCTCCACAGTTTTGATGAACTGATCTGGACAGTAAGGGAGAGAAAGTGTTTCCTTCCAAGGAAGCTTGGAAGAAAACCTTCCTATGTAGCTATTAGCATAGCCAACAGGTTCTCCAATCTTTCTTTGAGCCTTCTGCTTCACTGAGAGTTGCATGCAGAAGAAATCATCTATGAGGTCAATAGCTTGAGCTACGAGCTTACTATCAACCCCATGGTTAACAACATGGAAGAAGCCATGCTTCTTGCATGCCTCATTCACTTTTGAACATTCAGTTGAAATGGCTTGTGGATCTCCAGAGAGAAAGGCCTTCAAGTCAATGGAAGGAGCTTCAAGTTCTGGTGATGTTAGGCATGGTTTCTCATGGTCAGGCCATATGAACTGGGATGGCACGTTTGGTTCTTGTGCATCATTATAATTTTCTGTGGGATTTTGAGGTGCAAGAAACACTGGTGAATATTGAGGCATTGGCATGTTTGAAAGTGCACAAAAACACAAGTAATATTTGGTGAGTAGTAGGAGCTATATATATATAAACATGGAGAGTGGAGGTGAGAGAGAAGAGGTGTCACTGAATGGGAAAGACAAGGGAAGACGTTAACATATCGGTAATGACAGGGACATCCATTTACTATACTTGTTTAATCATTTCAGTTTATTATATGATTAACGAGTTTATTGATTATAATTATATAAATATTTGGTTAATTATATATAAATATTTATTTAATTTAGTTTTTTATATAATTAATGGATCATTATAAATTAATTAAATATTTATATATGATTAATTATATAATAAATTAAATTAATCAAATATTTATACGTAATTAATTAGATATCCGAAATTGATATCTCATTGGGATATGTAAGCATCATTACTCTTAATATATAAAGGTGGTGAAATAGGGTCTTGAGAAAGGGCAAGACGTTTCATTGGGGAAGTCGGGGAACAGATATCAGAATCTTGGGCACTGTTAAACGTTTGTTAACTGTTCTAAATTTATTTTTTAGGATAAAAAATGATAGTAGAAAATACTCTCGAGATTGATGCGAATCACATGTTGCAACTTTCGATGGAGACGTAACCTAAAAGATTACTGTACAGATCCAAATACGAACAACCTACGGTGCGTTCTATCACATCAACTTGTATATTATGGGTGTGTTTGATTTATAAAAAGTATTTGGACAATATAAAATAGTACCTGACCAATTCTTGAGTTATAGGACAATTCTTTGTCTTGCATGTTATTTGATGGATAATGGACAATACAAACAAAATAATATTAACTTTACCGGAACACCCTTTATAATGTATATTATTTAATATATAAAATACAATACATAATTTTGTATAATTATGTAGAGAGAGGGGACAGAGAGGAGAGAGAAAGAGATAGAGAGAGGAGAGAGAGAGGAAGGGAGATGAGAGAGAGGAAAGAAAGAGGAGAGAGATCGAGAGGAGAGAGGGAGAGAGAGATGAGAGAGATGGAGAGAAAAGATGAGAGATATAAGGATAATTTTGTCTTTTGTTAGTTTGTTCATGGGACAAACATTTGTTAGTCTGTCAATAGGACAATTTTTTGTCCCATGGTTTGGTGGGGGACAAAATTTTTTATTTTTAACCTATCCCTCACTATCTTTTTTATTCTGTCTCCTGATTACATTTTAAATCAAACAAGACACAAAATTTTTTATGGTATTCAATTTCTTGAATTTTTGTAAATAAAAGGCATCCCATGAAATACAGCTAGAATGGTCAAAAAGTTTTACTTCAAGGATTGTGGCTCAAGCTTTTACTGTTAGAAATTTTTGGGTCACACTTGTAATGTTTAAATGTGTTAGGGCCATTATTTTTAATTAGTCAAATTAAAGTGATCTAATTCAAGTAATGTTTATGGATAAGGACATAATTGTTATGAAAATTATTGTGTAGATACCATAAGGTCTTATTTCTATTTTTATGATGGGCAAAATTAGAGATAAGAAATGTGTGGATAGTCGTGACTCTTCATGAAAGAGTTTGAATTCGAAGGGACATCACTCTTCATGAAAGGGCATGGACTCATTATAAAAGGTTATGGTCCCCAAGTCATATGCAACCAATTTTATTTTCTAACACTCATCGTTAGAAAGGAGAGGCTCTTTATGGTTTAAGAAGAATTGCGCATGTTGACTTGGAAGACCAAGAACCAGAAGTTTCTCCATCATATTTTTCATGAATTCGGGTACGCTTCCGCTATTATCTTTCATTCTACATTCTTGATGATTGAACATAACTTGTCTTGATATGATGATGGTTTTCATCTTTAAGTATATCTCCCATAAAGTTTTTTCCAACAAGTGCTATCAGAGCCACAAGTTTATGTTGAATCATTAAGAAAATTTTGTTTTATGAATGATTGAGTGTTCTTAATTTGATTATTTAAATTGTGAAAATGTCAAATTTAAGAACAAATATGGACACAATTTTATTAAAGGTGGATATTATTAAATATTGAATTCATGTCTTATCCATACTAATTTTTTATGAATTCACGGATTGTTTTTTATTTATGATATCAAATCATAAATGTTGGTTTAAAGTATCATGTTATTGTCACAGATTTGGTTCTGTGAGTTTTAGTTTCAATTGGTATTTTAAATGATTATGAAATTCGGTGTTAATTTTCTTCATGAGAGCATTGATCATCACATCATGAACTTTTGGTTTTGCATTCAAATAATTGAGTTATTGTCTATGGACTGGTAAATTCGGTGGGGGTAATGGCTGCTTGCCTGTTCTTGGATACCATTTGGCATCGGTTCGATTCCCATGTTGGGATTTGAATTAACTATGAAACATATGTGTTTTATTTAAAGTTTAAAGTTGGTACGTTATCACAATGTGCTCCTTATCAAAGTCGTCTGAACGGCTGCGTCCTTCCAGACGGTTCCGCTTTTTGAATCCCATTCTTGCATTCATTGTTGTATTTTGTTATATCTTTTTCTGGAAAATACGAAAAATATATAAAAGTAAAGCTACCATGGGAATCAAACATTAAACCATAAGGTTGGAAGGGGAAAGGCTTACCACCAGGCTCGTGCTACAGAGATACATGTTTGTCTCCAAACAATTTTATTAAATCTACAATTAGGGGAGAAACAATTTTTTTGGCAGAAACACAGTGGTGCGTACAATTTCAAACAGTTTCGTAGAAATAAATAAAACTTTATTTCTGGATTAAGTTTTCAATCAAAATTCAAATATTTGGTCATAATTTTGGATTTATATGATTGTTTAACATTTTAAGTGAGTCAATTGAAGCAAGAAGTCACCAAAGTGACCTCTCTTGTGTAGATTGCTCATGAGAAATGTTGAATGTTAGTGTGTATGTGTATCCATGCGAGTATTAATCGGCCCAAAGGAAGGTTAATATTTGGCCGGATTACATGCACACCTGTGATGGTAAACATGTGATAATTATAAGGTTGTAGATGTGAATGATAAATCAGTCCAAAGAAGGGTTTATTATTTGACATACATTATTGTCAATGTTTGATCATTACAACAAGAGTACCACTAGCAGTTAATATTACTGTCCAAAGACTTGATATTAATGTTGCACTAGGTATCTTGAGATGGGGTATGCCATTATTTGAATTTATTGATGATTGAATTTTGGTTATGATGTGAGTATATTTATGTTATTAGTTTGTTCTCTCTTCAGCTACTATTGCTACTATATCTGCTAACCTAAATTCGGTTCCTGATCTTAATGGTACAAACTTTAAGGATTGGAAAGAGAACATTTTGATTGTTCTTGGCTGCATGGATCTTGACCTTGCACTAAAGATGGAGCAACTCCCTTCTCCTATAGACTTCGGTACCTCTGAAAAGAGGAAAATTTATGAGAAGTGGGACCGCTCCAATCGCATGAGTCTAATGATCATTAAGCGCGACATTCCAAAGGCATTTAGGGGTGTTATATCCAATGGGATAACAAGTGCCAAAGAATTCGTTACTGAAATTGAGAAATGCTTTACCAAAAGCAATAAGGCAGAAACAAGCACACTCCTTCAAAGCTTGATTTCTATGAAGTATAACGGCAAAGAAAAACATAAGAGAGTACATTATGGAAATGTTTAATATTGCTTCCAAGCTTAAGGAGCTAAATCTCGAGTTATCTGAGGATTTACTCGTGCATTTGGTTTTGTTTTCTCTTCCTGCACAATTCGGTCAATTTAAGATCAGTTACAAATGTCAGAAGGAGAAATTGTCTCTTAACGAGCTCATTTCATATTGTGTGCAAGAGGAAGAGAGGACAAAGCAAGAAAGAATAGAAAGTACTCACTTGGTAAGTACCTCTAATGACAAGTTCAAAAATAAACCTGCTGATATTGAAGTTGCTAAGGTTCCAACACAAAAGAAGCAAAATGAAAGTGAAGAAAGTTGCTTTTTATGTGGCATGAGTGGACATGACAAGAAGGGGTGTACCACGTATCATGCATGGCGTGCAAAGAAAGGTATATTCCTTACTTTGGTCTGTTATAAGGTAAATTTAGCTTCAGTACCTAGAAACACTTGATGGTTAGATTTTGGTTCTACTACTAACATCAGTGTTTCATTACAAAGTTGCCCAAGTTATCGAGGGCCAAATGATGTTGAAAGATGCATTTATGAATGAGATGGCATGTCAGTAGAGGCAAATATGGCACTTTAGGTTGTTTTTAAGTACCGGTTATTATTTGGATTTAATGGATATTTTTTTATGTACCGTCGTTTAGACGAAATTTGGTTTCTGTTTCTTGGATTGGACAAATTTGGTTATCATTGTTCGTCTGGAAACAATCACTTAAGTTTATCTATTAATTCAAATGTTTTTGGAACTAGTACTATTACAGTGCATGACAATCTATATTTGCATGATATTATAAGAACCGTTGAATGTGGAATCACATGGTACTAAGCGTAAAGTTAATACTGCAAATTCAAGAACATCAAGTGCCTTGGTTACATCTCTAGAAATAGAGTGGAGTAGCATGTGTCAGATGGAATCCTAGATCCACTAACTATAAAGACTTTGATGTCTCTGTTGAATGCCTTAAGGACAGACAGACCAAACAAAGAAATTAGGTTCCTAGTCTAACTCATGTATGGGATTTCCAGCTGAGGCATGGCCTTATAGGCCAAATGAAAGGTAATTAGAATTCCGAACAGGGAGCAACTACTTTATTGGCTATTCTGAACGATCCAGGGGCTATAAGTTTTACGATCCCAAATTAAAGACAATTTTTGAGACAAACTGCCACGTTCTTTGAGGATATTGAGTTTGGGGGTGGGGGGATAAGGTTAGAGACTTTGTCTTGGAGGAAGAATTGGTTTCAATTCCAGAATAGATTCATAAAGTTGCTTTTAATGAAGCAAGTCCGGATCCTCTAAATGACATTGTTGTTCAAACTCCCAGTCAAGATGAGTTAGTTGTTCCAGAAGAACAAATTCAAGATCCTCAAGAACTAGTGCTTCAAAAGTTAGTACCTTTGCGACAATCCACTAGAGAAAGAAGAAATACTATTACGGATGGCTTCATAGTATTTCTTCAGGAACATGAGGAAAATGATCCAATCAGTTTCCGTCAAGTCATGCAAGATTATAACTCAAAAGTGGATTGAAGCAATAAATGAGGAGTCATTCATACAAGACAATAAGGTTTGGGAACTTGTCCTATTACCAGAAGGTGTGAAACTCATTGGTTGCAAATGGATATTTAAGACCAAAGGGATTCCAAAGGTAATATGGAGAGGTATAAGGCTCGTCTTGTAGCCAAGGACTATACTCAAAGTAAAGGGATTGACTATAAAGAGGCTTTCTCCCCGGTTTCATTGAAGGACTCTTTTAGGACAACCAGGACTCTTGTTGCACATTATGGTTTGGAGCTTCATCGGATG
The DNA here is from genome assembly GCA_030762895.1 of Sophora flavescens. Classification (NCBI taxonomy): domain Eukaryota; kingdom Viridiplantae; phylum Streptophyta; class Magnoliopsida; order Fabales; family Fabaceae; genus Sophora; species Sophora flavescens. The sequence goes on from CM061065.1 coordinate 145,165,252, forward strand.
GATGTCCAGATGATGTTTCTCAATGACAACATTGACGAAACAATCTATATGGTGCAGCCGTAAAACTTTGTGTTGGGAGACACAAAGAACACGGTTTGAAAATTGACATAATCCATCTGTGGGCTAAAATAACCGTCTCGTTAGTGATGCCACAAGTTCTATCAGGTAATTCTCTCATTCAGTTTTGAGATGAATGTTGTTAGTATTTGTGTGCAACACAAATTCAGTGGGAGTAAGAATATTTTCCTGTTATTGTATGTTGATGACATACTACTTGGGACTAATGATATAGGCATGTTGCACGAAACCAATAGATTTCTATTAATAATTTCGAGATGAAATATGGTGACGTCTCCTTTGTATTAGGGATCCAGATACACTGAGCCCAATCTTGGAGTACTCTAGGATTGTCACAAAAGAGCTATATCAATAAATTGCTCAAATGGTTTGGCATGCAAGACTGTCAATCAAGTGATGCCTCGATCGCTAGGGGAGACAAATTAGTCTCAATCAGTGCCCAAAAGAAATCTTAAGATTAAAGGGATGCAGGAGATTCCTATGCGTCAGCTGTAGGAAATATAATGTACGCTCAAGTCTGTATGCATCCGGACATAGCGTACATTGTTAAGTATTAGACAGATACTTAAGCAATCCATGAATAAACCGTTAGAAAGCAGTCAAACGGGTTATGGTTTATTCATTAGAGAACAAAGAACAATATGCTGACATAAGGAAAATCAGATCAGTTAGAGATCATTGAGTATTCTGATTCTGATTTTGTTGGATGCCAATACAGTTGGAAATCTACATCAAGTTATGTTTATCTATGGTTATAAGGCATTCAAATTATGTGATAAGGTTGCGGAATTTTGTCACTGGGTTATGGATTTTAGATTTATTGAAAGACCACTACAGTTATTTTGTGACCATAAGTTAGCAGTGACATTAAGTTCCTTATTGATGTGGAAAGAGTTCAGAGTGACAGATGTCTATAAAGCATGTTAGGACAAACTCCATAGTTGTGGATCCACTTACTAAGGTTTACCACCTAAGGTCTTTCACGAGTATATTGCTCGAATGGGTGTTGTATCACTAGCCGATACATTTGTTCAGTGGGAGTTTGTATTTGGATGCTTTTCTAAGGAAGATATACTTTATGATTATTTTCTACAGAATACAGTTTTTGGTTTGGTTTTCACTCTGAGTATTGATCTCATTAAAGAGTAAAGTAGGACCAGTTGAAAATCGACATGTACAGATCACCTTCATGTGATTTTCATGCTGCACGTTTCATGATTAATCTATGTCATTTGGTTGTGTTAATATTAGTGTCATTGATGAATTTAGTTATGATTGATATAACGAAAGCCGCTTTGGTTCTATATAATGATATGACTAATGGACGGGATATGGATATGTCCAAGGTTTATAATGACAAATTTGGAGCTCATAAAGTATAACACATTTATAAGCATACATATGTGACCAGTGGGAGAATGTTAGAAATTTTTGGGTCACACTTATAATGTTTAAATGTGTTAGGGCCATTATTTTTAATTAGTCAAATTAAAGTGATCTAATTCAAGTAAGGTTTATGGCTAAAGACATAATTGTTATGAAAATTATTGTGTAGATACCATAAGGTCTTATTTCTATTTTTATAATGGGCAAAATTAGAGATAAGAAATGTGTGGATAGTCATGACTCTTCATGAAAGAGTTTGAATTCGAAGGGACGTCACTCTTCATGAAAGGGCATGGACTCATTATAAAAGGTTATGGTCCCCAAGTCATATGCAACCAATTTTCTTTTCTAACACCCATCATTAGAAAGGAGAGGCTCTTTATGGTTTAAGAAGAATTGCGCATGTTGACTTGGAAGACCAAGAACCAGAAATTTCTCCATCATATTTTTCATGAATTCGGGTACGCTTCCGCTATTATCTTTCATTCTATATTCTTGATGATTGAACATAGCTTGTCTTGATATGCTGATGGTTTTCATCTTTAAATATATCTCCCATAAAGTTTTTTCCAATATTTACAGCTTGATTTAAGCTATATCTGACAATAAAAAACTAAATTCATAACTGTTTAACAAGTATGAATAAACAATTTAGAAAGTCAATAACATTTACCATCTAATAAACCCGAAACGAACCAATCCACCCTATACCATCTTTAGGCATCGTTAAAAGCAAGTAGTTGGTTTATGTACACCCGTAGGACAACAGAGATATGTTTAAAATGATTTTGAGCTTATCTTTGAATAAAATTTTCTCTTCTTTTAGACACCTTGAGGGATTATGATGGCTTGTCGTTTCTACTGTGCTTTGTTTAAGCCTGAAGTTAGATCAACCGTGTGTGAAAGCATACTTAGATAGTATTTGATATAAGTTTTATAAAAATATTTTTGAGAATGTAGGCGTGATAATAAAAGTTTTTCATATTTGGTACAAGTTTTAAAAAGTTATTCTCATGCATAAAAGATTATCGGGAATAAAATTAGTGAATGATAGTTATAAATTTGGGAAAACTCTATTCTCATACGTGAAGGTGAGAAAACTTTAATCCCGAGAATCACAGTCCAAAAAATATAATTTACCTGAAAATAAAATATTCCAGATACCAAACACCACCTCAAATATAACAGCCGGTACAGTGTTACTAAATTATATAACATCAACTTAAAGAATAGAATTAGACAGTAATGCAATATTTATTTTGATTTGACAGTAATTCAATTTAATTAGAATTCGACCAAAGTAGAATATGAATATCTATGGGGAGCTATATAATTAAAGGTCACAAGATTAGTCTCAATTAATTATAATTTTAACTAAATAAGTAACGATATTTCCACCTATAATTAAGATATATTATATATATATATATATATATATATATATATATATATATATATATATATATATATATATATATATATATATATATATATATATATATAGGGTTGGACTATGGTGCACCATCCACATTTTATACCACCCACTACATCACTCATGTGGCAAATTTTGGGTCAATCAAATTGTCACATAGGTTGGTCAAAATTTCAAACTTACTAATTGTATTATACTGTAGTCAAACTATATGAATACAATATATTGTAATATAATATATGTGTTTTTTGTATTTGCAAATTTAACTCATATTAAAATAATGTTTTTTGATTAAAAAACAGATTATATTGCAAAATATTATTGACAACGAACATTATTTTAATTCATATTAAAATATTATTTTGCAATATAATCAGTTTTTTAATCAAAAAATATTATTTTAATATGGGTTAAATTTGCGAATACAAAGAGTACATATACTATACTACAATATATTGTATTCATTTATTTGACTACAGTAGAAATACAACTAGAAAGTTTAAAATTTTGACCAAACTCATGTGGTAATTTGATTGACCCAAAATTTGTCACATATGGGTGATGTAATGAATGATACAAAATATGGGTGGTACACCTTAGTCCAATCCTATATCATGTAATGCTTGGAACATCGGATTCCAGTTTAAAATTACGTATATCGATCATTACCAATTTTGGCATATATGATTCTTCTCTTGATTCATGAACAAGTCGATTGGTCTTTGCTAAAAAGCAAAGGATTGCCGCTAAGATTAATGACTTGCTAGCATGCAGTGTCCAACTCATTGTTATAGTGACGTTTTGTCCAGTGGGATATAAAAGCAACTGATCGAGTCAAGACTCAAGAGTAGTCCAACCCCAGTCGGTGAGTTTTGAAGTTGTGTGCGATTTTCTACCATAATGTATTCTTCTTACTCTATGGTCTCTATCAGCTACAAAATAGTAATTCATTAATTAATTATTACATCCAATCACATTAGATTCCATATATTTTGAAAGTCCTAGGACTCATCTATAAATCAGACAGAAGGGGAGAGATGGGAGATAAGAGACACAAGATTGCTATGCCAGCATTGACCATCAATCAGCAGTTCTTTGTGATTTGGACCCAATTGGAAACATAAACATTTAGTCCATCAATGAGCATAATCTATTTTTTGAACTTTTCCAAATCGTCCATCATTTTTATGTTATCGCATTAATTTTTTTTATAAGCAAATAATTGTATTAAATATAGAGTGCAAGGTGTACCCAACCCAATACAAAGAGACAAAAAAAAAAAAACTAATGTAATTAGAATACAAGATGAGTTAATAAGACTACATTTATATACTTGATACATTGTCCTACAAAAGAACTAACAACTCTATAACATAGACAAGCTAACCAAGCCCCCTGCACATTTGGCAAAACCAGATAAGCCACAAAACTAAAATCCAGAACACCAATCACAAAGTACAAAGCAAGCCCAGTTCATTGAATGCCAATAGCCCCACAGTACCACCCCACAAGGAATGACCACATCTATATTAATTAGATGAAAAGAACCAACCAAAAACCAGCAGCACCAACATATCTCATTTTGCAGCAGTACACAACACCCGACTAGCCTCATACCTTTTTAAATCAGAACAGAACAGAATTACCTGTTACTATATTGCAGGCAGGTAAGAGGATTCGAGCACCAGTCTATGAATGAGAACCGAGTCACCTTTAGGAGATTAGTGCACCAGCTCCATGATCTATATCCGATGTGCTCAATCATTCTGGTTTAGGGAATTCTCCACCGGCTGGAAAACAGATTGTGGCCAATACAGAATGGCGCCTCCTATAACCCTGTAGCAGCAATGCGGCAATGCATCCCTGTCAGTGAACTTTACCTAAGGATTTGATGCAAAAATCTGGATTTAAACACCAATCTATGTAGGAGAACCAACCCTTTTTCACCAAAGCCTTGCACCAACTCCACATTCTTACTCTAACCAGATCAGTTACCTTTTCAAAGTCTAAGTTCTCGTTGTTAAACAAGATCTCATTCCTATGCAACCATATTGACCAAATGGTTACAAACCACAACACCCTCCAAATTCTCTTTGAACCCCTTCCTTTGAAAAGTCCATTTAGTTGCAGAAGTAGGTCGTTTGGATTTCCTGCTAGCACGATGATTATATCGAACCAGCTAAGAACATGCATCCAAATAGAATGAGAGAAAATACATGTTATAAAAAGATGGGAACAAGTTTCAGCAGCATGTTTACAAAAACAGCAAATTGTGGCCTGTTGATCTAGTATGACACCTCTTTTCTCTAAGTTTTCCATTGTAGGTACTCTATCTAACAAGACCCTCCAACAAAATGCTCCCACCTTAAGTGGTATGCTTCTGTCCCATAGGAACTTGAAGTGATGAATATTATCACCATTAGAAATAGTTGTTGTCAGAGCAGTATCTTCGACTTGACGATGTAGTTTTGATCATTTCCCCCTCTCCAAATCCAAAGAATCCTCCCTGTTGTCCATCAAATCTGCACTGTCTAGTAGTTCCAAGAGTGAAGCCACCATGTTTTCCTCCCAAACGAACAGACCTATCCTCCAACTGAAATCTCAGTTCCAACTACCATTGTTCCAATTGCCTAGATCTGCAACCATCGCATTCTTTGAGCTTGAGATCTTTGAGCAGTCTTGGGAACCTGCATGAAAGTGGTTCTTTGCACCATCCAACATTCTTTCTAGAAAGAAGTCTCACTCCCATTCCCAACCTTCTTTATAATATTGTTAGTTAACCACCCCTCTCTATTTGTGCCTTCCCCTTCTAGTCTTCCTAAATCTCTCCACCATATTGATGCTACCCCACCCTCCAGGTTATTTTCTGGCCACACTCCCCTCCAATTACTAGGAACCCCATATTTTACATTCAAAATTTTTGCCCATAAGGATTCTTTTTCTGACAAGTATCTCCATCTCCACTTCCCCAATAAGGCTAAGTTGAATGTGTTTATGTATCTAACACCTAAACCTCCCTCTTCCCTCGGTCTACAAACCACCTCCCACTTTACCCAACAAATTTTCCTACAATCAACACTCCCACCCCATAAAAAGTTTCTTTGGATTTGGATGATTTTGTTTAGTACCTTTTTTGGAGCTTTATAGAATGATAGTTGATATACCGGGAGGCTAGCAAGTATTGCATTTATGAGAATGGCTCTACCACCAAAAGAAAGGTATTTGTTTCTCCACCCTAGAAGTCTCTTTTGTAATGAAGTGATCAATGGTAACCATGTTGAAGATCTTCTCAGTTTGGCACCAACCAATATACCTTGGAATTTGAAAGGGATGGAACCAATCTTACAATTTAAAAATATGCCGACTTGCTCCAGATGCCACTGCCCTACCTTGATCCCTATCAAACCACTCTTATGAAAGTTCACCCAAAGTCCGGAGGCAAGCTCAAAGTTTCTTAGAATTGCTTTCATGGTATGCACATTGGAGTTAGACATCTCACCCACCAAAACTGTATCATCCGCATACTGTATATGTGAAATCCCTACACGGTTGTCCCTTCCTTCTACTAAGTATTCCTTGTAGACATTTTTTTGGACAACAGACTTGATCAACCCATTGAGCCCCTCTGCACAAATCAAAAACAAGAACGGAGCCATCGGGTCGCCTTGCCTTAACCCCTTGGACATTTGGAATTCATTAGTCGGACTCCCATTGACCAAAACTGAGACAAAAGCAAAACTAAGGCAAACACTTATCCACTTTCTCCACAAATCGGAAAATCCCAATCTAGACATCATATAATCTAAGAATTCCCAAGACACCGAATCATACACTTTCTCAAAATCCACCTTGAATAACATACATGGCTTTCCACCTTTCTTCACATAATCTATGATTTCATTCAATGCAACCACTCCATCCATTATATTCCTTCATTTAAGGAATGCATTTTGTGTGCCTGAAATGATGGAATCTATTACTCTTGCCAATCTACCCGCCAATAGTTTAGCAATTATTTTGTAAATACAACCCACCAAAGAGATTGGCCTGTAGTCATTTAAACCAATTGGGTTATCCTTCTTGGGGATTAGAACCAAGAATGAAGCATTGGATCCCTTTGCTAAGCTAGCATTGGAGTGAAAATCCGACACCATTTTACACACATCATCCCCAATGGTATCCCAGAATCTCTTAATCATGTTGAAATTGAACCCATCGGGGCCCGGGCTCTTATTTCCTTCACATCCCCAAATCGCCTCCTTAATCTCCTTCCTAGTGAAAACCTTAGTAAGCATGCTGTTTTGAGCTTCAGTTATCTGGTTGAACTGAATTCCATCCATTTTGGGTCTCATCCAACAATCTTGTGAGAATAGTTTTTCAAAGTGTGTATGGACAATCTTCTTAACCTCCTTTGGTTCTTCAACCCAACTCCCATGAAAAACTAGCCCATGTATAACATTCTCCCTATTTCTTTTGCTGACACAAGCATGAAAAAACACAAAATTTGAGTCCCCAACCTGCAACCAACGCAATCTGGATCTCTGGTAGGTGAAAGTTTCCTTCATTCTGGACAGCTTCCAGAAAACCTCAAACAACTCCCTTCTTTTCAGTAAATCCCCGTCTGAGAAAGTGCCTAGCTCACCTTTATCATCTAATAACTTAATTTCTGCTATTACCTTGCAAATGTTGTCATCCAAGTTGCCAAAAGAGCTTTTGTTCCAGTTTTTTAGACACCGTTTTAGCCTTTTCATTTTTCCCTTTAACACGAATGAGCCCAAACCCGAGATGCCCGTCTGCAACCAATTCTCCTTGACCTCCCTGTCAAACTCCTTGTGCTCAAACCAACAGTTCATAATTCGGAAGGGCTTCGGTCCCCAATTCTTGAACTTTGATTTCAACTCAATTGCACAATGATCCGAGACTGGTCTCTCCATCCCCCATTGTGTGAGCTCCGGCCATTGAGTTAACCATTCATCAGAAACTAGAAACCTATCTATTCTGCTCATACTTCTCCCATTTGGCCTGTGCCATGTGTACTTTCTCCCAATCAAAGGTAAGTCATTCAACCCCAAGTCATCAATGAATTCATCAAAAGCTTCCATCTCTCTGTTTGGAATCTGCATTGCTGCCCCTTTCCTCTCTGATATACTCCTGACTGCATTGAAATCACCACAAACGCACCAAGCATCATTCATGTTAGAGTCTCTCATAAATTTAAGTTCCTCCCATAGTCTTCTCTTCCCAGCGGAATCACAAGGGGAGTATATGTTAAAAATGAAGCACTCTGATTGTGTATTTTCCCAACTTCCTTTGACTCCTAAGAATCCATTTCCCACAAAACTTGAATGTTGCTCAAATTTCTGTTTGTTCCATATACTGAGTATTCCACCTGCACTTCCTGTTGATTCCTTATAACACCAGTCAACCTCATCACCTCCCCATAGTGATCTGCACGGAACTGTATCAATGTTTTCCAGCTTTTTTCTCCTGTATACATAGGAAATCCAGCTTCTCCTTCCTGATTAATTCCCTTATTGCATTTTTCTTAGTCCTCCCCCCAGCCCTCTGATATTGTAGGTGGCGATCCGCATTATATACCTTCTGTCCTCCCCTCCACATTACCAATTGCATCTGCATCAAAACATCTTGCTCTATCCCTTTCCTCCATTTCCACAAATTTTTCGATTATTGCGTGTTCATTTTTATCACAGACCATACCTAATTTCTTCCCAACCTCCCAAGTTTCATTTGCCTCTTTATAATTGACTGCCCTGATATTGCACGATCCGAAGTCTTGACATGATTGTTCGAAATTGAGTCATTGACCTGTTGAGCATAACCAAACATTGGTCTTTTCCCTGCCTTGATATCAGCGTTCCTCAATGCCTCTTTCTTCTTCAAATCTTCCTCAGTCACATCTCTCTTTTTCTGGATCCCTTTTGTAGGTCATCTTCTTTTTTTTGTTTTCCCCGAAATTGGTGTGCCTTTCGGGCTTTGTGATATCAACATTGCTCTCAAAGCCTTAATTTTCTTTTCTTTGCTCATCTTCTTGCTTCCAACTTTTGTAGTTTCAGCCTCATTCGAGATGGCCTTCTCCTTCCCACTTCTGGTTTTAATTCCTTGGATGGGCTATTTCATGGTTTGGTCACCCACAACATCACCATCCAGCAATTTTGGTTTCTTCCCCCTCCACCCGTGAGCATCTTGTTAGTGTGATATCTTCCAGTCCAACACTGAAATGAGGCCCAATATCATTTTGGAGTGTCGGCCCAAACTTTTCGCCCCATTCCCCACCAACCGTTTCCTTTTCCTTGGGATTCCTCTTACCTTTTGTTAAATTTCCCTTAGCCGTCTGACTTAGCCCACACTGACTTGTGCCCGGCCCAAACTTATCCTGGTCAGCAATCCTTACTTGGGCTTTTCTTCGACCCATTTCCTCCTCCAACCTTGTTGGGCTTGCTCTGATGCCCCCTAAATTTTGGATGGTTGATAGCGTATTGCTCCACCTTATCGTACCTAACCTGGACCATCGTAGAGTGGATAGCCGCATCCCCGACACCCCTACTTCTTCTCTCGATATTCGTGCCCTTTCCAAATTGTTGGTTTGAAAATTCCTGTTGCAGCCGTTGGACATCCTCCGCCTTATTTGACGTTGTTAGCTCTATTTCCGGTACCACCATAAGGCTGGTCATCATGGAATCTTCATCATCAGTGGAAGAACCGTCTGAGGCTTGGTACTTCCAGTCAGATACCAATCTGTTAAAATTATCTCCAAAACATTCCTCCAAAATACGAGTGGAGTAAACAACACCATTGATCATGACTTCCAAGACCTTGTTGATTTCAGGTGCAGAGGTTGAAATAAGGGCTCTTCCAATATCCAGCCTTGCTTTATCACGAGTCAAATCATCAATGTTAATGTATGTTCCCACCCTCAATGCAATCTGTTTGAAAAAATCCTCACCCCAAATGTGTGCTGGAACCCCCATAATTTTAATCCACACCGCCCTGTGTGTTGCAACACAATCCGGAGTCCAAGGCCTGATTTCAGTGAAACGGCTTGAGAAAACTTTGTCATGTTTGCTAACGGTGGTTTGTAGACCCACCCATCAAGCTGTTGGATTAGTACCAGATTGCCCCCCAAAGGGGTCAGACTTACTGATAGGGCTGCCTCTAACTGAAATTTCTTCCTGATACACAAGATACCCTCTGGGTTAGATGTCTTCCCAACATAGCAATCGTTCAGCCAGGCCATGTGCTCTTCAGAGGCATTAAATTCTAACCCAGTCCATTTGTTCCTCTTATGTGGTGGTACCTGTTTGTTGTGTTGTTTCTGAGGCCCTTTTTCAATGCCATTATACCCATCACCTACCACTGCTTTGACAAAGTTCTGCTCACCCACATTTGTCTTGTACAGCCACTATTTGTCTTTAACCACCTTGTAGTTTGACACTTCCCTTATCTGACTGTTTCGCTGGATGATAAGCCTCTGGCTCATCTAGTTTCCAGCTAGAAAAGGGGTAGATTTTGTGCCTAATTGGGCGAGTCAACCTCGCTAATCTCCCAAATTGGCCTTGTTTTGTTCCTAAGTTAGAATTTGATTCGTTTAATACATTTTTAGTAGTTTTTTAGTTTATTTTGAGTAGAATTATGCTTTTCGTTTCCTTTTATTGTTTCAGGTTAAAAGTGAAGCTATTAGAGTCAAGGAAAATGAAGAAAACAGTGGAAAAGCAATTCTGGAAGTTTCGCCTCACGAAGCAGGATCTCGTCTCGCGAGCCTGAAGACCAGCCAGAACAGCAAAAGTCACCCCTTCTGTCTCGCCTCACGAGCCTGAAGGCCTGACTGTGCTAGAGATGTCACCCTTTCTGTCTCGCCTCGCGAATCACCATCTCGCCTCGCGAGTATTGAAAATCAAGATGGAGCCAAAACTGAAATTCGCCTCACGAGCGGGCGCAGATTCTGAAATCTATAAATGGTTGTTTTAGGACAGATGGAGAAACCTTTTTTGTTTACCACTTGTTTTAGAGCATTTTTTGGGGAACGAATCATTATTCTCTAGAGCTGCGTCTCCCTATTTTCTTTTTCTCTCTTACAATTACGATGAACTCCAATTGCTTGTGCGTTGTTACAAGCATGAGGAACTAATCCCCTTGTTTAAGGGATCAATGAAACCACCCATGACGGTGTAGCGTTCAATGGGATGTATGTTCCTCTCCCTTATCTCAATTCATGTTTTCCAATTCTGAATTTATTGCGTTGATCATAAGCATGCATGATTGACTAGTTAACGTGATGAGGCTTGATAGGCAATTCGCGTTTAGAACTTGAATTGGGATCATTGATTGAATATTGCACGAGAGTGAGTAGGAGATCAGTGCAACCTTATAGGGAACAAGATTTAATAGAGTTTGATGATTGGGTTATGAGACCTAGTAAGTAATTAACTCAATTGTTGAATACGTCCTATTGAGCACGAGAGTGTCATTAGGAGAATTTGGGGGTCCTGGTTGACATTGCAATTGAACTTAGGGAGATGATCATCATCACTTGGGTACTATGCATGATTGGGTAGGTGTATTTGTGACCTTATATGTTTAATTCAGATTTAAATTCTCATCTCATCTTATCGCTGCCTACTTATTCTCTAGTTAGTTTGTTGATTTGAATTGCGATCCTATTTTCTCTCCCTTCTCAATCGCTTGTTGTTGCTTGGTCAAACGTATCGAACTCCTTGCAAATTGGTAGAATTGGTAGCCCAATCCCTGTGTCCGACCTCGGTAATTACTTACCATGATTTATTACTTACGACGACCCGATACACTTGCCGGTGACTCAACATTGGAACACTGGTAAGTTCACCTTGAGCTTGTAGGACCCTAACCACAGAAGTCTTCATAACCATATTGTTCATGGAAATTTGTGAAGAAGAATGAGGTTAACCCTGAGAAGTAGTTTCGGTAGGGTTTGTGTCGGTTTAGATCATGATGTTTGCCTAAGCTTCTAAATCTCTCAGAGAAGTTGGTATGGTAACTCATGAAGTTTCTGTCACGGAAGCGCTCACGGACTCTATCTCTCATCTCTCTAAGCTTTCCTTTTTTGATACCTAACGTGGTTAATTATGAGAATTAATATTAATGTTATCGCATTAATATTCTTGATATATATAAATAAAAGTCATATTAACGAGTGTCCTTAGAACACCCTTTAAGGAATTATAAGAAGCAAGTTTTCAGAGGAAAACTAAGTATTTAACTTCTTCAAACATTAAATATATCAATTCTCATTATAAATTTTTTTTCTTGATTCCTTAACGAACATTCATTAGCATTTTCCATAAAAAAAATGCACGTGACTAGACAAGTGTGCAGCACTACCACGATGACTTTCTTATGGTTTTTTTCTCCTCCAGCAAATCTTTCACCATTCAGCAATAAGACGGTGGAAGTAAGGAAGGGCATGCAACTTCTGCATCATATATAGTAAAGGGAAATTCTAACCAGGGACACTGGTTAAGGGATTGAATTGATAAGTTTTATGGGGAAATTGTAAAGTTATTATCTTGAACACTTGAATTTTGAGTTTTTCAATAAAGTAGTTTTTCTTCTTGATTCCTTAACCAGTGTCTTTAGGACACTGGTTAGCAAGATCCTATAGTAAAAGGGATCTTGGTCCTTAAAGACACTGGTTAGCAAGATCCTATAGTAAAAGGGATCCTGGTCCTTTTGGGCTAGGGTGTAGGATTAGTTAGTTCCTCAGCCATTCATGTCCTGGTCTGACCAGTGGTTGAAGCTCTACCTATATCCTAATGAATATATGCCCCTTTGTAATTAATTCTTTTGTAAATGGGTTAGGAGTACCCTTTTACTTTATCAATAGATCATTTTTGAGCTTATCAAAAAAAAAAAAAAGGGAACCACATGGCTCGTTTGGCTGGTCCTTAATTACAGTGGTGCATGCATGTCTCTCGATCAGGCTATATATGTCTACACATTGGATTTTGAAGAAGGTGTTGATGAACGTGATGCTGCCTTGTTTCAGAGGTTAATTAATGCGTGAGGCGAGGGGATAGTGGTTAGGGATAGCGGTGGTCAACATTTTGTTGGTGCCTCGATGAATGAATAAGCTTTTTGGGTCCATGATGATTGATTACAGAACAGAGTTTCTAGCAGCTTGTGAGGGGTTAATTTCAGTTTGCAAGGGATATATCGATCGGAGTTGAGTGTTAAAAGATTCATTTAGAAGGTGATGTTTAATTTGTAATGCCTTTGATTATAAAAATGGGGGTATGAAGGAATATTTGTATAATAAATTTATAATTAGTGGAATAAATTATATAGTTTTCTTTTTTTTTTTATAAGCAAAAAATTTATTAAAAGAGAGTATAATGGGTACTCTAACCCATTTACAAAAATTAGCATGCAAAAACATCACAAAGAGGAGAGTCGTCCCAACTAGGTTGGCACCACACACATCAACAATCATTTATAGCATACTACTAGAAATAATGAAACAATTCCATAGTAAACAACCCAGCAAGCTAAACTAAAAAAGTTGTTCAGAACCGATACATGCTCCAAATTCTGACTAATACGTGATGCACCTGGGCAAGTGTGAAAATCAGCAAAAGATCCAAAGAGAAAAATAACTCAATAGCTCATACATGCTATTGGGTTGATCCACCAATCAGAAAAACTTCTTGATGAGCCTTTGTCCCCCCTTTTTAACTAACCAACTCCACAATAAAACCTTAATCTGATAAATCAATGCTGTCAAATCAAAAGTAGCACCCTGAAAAATGATTCTATTGCGCAACAACCACAAACACCAACAAACTGCATGCCAGATTAAAGATTTAAACTTACTACACCGTTTACCTCTATAACAAAGCACATGTTGAGCAAAGTGTTGTGAAGCTGTATTTGGAAATACCACCGAGAATCTCATCCAACCATAAATAAGAGACCATACTTTTTATGACAAGTGACATGAAAAAAACAAATGGTTGCACTCTTCAGGATGAGAAAAACAAAAAACACAACAAATTCCCTGAGTAGCAGAAACAACCCACCGACTATTAAGTTGTTCTCGGGTTGGAAGACGGTCTTGCAATAGTCACCAAGAAAAAACCAGCACTTTTGATGCAATTAAACATCGCCAAAAATGCTTAAATATCTCCTCGAAGCCAGTAATTCCAAACTGATTAGAGGACCAGTGAAGATATGTTGATTTGACAAAGAATGAATTAGAAGGGTCACGTGTCCAGCGCCAAGAGTCTTCACAAAACTGATTTAAAACCACTGAAGCTAAAAAGTTTTTCAATTCTACTAAAAGCTCCTCCTCCCAAACAAACAAATTATGACGCCACCGCCAAACCCACTCCCAACCATAAGCAGACCACACACCCATTTATGAAATATTAGATGATTTATCTAATGAAATCTGATAAAGACAAGGATAAACTTCCATTAAGCTCAAAGAACCAAACCAGCGGTCATGCCAAAAGCGAACGCACTCATCATTTCTAATCTTTCGAGACACAACTGCGGAAAACCAACCAACAAAAGGACCAGGGGCCGTGCCCAAAAGAACCAAATCCCGCCACCATATTGAGTAAGATAAGGAGTTTGGGATGTGAATATCAAACAAGTCGATCCTACCATACTTGAAGCAAAGTAAATCATTCCAAACTGCTGAGTGATCCATTAAACAACGTCACTTCCACTTGGATAACAAGATAATATTGAAAATCTCCAAGTTTTTAACATCAAGACCACCTCTAGATTTAGGTAAACAGACACGATCCCAACTAACCCAGCAGATTTTCTGTGCCTCATCAACACCTCCCCACAAAAAATTCCTTTGAATGGAAACCAAAGCCTTTAACACCTTTTTGGGGGCTTTAAAAAAAGAGAAGTAGTATAGAGGCATGCTAGACAAAACTGAATTAATTAAGGTTACCCTACCACCAATAGATAGGTGATGACCCTTCCAACTAGCTAATTTCTTCCTTAGAGATATATGCCACAACAGGTTCCCATGTACTAACCCTTCTTGGATTTGCACCATTCGAAAGACCAAGAAATTCGAAAGGAAGACAACCCACACTACAATGTAAGAAAGAAGCTGCTGCCCCTAAAAAGCTTTCACCGACATTTACCCCAAACAAGTTACTTTTTAAAAAAATTACTTTTAGACCCGAAACCATCTCAAAACTTCGTAAAATAGTTTTGAAGGCCCACAAATTCTCCCAACAAGCATCTCCAATAAAAATTAAGTCATCTACATATTGTAACAAAGAGAAATTAACTACTTCACCAACATGAAAACTTTTATAGAAACCAGCTTCAATGGATTGGCGAACTAGCCCACTCAAACCTTCTGCCACAACGAGATAAATGAAAGGAGCCAAGGGATCACCCTGCCTTAGACCTCTAGAAACTTCCACATCTTCCGTCGGGCTACCATTAACAAGAATAGATACACGGCTGGAAAAAATACAAGCACGAATCCATCCGCGCCATTTCACGTCAAAGCCCAATCTTCCCAACATATAATCCATGAAACTCCAGCTGACAGAATCATATGCTTTCTCAAAATCAACTTTGAATATTAAGAAACTATCCTTTCTCCTATTAGCTAAATCAACTAATTCATTAGCCACAAGAACCCCATCCAAAATCTGTCTCTCGGGTAAGAATACAGTTTGACAAGGGGAGATGATAGAACCTAACACCTTTTTAAATCTCAAAGCTAACAACTTAGAAATAAGTTTATAGAGGCTCCCAATGAGGGATATGGGCCGATAATCTGAAAGTGATTGTGGTTGATTCCTCTTAGGAATTAAAGCTAAAAAAGAGGATGTCACACTCTTAGGCAAAGAAGCATTATGATAAAATTCACCAACTAACTCACACACATCACCTTCCATCAAATCCCAACATTACTTAAAGAAACTGAAGTTAAAACCATCTGGACCCGGGTTCTTAGATTCATCACAACTCCACACCGCTGCCTTGATTTCTTCGGAAGAGAAGGGAAGTGAAAGAGAATCCCTATCTTGAGCAGATATTTGTTTAAAAGAAATACCATCAAGCAAAGGACGATGCTCATTTGGTTCCTGAAAAATACTTTGAAAATGGCTTTTAACTGCTGCCTTCACCTCACGCACATCCTCAATCCAATTACCATTTGAATTAATTGCCACAAGATGATTCTGCCTACGCCTTGCTCGCAAGCACGCATGAAAATAGCGAGTGTTTGAATGCCCCTCTTGAACCCATCTAGCTCTTAACTTTTGAGCAAGTAAGCTCTCCTTACACCGAAGCTGTTTCCAGAAGTTTGTCGTAAGAGCCTTTCTATATTCAACATCTAACACAACCCCAACACTTACCAAATTATCAATAGCATTCATATCCTCTACAGTTTTATCAATTTGCAAGTCCAAAAAGCCAAAAAATTCCATATTCCAGGTTTTTAACCTTTCCTTCAAGAGTTTCAACTTTTCATTAAAAGCAAACACTTTTCAGCCATTAACGTTGAATTCTCTCCAGCAACCTGCAACAAAACCTTTAAAATCTCTATGCTCCAACCAGCAATTTTTGAATCTAAATGGTTTAGGTCCCTCAATCACATATACCACACTTCAAAGTTCTTGGACAATGGTCGAAATATCTCTTTTCCCAACCCATTGAGCGAAGCTTTCCACAAAGAAATCATATCCTCTGTCAACAAGAAGCGATCAAGTCTGCCGCTGATCGATCCATGTCTGCAATGAAAGCTCTGAATTCCTCCAACTCAATGTTATTTACATGCCTGTTCAAGCCATGCTTTTCCTCAGAAGTAGTTACTACATTAAAATCGCCTGCCAAGCATCATAAACCACCACCAAAACCGTTTCTAGATATAACTAAATCATTCCATAATTTTCTCTTACCATCCAGAGAACAAGGTGAGTAAATGTTAACAATAAAGCACATATCACTAATTTGCTTCCATTTAGCATAAATACCAAGAAAGCATTCACCTGTAAAAGTAAACCTTATATCAAGCAAACCAACTCTCCAAATACTAATAAAACCTCCTGTAGCACCTACTGATGGACTAGCAACCCATTCATAATCAGAACCTCCCCACAAACTTAATAATAAACTATCATCTACCAGTGAACATTTAGTTTATTGCAAAAGACAAAGATCCAAATGACCCGAGGACACTAAGAAACGTATTCTACTTCTCTTAGCTCTGTCCCCCAAACCCCTCACATTCAGAGACATAATCTTCATGGATGACTAGCTCTCAACTCTCTTGATGCCTTTGTAACAATATCTCTGCATTCCATATCCTTCAATAAATTGATGTATGAGTCATCAGGAGTTGAGCCTGTAACCCCAATGTCCTTTGCCATTTTCGTAACCTTTGCAGCCACCAAACTTCTATCATTCGATAAGATCTTCCTATTACATTCCCTGATATCTGAATCAGAAATCAAGTCCCCATTAGAAAAAGACACCACCGCAGCTTCACTGCATTCATGCGTATGACCAAGGGCATTCTTCCTTGAAGAATCGTGAGTAGAAGAAGAAGAAGAAGAAGGAACTAACATAACTTCATTACCCTTACCTCCCATGGACCTGCCCTTTAAGGCAACAGTCACCACACTACAATTTGCGAAACAGAGAATCCCCATGCACAGTAACTCCTATCTGAATAGAAGACTTGGTTCCACTTAAATTACCAACAACAACACTGCCCACACCTGTCCCAAACTGCACTGCTATTGAAACCAAAACACCATTTATGTTTGTAACTGAATAAGTAAGCCCACCCGCTTTTTGTTCCAATTGATGCCCCTGTTGATATTGGGCTTGGTCTTGGCCCAAATTCTCCAAAACTCTGCCTAGTGAGTCCCCTATCACGTTAGTACTTGGGACCACTTCCAACTTAGCAGCACGTGAACCAAAAATTAAGTCCAACATTTCTGGAACAACCTCCACCGAATGCTCACCTTAATTATCTCCTTGATTCTCCATATTTTCCTCCACATTCTTCTCAACGTTAATTGTTTTTTTATAAAAACGTATCAGGATCGTTTTCAAAATTCAAAAAGTCCCCCCTAGTCTAAATAATCCGCCGTCAACAACCTTTCCTGCGAGAGTAAACCATCAGACGCAGAATCTCCATCAGAGTTATCAATAGGCTCCTTACCGCTAGCCATATTGCATGACATACAGGTTATAGATTCTCCAGGTGCTTCCTCAATGATCCTAATGGCAAACACATCCCCATTAATATCAACTCTAACCGAAGTGCTAATTGGTTGTTGCACTTTGGTACGAATTAGAAACTTCGCCACATCCAAACGATCTTGGTTAGAAGTACAGGTATCTGCATACATAAAAACCTCATAACTTGCAGCTAGCAAAGTGAAGAAGTCATTAGACCATGCTTGAGGAGGTATGCCAAAGCATTACACCCACACTAAGCGCTCATTGTGAATCTCCCTTGGACTCCAGGCTGTTATTTCATCAAACCACTCTTCCACCCACTCCTTAGCTTCCTCAACAACTTTAGCAGCATCTGCCCCCTCATTAGGTTCAAGAAGAACGAGATTGGCACCCATAGGAGTAGACTTAATATTGAAATAACCCTCCATATGGAACTTCTTCTGCAAGACATATGTGTCACCAGGTTTTGAAACTCTACCCACATAAGCATTGCTAAGATGTTGGATAACTTCTTTATCAGTAGTAAAACTCAAGTTGACTCTAGTACCTTTTGGAAAACAAAACCTATTACCTTGATCAACAACATTACCTCCAACAGCAACACCTCTGACTGCCCGAGCGTAAGATGAATCATTCCTTTTGTAATTCTGGCGTTGCACCATTACACCTGTGTTTGAACAAGAAAGTTGTTGTTCTGGATCTGGAATTCTGGTTTCACGTGGAAACCTAGGAGTATTGACAGAAAGCTTTTGATTGCCAATAAGAATGTTGTACAACCTAATGCCAAAAGTACGTTGATCCACAACACCATGGAACCTAGTGATACCAAACCTTGCGCCCCTCCTATCTCTTCTGTTAGGAATGAAAACCTCAGACACCTTACCATACCTTTGGAACACACTCCACATCTCTTTAGCACCAAAGTTATGTGGAAAGTTTGTAAATAAAAAGGTAACCTGGCCATCCCCTTCATGAGTTGCAATCCTCCTACGCCCAACGATATCTGGTTTCGATGCATTATGACTGACTCGTTAGAGGATATCTGTCGTGCCGGCTTTCGCACCTCCCTCCATTCGTGCTCTCTTCTCCGTCCATTCATTTTTAGTTACTTGTTATAACTATTTCTCTAAGTATATAGTTTTCTTGTACATATAAGAGTTTAATTTAGCTATGTACTGAAAGTGTCAAGATTTTTATACTGATTACCAATCAAAAATCATGAAATTGATGACTTTTAAGGTGGTTATGATAAGAATCAAAGACTTGTAATGATGTATCCATTTTTTATTGATTGATAGTATAAAAAAATTTTATACTGTCAGTATATATCAATTAAATCCATATATATAATGAGTTAAGATAAGCTTACATAAAAAAATAAGTCACATATGAAAATATATCTCAGTGCTTGCTAACACATGATCAGCATGGTTTTGGGAGTATGTACAACCTAATGCCAAAAGTACGTTGATCCACAACACCATGGAACCTAGTGATACCAAACCTTGCGCCCCTCCTATCTCTTCTGTTAGGAATGAAAACCTCAGACACCTTACCATACCTTTGGAACACACTCCACATCTCTTTAGCACCAAAGTTATGTGGAAAGTTTGTAAAGAAAAAGGTAACCTGGCCATCCCCTTCATGAGTTGCAATCCTCCTATGCCCAATGATATCTGGTTTCGATGTGTTATGACTGACACGTTAGAGGATATATGTCGCACCGGCTTTCGCACCTCCCTCCATTGGTGCTCTCTTCTCCATCCATTCATTTTTAGTTACTTGTTATAACTATTTCTCTAAGTATATAGTTTTCTTGTACATATAAGAGTTTAATTTAGCTATGTACTGAAAGTGTCAAGATTTTTATACTGATTACCAATAAAAAATCATGAAATTGATGACTTTTAAGGTGGTTATGATAAGAATCAAAGACTTGTAATGATGTATCCATTTTTTATTGATTGATAGTATAAATTTTTTTTATACTATCAGTATATATCAATTAAATCCATATATATAATGAGTTAAGATAAGCTTACATAAAAAAATAAGTCATATGAAAATATATCTCAGTGCTTGCTAACACATGATCAGCATGGTTTTGGGAGTATCACTAACACATGGCATGACATTTTTTTCCTTAATCTATTGTGTTGGTCAAACGGAGCAAACTTGGGTCAAACGTGTTCAACTTTTTTTCACATTTGCACACAAGGTATTATTTTATGACAAATGCAAATACTCCCTCCGATCAATATTATAAAATAAAAAATCCTAAATTTTTTGATTTAAAATATAAGTAAATATTTTATACTTTCATCCAATTTAATATTATTATTTTCAAAATATTACTCACTTAATATAAATTCTATTTTTTAATATTCTTTAATATTATTCCCAATTTAATATTGAATATAAAGGATCATCTTCCCAGGAGTGATTCTGTGCAAGTAAAATGAAAAAGAATTTCGTAGAGTGTGGCTTCCTGTAGGCAGAGTAACGACGCCAAGTTTGTCCTTTTCAATATAGAAAAAAAGCAATTGAGTAAGAAAAGAAAAAAAACACATAGACAAAAAATAAAATAAAAAAGCATCTTTCTTCTTCGTGCAATGTATCTGAAGCAATATTGAAAGTGGGATCTATTTAATGTAGATATATTTTAATGAAGAAAATTGAAATTTTAGATGAAGGATAATTTACGTAATAAATCCAATTTTTTAATAAAATTAAATAAGATTTATTAATTTCCTTAATATATATGTTTTATTTAATTTTTGCTTATAATAGTAACCGAAGGGAATAAATATCCTAAAGATATTAGTTAAGAAAATAAATATAAAAATTATGCATTGAGAACTCGTGTAATCAATTTTTTCAAAATTTAAAAATTACAATTTTTAACAAAAATTTTATACTTTTTGATTCCTTAACTACTATCCTTATGATATTGGTTTAGCAAGACGCTTACTTTATTTATATTTGCACATACATTTTTTTTCTAAGATAAGAAAATTAGACTGTTTTGAAGCAGTGATTTTTTTTGTGTAATTTTTGTTAGACAAATGTTTGTGAAAAAATTGAACTCATAATCTTCTTGTCACTATAAACCCTATGTCCCTGCACCCAAACTAACCCATCCACCTTATAACTCCAAACCAACCCATCCACCTTATTGCTCCGTAGTGCAATTTTGATTATGTTTTACAACAAACAGAATTATCTCTAAGCCTTTATTTGTTGTGAGAGAAATAGAGAAAAGAGAAAGAGGAGAGAAAAGAGAAACATGAAAGAAATGGCCAACTCTCCTGTTTGGGTAGCAAAGAATTAGAGAAAAGAGAAGAAAAAGTGGCGGGCCCGAAACATATTTTGTTTCTTCCCTAAGCTATGAAGAAAGATAGTAGAAAAAAAGATAGAGATATTGTATTTTTATTTTTCAGGATTACCCTTTTTTTTTTTTGTTTTTACAGAAACGTTCACGGCTTATTGTTGAATTGGGGTTGACCTTGCGATAAAATTTTGACCTTGTGTTCAATGCATGATATGTAATTACATATGTTATATTGTTATTATCATTTTACTATTAAATTAACATGAATTGATTAAAATTAAAATTAAAACAAATATTAAATTAAATTAATTGAGTTAAATTAGTCAATTAATTTAAATAGAACGTATTAATAATTAAATTAAATTAAAATTAATAATTTAAGTATATAAAACTAATAAAACAAATTAACTTAAATCAATTAAATTCATTTAAATAATTTATTTATTTAATTAAATTAGCATGAATAAAAAATTTGGTGCAAAAAATTATTAAATTGTACATTAATCTTTTTAATTTAGGGGTATTTTTTCTTTTAAGAAATAATAACATTTCTCTCTTCTCACTTTATATCCAACCAAACAAAGGGGAGAAAGAAAACACATTTATTTCTCCCATATTTCTCTCATATTTCTTTTCTCCTATACCAAACAACACATAAAATTTATTATATTTCTCACAATTTTCTCTCTTCTCATACTCTTTCTCACCCATTTCTCTCCTCCTTTTCTTCTCACAACCACACAAAGAAATCCAACTGAAATCCCGTCATTCTACTGAAATCTTTGCATCCCTCATAGGTATGAGTGCTGTATTAATGGAAAAGTTACAAGAACCTCATTTTCACCTTTACTCAACAATTTTTGTTTTATGGATTCCTTCCATGCCGTAGGAAAACATGAAAGTCCTAATAAACAAATATCAATATTTACCACTGTTAATATATTTGCATGTTTCAAAACAAAAAGAGTAGAGTTGTGACTTCATTTTTCCCCTTTCTCTCTAATTTTCTCGAGTAGTCGGGCGGGGGGAATTTTTTACCGTGATTTCCATTCAAAATTTTTTCTCCCCCAATTTTCTCTCCAATACCAAATAATGAAAGTCATGGTTTTTCCCCGTATTTCTCTCTCCCCATAATCATCCCCAAGCAGACAATGTGTTAGTCTATGCATAATAGTGCTCTTCATTTATGTAGCAGTTTTGTTTACCTAATTCTACACTCCAGTTTTTATATTGACATTAACTAATTCAGTAATTCTTATATTAAAAAATTTCAAGTTATTTTGCACGTCAAGCCATATGCTGGATTTTGATGTAGAAAAGTGATGAAAACCGAAAAATCATGTAAAAAAAAAAAAGATCATCTCCCTTTTCTCGTTCGATTCTTTGTCATGCTTTCGGCCTAATTATCCCAACATTTCAAGAAACATATTCTGACCATACCTTATAAGATGTCTTAGAAGAATTATTTCACTACGTGCCATGCATGCATATTCAGTAAACTTGTGCTCTGAATTTTCATTATCAAAAAAAAAAAAAATGTAAACTTGTGCTCTGGCCACTGAATTTATACTTATTTAGTAAGTGGCAACTTGTACAAGTTAAGATATGAGTATAGATATGATCCATGACATGACGATCCAAGGAAAGATTGCAGTTCATGTATTTACAGCCAAACTTTGGATAAAGAAAATTAATGTGTATTCTTTACGTGGAAAGTGCGAGTGGCATACGGTTCGTGGCTCAAATTGTCATTGTATCATTGATAGTGGGAAAAAAAAGTTGTCAACATAACAATATGGTTTCCGCAAATTAAATAGCCAAAAAGAAATTGGTAGCATTATAAAGTGGGAACATGTTGGGTACATAAGTAGGCTCACTCCTCCTAACCAGATTTTCCCCGTACACAAATTCTGCAATATCCTATCATGACATATAGTTGATTAAAGATACAATATCAGATGTGTTAGTCTAAAATTTAGGATGTATATATTGAATGTTTCATTGAATGTATACATGCAAACGTAAATAATGTAAAAGGGTAAACCAAAGGTTTGTTGGTCAAGTGAAAACAACTTGTCCCCATAAGGATGAGAACTTGGGGAATCTGGGTTCACTACTAGAAAATATGGATTTTCGGACGGAATTTTTGGACAAAAATGATTCCGTCTGAAATGACACAAGGTTTCGGATGGATTTGGGACGAATATGAGACTTAATTATCAAACTAATTCTGTCTCAAATCAGGCTCTATTTCGTCTGTAATTTTGGCGCCACCATAACGCCAAAAATCTTTCTCACGGATTTCACACAGATTGGTATTTTTATGGCTAAATTGCATTTTTCGTCCCCCAAGTTTTTCAATTTGGCGAAAATGGTCCCCCAAGTTTTTTTTTGGCGATTTCAGTCCCCAAAGAATTTCAAAGTTGCAAAAATCATCATTCCGTTAGTGCTCCATCCAAACATTAACGGAATCTACCACCATTAACCAATAATTATTTTTTTGGTCTAAACCCAGTGTATCCCAATGCTGTCAACGAATGACTAATCACTGTTCGTGAGGCGTGGCTTCCGCTGGCCAATAATTATTTTAAAAAAATATTTAAGTAATATTAAAGACATTTAAGAATATTAAAAAGAAATTATATGAATATAATAACAACATGTTTATGAACATTGCATCGTTCCATCTTCGAGCCTCTCCCTCACTACAAGTGTCGCAGCGGCCCCTCTTCCACCCTTGGCTTCCTTCTCCAAAATCTCCCCTCCACCCACCCACTGCCCTATCCGAGCCCCAACGACTTCGATTCTGCACCCACACCCCGACGACATCCGCACCTCCACAACTTCGATTTCGGCAAGAACTTCCTCGACTTCGTCCGACTCGACTATGGCTCTGGATAGACACGTTTGATCACTACTATAAAACTTGAATTTTCGGACGAAAATGTTTCCGTCCGAAATTTTCCGAAAATTTCGGACGGATTTCAGACGGATCGTGTTATTTTTAAAATTTTCCCTGATCCGTCTGAAATCCGTCAGAAAATTTCGGACGGATTTCAGACAGATTGTGTTATTTTTTATATTTTCCTTGATTCGTCTGAAATGCGTCCGAAAATTTCGGACGGATTTCAGACGGATTGTGTTATTTTTTATATTTCTTACATCAGTCTGAAATCCGTCCGAAAATTTCGGACGGATTTCACACGGAATTTGTTATTTTTTATATTTTCCTTGGGCGCGCTTTCAAATTTTGGCCTGTCAAGGCCGTGACACTCATTACGGCTAGGCCGTGATCGGTTCTGTCTGGATCAGCTAACATGTCACGGCCGTGACGGGCATCACGGCTAGGCCGTGACCGCTTCTGAATTTTGCCTTCTGCTCTGCTTGATCATGGTCGTGATGGGCTTTGTTTGGCTCATTTTCTTCACTTTTCAAGCCCTATCTTCATCCAAGCTCCATCATGGTCAATCTTGAGCATTTTACCTTAATTTTTGCAAAACAACACCACAAAACCGCCTTACCCGTTCCAAGGTAAAAACTACTAAAAATCAATTTAAATATGCCTAAACTATATGAAAATGCATGCAAAAATATACATGAAATGTGATGTGAAATCACACTATCAGATAGATCCGAAAATTTACATGATCCTTTTTTTTTGGATCATATCACCTAACTAGGCCAATTTGTACTTTTTCGAGCATAATGGAGCCCCAATGGACTTGTTTGATCCTAATAGAGCCCAAATCGACTTGTTAAGTCTTAATTGGGTCAATTGCCCCGTACGGCCCAATTGTACTTTTTTGGTCCTAATGGAGCCCAAATGGACTTGTTTGATCCAAATAGAACCCAAATGGACTTTTTAGGTCATATAGGACCTAACTGGGCCAATTTGTACTTCTTTGGTCCTAAAGCAGCCCAAATGGACTTGTTTGATCCTAATAGAACCCAAATGGACTGTTTAGGTCATATACGACCTAACTAGGCCAATTTGTACTTTTTCGGGCATAATGGAGCCCCAATGGACTTGTTTGATCCTAATAGAGCCCAAATCGACTTGTTACGTCTTAATTGGGTCAATTGCCCCGTACGGCCCAATTGTACTTTTTTGGTCCTAATGGAGCCCAAATGGACTTGTTTGATCCAAATAGAACCCAAATGGACTTTTTAGGTCATATAGGACCTAACTGGGCCAATTTGTACTTCTTTGGTCCTAAAGCAGCTCAAATGGACTTGTTTGATCCTAATAGAACCCAAATGGACTGTTTAGGTCATATACGACCTAACTAGGCCAATTTGTACTTTTTCGGGCATAAAGGAGCCCCAATGGACTTGTTCGATCCTAATAGAGCCCAAATCGACTCGGTAGGACCTAATTGGGCCAATTACCCCGTACGGCCCAATTGTACTTCTTTGGTCCTAATGGATCCCAAATGGACTTGTTTGATCCTAATAGTGCCCAAATGGACTTTTTAGGTCATATACGACCTAACTGGGTCAATTTGTACTTCTTTCGTCCTAATGGATCCCAAATGGACTTGTTTGATCCTAATAGAGCCCAAATGGACTGTTTAGGTCATATAGGACCTAACTAGGCCAATTTTTACTTTTTCGAGCATAATGGATCCCAAACGGACTTGTTTGATCCTAATAGAGCCCAAATCGACTTGTTAGGACCTAATTGGGACAATTGCCCCGATCGGCCCAATTGTACTTCTTTGGTCCTAATGGAGCCTAAATGGACTTGTCTGATCCTAATAGAGCCCAAATGGACTTTTTAGATCATTTAGTACCTAACTAGGCCAATTTGTACTTCTTTGGTCCTAATGGAGCCCAAATGGACATGTTTGATCATAATAGAGCCCAAATTGACTTGTTAGGACCTAATTGGGACAATTGCACCGATCGGCCCAATTGTACTTCTTTGGTCCTAATGGAGCCTAAATGGACTTGTCTGATCCTAATAGAGCCCAAATGGACTTTTTAGATCATTTAGTACCTAACTAGGCCAATTTGTACTTCTTTGGTCCTAATGGAGCCCAAATGGACATGTTTGATCATAATAGAGCCCAAATTGACTTGTTAGGACCTAATTGGGCCAATTGCCCCGATCGGCCCAATTGAACTTCTATGGTCCTAATGAAGCCTAAATGGACTTGTTTGATCCTAATAGAGCCCAAATCGACTTGTTAGGACCTAAGCGTAAGCTCCAAACATGATTTTCTTTGAAAATAACATTGTTTGGTAATAAGATTAAGTGTTTAGATCAAATTAGAATGGATGTTTATGTTAATTTTGTTATGTGGTTTAGTTTGAGTAATTAAATTACTCTCTTCAAATTATTTTATTGGGTGCGTTAGCACTGACTTATTTCAGTGAATGCACGCTTACTAGACAATAAGTTACATTATTGTCACTATTATTACCAGTACAGAAAAATATTTTAAATAATAAGATTAAGAGAAAAGCATTTTCATATTTTCATTCTATTTAATTTTAGAGTTGAAAATAAACTGGTTTGACATTTATCGGAGATTAAATTTTGGACTGAGTATTTTCTTAGTTGATCAGTTCAACTATTAATCTTTACTCTAATTTGAATTTCGAAATCATATATTTATCAATCTTTATTTTTAGATTCCAAAAATTAAAAACATGTTTATTTTAGGCCTAATATTTATCCCTCATTTTGTACCTATCACTAAATGATTAGTTTAAAACCCAACTTTCTCTTCTGTCTCTCTCACTCGACGCCCCTCCCCCTCCCTTTCTTCTTTCTTCTCTGCTTTCTTCTTCTTTCTTTCTTTCTTCTTCTTTCTCTTTTCTACTTCCTCCTTTCACATCTCCTTCATCTCAAAACCACTCCTCACCACAACAGTTGCGTTCCGCCTGAGCTCCGTCGACTGCCCTAGACCACTGCTCGGACCGCCTCTGGAGGAGGAGAGGACCGCGCTCGCGTCCCTGCACACCTCGCTCGAAGCTGCGGCCAGCGTCCTCAGACGCGCCACCGGGGAGCTCGCCTGGCCGCTGTATATGGTGGTTCGTCCACCTCCTTCCCTTCTATGAGGTTCGCCTCCTTTGTTTGGTCAGGATTGTTGCAGAACGAAGCTCCGTCGCCGTCCTCTCATCGCATCGCTGCCGCGCATGGACAGCCAGACCGCCACCATCTCTTCTCCCTTACTTGTGGGTGAGTGATTCCTCACCTTACCTTGTTGGATTTCAAGAAACCCCCAAATCTGATTTTGAAACCCTAACCCTAGCTCCTTGATTTCATGTTGTAATATGAAATAAAACTATGTTTTTATGCAATTGGGACTATAAATTAGTGTTTTATTAAACTAATTTTTGTTATCCTTTGATCAAATGAGTTTTCCCCAAATTGTATTTAGGAGCCCTAAACCCCAATTTGATTTTATTTGAATTTGGTTATGTTTTTATGAAATTAATTATGATTTAGTACAATTAGGACTTTTAATTGATGATTCCCAAGTTCTCTTTCATGATCATTTAATCAAAACAAAGTTTCCTTAAAAGGTATTGTGAAGCGTGAGCTTCAAACATGATTTTCTTTGAAAATGACCTTGTTTGGTAATAAGGTTAAGTGTTTAGAACAAATTAGAATGTGTGTTTGATCATGTGTAATTGATTTCTTGATTTCTGGTTGTTGTGCGTTGTTGGATTCCCTCCCTGAGACGTTTGACACGGCTATGCTTGCTTGATGGAGTAGATATGAGCTAACGTGAGCATTAAGACGAGGATCCTTTACTTGTCTTCAAAGGTAAGGGGAGCTTGCCTTAGGGATTTTTCTCAATAACCATTTGCTTGTAGTGTAGTATGTATAATTTATGTGGTTGTGGTTATCTGTTTGTGTGGTTTATGTTGTGTTGTTTATCTGAGTATCGGTGTTTGATCTGTTTTTAAATTATTTGATTATCTGTAGTTGTATATTATATTGCTATGATGCATGATCTGCCTGGTGACATAATTCTGATAACTGTTGTTAAATGTTGTTTGTGAGTGTTGTTTGAGAAACCTGACAGTGGTTAGTGCACAACTGATTATGTAGTAATGCCCAAGGGTGGTGTTACACCAATAACTACTTTGACTTTTCATGAAACCATCTTTGAAGCTTCTATGTTATGAAATTATAAAATTCAGTGCTAATTATTTGTGTTGCAGTCATATAGCTGAGATGCAGTTATTAGTTATTATTGTAATTTAGTTTGTGATAGTTTCAGTTGTGGCTACCCTTTTGTGAAAAGAATGCAAATTTGTGAAAGTGTGTTTTTTGTTGTGGGGACTTTACATGAATGATATAAAAAAGTTTCCTTCTTCATGTTGTTGGTGTGGCCACTTGTACAAATTGCTTGCTTTCTTTGTTAGGAACATGGTTTTATTATACTATCTCTTGGTTTAGTCACTGAACCTTGTTTTGACAACACAACTGTATTAAGTGTCAGTGTTTGATGGCTTGGTGTTTTTATGAGGGGATTCAAGGAACTTGTAACTCTTTGCAGTATCGTTTGTCATGTTCTGCAACTCTAGTCATGTAGCTTGCTAGTGGCATCTTTCATTTCTAATGATTTTAGGTACTGACTTGCAGAATTGTATCTGTTTTATTGTTGACATCATGTCTAAATTGGTATTCTATGTATGTCATTTATGTAAATATGCTGGATGCACATGCTTGTCTCTATATTTGTCTCAGCAGCTGTTGAATTACGTCCTGACTGTGGTGTAAATCACTTGGCAAGTTTCTCTAGCTTCTTGAAGTTGGATAGGATCATGTTAAAGCTCATTTCTTTTCAGATTTATTCTAATTTAATGTTGTCATTTTAGTTGGTTGAGAAACTGTTGAGAAGGCTACTTATCCAGAATCTTCTCAAGGCCATGTTCCATCTGTTCATGATGAAAAGGCTCCTCCCAACATAGGTTCTTCCTCACAACTTAGACCGGTGGATGATGTATCTACATATTCATATGAGCAGAATGCAAGTGGTGCCTCTAGAAAGGCCAGTGGCAATCAGTCAACGGCATCAGGGGTGTCTAATCCAGAAACTAGACCTTCAGGTAAATTTTTGAAGACAGTAATTGCAAATGAATTTGGGGCTTTTGTTATTTCTATTGCCTGAATATTTGGGATTCTTTCTTATAGGAACTGGAAGACAAGAAATGGATTTTAGAGATTCGAGTTCTGAAAATAGGAGTGCCTTTCCTATGGGTAAGCAGAATAGGAACATGGAATTCAAAGATGCTGCCTCTGCTGCAGAGGCTGCTGCAGAATCTGCAGAACTTGAAAGCATGGCTACAAGTGCAGCTGCTGAACTTTCAAACCGAGAGAACATGACAAGGCAGTACTCAAGTGGGTCACATAGTTCTTCTGGCAACTTTTTTTTTTGTTTGGTTCATTACATGACCTTCACAGTTCACAGTGGCTTGATCTTCTGATAGTTTTTAAGTCATGACTTTTGGATTGCATGCAGAATTGGTATTTGATTTTTAGAAGTTGTATGGTACCAAGGTTGTATTTTGTAACAATAGTCAAATTCATGATTTTGTGATTGAATGTGAAACTGCAAATGTTAGTGATCGGTGCCATATAATTTGCATAGATAGTGAAACTGTAATGGAAGTGAAGTGATCTGTCACGGCCGTGATGGGCATCATGGCCTGGCCGTGACAGCTTCTGCCTTGAATGTTACTACATTAAATGGTCTGTCACGGTCGTGATGCTTCTACCTAGAAGGGGTCTGGCTCAGTTGACATGTCACGGCCGTGATGGGCTTCATGGCCTGGCCGTGACAGCTTCTGCCTTGAACGTTGCTTCACTAAATGGTCTGTCACGGCCGTCATAGGTATCACGGCCTGGCCGTGACAGATTCTGCCTAGAAGGGGTGTGGCTCAGTTGACATGTCACGACCGTGATAGGCATCACGGCCTAGCCGTGACAAATTCTGACTTTTCATTCTTCCGTGGGAAATCCGTCCCAAATCCGTTGGAAAACAAAAATAAATCTGTCCGAAATCCGTCCGAACAATAACCAACAAAATCACAACATTCGTCCCAAATCCGTCCGAAAACAAAAATAAATCTGTCCGAAATCCATCCGAACAATAACCAAAATCCGGATTTCCATGTTGTTCATATTCCGTCCGTAATCCATCCGTAAATATTTTCGGACAGAATTTCGGACGGATTTTATAATTTCCAACGAGACTTTTTCAGACGGGTGCCATTCCGTCCGAAATCCGTCCGAAATGAATTATCCGTCCGAAATTTGTCCAATTTCCTTCCGAAATCCGTCTGAAATTCTGTCCGAAAATGATGGATTTCTAGTAATGGATTCTGTTGTATTTTTTATTTTCCCTTTCTCAAGAAAGCTTTATTTGGTTTGGTCTTCTCATCTGTGTGACTAATCTCTCTTTCTAGATTATTCTTCTTCTCAACAGTGCCATGTTTTCATATATTCATAAAACTTACATGCTCTTCTTTCTGTCTTCCTCAGTCATAATGTTTGAGGCTTCGATTCAACCCACACCCGGAATTTCGCACCCTCTATAACCCCAAATTTCTCATTTTTCTTCAGTTTTGGTTTCCATTTTCTCGACCATGAGTTGGCACAAAAGAGGAAAGCTCCCTTTTGATGATTTTCGCAACTTGGGTTCAAGCATCGCGTTAATGTTCAGAAACATGTTGTTATTATATTCATATAATTTCTTTTTAATATTCTTAATTGTCTTTAATATTACTTAAATATTTTTTAAAATAATTATTGGTTAATGACAGTACACATGGCAGATTCCGTTAATGTTTGGATAGAGCACTAACGGGAGGATGATTTTTGCAACTTTGAAATTTTTTAGGGACTGAAATCACCAATAAAAAACTTGGGGGACCATTTTCGCCAAATTGAAAAACTTGGGGAACGAAAAGTGCAATTTAGCCTATTTTTTTACAGTCCATCTGAAATCCGTCAAAATTCTGAGATGGATTGCAGACGGAATTTGTTATCCTTTTTTAAAAAAATTTTTAAGTTAAAGTCATCCGAAATTGGAGATGGAAATTGGTATGTTTCTTTTATTTTTAATTTCACAATTTTCACTCCTTCCTTAATTTTTTTTTGTTCCCTCCCAAATTTCTCTTAACATAGAAGCGCAGCCTTCAAATTTCTCTTAACACAGAAGTCCTCAAACCCATCACACTAAAGCGCCTCCACCACCACAAAACACGCACCACTCTTTGGTCCGTGATAAGCCTCTGGCTCATCTAGTTTTATGGCTAGTATGACTAGGGTTTTGTGCAAATTATATCCTATTTTCACCCAAATTAGATTAGATTGTCCTCAAGCAAGGTTTTGAGTCTCTAAAGTAGTTTTAGGTTAAATTATCCAGTTTTGAGTCAAATAATGTACTTATAGTTATTTCTTTGTTTTCAGGTTAAGTAGAAGTTGAGAGAATAAAGAAACAGGGCATTCGCCTCACGAGAGTTTTGCTCGCCTCGCGAACCTGAAAGCCAGCAGAACAGTGAAATTGACATCCTCTCTGGTTCGCCCCGCGACTACTCTTCTCGCCTCGCGACCCTGAAGGCTGACTGTTCCAGGAAAATGCAAGGTTTCTGTGTCGCCTCGCGAACACTTGGCTCGCCTCGCGAGTAATCCAACCCTGGAAGACCAGAAGCCATCACGGTTTAACCATGTTAAAGGTCACGGCTGTGGCAGTTTCGAAGTTGAAGAGTCCCGCCTCGCGAGCATCCATTCGCCTCGCGAGCCTGGAAGTCAGAAAGCATAACGGTTGGCCCCTGATGTTCATAACGGGCGTAATAAGAAGACCCTTCCAATTCTCGCCTCACGGAAGGTGTGTTCGCCTCGCGAGAATACCAAAGGTTGCGGACTGTTCACAAGAATCGCGTCGTGAGAGAGTCTTCGCCTCGCGAGAGGGCAAAAATTCCTGAATGTTATAAATAGTTGTCTGGGCAGATTATGAACAACTTTTGCTTCTCCATTGTTCTTTTTACATTTTTTCTCTGTGTGTTTTCGTTTTTTTTCATGGAGAACTAAGTTTCTAGGATTAATCTATTGTAATCGATTTCCACTATACTTGAGGTTCTTGTATTTCCTGTTTTGTATGCTTTTCCCTTTTCAATGCCATGCTTTATATTTCTGTTTGCTTAATTCAGGAGTATATTGTGTTGTGTTGATTTATTTTCGGTGATATCATGTTCCTATAATTAATCGCGTTTGCTTAATTCGCGTGTGTACGTTTCGTGTTCGCTTAGTTCATGAAGGGCTTAACCCCGTTTGCTTAATTCGGGAATAGGGACATGTATCTGTAGTAGTGGTTTCGCTTGTAAATTGTTGCTACAACCGGGAGGGGATTAGAATCTGCTTAGGGCTTGGAAATTGCATGAACCTATGATAGTTGGGAAATCGAGAACAATAGATTAATCGGTTTTTAGCTATTTGACAATCTCTTCAAATTGCCTTATTTCATTGCTCTGTTATTATTTTGTTTTCTTATTTGCATCCCAATACAAACCCCCCCCCCCCCCAAACTGATTTTTGTGGAAAATAACACTTTAAGAGTCCTTGTGAGACGACATCCGAGTTGTCGCCCTAAACTACAGTTTTAAAACCCGCTCGTAATTTTTGGCGCGTGCGCGACAGCGCGACCAAAAAATTGCGCGCGTGTCTTAGGGACTCTTATTTGTTATTTTTCCATTTTTTTTCTTTCTTTTCTTTTTCTTTTATTTTCTGTTTTTGTTTTGAATTGGTCTGGCTACTAGGTCTAATTGCCCTGAATTGTGTGATTTTGATCCGAAAATTGAACGAACACTCCACACACTCCGTAGAGAATTTCGGGCTAGCACTAGTAGTGATTCTAATTCCAAAACTGTTTCTGAAAACATGGGAGACCAGAGGACATTAAGACAGTTTGGTGCCCCTGATGTAAATTATAATGGATTGTGTATTTCATATCCTGGTGCTGATACTCCTTTTGAACTGAAATCTGGTTTCATTCACTTGTTGCCAAAGTTTAATGGTCTTGCAGGTGAGGATCCACACAAGCACTTGAAGGAATTCCAAGTTGTCTGCTCCACAACCTCGAGATCAGAGGGAGTCACTGAGGATAGCATCAAACTGAAGGCTTTTCCGTTCTCACTCCAGGGAGCTGCAAAGGATTGGCTGTTGTATCTTGAGCCCAACTCTATCACCACTTGGAATGATTTGAAGAGGGTTTTCCTAGAAAGATATTTTCCTGCTTCAAGAGTTGCGTCAATAAGGAAAGAAATATGTGGCATCAGGCAAGGGAATGAGTCGTTAGCTGAATATTGGGAGAGGTTCAAGCATTTGGTATCCAGTTGCCCCCAGCATCAGATTTCTGAACAGCTCCTCATCCAGTACTTTTATGAAGGATTACTGCCGATGGATAGGAATCTTTTGGATGCTGCTAGTGGGGGAGCACTAGTTGATAAGACCCCAGCTGCTGCCAAGCAACTCATTGAGAATATGTCACTGAATTCCCAGCAGTTTACTACCAGAAGAAATTCAGTTGAGACAAGAGGTGTGCATGAGGTCTATAGTTCATCTTCCAACCAGGCCGCCCTTGAGAATAGATTGGATGAGCTCACTTCTTTGGTAAGGCAATTGGCAATAGACAGAGTTCAGCCTGCAAAGATATGTGGCTTATGCAACTCTCCTGAGCACCCATATGATCCATGCCCCATCCAGAGAGAAGAGTTTGTCAGTGAGGTGTCTCAAGCTTATGCAGTAAATCCCTATAATCAAGGAAACAATCAGAACCAATACAGCACTCCAAATCTCTCCACTAATAGGTACCATCCCAACTGGAGGAATCATCCTAATCTGCGGTATGGGAACTCATCCCAACAACAACCGATGGCACCTCAGAATCCTCCCCAAGTGACTACTTCTGCACCTTCGGGACCTTCCCTAGATGATATGCTCAAGCAATTGGCCGCAAACAACCTCCAGCTTCAGCAGCAGGTTGGACAGGTTGCAGCTTCACAGGCACAGTTCCAGCAACAACTGGGACAGATTCAGGCCTCACAGACACAGTTTCAGCAGCGAACAGATGCTAGCATTCAAGATCTGAGGACACAGATTGGACAGATGGCCACATCCATAAATAACATACAGCAAGGTCAAAGGACAACCCAGCTGCCAGCACAACCAGTGATAAATCCTAATGCCTCCAATCCTAATGTGAGTGCCATATCTCTGAGATCTGGAAAAGTTGTTGAGGCCACCTCTGAAAAAGATGAAGCAACTGTTGAGGTAACTCCTGAGCCTATTGTTGAAGTTGAAGTTGAGAAGGTATACAGACCACCAATCCCATTCCCACACAGATTATAGAAAAATAAGAAGATTGGTGGTGAAGACAAAGAAAGGGAGATTTTAGATGTGTTCAGAAAGGTAGATGTTAATATTCCACTGTTGGATGTGATCAAGCAAGTGCCCAAGTATGCCAAATTTCTGAAGGATCTATGCACCAACAAGAGGAAGATGGAGAATAATGAGAGGGTTGATTTGGGAAGAAATGTCTCAGCTTTTATCCAGTCTAGGCCTGCACCAGAAAGAGTTGCTGCTTTAACCCCTACTCAAGCACTACCACAGAAGTGCAAGGACCCAGGCACATTTACTATTCCATGCACTATTGGGGATAGGAAATTTGAAAACTGCATGCTGGATTTGGGAGCCTCCATAAATATCATGCCTACCTCCATCTTTAATAACCTTGATCTTGGGCCTTTGCAGTATACAAGTCTCACCATCCAGTTGGCTAACAGGACTAGTGCCCGACCCATCGGAATGGTAGAAGATGTGCTAGTGCAAGTTGATGATTTGATCTTCCCAGTTGACTTCTACATCCTGGACATGGCAGGAGAGACACATTCCAGTAAATCACCAATCATCCTGGGCAGACCATTCATGAAGACAGCTAAGACTAAGATTGATGTTGATGATGGGACCATGTCTATGGAGTTTGGGGATATAGTTGCAAAGTTTAACATCTTTGATGCAGGGAAACATCCAGTGGAAGAGCACTCCATTTTCCACATAGAGCTGCTTTCTGAGACTATTGAGGACACCCATGAGGACTTGTTTTCTAATTTTCCATTTATTTCTGGCTTTGATGATATTTCTGCATGTCCTGATTGTACTAACACTAACCATTGTGTGGTTTGTGCTGAGATTGCTGCATGTTTAGCAGGTGATAAATTTGTCAGTGCAGTGGATGAGAAACATGCAGAAGATGAAGCAGCGCCGGAGACCCTCCCTACCTATCTGCCACCTCCTCCTGCGAAGCCACCAGAGGAAATGGATTTTGCACCATGGATAGTTCAAGGGATTGAAGCCAAATGTTATTGGGAGGACTTTGTTGAGGAAGCGGTCGTCTTTGACCCAAGAGGAGGTGATGAGTCCGCCGCATTGAACAAGGTCACCATCATTGTCAAGTGTTTACTCATATATCAAGGCTGCAAGTTATGGGACCATGGAGTGAACTCTATCTCTTTGGCCTTATGCTACAAGCAATGGGATCCAGGTGGCAGCTCCCGCATACACTGACACTTGATCAGGGAGTACCCTTTCCTTTCCCTCACTATGATTTTATAGTTCTGTTGTTCATTGGGGACAATGCATGTTTTAAGTGTGGGGGAGGGAACTAGTTGTAGTTTTGTTTTGTTTTGTTTTTTCCTTTTGCTTTGAATAAAGCTCCTGAATAATTTGAGAAGCTCAGGAGTTGTGTTGAGTCTTGTGTTGGCAAGTTTATTGGATTTTGATTGATTTTGCACAGATTGATTGCATGATTGATGTGATGATTCCCCCTAGGCTGAAAAATTTTTGTTTGTGAAAAGTGATCCCCATGTGATTGAAAACTGAACTTTGAGATTTTATTATGATGGCACGATTTATGATAAGTTTGGGGTGATAGGAAGCACACACTAGGGATAGAATCTCTGTCAAACAATTTGCAAATAATGTCCAGGTGAGGATTTTAGCCTCCAACATGTTTTTTGACTGTGTGAAAATCACTTTTTAAGTTGCATTTTCCTGAATTTGCTTGAGTCTCTTTTTGGTTTGCATGATTATGTGTTTGCTTCAAATGATTTAGGCATTTTCTTTGTAAATAGCTACTTAGACTAAAAATAACCACCCTTAATGCATGTTCCCTAGTTAGCCCCATTGAGCCTATTAGTCTATTGTTAATTCTTGTTAACCTTATGTTACAAGCTAAAATCTGGAAAAACCCATGTTAACCCGATCTTAGGATTAGGAGAGCATGGAATCTTGATAAGAGAATGGTTGCAAGAAACTAAGTTTGGGGTGGCTACAAGGTGATGTGTTGTTTGGGATTGAAAAAAAAAAGGGAAAGTTTAATAAAAAAAAACAGTATTAGAAAATAAAAGGCTGTAGCCACCCAAGGCATAAAGAAAAATGAGAAAAGGAACTTGAGTGGAATTTCAAAGTGTAAAAGGCTCATGCTCTCTTAGTTCCTAGGGTCTTTAGCTAGTACCTTTGTATATCCTACCCTTAGCCAGGCCCCATTACAACCCACAAAAGACCTTTTGATGTTGCATGCATGTTCTCTGTGGGAATCATTTTGAGATGAAAATCAAATTCATGGGAAGTGCTCTTAAAAGTGAAATTGATAGAAATGTTGATAGCCTAGACACAAACTGAGCGATTGAGCGAGATACTAAACTCCTTTGTGAGGAAGGCAGTTGTTTGAATTTGGTGATCTCCCTTTTATGTGTAACTTAGATCCTTTGCTTAGATTTCTGATTGCTTGAATGATGAAATTCTCAATTGTTTAGAATAAATGAATGTGGGGATTGCTTTGTTTGAAAGGGGGGACATTGAAGAAAACTGTTTTGATGTATTGCTTGAATTTGTGCAAGGTTGATTGAATCTTTTAAAGCTTGCCAGGTCTTGAGTCTTTTTGATTTTTGAGTCCTAGTTTGCTTGGGGACAAGCAAAGTTTAAGTTTGGGGTATTTTGATAAGCCTTTGGCTCATCTAGTTTTATGGCTAGTATGACCAGGGTTTTGTGCAAATTATATCCAATTTTCACCTAAATTAGATTAGATTGTCCTCAAGCAAGGTTTTGAGTATCTAAAGTAGTTTTAGGTTAAATTATCCAGTTTTGAGTCAAATAATGTACTTATAGTTATTTCTTTGTTTTCAGGTTAAGTAGAAGTTGAGAGAATAAAGAAACAGGGCATTCGCCTCACGAGAGTTTTGCTCGCCTCGCGAACACGAAAGCCGCAGTAAGCAGTGAAATTGACATCCTCTCTGGTTCGCCCCGCGACTACTCTTCTCGCCTCGCGACCCTGAAGGCTGACTGTTCCAGGAAAATGCAAGGTTTCTGTGTCGCCTCGCGAACACTTGGCTCGCCTCGCGAGTAATCCAACCCTAGAAGACCAGAAGCCATCACGGTTTAACCATGTTAAAGGTCACAGCTGTGGCAGTTTCGAAGTTGAAGAGTCTCGCCTCGCGAGCATCCATTCGCCTCGCGAGCCTGGAAGTCATAAAGCATCATGGTTGGCCCCTGATGTTCATAACGGGCGTAATAAGAAGACCCTTCCAATTCTCGCCTCGCGGAAGGTGTGTTCGCCTCGCGAGAATACCAAAGGTTGCGGACTGTTCACAAGAATCGCGTCGTGATAGAGTCTTCACCTCGCGATAGGGCAAAAATTCCTGAATGTTATAAATAGCTGTCTGGGCAGATTATGAACAACTTTTGCTTCTCCATTGTTCTTTTTACATTTTTTCTCTGTGTGTTTTCGTTTTTTTTTCATGGAGAACTAAGTTTCTAGGATTAATCTATTGTAATCGATTTCCACTATACTTGAGGTTCTTGTATTTCCTGTTTTGTATGCTTTTCCCTTTTCAATGCCATGCTTTATATTTCTGTTTGCTTAATTCAGGAGTATACTGTGTTGTGTTGATTTATTTTCGGTGATATCATGTTCCTATAATTAATCGCGTTTGCTTAATTCGCGTGTGTACGTTTCGTGTTCGCTTAGTTCACGAAGGGCTTAACCCCGTTTGCTTAATTCGGGAATAGGGACATGTATCTGTAGTAGTGGTTTCGCTTGTAAATTGTTGCTACAACGGGGGAGGATTAGAATCTGCTTAGGGCTTGGAAATTGCATGAACCTATGATAGTTGGGAAATCGAGAACAATAGATTAATCGGTTTTTAGCTATTTGACAATCTCTTCGAATTGCCTTGTTTCATTGCTCTGTTATTATTTTGTTTTCTTATTTGCATCCCAATCCAACCCCCCCCCCCCCCCCCCAAAAAAAATGATTTTTGTGGAAAATAACACTTTAAGAGTCCTTGTGAGACGACATCCGAGTTGTCGCCCTAAACTACAGTTTTAAAACCCGCTCGTAATTTTTGGCGCGTGCGCGACAGCGCGACCAGTCCGCCTCCACCCACAGCAATCACGCGCACCAACCGCGACCCCTCTGTTCCACACACTCAACCGTGACCCATCTGTCCACACTCTCTCGCGACCCCTGCACGGTGCACACAAGCACCATGTTGAACCGGCTCAGCAACCCGCGTCCCCTAAAAACATGCACCGTCTGCGTCCCCTCCGTTCAGGTATGCTTCAAAGAAAATAATAACAATAATATTTGTACCGCTGATTTTATTTTTCATGAGTTTAATGGTGGAATTGAATTTTTGTTTTCAAAATTTTGCCTTTCTTCTTCCTTGGTGCTGGTGACGTTTGGAGAAGTTAATTTTTGAATTGGGAAGTGTGGGTTCAGGGTTTAGCAAAAACGAAGGGTCTGATTTTGTTTTGTTCAAAGCTTTGGGTCTGCATCAGAGAAAAGGGCTTTGATGCCTCTGATCCAAATGCAGTGATGTAACATGATTATTCAGATACTTCTTATATTGAAGAATGTATATAGCTCTTTAGCAGTGGACTTCTCATATTGAAGCCTCATTGAACAATGATATTACTTAAGCAAGCACCAAGAGGCACATGAGAATGGTCATGATCTTTTTTCTTGTTGGGCCTTCAGAATACAAAGACCATAGGAGGAGCAAAATCAGAAAAAAGTAATAAAAAAATATACATTGGGTTTGCATCAGAGAAAAGATGCATTGAATTGAGCATGAATATTTGAATTATAGCCTCAAATGAACAATTACAATTGACTCCTTGGTCTGTAATTATTTTTACGTTAAAGGAGAGATGAGTTGATTTGAGAGTTAATATT
The DNA here is from genome assembly GCA_030762895.1 of Sophora flavescens. Lineage (NCBI taxonomy): Eukaryota > Viridiplantae > Streptophyta > Magnoliopsida > Fabales > Fabaceae > Sophora > Sophora flavescens. The sequence continues at coordinate 145,204,961 of CM061065.1, forward strand.
TGATTTATAGCTTCAATTTGATAATTGCAATTGAACTACTCTTTGGGCTGTGGATTACTCTGTGTTTAATAAGAAAATAAAATTGAGTTTAGGGAGTTGTGTTAAGGAAGCAGCATTGACAAGGTTAGGCAAACTGTGTCTATTGGGGTCATGCTCTATTCTATACAACTCTCAGGAAAATTGTTGTCGGGATTTAACTTTTGCAATGTGATTTGTTCCATTTGTCAAGGTGTATGTTGTGATTGACATATTTAATTGGAAATGGGCCACTGCTTGAGAAATTTCTTTGAGTTTTTCTTCTTCATACATATTTGAGTTTCTTATCTTCTCCCGATTTATCTACTCCTCTTATTCATTTGCTCTTTCTTCTTCAAACATTTATGGGTTTTCTTTCTTTGTGGGTTTTTGAAATCGCTATGGTATTTCTCCCTTTCTTCGTTCCCTACCATTTCTTCATTCCCTTTCTTTGTTTCGCATCACAGCATATTGAGCGGCACACACAGTAGAAACGGTGCACAAGCAGAAACCGTACACACAGCAGAACAGCGACAACACAGTGAGCAGACTCCTCTCCCATTCTTCTTATTTCAATACAACACATAGATGAATGGTGTTTTGACTTTTCTGAATGTCCTTTTGTGGTGTTTCATATCTATGGTGTTTTGACTTGTTTCATATCTATGGCATTTCCATACTCCTCTCCCTTTTGTGGTGTTTTGACTCCTGCATCCTATACCAAAAAAAAAACACGCACACACACACAAAGGGATGAGCATTATATAGTAATTCACCTCTAGCAAAGCATTTTATTTATCAACTATAAATAAATGATTGTTCATTAATTTGCCTTAGAGCTATCTAATTAGTATGCTATGTTGTTCTTCTACCTACTGTGGTTGTTTCTATCCAGTTGTTTCATTCCAATTTTGGTTTTGAGCAATGCCATCAAATCACTCCTATTGTTATGAAATCGCTACACTGCCCCTAGATTGTTATATGACGGCTTTGAAGTTCAATTGTTGTAATAGTTTGAATTGAATCATATCCTTAACAAAGGCTGAATCACAAATTAATATAATTATAACATGGCTAAAAAGGAAAACACAACACACATTTGTTACTTTTTCATGCTAAAATTAATAGGTTCATATCATTCCTTAAGTATGTTCTTTGTTTGCTTGTTAGTTCACTTTTGGGCTGATACGTTGAATGGAGAATGTCATTTAAGTATGCATTTGGATGTGTTGACCTGGTTTATATAAAACATGAACTAGTTTCGATTATATTCAATGATACATGTATGCCTTGTTAAATTTTTTTACATGATACAGAATCTGGAAATTCCCGAGCATCGAAAGTGGATGTATAATAGACTTCTTCCAAATCGGGGGGGATTAAGAAGGGAATTTGTAGAAGGTGTTCGAGATTTTGTTAAGCAAGAAATTAGGCAACCTCAATATTCTCTTAATGGTAGTACACTTAGATGTCCTTGCAAAAAAAAATGGAAACAAAGGTTTCTTAACTCCGGATGAGGTTATGGTTGATTTGTATAAGCATGGTTTCAAGCCAAGCTATTGGTGTTGGATTCACATGGAGAAAGTTTGTTGAGTTCAAATGATAGAAATGCAAGCAACATGAACGAAGAAGGTACATGTAGTCAGTCGTTAGGTGCTGAGCTACTGATAGTGTGATTTTACATCATGTTTTCTATACACTTTTGCATGCATTTTGCATATAGATTAGGCATTCTTTAGTTGATTTTAGTTAGATTTTCCCTTGGAACGGGTGAAGCGGTTTCTTGGTGTTGTTTTGCAGGAATTCAATGTAAAAATGATCAAAATCAGCCATGGTGGAGCTTGGATGAAATAGAGCTTGAAAAGTGAAGAATATGAGCCAAACAGAGCCCATCACGGCCTGGCCGTGATGACCATCACGGCCGTGATCAAGCAGAGCAGAAGGCAAAAGTCAGAAGCTGTCACGGCCTGCCCGTTACAGACATCACGGCCGTGACCTACCAGAAATTCAAGTTTCGCGTCGCGAATCCAGGGCTCGCCTCGCGAGAGTTAAAAAGTGAAATGACGCCCACTCCAGAACGCGTCACGGCCTTCCCGTGATGGCCATCACGGCCGTGACGCGCAGCAGACCTATAAATAAGAACGCAGCAAACAGAACAAGAGGAGTTTTTGGGGTCCATTTGAAGGCATTTGGAGGCTGCAGCTGGGCTAGGGTTTCAACCCTAGAAGGGAGCCAAGAGGAGTTGCTTTGAAGAAGAAGGAAAGCTCCCATGGGGCCTCTTCTCTCCTCTTCCTTCCTTCTTCTCTGGTTTGGTTTTCTTTGTTTTATGAGTAGTTAAATCCCTGTGTTGGGATTAGATGTAAGCAAACTTATGATTATGTATATATCTTGACTGATTATTCTATGTTCATGTCTTCATATTAGTGGTTATTTTTCTGTGCTTAATGCTTGTTGTGGCTAGCACCCCCATGACTTGATTTGTGTTTTGGTATGCAATGGGAACGTTCGTATCATAACCGGAATTGAATTTAATCACCTAGTAAGCCTTGTATCTAGGAATGGAACTAGGTTTATTAGTAATCGCGTAATCCCTAATCTTAATGCAAATTCATTAATCTAGGCCACCTAAGGAATTAGGGTCTATTAGTGGATTTAGGCTCTTGCCATCCGAGGAATCGGGGTTTGAGTAGTTTAGTGGATTGATTTTAATATCTGAAGCATGAATGGGAGGTATCTAGTCCTGATAGTGCATGAGTTAGAGGTTTGGTGAAGTCTAGTCCCAACATATCCTTTCTGCATGCCAAGTGTTTGTCAAAAGTCCCCAAAAGACAAAAAGATTTTATTTCTTTTCTTTTGCTTGTTTTAATTTCTCTTGATAAATAGTTTAGTCTAGATAGTTGCTGAGTTTGTGAATTGGTACTTGACATCCAATCCCCGTGGATACGATAAACCGGTCTTACCACTGTATTACTTGCACGACTGGGTATACTTGCCCAGATTCGTCCAACAAGTTTTTGGCGCCGTTGCCGGGGATTGGTTTTGCCAATATCATTAGTAACAAAGGAGGCAACTAATTTAGACATTTTTATTATTTTTATTTTCAATTTTATTTTCTATATATATTTGATCTTTTTGTTTTGAGCTTTGGTTGTTCCAGGTGGACAAAAGTCATGGAAAATTTTTATTATCCACCTGATGAGGAAGCCTCACGTCACGCTTTGGAGGACAACTGGTGTTTGGGAGATATCATGGATTTGATGGATCATGTTACTCCCGCACAAGTTGATTATACGACGGGAAGGCTTACATATAACTTCTCCGTGGAGGATTGGGAAACCTTTTGTTCATATTTGCCACCTCCACCACCATGTATGATTCCCATAGAGCCACATGAAGCAGAATTTGAGAAAAATCTGGTTATGGGAATGGATCAAATTGAAGATGAAGTGGTGGTGGTAAGTGAACAACAACAAGAGGAATTACCTTCCACACATCCTTGGAGAGGAACAAGTGAGAAGGCGGTGCATTTGGAAAGCACTCCCTCCACCATGCTTGCTGAAATTTCTGCATTAAATAAATATGTTGGCTTGCATGCATGTGTGGATAATGGTAAGTTAGCCCCTTCCACTTGTATGTCACACTTCCTCTTGTTAATTCCACTTGACCCGAGAGGAAGTGAATTTATAATTGCAAAGGTCAATGGAATTTCCACCCAATGGCTGGGTGGAATTGAGAATAAAGTTATATTACCGCTACAATCACCACCCCAATTTCCATTTGATCCGGGAGGAGGATCCAGGTGATGCTTTTTAATAAGTCAAGCTAGTGACATTAAAGAAGCGCTTATTGGGAGGCAACCCAGTTTTTCTTTTCTTTTTCCTTTTTCCTTTTTGTTTAGTTAGATTTGATTTTAGATTTTAAACTCTTGAATAATTTGAGAAGATCAAGAGTTTTCTTTTACTAATAAAATTGCCAAGTGATTCCAGGGTAAGAAGGAAGGAGGGAAGAGCAAGAAGACAAGAAAAAGCAACCAATTCTCATGCAGATTTTCTGACTGGATTGAGAGTCAACACCCGCTACCGCCTCGGTAAGCCGTTCCAATTTTTTTTATCTAATTTTATTTTTCTTCCTCTCTCCATCTTGATTGTTTACATTGGGGACAATGTAAATTTTTAAGCTTGGGGTAGGGGTATTTTGCATTTGCATTTTTCATGTTGCATTCATATAGTTTTGCATTATAGTTTGCATGATCACACATTAGATTGCCCTGCTTAGATTTTGTATCCAATTGTGAGAACTAAGTGCCCAATAATTTGTGATAGTGAATTGTTGAACCCAATTTTTTTTATTCTTGTGATATGGCTGCAAATGAAAATATTTGAGATAATCTTGGATAGTTGATAATTAGCATATGGTTCTATGGATTTGTGTTTTTCATTGATTCTCTACTAAAATGTGAGATTTTGAGCCATAAAGGGGTACTCACAAAATTTTACCCCATTCTTTGTGTAGAGTGTTATTCCTCTTGGATGATTTTCTCTAGAACTTGACTTGAAACCATTTTGAAGCTTGAAAATTTTTGAAAACATTTTTGAAAATGATTGAGGCAATAGGTATTTTTCTGGCCTTCTGAGCTTTGAATGATGAAATGCTACCCCTTAGTTGCCCAATTTGAGCTTGAAAGAATAAAAATGCTTTTCTTGGTACCCTGGAATGTTTTGATAAATATGTTTGATAAGGGACCTTCTAAAGTATTACAAAAGGGTAAAAAGGTAGTCGAAAAAGTTTGGGAAAAGAATCAGAAAAAATAATTCTCTTGAGTTGAAAAATCTCTCCTTCTCCAAATAAAAGAAAAAGAAAAAGAAGAGAAAAAGAAGAAAAAGAAATAGAGAAGGGGATGACAAAAAGAAAAGTGAAAAAAAAAAAAAAAGAAAAAGAAAGAAAAGAAAGGTGGAAAAATAAATTGAAAACCCAAGAAGGTATTTTAGAAGGTCATGCTTTGCAATGCTTGATGTTTATGTAGCCTTTTGAAATGTCCTTTTCTTGTTATCCCCACCTAAAGATTAATCCCATGGCCATGTTACAACCAAATAAAAGACCTCTTGATTCTAAATTGTTTTCATTAATAAAGTAGAGATGTGGTTGATAGTCAAGCCTATGGTAGGATTCATTCCTTGAGGAAAATTGAGTGAAATGTCTTATCCCCTAAACACTTGAGTGAGGTGAAAAGAGAGCCAAGCAAAAGAACAAGCTTGGGGTGAGCTTCAAGTGAGAAAAAGTGCCCAAATCAATGAGAATATGAGTCTAAGGAACCTAAGCCTCTAATTGGACTTGAATTGATTGTCTCTTGCTGAATTGTTTGAATTGCCTATTGCTTGGATCATTTACTCGGGTTCTTAATTCACTATCCATGTTCTGTTTTCTTCTATCTGGCCTTAGTGATTGCTTGAGGACAAGCAATTGAATAAGCTTAGGGTGATTTGATAGTGTGATTTTACATCATGTTTTCTATACACTTTTGCATGCATTTTGCATATAGATTAGGCATTCTTTAGTTGATTTTAGTTAGATTTTCCCTTGGAACGGGTGAAGCGGTTTCTTGGTGTTGTTTTGCAGGAATTCAATGTAAAAATGATCAAAATCAGCCATGGTGGAGCTTGGATGAAATAGAGCTTGAAAAGTGAAGAATATGAGCCAAACAGAGCCCATCACGGCCTGGCCGTGATGACCATCACGGCCGTGATCAAGCGAGCAGGAAGGCAAAAGTCGGGAAGCTGTCACGGCCTGCCCGTTACTGGACATCACGGCCGTGACCTACCAGAAATTCAAGTTTCGCGTCGCGAATCCAGGGCTCGCCTCGCGAGAGTTAAAAAAGTGAAATGACGCCCACCCGTAACGCAGCGTCACGACCTTCCCGTGATGGCCATCACGGCCGTGACGCGCAGCAGACCTATAAATAAGAACGCAGCAAACAGAACAAGAGGAGTTTTTGGGGTCCATTTGAAGGCATTTGGAGGCTGCAGCTGGGCTAGGGTTTCAACCCTAGAAGGGAGCCAAGAGGAGTTGCTTTGAAGAAGAAGGAAAGCTCCCATGGGGCCTCTTCTCTCCTCTTCCTTCCTTCTTCTCTGGTTTGGTTTTCTTTGTTTTATGAGTAGTTAAATCCCTGTGTTGGGATTAGATGTAAGCAAACTTATGATTATGTATATATCTTGACTGATTATTCTATGTTCATGTCTTCATATTAGTGGTTATTTTTACGTGCTTAATGCTTGTTGTGGCTAGCACCCCATGACTTGATTTGTGTTTTGGTATGCAATGGGAACGTTCGTATCATAACACGGAATTGAATTTAATCACCTAGTAAGCCTTGTATCTAGGAATGGAACTAGGTTTATTAGTAATCGCGTAATCCCTAATCTTAATGCAAATTCATTAATCTAGGCCACCTAAGGAATTAGGGTCTATTAGTGGATTTAGGCTCTTGCCATCCGAGGAATCGGGGTTTGAGTAGTTTAGTGGATTGATTTTAATATACTGAAGCATGAATGGGAGGTATCTAGTCCTGATAGTGCATGAGTTAGAGGTTTGGTGAAGTCTAGTCCCAACATATCCTTTCTGCATGCCAAGTGTTTGTCAAAAGTCCCCAAAAGACAAAAAGATTTTATTTCTTTTCTTTTGCTTGTTTTAATTTCTCTTGATAAATAGTTTAGTCTAGATAGTTGCTGAGTTTGTGAATTGGTACTTGACATCCAATCCCCGTGGATACGATAAACCGGTCTTACCACTGTATTACTTGCACGACTGGGTATACTTGCCCGCATTCGCCCAACAAGTTTTTGGCGCCGTTCTTGGGGATTGGTTTTGCCAATATCATTAGTAACAAAGGAGGCAACTAATTTAGACATTTTTATTATTTTTATTTTCAATTTTATTTTCTATATATATTTGATCTTTTTGTTTTGAGCTTTGGTTGTTCCAGGTGGACAAAAGTCATGGAAAATTTTTATTATCCACCTGATGAGGAAGCCTCACATCACGCTTTGGAGGACAACTGGTGTTTGGGAGATATCATGGATTTGATGGATCATGTTACTCCCGCACAAGTTGATTATACGACGGGAAGGCTTACATATAACTTCTCCGTGGAGGATTGGGAAACCTTTTGTTCATATTTGCCACCTCCACCACCATGTATGATTCCCATAGAGCCACATGAAGCAGAATTTGAGAAAAATCTGGTTATGGGAATGGATCAAATTGAAGATGAAGTGGTGGTGGTAAGTGAACAACAACAAGAGGAATTACCTTCCACACATCCTTGGAGAGGAACAAGTGAGAAGGCGGTGCATTTGGAAAGCACTCCCTCCACCATGCTTGCTGAAATTTCTGCATTAAATAAATATGTTGGCTTGCATGCATGTGTGGATAATGGTAAGTTAGCCCCTTCCACTTGTATGTCACACTTCCTCTTGTTAATTCCACTTGACCCGAGAGGAAGTGAATTTATAATTGCAAAGGTCAATGGAATTTCCACCCAATGGCTGGGTGGACTTGAGAATAAAGTTATATTGCTGCTACAATCACCACCCCAATTTCCATTTGATCCGGGAGGAGGATCCAGGTGATGCTTTTAATAAGTCAAGCTAGTGACATTAAAGAAGCGCTTATTGGGAGGCAACCCAGTTTTTCTTTTCTTTTTCCTTTTTCCTTTTTGTTTAGTTAGATTTGATTTTAGATTTTAAACTCTTGAATAATTTGAGAAGATCAAGAGTTTTCTTTTACTAATAAATTTGCCAAGTGATTCCAGGGTAAGGAGGAAGGAGGGAAGAGCAAGAAGACAAGAAAAAGCAACCAATTCTCATGCAGATTTTCTGACTGGAATAAGAGTCAACACCCGCTACCGCCTCGGTAAGCCATTCCATTTTATCTTATTTTATTTTTCTTCTCCTCTCTCCAACTTGATTGTTTACATTGGGGACAATGTAAATTTTTAAGCTTGGGGTAGGGGTATTTTGCATTTGCGTTTTGCATGTTACATTCATATAGTTTTGCATGATAGTTTGCATGATCACACATTATATTGCCCTAGCTTAGATTTTGTATCCGATTGTGAGAACTAAGTGCCCAATAAATTGTGATAGTGAATTGTTGAACCCAATTTTTTCATTCTTGTGATATGGCTGCAAATGAATTTGTGTGAGATAATCTTGGATAGTTGATAATTAGCATATGGTTCTGTGGATTTGTGTTTTTCATTGATTCTGAACTAAAATGTGAGATTTTGAGCCATAAAGGGGTACTCACAAAATTTTACCCCATTCTTTGTGTAGAGTGTTATTCCTCTTGGATGATTTTCTCTAGAACTTGACTTGAAACCATTTTGAAGCTTGAAAATTTTTGAAAACATTTTTGAAAATGATTGAGGCAATAGGTATTTTTCTCGGCCTTCGAGCTTTGAATGATGAAATGCTACCCCTTAGTTGCCCAATTTGAGCTTGAAAGAATAAAAATGCTTTTCTTGGTACCCTGGAATGTTTTGATAAATATGTTTGATAAAGGACCTTCTAAAGTATTACAAAAGGGTAAAAAGGTAGTCGAAAAAGTTTGGGAAAAGAATCAGAAAAAATAATTCTCTTGAGTTGAAAAATCTCTCCTTCTCCAAATAAAAGAAAAAGAAAAAGAAGAGAAAAAGAAGAAAAAGAAATAGAGAAGGGGATGACAAAAAGAAAAGTGAAAAAAAAAAAACAAAAGAAAAAGAAAGAAAAGAAAGGTGGAAAAATAAATTGAAAACCCAAGAAGGTATTTTAGAAGGTCATGCTTTGCAATGCTTGATGTTTATGTAGCCTTTTGAAATGTCCTTTTCTTGTTATCCCCACCTAAAGATTAATCCCATGGCCATGTTACAACCAAATAAAAGACCTCTTGATTCTAAATTGTTTTCATTAATAAAGTAGAGATGTGGTTGATAGTCAAGCCTATGGTAGGATTCATTCCTTGAGGAAAATTGAGTGAAATGTCTTATCCCCTAAACACTTGAGTGAGGTGAAAAGAGAGCCAAGCAAAAGAACAAGCTTGGGGTGAGCTTCAAGTGAGAAAAAGTGCCCAAATCAATGAGAATATGAGTCTAAGGAACCTAAGCCTCTAATTGGACTTGAATTGATTGTCTCTTGCTGAATTGTTTGAATTGCCTATTGCTTGGATCATTTACTCGGGTTCTTAATTCACTATCCATGTTCTGTTTTCTTCTACTGGCCTTAGTGATTGCTTGAGGACAAGCAATTGAATAAGCTTGGGGTGATTTGATAGTGTGATTTTACATCATGTTTTCTATACACTTTTGCATGCATTTTGCATATAGATTAGGCATTCTTTAGTTGATTTTAGTTAGATTTTCCCTTGGAACGGGTGAAGCGGTTTCTTGGTGTTGTTTTGCAGGAATTCAATGTAAAAATGATCAAAATCAGCCATGGTGGAGCTTGGATGAAATAGAGCTTGAAAAGTGAAGAATATGAGCCAAACAGAGCCCATCACGGCCTGGCCGTGATGACCATCACGGCCGTGATCAAGCAGAGCAGAAGGCAAAAGTCAGAAGCTGTCACGGCCTGCCCGTTACAGACATCACGGCCGTGACCTACCAGAAATTCAAGTTTCGCGTCGCGAATCCAGGGCTCGCCTCGCGAGAGTTAAAAAGTGAAATGACGCCCACTCCAGAACGCGTCACGGCCTTCCCGTGATGGCCATCACGGCCGTGACGCGCAGCAGACCTATAAATAAGAACGCAGCAAACAGAACAAGAGGAGTTTTTGGGGTCCATTTGAAGGCATTTGGAGGCTGCAGCTGGGCTAGGGTTTCAACCCTAGAAGGGAGCCAAGAGGAGTTGCTTTGAAGAAGAAGGAAAGCTCCCATGGGGCCTCTTCTCTCCTCTTCCTTCCTTCTTCTCTGGTTTGGTTTTCTTTGTTTTATGAGTAGTTAAATCCCTGTGTTGGGATTAGATGTAAGCAAACTTATGATTATGTATATATCTTGACTGATTATTCTATGTTCATGTCTTCATATTAGTGGTTATTTTTCTGTGCTTAATGCTTGTTGTGGCTAGCACCCCCATGACTTGATTTGTGTTTTGGTATGCAATGGGAACGTTCAGTATCATAACCGGAATTGAATTTAATCACCTAGTAAGCCTTGTATCTAGGAATGGAACTAGGTTTATTAGTAATCGCGTAATCCCTAATCTTAATGCAAATTCATTAATCTAGGCCACCTAAGGAATTAGGGTCTATTAGTGGATTTAGGCTCTTGCCATCCGAGGAATCGGGGTTTGAGTAGTTTAGTGGATTGATTTTAATATCTGAAGCATGAATGGGAGGTATCTAGTCCTGATAGTGCATGAGTTAGAGGTTTGGTGAAGTCTAGTCCCAACATATCCTTTCTGCATGCCAAGTGTTTGTCAAAAGTCCCCAAAAGACAAAAAGATTTTATTTCTTTTCTTTTGCTTGTTTTAATTTCTCTTGATAAATAGTTTAGTCTAGATAGTTGCTGAGTTTGTGAATTGGTACTTGACATCCAATCCCCGTGGATACGATAAACCGGTCTTACCACTGTATTACTTGCACGACTGGGTATACTTGCCCAGATTCGTCCAACAAGTTTTTGGCGCCGTTGCCGGGGATTGGTTTTGCCAATATCATTAGTAACAAAGGAGGCAACTAATTTAGACATTTTTATTATTTTTATTTTCAATTTTATTTTCTATATATATTTGATCTTTTTGTTTTGAGCTTTGGTTGTTCCAGGTGGACAAAAGTCATGGAAAATTTTTATTATCCACCTGATGAGGAAGCCTCACGTCACGCTTTGGAGGACAACTGGTGTTTGGGAGATATCATGGATTTGATGGATCATGTTACTCCCGCACAAGTTGATTATACGACGGGAAGGCTTACATATAACTTCTCCGTGGAGGATTGGGAAACCTTTTGTTCATATTTGCCACCTCCACCACCATGTATGATTCCCATAGAGCCACATGAAGCAGAATTTGAGAAAAATCTGGTTATGGGAATGGATCAAATTGAAGATGAAGTGGTGGTGGTAAGTGAACAACAACAAGAGGAATTACCTTCCACACATCCTTGGAGAGGAACAAGTGAGAAGGCGGTGCATTTGGAAAGCACTCCCTCCACCATGCTTGCTGAAATTTCTGCATTAAATAAATATGTTGGCTTGCATGCATGTGTGGATAATGGTAAGTTAGCCCCTTCCACTTGTATGTCACACTTCCTCTTGTTAATTCCACTTGACCCGAGAGGAAGTGAATTTATAATTGCAAAGGTCAATGGAATTTCCACCCAATGGCTGGGTGGAATTGAGAATAAAGTTATATTACTGCTACAATCACCACCCCAATTTCCATTTGATCCGGGAGGAGGATCCAGGTGATGCTTTTTAATAAGTCAAGCTAGTGACATTAAAGAAGCGCTTATTGGGAGGCAACCCAGTTTTCTTTTCATTGTCCTTTGTCCTTTTTGTTTAGTTAGATTTGATTTTAGATTTTAAACTCTTGAATAATTTGAGAAGATCAAGAGTTTTCTTTTACTAATAAAATTGCCAAGTGATTCCAGGGTAAGAAGGAAGGAGGGAAGAGCAAGAAGACAAGAAAAAGCAACCAATTCTCATGCAGATTTTCTGACTGGATTGAGAGTCAACACCCGCTACCGCCTCGGTAAGCCGTTCCAATTTTTTTTTTATCTAATTTTATTTTTCTTCCTCTCTCCATCTTGATTGTTTACATTGGGGACAATGTAAATTTTTAAGCTTGGGGTAGGGGTATTTTGCATTTGCATTTTTCATGTTGCATTCATATAGTTTTGCATTATAGTTTGCATGATCACACATTAGATTGCCCTGCTTAGATTTTGTATCCAATTGTGAGAACTAAGTGCCCAATAAATTGTGATAGTGAATTGTTGAACCCAATTTTTTCATTCTTGTGATATGGCTGCAAATGAAAATATTTGAGATAATCTTGGATAGTTGATAATTAGCATATGGTTCTATGGATTTGTGTTTTTCATTGATTCTCTACTAAAATGTGAGATTTTGAGCCATAAAGGGGTACTCACAAAATTTTACCCCATTCTTTGTGTAGAGTGTTATTCCTCTTGGATGATTTTCTCTAGAACTTGACTTGAAACCATTTTGAAGCTTGAAAATTTTTGAAAACATTTTTGAAAATGATTGAGGCAATAGGTATTTTTCTGGCCTTCTGAGCTTTGAATGATGAAATGCTACCCCTTAGTTGCCCAATTTGAGCTTGAAAGAATAAAAATGCTTTTCTTGGTACCCTGGAATGTTTTGATAAATATGTTTGATAAGGGACCTTCTAAAGTATTACAAAAGGGTAAAAAGGTAGTCGAAAAAGTTTGGGAAAAGAATCAGAAAAAATAATTCTCTTGAGTTGAAAAATCTCTCCTTCTCCAAATAAAAGAAAAAGAAAAAGAAGAGAAAAAGAAGAAAAAGAAATAGAGAAGGGGATGACAAAAAGAAAAGTGAAAAAAAAAAACAAAAGAAAAAGAAAGAAAAGAAAGGTGGAAAAATAAATTGAAAACCCAAGAAGGTATTTTAGAAGGTCATGCTTTGCAATGCTTGATGTTTATGTAGCCTTTTGAAATGTCCTTTTCTTGTTATCCCCACCTAAAGATTAATCCCATGGCCATGTTACAACCAAATAAAAGACCTCTTGATTCTAAATTGTTTTCATTAATAAAGTAGAGATGTGGTTGATAGTCAAGCCTATGGTAGGATTCATTCCTTGAGGAAAATTGAGTGAAATGTCTTATCCCCTAAACACTTGAGTGAGGTGAAAAGAGAGCCAAGCAAAAGAACAAGCTTGGGGTGAGCTTCAAGTGAGAAAAAGTGCCCAAATCAATGAGAATATGAGTCTAAGGAACCTAAGCCTCTAATTGGACTTGAATTGATTGTCTCTTGCTGAATTGTTTGAATTGCCTATTGCTTGGATCATTTACTCGGGTTCTTAATTCACTATCCATGTTCTGTTTTCTTCTACTGGCCTTAGTGATTGCTTGAGGACAAGCAATTGAATAAGCTTGGGGTGATTTGATAGTGTGATTTTACATCATGTTTTCTATACACTTTTGCATGCATTTTGCATATAGATTAGGCATTCTTTAGTTGATTTTAGTTAGATTTTCCCTTGGAACGGGTGAAGCGGTTTCTTGGTGTTGTTTTGCAGGAATTCAATGTAAAAATGATCAAAATCAGCCATGGTGGAGCTTGGATGAAATAGAGCTTGAAAAGTGAAGAATATGAGCCAAACAGAGCCCATCACGGCCTGGCCGTGATGACCATCACGGCCGTGATCAAGCAGAGCAGAAGGCAAAAGTCAGAAGCTGTCACGGCCTGCCGTTCTGGACATCACGGCCGTGACCTACCAGAAATTCAAGTTTCGCGTCGCGAATCCAGGGGCTCGCCTCGCGAGAGTTAAAAAAGTGAAATGACGCCCACTCCGACGCGCGTCACGGCCTTCCCGTGATGGCCATCACGGCCGTGACGCATGACAGACCTATAAATAAGAACGCAGCAAACAGAACAAGAGGAGTTTTTGGGGTCCATTTGAAGGCATTTGGAGGCTGCAGCTGGGCTAGGGTTTCAACCCTAGAAGGGAGCCAAGAGGAGTTGCTTTGAAGAAGAAGGAAAGCTCCCATGGGGCCTCTTCTCTCCTCTTCCTTCCTTCTTCTCTGGTTTGGTTTTCTTTGTTTTATGAGTAGTTAAATCCCTGTGTTGGGATTAGATGTAAGCAAACTTATGATTATGTATATATCTTGACTGATTATTCTATGTTCATGTCTTCATATTAGTGGTTATTTTTCTGTGCTTAATGCTTGTTGTGGCTAGCACCCCCATGACTTGATTTGTGTTTTGGTATGCAATGGGAACGTTCGTATCATAACCGGAATTGAATTTAATCACCTAGTAAGCCTTGTATCTAGGAATGGAACTAGGTTTATTAGTAATCGCGTAATCCCTAATCTTAATGCAAATTCATTAATCTAGGCCACCTAAGGAATTAGGGTCTATTAGTGGATTTAGGCTCTTGCCATCCGAGGAATCGGGGTTTGAGTAGTTTAGTGGATTGATTTTAATATCTCGAAGCATGAATGGGAGGTATCTAGTCCGATAGTGCATGAGTTAGAGGTTTGGTGAAGTCTAGTCCCAACATATCCTTTCTGCATGCCAAGTGTTTGTCAAAAGTCCCCAAAAGACAAAAAGATTTTATTTCTTTTCTTTTGCTTGTTTTAATTTCTCTTGATAAATAGTTTAGTCTAGATAGTTGCTGAGTTTGTGAATTGGTACTTGACATCCAATCCCCGTGGATACGATAAACCGGTCTTACCATCAGTATTACTTGCACGATCGGGTATACTTGCCCGATTCGTCCAACAAGTTTTTGGCGCCGATTCTTGGGGATTGGTTTTGCCAATATCATTAGTAACAAAGGAGGCAACTAATTTAGACATTTTTATTATTTTTATTTTCAATTTTATTTTCTATATATATTTGATCTTTTGTTTTGAGCTTTGGTTGTTCCGGTGGACAAAAGTCATGGAAAATTTTTATTATCCACACGATGAGGAAGCCTCACGTCACGCTTTGGAGGACAACTGGTGTTTGGGAGATATCATGGATTTGATGGATCATGTTACTCCCGCACAAGTTGATTATACGACGGGAAGGCTTACATATAACTTCTCCGTGGAGGATTGGGAAACCTTTTGTTCATATTTGCCACCTCCACCACCATGTATGATTCCCATAGAGCCACATGAAGCGGAATTTGAGAAAAATCTGGTTATGGGAATGGATCAAATTGAAGATGAAGTGGTGGTGGTAAGTGAACAACAACAAGAGGAATTACCTTCCACACATCCTTGGAGAGGAACAAGTGAGAAGGCGGTGCATTTGGAAAGCACTCCCTCCACCATGCTTGCTGAAATTTCTGCATTAAATAAATATGTTGGCTTGCATGCATGTGTGGATAATGGTAAGTTAGCCCCTTCCACTTGTATGTCACACTTCCTCTTGTTAATTCCACTTGACCCGAGAGGAAGTGAATTTATAATTGCAAAGGTCAATGGAATTTCCACCCAATGGCTGGGTGGAATTGAGAATAAAGTTATATTACTGCTACAATCACCACCCCAATTTCCATTTGATCCGGGAGGAGGATCCAGGTGATGCTTTTTAATAAGTCAAGCTAGTGACATTAAAGAAGCGCTTATTGGGAGGCAACCCAGTTTTTCTTTTCTTTTTCCTTTTTCCTTTTTGTTTAGTTAGATTTGATTTTAGATTTTAAACTCTTGAATAATTTGAGAAGATCAAGAGTTTTCTTTTACTAATAAAATTGCCAAGTGATTCCAGGGTAAGAAGGAAGGAGGGAAGAGCAAGAAGACAAGAAAAAGCAACCAATTCTCATGCAGATTTTCTGACTGGATTGAGAGTCAACACCCGCTACCGCCTCGGTAAGCCGTTCCAATTTTTTTTATCTAATTTTATTTTTCTTCCTCTCTCCATCTTGATTGTTTACATTGGGGACAATGTAAATTTTTAAGCTTGGGGTAGGGGTATTTTGCATTTGCATTTTTCATGTTGCATTCATATAGTTTTGCATTATAGTTTGCATGATCACACATTAGATTGCCCTGCTTAGATTTTGTATCCAATTGTGAGAACTAAGTGCCCAATAATTTGTGATAGTGAATTGTTGAACCCAATTTTTTCATTCTTGTGATATGGCTGCAAATGAAAATATTTGAGATAATCTTGGATAGTTGATAATTAGCATATGGTTCTATGGATTTGTGTTTTTCATTGATTCTCTACTAAAATGTGAGATTTTGAGCCATAAAGGGGTACTCACAAAATTTTACCCCATTCTTTGTGTAGAGTGTTATTCCTCTTGGATGATTTTCTCTAGAACTTGACTTGAAACCATTTTGAAGCTTGAAAATTTTTGAAAACATTTTTGAAAATGATTGAGGCAATAGGTATTTTTCTGGCCTTCTGAGCTTTGAATGATGAAATGCTACCCCTTAGTTGCCCAATTTGAGCTTGAAAGAATAAAAATGCTTTTCTTGGTACCCTGGAATGTTTTGATAAATATGTTTGATAAGGGACCTTCTAAAGTATTACAAAAGGGTAAAAAGGTAGTCGAAAAAGTTTGGGAAAAGAATCAGAAAAAATAATTCTCTTGAGTTGAAAAATCTCTCCTTCTCCAAATAAAAGAAAAAGAAAAAGAAGAGAAAAAGAAGAAAAAGAAATAGAGAAGGGGATGACAAAAAGAAAAGTGAAAAAAAAAAAACAAAAGAAAAAGAAAGAAAAGAAAGGTGGAAAAATAAATTGAAAACCCAAGAAGGTATTTTAGAAGGTCATGCTTTGCAATGCTTGATGTTTATGTAGCCTTTTGAAATGTCCTTTTCTTGTTATCCCCACCTAAAGATTAATCCCATGGCCATGTTACAACCAAATAAAAGACCTCTTGATTCTAAATTGTTTTCATTAATAAAGTAGAGATGTGGTTGATAGTCAAGCCTATGGTAGGATTCATTCCTTGAGGAAAATTGAGTGAAATGTCTTATCCCCTAAACACTTGAGTGAGGTGAAAAGAGAGCCAAGCAAAAGAACAAGCTTGGGGTGAGCTTCAAGTGAGAAAAAGTGCCCAAATCAATGAGAATATGAGTCTAAGGAACCTAAGCCTCTAATTGGACTTGAATTGATTGTCTCTTGCTGAATTGTTTGAATTGCCTATTGCTTGGATCATTTACTCGGGTTCTTAATTCACTATCCATGTTCTGTTTTCTTCTTCATCTGGCCTTAGTGATTGCTTGAGGACAAGCAATTGAATAAGCTTGGGGTGATTTGATAGTGTGATTTTACATCATGTTTTCTATACACTTTTGCATGCATTTTGCATATAGATTAGGCATTCTTTAGTTGATTTTAGTTAGATTTTCCCTTGGAACGGGTGAAGCGGTTTCTTGGTGTTGTTTTGCAGAATTCAATGTAAAAATGATCAAAATCAGCCATGGTGGAGCTTGGATGAAATAGAGCTTGAAAAGTGAAGAATATGAGCCAAACAGAGCCCATCACGGCCTGGCCGTGATGACCATCACGGCCGTGATCAAGCGGAAGCGAGAAGGCAAAAGTCGGAAGCTGTCACGGCCTGCCCAATTACGGACATCACGGCCGTGACCTACCAGAAATTCAAGTTTCGCGTCGCGAATCCAGGGCTCGCCTCGCGAGAGTTAAAAAAGTGAAATGACGCCCACTTCGAACGCGTCACGGCCTTCCCGTGATGGCCATCACGGCCGTGACGCGCAGCAGACCTATAAATAAGAACGCAGCAAACAGAACAAGAGGAGTTTTTGGGGTCCATTTGAAGGCATTTGGAGGCTGCAGCTGGGCTAGGGTTTCAACCCTAGAAGGGAGCCAAGAGGAGTTGCTTTGAAGAAGAAGGAAAGCTCCCATGGGGCCTCTTCTCTCCTCTTCCTTCCTTCTTCTCTGGTTTGGTTTTCTTTGTTTTATGAGTAGTTAAATCCCTGTGTTGGGATTAGATGTAAGCAAACTTATGATTATGTATATATCTTGACTGATTATTCTATGTTCATGTCTTCATATTAGTGGTTATTTTTCTGTGCTTAATGCTTGTTGTGGCTAGCACCCCCATGACTTGATTTGTGTTTTGGTATGCAATGGGAACGTTCGTATCATAACCGGAATTGAATTTAATCACCTAGTAAGCCTTGTATCTAGGAATGGAACTAGGTTTATTAGTAATCGCGTAATCCCTAATCTTAATGCAAATTCATTAATCTAGGCCACCTAAGGAATTAGGGTCTATTAGTGGATTTAGGCTCTTGCCATCCGAGGAATCGGGGTTTGAGTAGTTTAGTGGATTGATTTTAATATCTGAAGCATGAATGGGAGGTATCTAGTCCTGATAGTGCATGAGTTAGAGGTTTGGTGAAGTCTAGTCCCAACATATCCTTTCTGCACGCCAAGTGTTTGTTAAAAGTCCCCAAAAGACAAAAAGATTTTATTTCTTTTCTTTTGCTTGTTTTAATTTCTCTTGATAAATAGTTTAGTCTAGATAGTTGCTGAGTTTGTGAATTGGTGCTTGACATCCAATCCCCGTGGATATGATAAATCGGTCTTACCACCGTATTACTTGCACGACTGGGTATACTTGCCCAGATTCGTCCAACAGCTACAAAAAAGGGTTGTGTTGTTCAAATGTGAGTGGTTTGATCCTACAATTGGTAGAGAAACAAAGGTGGATAAACAATATGGTATCATTCAAGTTCGGCACAATAGGCGTTATGGAAGTATGATCTATTTATTGTTGCACAAAAGGCAATTCATGTGTATTTTGTTCCATATCTAATAAGAACTAGGAATAATGCAGATTGGTGGTTTGTAATCTAAACCAAAGCTAGGGGCGTGATTGAGGATCAAAAAATTGGTGACTTTGCATATCAAGCGGATTTCACAAATCAAAATTTGGGTCACATCTCAATTGACCTTGATATACCTATTACTTTACTAGATGATGATGGAAGATTTGATGAGGTTGATGGATTTTATGATGGTGGCCATGAATTAATCAATGATGATGATGATTATGATGATGATAATGACGACAGCGAGGAGGAGGAGATGATGGATGATGTGCTAGATGAAGATTAAGAGTTTAGTGATCAAAGTGATAATGAGGAATAAATTTATATTGTTCTGTAGTACTAGTTTTTTAATGGTCCCGTGTGTATGTTTTTTTATGACATAATTCTGGTTTGGGTATAATTACTGTTTTGGTTAAACTTTAACACTTGTTCTTAAGTTTTGCTCTTTTATTCATTAATAGATATGCTTTACTTATCATAAAATATTATATATGTAAATGTGTTTGCCATTTTAGATGTCAGGTAGAGGTACAAATAGAGGTGGAAGGTCTTTGTCCTCTCGAGGTCGGCGCTCATCTGGTAGAGGTGGGATTGCTTTACAAGTTGCACCTATATTACCTCCAACTATACCATCTACACAAGTACCGACAAATCCATCATTATCACATGTCTTACCTACACCATCACCACATGTGAACACTACATCATCACCATCAGTATCACTATCACCATCACCATCACCATCAACAACCCCATTCCCATCCCAAATACCATCACCATCACCATCACCTATTCCACTTCAAACTTCTGAACAAACTTTGCCAAATACTCAATCATCCACCATTGAATCTCAGGAAGATGGACATGTTGATCAAGAATGTCTTCCTGAAATAAAGCCTTATGGAGATGAGTAAGTACAATAATATCATTATGTGAAAGCTATCAACTTATACTTTTGTAAAGTATGATTAATGTGCATATACTACTTACAATGTCTTTCACATTGACAAGTTTAATCCATCAGGCATTGTTCTTTTCTTAACTGCTGCCATCAAGAGCAAGTTCGATTGGTTTTGTCCTACTTGGGGACATTCAACTACTGATATGCGAGATTTATGGTTTAAAGAATTTAAGGTAAATATGATATTAGATTATTAATATTTTTCATTAATATATTGTATCAAAGATGGTTTACAGAATTGATGATTTCTTACATATCAATTTTATTTTCTTTTGTAGAAGAATTGCATATGGGAACCAAAATATGATGCAAGGATTCATCAAATTTTTGCCATAAAGGGAGAAGCTCGATTTAAGGGAATTATGTATGAAGAGAGGAAAAAGTATGAAAAAAAGTCGAGAATACAAGCCAAAATATATTCCTATTCCAATATGGAATCAACTAATACATTATTGGGCATCGGATAAGAAGTTTAAGAATTTGTCTGTGGCAAACACGACAAATCGTGCTTCAAGTGAAGGCAGCTCTATGCATATTGGTGGATCCATATCTATGGGTGATCATGCACGTAGAATGGTAAGACACTTGAAATTGTTTGCTTGAGTATTTAATTTAATGAACAAACTATTGGGAATTTTCTCATTGAAGTTATGACAAAGTGTAGGAGGCAGCTACAAAAATCAAACCTTCCATGGAAGAAGTGTTTCCTAAATGCCATTTGAAAAAGGACAACTCTTGGGTTGATAAAAGATCCGAGAAGGCTATGGTATATGGTGTTTACTTTAATCTTTCCATAACTTTTGTGACATGCATAGTTCAAAATTGTTTGTTAGTGAAATGACAAACAAGACTCAAACTGATTTTTTTTATAGGGAGAATTTAAAAAGAGAAAAACAGAGCTTTCTGAACTAGCATTGTCTCAAGATGATAATGGTGACAGGTTGTATTGTGATAGCCAGCATATGCCAGATGACTTGAATATTTGGAAAGAAGTGGTTCCCAAAGGCAAAAAAGGAACATTATATGGTCTAGATTATATAGGAACAAATATCTCTTCAAAGTATGCTACCAACTCATGCTCAACTGCACCTGTGGACACTAACATGGAACAAGAGCTAGTAAAGTGGCAAGAATAGGTAAAAGAGCAAGAACTTATAAATCAAGAGCAAAAACATAAGTTGGAGGAGCAACAAAAGAGGATTGAATCAACCAAAAGTTTGGTTGTTGCTTTATTTGAAAAGTTAAATATGCCACTACCTCCAAACTTTGCTTTTACAACAACTTTGCAGGACGGATCGAATGAGACTACTGAGCCCTCTAATGGCGACAATGATGATAGCTTTGATGTTGATTGATGACTTTGATCTAGATCGTGAGTCCTTAAATGTAGGTTTATTTTGATTTAACATAGATTAATGAACACCTTAATGACTCTAGTTAGTTTTATGTTGTTTTATTTTGATAAACATATCACTCTAGTTTGTGTTAATTTGTTATTGACTAATGAGCACTTTGATCATAGTGGTTTGTTTTATTTTGTTAGAATGATGAAACACTTGTATGTATTTAGTTTATGTGATTGTTTTTGACTCTAGGTAAAAACATTACCAGGTATACTTGATTGTTCTTTACAGGTTAATTTCTTGTTTGAAATTTGTTCAAATATACCAAAATTTGCAATCGAGTTCCGTCTCAAATCGGTGTGAAACTAAAGCTTGAATAATGATTTTGATATTTCATCTCAATGTTTTTTCAAAAATAAATTAAGTCAATTTATAAATTTGTGTTAATTTCCTTTATAAAAAATAAATTTAATTAAATTCGTTCAAAATCCGTCTCAAATGAAAAACTGTATCTGTCATAAATCCGTGTGAAAAAGGTACAAGATAAATTTATTTATTTAATCCGTGGGAAAGCTATCCCAAATAAAATCACAACATCCATCCGAAATCTGTTGGTAAACAATAATGAATTAGTTCGAAATCCGTCCGAAATTTGACCAGAATTCGGATTTGATTGCTCGTCTAAATTGCAATGCGCACCGTCCGTAACAATTTTCACAATGATTTCCGACAGAGTTTATAATTTCCAACCAGGATTTTTCGAGTGGGTGACATTCTGTCGGAAATCCGTTCGAAATTAACTTTCCGTCCGAAATCCGTGGGAAAACTGTCCAATTTCGTCCGGAATCCATCCGTGAAACTGTCCGAAAATCCTTATTTTCTAGTAGTGGTTCGAATCCTTATGGAGTCACCCTCATTGGGAGACTGAGAACCAAGGGGTAAAACCCTGCTTGGTCAATCGAACTAGAGATTAGTCTCATAGCAGGCTCGAAGGGCCTAAACCGTAGGGATAGTCTGGTGGATCCACTCTGTCCAAATGGCTAATTAGGGTGAGTTTCGAACCAAGATATAAGACGGGAAGATTTAAAAGCTAACGCAGTTAGAATCTTGAAAAATGAATCTAAGAAAAAATCTGTAAAAAATGTAATGTAATTTGAATATTTAATATTAATAATAAATAGGTTCAAAGAGTAATAATGACATTCTAAATAAAAACTAATAATGTTTTTTTCTGAGAAAAATATTTTTTTTTATTTTCTATTTGAATGGCACTTGCATTTCTTCAGACCCGTCAAGCTTTCCTTTATTATGGTGGGGTTAGTAAGGGGGAATGAATTTTATACTATACATGAAGCGTGGCTTACCTATCGACCACTCACCCGTATTATTTTTTTGATGCCGAACTATTTCTCACAGTGAATAAGGAACTAACTTTTGAAAAGCAGAAAAAGATTTGTAATATAGAACATCAATGTGTATGGGAGAAGACTAGTTAATTCTAATTCTGATATAATATATATCCATTCAAGAATTTGGATAATAATCTCACTTTCAAAGATATGGGGTGCGTTTAAAGGAAAAGAAAAAGGAGAGGATGTCTCTTCTTGTATAGAGCAAATGCATAATAGTATAAATATTTAAGAAACATTCCCTACGCTATCTTTAACTTCATTTGAAATAAAATATGTTCATTTACTCCATTTTAATTTATTGATATATATATATATATATATATATATATATATATATATATATATATATTCTTTTTATCAGATAGGAAAATTTATTAAAAATGGTACTCCAACCAGGGTTAGCCCAAGCAAAGGTTGGATCTACGTTAGGTAAGACCTTGGAGTGAACAAATCATGGGAGAAGATCTTATATGTATAATTTTTGTTAGGTTAGTAAACTATATAAAGGTTTAAGCAGATAGGCTAACAACCTAAAATAAAGGCTTGTTTGGCCTTATCTTGGACCGGTACTGACTCCAACCCTTATTGAAAGAATAACACCATCTACCCCAAAAGAAAACCAAGATCAAGATTAAACTTTGATCGAGTTCATAATAGTTAGAAAAGGGTTCTGATCTAAAAATGATACTATTACAATGAAGGATACGAGACAATATGTAGCTTATGTGTTCCACACGTGTGTCCCGGCTGACTAATTAGTCATTTACCTCTAACTAAACCTTAATCAAAAATAAAAACCAAACCAAAAAGAGGCAACCCAAGTGAAGAACATGTGTGCTTGTTAGGATTGATTAGTTAGTTATTTCCGTTAGTAAGAGTTAGTTAGTAGTTTTCTGTTGTACCAAATATAGACTTGTAAAGTGCCTTATATAAGGCAATCAGTCTTCAATAAAAATTCAGTCTAGTCATTCACACTTTTCATAGCCTTAAAATTGGTACCAGAGTGTAAGACTAAGCCTTCATTCATGTTTTGATGTATGACAAATAAAGTGTATTTTGCATAAGATTTTTGATTTTGACTATGTACTCATTACGTGTTAAGTTGCATGCAAGATCACTCATGAACAAAGAAGCTGACGTCCAACAAAGCAAAACAAGCTGACGTCTAACCAAGTAAAACAAGCAGACGAAGGGATAAAAAGCCGGCGTCCACTAAATTACAACAAGAAGCGCTCGTCCAACAAAAAGAGCTCGTCTAACAAGAAGAGCGCGTCCACTGAAAGTAACAGAGGAGCTCGTCTGCTGATGCGGCACATATAGCTCGTCTAACAAGAAGAGCGCGTCAACTGAAAGTAACGGAAGAGCTCGTCTGCTGATGTGGCACATATAGCTCGTCTAACAAGAAGAGCACGTCCACTGAAAGTAACAGAAGAGCTCGTCTGCTGACGTGGCACATAGAGCTCGTCTACTGAAGTAAAAAAAAAGGAGAGCTCATCTACTAAAAGTGGCAAATGGATCTCGTCTACTAATGATACGCGCTTTGAACTTACTAAGATCTTAATGAAAAGCTCCATCCACTAACATGGCATATGAAACTCGTCTACCAGTTGAAGCACGTCCAATAACTTGTGTTAGCACTCCCGTCTACTGACGTGGCAAAATGGACGCGGCTATTTGCTATTCTTTTAGATAGAAACAGATATTTTACTCTTCAATTAGACTTGGCTATCCTTTCAGATGGAAACAGTTATTTTTCGAGAAGGACGCAAACTCTACAAGAATCAACAGAATCTCATTTCAAGAACAAGAATCAAGAAAACAGATTTTGTTAAATCAGATCCAAATCTGTTTTAAATGATCCCAACGACTATAATTCGTCTTCTATATAAAGAGGGATCAAAGCAACACTTTTCATGAACCTAACTCATTCTGATTGTGAAACTATGAAAGATCCAAAAGTGCTTCATCTCTGAGAAAAGTGTGATATTAGTTAGAACTTCAATTTGTATAATCAGATTTTTAGAGTCTTTCTTCTACTCAATTCTTTTCATGAATTAGTGTGATTAAGAGAGGGTATCTCTTAGGCTTGAACAATGATAGAATGGATCCTTGGGTATAGAAAAGCAAGTGTGCTTTATGGTGAATTCTTGAGCAAGGAGGTTATCCTTGTGTTGCTGTAATTGGAATTTTGTAATTGCTGATTATATTGGAGAAAACCACAGAGGTGTTGGACTGGAGGTAGGCTTACCAGAGGAGGTAGCCGAACCAGGATAAATCGGTTTGCGTGTTCTTCTCATCTCTAAACTCCATATACTTGTTATATGCACTTGTGTGTTGTGAATGAGTTTTAAGAATACTTGTTAACTTGAATCTTTGATCTACAATCTGTGTTAAACTTGTTATTACTTCTTATAATTCTTCTTAACATCATCACTTGTTCCATAACCTGATTCTTGGGAATTAAAATTGAGTGAAAACCAATTTTCTTTAAAGAAACACTGTTTTGCTTTAAATTGTTGAAAAAGATTTCAATATCTCAATTCACCCCCCCTATTGAGATCGTAGCCACTACTAACAATTGGCATCAGGGCTAAAACTCTTGTTACAAAGCTTAATAGCTTCAAGAGATGGCTACAAATGATATCCTGGATGATGGGGCTTCACTCACTAGACCCCCTGCCTTTAATGGCTCCCAATACATGTATTGGAAAGAGAGAATGCTTATCTTTCTTGAGGCTGCAGGTATAGATGTATTAGATGCTGTTGAAAATGGTCCCTATGTTCCATTTATTCTTGATGCTAAGGGAAATAAACAAACTAAATCAAAAGATGACTGGAATGATGATGATAAAATAAGAGTTGGTTATAATGCTAAGGCCAAAAATATTATAACAGCTGTTTTGAATTATGATGAGTTTTTCAGGGTCTCCAATTGCAAAACGGCAAAGCAAATGTGGGATACTCTTCAACTCACCCATGAAGGAACCAACGATATGAAAAGAGCAAGAATGAATGCACTAGTCCATGAATATGAACTCTTTCACATGAAGAATGGTGAGGAGATAGATGAACTGCAAAAGAGGTTTGCACACATTTTGAACCAGCTAGAAGGACTCGGACATACAATCACAGATGAGAAAAAGATTAACAAGATAATGAGATGTTTGAGTCGTGAATGGCAGCCAAAAATGACTGCAATTGCTGAAGCAAAGGATCTAGACATCATGCAGATTGCTACTTTATTTGGCAAGTTGAAAGAACACGAATTGTAACTCAATAGATTGAAAAGTCATGAAGATAAGGAGAAAAAGAAGAAAGGACTCTCACTCAAGGCTCATATCTCCAAAGAATCAATAGAAAGTGATGAAGATGAACACCTTGATGAAAGTGAAGAATCCGAAGAAGAAGACATGGGATTGCTTGTGAGGAAATTTAGAAGATTCATCAAAAAGAATAGAAACAAGAAGCAATTCAGTTTTCCTACCAAAAAGAACACGAACAAAGGTGAAAGCTCTTCCTCAACAATCAAATGCTTTGAATGTGGAAAGCTTGGACACTACAAAAATGAATGTCCAAAGCTACAAAAGAAAGAAAAGTATGAGAAGAATGACAACAAAGAGAAGAAAGGAAGAAAGCCTAGAAGAGCATACATAGCTTGGGAAGAAAATGATATGGATTTCACTAGTAGTGAATCTGAAAATGAAGAAGCCAACCTATGTCTCATGGCAAATCAACAAAGTGATAGTGAAACCGTGGTAAATGATTCTTCTCCTACCTATGATGAGTTACAAGATGCTTTTGATGAATTACATGAAGAATATGTTAAAATTGGTAAACAACTTATATCTTCTATGAAGATCATCACAAAACAATGTAGTGACTCTGCATCTTTACAAATAAAGCTTAAAGAACTAGAAGCTGAAAATTCAAAATTACTTACATCTAGTTCAATTTGCACCAAATGCACTACACTAGAAAAGGAAGTTGAAAAACTGAATACAACTCTATCTAAGTTTACTTTGGGTAGAGATAACTTGAATGCCATATTAGGACAGCAAAAGGGTGTGTATGATAAAGCTAGAATTGGATATAAGTCAATGGTACATGAAAAATCTTTTAAGAAGCTTTTTGTTGCACCTATTTTCTCAACTAGTCCTTTTGTTAAATGCTATTATTGTCTAAAGAAAGGTCATACAGCTGCTACTTGTAGACTTAGAAAGAACATTCATGTTGGCATTAAACAAATTTGGGTTCCAAAAGAAACTTATGTTGCTACTAACACCAAAGGACCCAAACAGATTTGGGTACCTAAAGGAAAAGTATAAAAAAATATGTTTTGTAGGTGTGTTTGAAGGCCAAAACCTCAAGCTGGTTTTTAGATAGTGACTGCTCCAAACACATGACCAGAGACATCACAAAATTTATATCTTTCACTCCCAAAGAAGGTGGAAACGTCACCTATGGAGACAACAACAAAGGAAGAATTCTTCGCATTGGAACAATAGGAAAAAGCCCAACAATCAAGATTGAGGATGTTCTCCATGTGGAAGGGCTCAAACACAATCTACTAAGTATAAGCCAATTATGCGATAAAGGCTACAAGGTAAACTTTAACTCAAATTTGTGTATGATCGAATCCATTCATGATAATAACATAAAATTGATTGGAAACAGAATCAATAACATCTATATGCTAGACTTAGACAATTTAATTTCCAATGATGCATGTTGCTTAATTTTCAAAGAAGATGAAAATTGGCTTTGGCATAGGAGAATAGCTCACATTCATATGGATCACTTGAATAAATTGATTTCCAAAGAACTTGTAATTGGTTTACCAAATAAAAAGTTTGTTAAAGAAGGCTTATGTGATGCATGCCAAAAGGGTAAACAAGTGAAAACCTCATTTAAGGCTAAAAACACTGTTTCAACTAGTAGACCCTTACAATTGTTGCACATGGACCTTTTTGGACCTTCTAGGATGAAAAACTTTGGTGGAAATATTTATGCTCTTGTAATTGTTGATGACTTCTCTAGATTTACTTGGACCTATTTTTTAGCACAAAAGAATGAAGCTTTTAAAGCTTTTAAGAAAATGGCTAAGGTTGTTCAAAATGAGAAAGACGTGAAAATTGTTTCAATTATGAGTGACCATGGAGGAGAATTCCAAAATGAGGAGTTTGATAACTTTTGTGATGAACATGGTATAAAACACAAATTTTCTGCACCTAGAACTCCACAACAAAATGGAGTAGTTGAGAGGAAAAATAGGTTACTTGAAGAAATTGCTAGAACCATGTTAAGTGACTCTAATTTACCAAAGTATTTTTGGGCTGATGCTATGAATACTGCATGTTATGTTTTAAATAGAGTTCTAATAAGGACAATTTTGAAGAAAACTCCATATGAACTTCAAAAGGGAAGAAAACCTAACATTTCTCATTTTTATGTCTTTGGTTGTAAATGTTTTGTGCTAAATAATGGCAAGGATAATCTTGGGAAATTTGATCCTAAAGCTGATGAGGGTATTTTCCTAGGTTATTCATTAACTAGAAAAGCATATAGAGTGTTTAATAAGCGTACTTTATCAATGATAGAATCTGTTCACATAACATTTGATGAGTCTAACCCCAAAAGGTTGGGAAATGACATTTTTGATGATGCAGAAACTCTTGAGGATGAAGAAAAATCTGATGAAGGAAAAGAGAGCAACAAGAAAAAGGAAGATGAAGAGAGCAATAAAAAACCTCAAGCAGAACTTCAACAAGAATATCTTCCTAAGGAGTGGTAAGCTTCAAAGAATCATCCCCTAGACAATACCATTGGTGAGATCACCAAAGGGGTAACCACTAGAAACTCTTTAAGGAATATTTGCAATACCATGGCGTTTGTATCTCAAATAGAACCAAAATGTGTTGATGATGCTATTAATGATGAACATTGGATGATTGCAATGCAAGAGGAGTTAAATCAATTTAAAAGGAACGAAGTTTGGGATTTAGTTCCAAAACCCAAAAGTAACCAAATAATCGGAACTAAATGGGTGTTTAGAAACAAAATGGATGAGAATGGAATAATAGTAAGAAACAAGGCTAGACTAGTAGCTAAGGGATATAATCAAGAATAAGGAATTGATTATGATGAAACATATGCTCCCGTAGCTAGATTAGAAGCCATAAGAATGCTCTTAGGCTATGCATGTATAATGAACTTTAAACTGTATCAAATGGATGTGAAAAGTGCCTTTTTAAATGGAATAATACAAGAGAAAGTATATGTAAGTCAACCCCCTGGCTTTGTTGATAGTGAGTTCCCAAATCATGTCTATAAACTGACTAAAGCCCTCTATGGACTCGAGCAAGCTCCTAGAGCTTGGTATGAGAGGTTAAGCAATTTTCTCCTAGAGAAAGGCTTTAAAAGAGGAAAAGTTGATACAGCACTATTTACTAAAACAAAAGCACACAATATCTTACTTGTTCAAATATATGTTGATGACATTATTTTTGGTGCTACTAATGAGTCTTTATGCAAGCAATTTGGTGAACTAATGCAAAGTGAATTTGAAATGTCCATGATGGGAGAGCGTACCTTCTTTCTTGGGCTTCAAATTAAACAATGCCAAGATGGAACCTTCATAAGCCAAACAAAGTATTGCAAGGAACTACTAAAGAAGTTTGGAATCGAAAGCGCAAAGGAAATGGCAACACCAATGACTCCAGCCTGCTACTTGGACAAAGATGAACATGGTAAATCTATAGATGTATCCAAGTATAGAGGTATTATCAGATCCTTACTTTATCTCACTGCAAGTAGGTCAGATATAATGTTTAGTGTGTGTGTGTGTGTGCAAGGTATCAAACTAATCCTAAAGAATCACATCTTACTGCAGTTAAAAGAATCATGAAGTATCTTTTAGGAACAAAAGAAATGGGGCTGTGGTATCCCAAGGGATCCACTTACACATTAATAGGGTATTCTGACTCTGACTTTGCTAGATGCAAGTTAGATAGGAAGATCACAAGTGGAACATGCCATTTATTAGGAAATTCCCTAGTGTCCTGGTTTAGTAAAAAGTAAACTAGTGTGGCCTTATCCACAGCTGAAGCAGAATATGTTGTAGCTGGGAGTTGTTGTGCTCAAATCCTATGGATGAAACAACAATTAATTGACTATGGCATTTATCTGGATCATATACCATTAAAGTGTGATAACTACTAGTGCAATTAATCTAACAAAGAACCCAATTATGCACTCAAGAACCAAGCATATTGAAATTAGGCATCATTTTATCAGGGATCATATTCAAAGTGGTGATGTTGTGATTGAACATATAGATACAACCAAGCAATTAACTGATATATTCACCAAACCACTAAATAAGGAGAGTTTCTTCTTTATAAAAAGGGAACTTGGCATAATTGATCCTCAAAATAATTGATATCAGATGTTATTTTTGATAATATAGTCAATATGGCAAGCGAGGCAGCACAAGATGTTGAAAATTATGAAGGACATGGGCAAGATGCTTTTATCTAGTCTCAGTTTAGAAAGTGCCCTTAATTGTCTGTAATTCCTTTTTTTTATTTTAGTGTTTTGGATGTTTTGATGTATTGCATAAGTTCTGAAATGATTTATTATCAATGAATGCAAGACTGTTTTTCAGTTTGATTTCAATATTCTCCATAGTTTCTTTTTTATAATGACAAAGGGGGAGAAAGATGAATCATACAACTATTAATTCTGTCTTACATTTACTGTAAAAAAATTTCTCTGATATGTAAATTTTTTTTCTTTGATACCTGAGTATGAACTTCTTTGAAAAGACATACTTGAACTTATAATAAATGCAAGATGATTTTTTTCATGATAATGATATGATAACACTTGATCTTTTGAAAGATATCAATGACACATGGGGAGGATGAAAATGACTCAAGAACCATGCTTACTAAATAGCTGTACTCTGATTTCTTAATAACTAAGGTTAAGTATGGTAAGGTTTGTCATAATCAAAAAAGGGTAGTTTGTAAGACTAAGCCTTCATTCATGTTTTGATGTATGATAAATAAAGTGTATTTTGCATAAGATTTTTGATTTTGACTATGTACTCATTACGTGTTAAGTTGCATGCAAGATCACTCATGAACAAAGAAGCTGACGTCCAACAAAGCAAAACAAGTTGACGTCTAACCAAGTAAAACAAGCAGACGAAGGGATAAAAAGCTGGCGTCCACTAAATTACAACAAGAAGCGCTCGTCCAACAAAAAGAGCTCGTCTAACAAGAAGAGCGTGTCCACTAAAAGTAACAGAGGAGCTCGTCTGCTGATGCGGCACATATAGCTCGTCTAACAAGAAGAGCGCGTCAACTGAAAGTAACAAAAGAGCTCGTCTGCTGATGTGGCACATATAGATCGTCTAACAAGAAGAGCGCGTCCACTGAAAGTAACAGAAGAGCTCGTCTACTGACGTGGCACGTGGAGCTCGTCTACTGAAGTAAAAAAAAAGGAGAGCTCGTCTACTAAAAGTGCCAAATGGAGCTCGTCGACTAATGATATGCGCTTTGAACTTACTAATTAAGATATTAATGAGAATCTCTGTCCACTAAATGGCATATGAAACTCGTCTACCAGTTGAAGCACGTCCAATAACTTGTGTTAGCACTCCCGTCTACTGACGTGGCAAAATGGACGCGGCTATTTGCTATTCTTTCATATAGAAACGGATATTTTACTCTTCAATTAGACTTGGCTATCCTTTCAGATGGAAACAGTTATTTTTCGAGAAGGACGCAAACTCTACAAGAATCAACAGAATCTCAATTCAAGAACAAGAATCAAGAAAACAGATTTTGTTAAATCAGATCCAAATCTGTTTTAAATGATCCCAACGACTATAATTTGTCTTCTATATAAATAGGGATCAAAGGAACACTTTTCATGAACCTAACTCATTCTGATTGTGAAACTACGAAAGATCCAAAAGTGCTTCATCTCTGAGAAAAGTGTGATATTAGTTAGAAATTCAATTTGTATAATCAGACTTTCAGAGTCTTTCTTCTACTTAATTCTTTTCGTGAATTAGTGTGATTAAGAGAGGGTATCTCTTAGGCTTGAACATGGATAGAAGGGATCCTTGGGTATAGAAAAGAAAGTGTGCTTTCTGGTGAATTCTTGAGCAAGGAGGTTATCCTTGTGTTGCTGTAATTGGAATTTTGTAATTGCTGATTATATTGGAGAAAACCACAGAGGTGTGGGACTGGATGTAGGCTTACCAGAGGAGGTAGCCGAACCAGGATAAATCGGTTTGCGTGTTCTTCTCATCTCTAAACTCCATATACTTGTTATATGCACTTGTGTGTTGTGAATGAGTTTTAAGAATACTTGTTAACTTGAATCTTTGATCTACAATCTGTGTTAAACTTGTTATTACTTCTTATAATTCTTCTTAACATCATCACTTGTTCCATAACCTTATTCTTGGGAATTAAAATTGAGTGAAAACCAATTTTCTTTAAAGAAACACTGTTTTGCTTTAAATTGTTGAAAAAGTTTTCAATATCTCAATTCACCCCCCCCCCCCCCCTCCCCTCTTGAGATCGTAGCCACTACCAACACAGAGCTCCTCACGGGGCCTGACCAATTTCTGTTTGAAATAAAGAAAGAAAGGAGAGTGAAGTGCAAGAAACATGGCGGATAAAGTGGATAGTAATTTTGTGCAGCTTGCGATTCCAAGGTTTGATGGTCATTATGTTCATTGGGAAATGCTGATAGAGAATCTCCTCAGATCAAAGGAGTATTGGAATTTGATGGAGAATGGAATACCTGCAGCTCCAGAACAAACAACTCCAGAACAGTTGAAGACTGTGGAAGTGAGTAGGCTGAAAGACTTGAAGGTCAAGAACTACCTTTTCCAAGCCATAGATAGGAGCATCATTGAGACAATTCTCAAGAAAGACATAGTTAAAGATATATGGGACTCAATGAAGCAGAAGCATCAAGGCTCTACAAAGGTAAGGGCTCAGCTGTAAGTTCTTAGAAGAGAATTTGGGGTTCTTGCAAAGAAAGTGAGCCAGTGGATGAATACTTTGCAAGAACCATTGCCATTGCAAATAAGATGAAGGCATATGGTGAAAGGATGGATCAAGTCACAATTTGTGAGAAGATCCTAAGATATATGACTGCAAAGTTTGACTATGTGGTGTGTTCTATTGAGGAATCCAATGATGTGACTACCTTTTCCATTGATGAGCTTAAGAGAAGCTTGATAGTTCATGAGCAGAGAATGAAAGGACACAGGGAGGAGGATCAAGCTCTGAAGGTGTCAAATGAAGGAAGATCTGGTGGAAGAGGAAGGGGTCGTGGAAGTTCTAGAGGTGGAAGAGGTAGAGGTAGGCAATCTTTCAACAAAGATCTTGTGGAATGCTTCAAGTGTCATAAGCTAGGACATTATAAATATGAATGTCCTAGCTGGGAGGAGAATGCTAACTATGCAGAATTTGATGAGGAAGAGGAGATACTGCTGATGGCTTATGATGAAATCAACAAATCATCACAGGAGAAGGTGTGGTTTCTTGATTCTGGATGCAGCAATCACATGTGTGGTAACAAGACATGGTTTTTTGATCTTGATGAGAAGTTCAGGGAATCAGTGAAGTTGGGAGACAATTCAAGAATGTCAGTCATGGGCAAGGGGAGCATCAAGCTGCAAATTCATGGATTGACTCAGGTTATCACTGAAGTTTTTTACATTCCAGAAATAAAGGATAATCTTTTGAGCATAGGGCAATTACAACAGAAGGACTTAACCGTAATCTTTCAGAAAGATACCTGCAAAGTGTATCATCCTGGGAGAGGACTCATCATGGCTACTCAAATGTCGCCAAGAAAGAATGTTTGCCATCAATGCTTCTGTAATATCTCCTTTATGTATGCAAGCCATGAGTAAAGACTCTCACTTGTGGCATTGCAGATATGGACATCTCAGCATCAAAGGCCTGAGAATCTTAGCTCAGAAAGAAATGGTCAGAGGCTTGCCAAAGAACCAGGAATCAGCAGAAGTTTGCACTGAATGTATGATTGGGAAGCAACATCGTGAGGTTTTCCCAAAGAAAGGTTCTTGGAGGGCCTCTAAAACCCTGGAGCTTATTCACTCAGACATATGTGGACCAGTGAAGCTAGAATCCAATAGTAACAAAAGGTATTTCATTACCTTTATTGATGATTACAGGAGAAAGTCTTGGGTTTATTTCCTATCTGAAAATCTGAGGCTCTTGATACTTTTAAAAAATTCAAAGTACTAGTTGAAAAAGAGTAAAAGTCATCAACATTCAACAACCATCAACACAAAACTAAGTAATATGGGTTGGGTTGGGTTGGGTTCAGTGGGTTTATAATTCTGAAACTCATTACCCAACCCGCACTCTATAGGTCCTATATGTTTTTACCCAACCCAACCCAATTACCCGAATCAACCCACAAAATCTGGATTGAGTTGGGTCGGATTGGTTGGGTTCGTGGTTCTACCCAAATCCATGAACACCCCTAGTCCTTGCTGTGTGTCTTATATGATGCCCGTGACCGAGGCAAAAATTTTATGTTATATACAAACATTAGATTTGATTTTCGCAATTAATAACTTTTCTTCCGTTAATGATCTACAAGTATTGTTATTTTTTATAAAACTTCGTTGATCTTTACCTAAAAAAATAAAAAAGTTCATCGATGCCAGTAAATAAAAAGTCTCAAATTTTTTGATTTAATATATAAGCAAATTTTGATTACTTATATTAATGATGTTATTTCCAAAATACCATTCATTTAATACAAATTTTGTTTTCCAATAACGACTCTTTTTATTTCCAACAACACAAGCTTAATAAGTAGCAAGATGAAGGATAATTTAGAAAACTAACTTAATTTTTTAAGTAAGGTCAACAATATTAAATGAGATTAACTAACCACCTTAATATGTATGTTTTATTTAATTTTGGCTTATAATAGAGACCGGAGGGAGTACTTTTTTAAGTAAGTCTAATTTTGTTGAATATATTTTTCATACTATTATTAAATTATACCAATATTATTAAAAAAATAAAAACTTTAAAATACTTGTTTTCTTTTTAAAGAATTAAAATACTTGTTATTATAAGAGAAAAACTTAACATAACAATCTAACTTAATGGTAGAATAAGGTTTATACAGAAAGTGCGTAAAATTTTTATTTTATTTTATTTTAGATATATTTGAGTGCACCAAGTCACTGACCCACGGATAGCAAGGGGACAAATGATCCTCGTTAATTTTAGGTTTAATTGTAACTTTAGTCATGTGATTTCACAAATGATCAGTGTTCGTGATTTCATAAATGAGTGTTAATTCATATAGTTTCAATTACTCAGATTAAGTCTTTTTAATTTTAAGATTGAACAAATCGAATCATAGTTCTAATTGCTTAAATCAAGTTCATGTAATTTCATAAATGAGTGATTTTGGTATCTGTAATTTCACAAATATGTTCTGCATGTGCATTTCCTTTTAATATTTTTTAGCTTCTAGTTTTAGTTTTAGCATTTTTTAACTAATTAAATAAAAATAATCCTACATAAATGTTAGGTCACAAAGGGTTAGTCAGGCCAACAACTCTCGTTAAGTATTGGATGATAGGTTGACAACGAGACCAAATTTACTATTTAAGAACTTTTTTCCAATAATTCAAAAATATATATCAATCAAAGTTCTAGCCTTAACATTAAAGTGATCCCTCACCTTCTAGGAGGTAACACAGTTCATGTGCTTGAAACTAGAGAAAAAAACCTTACAACATTGTTAAGCAATTGAAGAAATAAACAATACACCTCTACATCTTTACATCCCTTTTTGAATCAAAACATTAAACAACCTATACCACCTATATAAGAAAAACCAGTCCCAAATTCAGACCAGAAACAAATATAGAATAAAGTTTCAACAGTGACAGCAAAAAATTGCACCAAACAGCCCCTTGATAAAGCAATTGAAAGTTTGAAACTATAGAAACAAAAATCACCTATTTGTGAAACTTAGTAAACAAAACTAGGATTAAGCCTTTCGCCAAACATGTGTAAACATATAAATCACCCATTTTAATCGATAGAATCTATGTAAACATATAAAACTGAAAGTATACATGAGTTGAGACGGTGGAGACTTTCCCAAATAAAGAGATCTTTAAATTCACTTTATCATACCAATAAGAATAATATTCACACACTACTTTCATTACATCATTCTTGTAATATTTCTTTTTTGAATAATAAAACAAGAGAAACATAATTCTTAATAAACATATTTTTTTCTTTTTATCAACACAAGTGGTCTAAGAAAAAATGGTGTTGGTGAACATTTTCCTAAATACCAAACACCAGAAAAAGTTGAGGCTTACATCATCACCCATATTTATCCAGGAATACCTAGTTCGACATATTTACTAGTTCTCCAAATCAAGTTATATACAACTTACAAATGATTTCAGAAGTACCCCAAACACTACCCTAATAATCCAGAGACTAAGCTCGCTCTCGCAGTGGCCACTCTGATGCAATGTTCTTGAATGTAATGAAGCTGAGAGGGCAAAGGGTTATAGGTGACAACAACTACAACAAACCCTTGGGCGCCTCTGTATGCACCATGTCAATGGCCTAGCGTTCACATTTGTCGAACAAAATCAAGTCACCCTCGTACTGTTTCGAATCATCCATCACAGTTACATTGGACTCACACAAATTTTCAGCAAATTGGCTTCGCTTCTCGCCGCCGTGACAATTGAAAGCGAGAAAGGAAGATTCTGGAATTGAAAACTGCAAGAAAGCACGTGACTTTCAGGAAAAAATGTAGCCTTTTTAAAAATGAAAATTCGAGCAATCCATCCGGGGGTCTCTTATAAGAAGGGACATGGTTTTGGGTGCGCGAGTTCACATCGGTGTTTTGGAGTTGAAGGAAAATGGAGCTGAGAAAGTAGAGTTGGTAGCTATGGAGTTTGAGATTTTGAAATATGAAAAGGTTGGGAGTAAGGAGATGATGCATCCATGGATTCTAAACAGAAATACAGAAACTCGTTTTCTGTAACCGGCGGCAAGGATAGGGGAAATGGTATCAAAGGGGCTGGAACCCGTTTCTTCAAAATTTTTATTTTCTCAAACCGAAAATAATAATACTTTAATAAATAATGAAAAATAATTAATACATAAAAGTATTAAGATATTTTATTTTAAAAAATAAATTTAAAATGCCACGTGGAATTTAATTATCCATGTGGCGCTGACGTGGCGTACATGTGGCAAAGCTGACGTGGCTTCCATCTGCCATGTCAACAGATAACGGACTCTGGGAAACGGCAGGGACCATTTCCTAAACTTTTAAAAATGTAGGGATGCAAACCTATAAAAAAAAGTTTGAGGACTAAAATCAAAATTTGGATACTTTTCAAGGACCAAAACCTTATTTAAGCATTTTTTATATACATTTTTTTTTGGTTTGGTACTCACCCTAATTAGTCATTGGGATCGAGTGAGCCCTCGAAGTATCCCCATGACTTAGATCCTTAGGACCCACTATGGGACTAATCTCCGAGTCGGACGTGCGGTTAGTAAAGCCTGACCAAGGGTTGTTGCATATCCAAGGATCGAACTCGGATAGAGCCCGAACGATTCGTTCGTAAGTAATGGTGCGTTAACCATTGCACTCAATCACTTGGTTTCTATATACATATATTTTAAAAATACATATGTTATGATAAAAATAAAATTAAGTGAAAATATAAAAGAATAAAAAAATGTGTTGCTTATTGTATGTACCGTTGAAGTAAAAATTTGATGAGTAGCTTAAATATGATGTGACACAATGTGATCCACAATAGGAACCGTTTAAGAAACCAAAGTGGGTTGCTTATCAAAATAGCATTGGAGATGCTCTTAGTTATCAAGGATTCATGGTTAATTTAGTTTGGATAAGTCCCTTGCTAATTTATTATTTGGTTTTGGGTACTTCATTTCATCTATATTTTTCACTTCACATATCCATGTTGTGATGTAAAGTGGATATTGTATTAGTCTATTATATTTAACTTTTGAATGTTTTTGAGGTGTTGTTGTCATATTTTGATTTGATGCCAAGTGTATTTATATATTTTATTTTTTGGAAAATTAGTTTATTAGGCTTATATGTTCTGTTTACTTTACTTTTCTTTATGTATTTTTCAGTCGGTTATTACGTTTTTATCGGTTTTAAGGTATCAAATTTGAGGTTTTTGTGCTTCTAGAGTCAATAAGGAAAACTACTTTGCTATAAGTTGTGTTGTTGTTAATTTCCTATTCATGTTTTAGCTACAGAAATTGTTTTCTTAAGTATGCAATTTTTTTTATGTTATTCCAAATCAAGCATCAATAAAAATGCATGTACTGCTCATTAGTCATTTATTGATGCTCAATTTCATTGTGTTGGTAATATTTGCATGCTCCTGATTTTGTTTAAATTTTAAAAACAAGTTAAATTGTTATAATAGATCAATTCCTTCTAGATGGTTACATTTTGTTTACTTGATTGTAATGTTGCTATTTTAAAAAATGGTACTACTCATACTTGTACATCCAATAAAAATGCATCTACTGCTCATTAGTCATTTATTGATGCTCAATTTCATTGTGTTGGTAATATTTGCATGCTCCCGATTTTGTTTAAATTTTATAAACAAGTTAAATTGTTATAATAGATCAATTCCTTCTTGATGGTTACATTTTGTTTACTTGAGTGTAATGTTGAAATTTTAAAAAATGGTACTACTCATACTTATATTCTCAAGAATGTTGTTTTTAAAGAAGTATTCCAAAAAAAATAAAAAAAAAATGATGTGTTTTAAATTCTTTTAATGTATTATTTAATTCATGTGCATATGATTATCTTATTATTATTATTATTATTATTATTACTATTATTATTATTATTATTATTGCTATTACTATTATTATTATTATTATTATTACTATTACTGTTACTATTTTTGTTTTTGTTGTTGTTGTTGTTGTTCTATATTACATTTAAAGTAGTAGTCTCATGGTGTATTACCTTTATTCCTTAGTTTGATAGTAAATTAGTACTTGATATGGATAATATATTTATGAGTTTAATTGGTATGCACTGTCAGTATAAAGATTTTTATACTGTCAAACAATCACAAATCATGGTATGAATGACTTTTAAGGAAATTTGAATAAAAATCAAAGCAATAACTTGGTGATATGTTATTAGCTGTCTATGTGAAAAACATTTACACTGATAGTGTATACCAATTAAACTCTATATTTATTGTTGAAATATTTAAAGTCTAAGCGAAAATATACATTGACCAATTATATTTCTTTTTAATATAATTGGTTGTAAATGTAATATGATAAAAAACTTTAGTTTGGATTCGTCTCTAGGAGCAACCCTACAGAACATCTTAGTTTTAATTTAGACTGGGCTTACCCATTTGCTTTTTTTAAAAAAATAATATTTGGTGATATAATATCTATCAAATGGAAAACAAATCAATGTTTGTATTATTTACTTAATATCTTTAATTTTTCTTATAATTATAAAAAATACTAAACAACTATTATTACTTAATCTCTTCATCAATCAGTATATGTATGTATATATTATATATAATAGTTTTAAATGTGTAATACATAATTAAAAATTTGATATAATACATACACAAATCTTGGTTTTTAGTACGTTGTACTTCATGTAACATGATGAACACCCATTAGTATTATTAAATATTTATTCAATTTTTTCAAGAAAAATTTGGCCTACGCACGGGTAAAATATACTAGTATAAGAAAATAACCAGACAAACATCATTCATGAAAAGTCCATGATATGAGAGATAAGACGGCAATAGAAGCAAAAAACAAATAGGCTCCCTAAACTGCACAAGGAAGTTTATTTTCAAAGAATACAGAGATATGATATTCAATTTCTACTTCTGTCTTAGCATCAGAGTATTGTACAATGAGGAGTTCTTATAGTAAACAAGGTATACTACTTATGTACCTTGTTTCAAATGGGTGAGAGCGGTGTAAACAAATAAAATGAATTGAAAGTAAAAATCAATGATGATGGTGACAAATACAGATGAAGCGATGACCCTACTTCTTCTAAGACATCTGATCATCATTCTAACAAGACAATGCAATTGAAATAGCCAATCCAGGAAGGAGAGAAAAGTGGGGGAGGCTGGAGAAAAAAGAGAACTTTTCTTTGTACTTGGGACCAAATTATCAGAGGATTATTCATTCAGCTTACAGTTCCGAATATAGGGATGATCGTACTTGACATATTTGGTCCAGTAAGACCGATACTTTGTCATGGCAATCTCTAACCATGGCTTCATATTGCCGTTGTAGTGTACCACTGCTGCATTCTCAATCTCCGATCGATCTACATTTGGATTATAACCCAAACCAAGTACATGCCATAATTTATTTAATGGATATGTCAGCCCATAGAATGTCATTAGCCCTGGAGGTAATGTCCCCAGCTTCCACAGCACCCTGTCTTCATTCTAGAACCAAGGAAAAAAAGGTTCAGTGAAAGATATTTTATACTCATCTATTTGTGTGAGAATAGACAAATGGTGTAAACCAATACTATGTCCAAGCGTACTCACCATATTCTGCCACCTGTGATATATGCCAGTGATATCCTTTCTTTTCCACTCCTTCAGATCAAATATGTTCATCCCATATGCCCAACCACAAGCATTTGGATCAAAATTTCTTGCAATATGCGGATTTGAAAAGTTAAGATACTTGTCAAATCGGTGAAAGCTCTCACCACATGTTTCGACTGCACCATTTACTTTCCCATTAAGATTCACAGCCCATAATCCAGTCAAATCCTTCTGAACAACAATGTCATCATCAAGAAAAAGGATTTTATCCAATTTTGGATAAACCTGTGGGAGATAGAATCTCAGATGGTTGAGCATTGACAGATATTTTGGGTTTCTGTACTTCAAATTAGAAGCACCAGTGGTGGGATGTCCTGCCTTGAAATAATACTCCTTCATTTTTGCAGATTCAAGCTGCCGCAAGACCGGACAGTAGGATGCGTTCAACCACTTAAAATCATCAACATTTTCAACATGGATTGTAGCTTTTCCAGGAGGGTTCAACAGAAACCACATGTTCATGGCTCCAAAATTTAGTTTATCAGTAACAAGGTGAAAAACATGCTTTGAAGGATCCTGCAATGTTGAAGACAAGAACTTCAAGACAATGAAGGCTGTTGTACCCAAAAAAAGAAAAAAGACAATGAAGGCTGCTAAAATAATATAATTTATCAAATCACAGGTGTACTGTACATGCAAAATATGTGCGTCCTATGGTCAAGGCACAAATTAATTTCCATCTGTAACTGTAAAAGGAAACAATTAATAATGCATGAGAAAGAGCAATCACTGGTATGGTAAAAAGACAGTCTGAGTCACCTTTGCATTCTTAATAGTTGAGTTGACAACCACAGATGCAGCCAAGACATTGTCTGAAAACAGTGCATAATGATAAAGACTGGGATTCTCCAAGTTCTCACTCCTAGGGAACTTTCT
Organism: Sophora flavescens; assembly: GCA_030762895.1. Classification (NCBI taxonomy): domain Eukaryota; kingdom Viridiplantae; phylum Streptophyta; class Magnoliopsida; order Fabales; family Fabaceae; genus Sophora; species Sophora flavescens. Next base: position 145,245,796 of record CM061065.1, read on the forward strand.
CTTTTCAGGAGGAAGGAGGAAGTAATCTATGGTAAGGCGCATGGATAAGCAATGAATTCCATTTGGTATGGTCTTAGCAGCCAACTGACTTAGGAATGTGCTCTGTTTCTTCATGCTCCTAACCTGCTCATCAGCTGTTTGTAACATTGCCCTCAGTTTTCCAGTGACCAACTTGCAGTCATACAATTGCTCTCTTGCTTTTGACAAAACTTGGCCCATAGCCTTTATTTTTTCATGTGCACTGGAGATAATTAGACACTCAGTTAAGTCAGCAAATACAGACAAAAGACAGAAATGCAGATAAATATACACCTCAAAGAAAATTACACATAGCTTCCTACCTGTGATGTAGATCTGCATCAGAAGTTGCATCACTTAAAGCACGTTGACTCTCTTTGAGCCGAAATTGCAGTTCTTGGTACAATTCAAGCTGCTTCTTCGTCTTTGCAATACTCAAATATACCCTAGCCATAATTATCTGATCCCGCATCAACCGAACAGTAGAATCAGCATTCTCAGTCTCAATTTCTTTCCTCCAAATGCTGTATTTACCCAGAACGGCTGACTCCACTGATCTTGAGCGTTCAATAGCTGAATTTTCAAGTTTAACAATTACTTCATCATCCTGTTTTACCAACTCAGCAGCACGCTTTTCTCGCCTTTTCTCTATTAATTGCTGCATAAAAAATATTGTAAAGAACATGAAACAAGTTTATTTTCAGCCTAATTTAACAAAATGAAGAATCACTCCATGTCATGTTTCAAAGGGACATTATATGTTTGGGCATTGGTTCAATGTTTGGTAATGTTTGCCACAAGTAATGTACTAAGAATGAGTTTAGTTGGGATAAGTTGGGGTAAAAGTAAATGACTAAATTTGTCAAAAAGAGAATAATAATGTTAAAATAATATTTATATTGTAAGGAAGGACAAAATTGTAGAACTCCAACATGTGCCAAAATGTATTCTGGACAGATTGTTCATTGTAGCTAAATGAATGTTTAGCCATTCAAGGTGGAAATTACTTTTGCCTAAAAAGAAGACAAAATTGAGGCAGAACATATACCCACAGTACAAGCTTACACTAGCCTAAGGTGTATCCAAGCAAGCTATATGTAAGAACAACAAAAATATCAAAGAATAATGCTCACCCTCCGTGCTTGCTGTACAGCACTATCAGTCCACTGAGCATGACCATCTGCATCGATAAAAAAATTGAATCAGAAACTAAATTAAGCTACAACATAGGTGTATTATATGATATATAGAGTATGATACCACGGTATTACCACCTGAAGATTTGCCTTCCTTCATCTTTGGTTTTTCTTGTTTAACAAGTGTTGTTGGTTGCTTTAGCTTTAATGAAAAGAAGAAGAAAAAAGTTAACACATGCATTAAAATTTTGAAGCAATAAACAAACAATAATTTTTTTTGAAATACAGGAATTGAAAGTTCCATGCAGAAGCACATCAGTCTTTCAAACCTCGTATGTAGCATTTGAAGTCTCTAATCCAACAACTCTCCATGAAGCAGACAAATTATTTTTTCTGAAATTGTCAAGACTCAAAGGTCCCATATCATTTGTGCTTGATACAATAACATCAAGAACCTAAAAGATAATATTTATCAGAAAAACAAGAAGTACTCTTGACATGAAAAAATGAAATGTGAAATATGGATCAAAAGCAAATTTTTATAAGCCAGTGCTTGCCTCTTTCGAAAAAAGTGATTTCAGGTCCTGCAATGCCTGCCATTCTCTCCATTTGGCAACCTATAGCAGTCAACAACTTTGTGTTAAAGAAAACAAATAAAAACATCTAGAAGCTATACCCAGTATTTAAATATAGCCATTATTGCATAAAACAGGCTACCTGTTTACTTGTCACAGCTGAAATATCACCTTGATCTGCTGCACAATGCATTTGAAGTAATTAAACTAACTTAAACTAATAAATATGTGCAGATAGAGAAATTAATAGATATGTTAAAAGGACTTTTTTTATCTTTCTGTTTATTGAAGTGAATTGGAGAAGATAAAGTATTTTTCCTGTCAGGGACATTCTACCCCATTTTAATTCTCACAAATTAACAGTCTCTAACAACAAAAATGAGGGCTGACAAAGCCTATCAACCATGAGTCCTGTCACTTAAAAGAGGGAAAAGGCAAATTAGTTCAACTGTTATTTCATTATCATTTATCACAAATTTTAAGCCATCATATTTTATGTCAAAGTAAAATTAATGTCAAAAGTAAAATTGGTCTTCTTATTTACAAACAATTATGCTGCACCAAGACATTGCAAGTATAATATCAGATAAAAAACATACAGGGACAAAACAATTTAAAACAAAACTAGCACATGACATGAGCAGGTCTGTAGGGAAGAGTACCAAAAAAAAAATTTGTATCACACTTTTATACATTATAAATTAACAAGTGTTAGAACTAATAAAAATTGATATATTTATGGGTTCATTCCAATCTTAAAAAATTACAAATTTCAGTGTTTAAGGGCTGTTTACAAAATTTTAGGTTAAAACTTGAACATTTGAACTCTGGAAACATAAAATTCCAAAAATAAAATGTATATACAAGTGTTTGAGATGATAACGTATCTGAGACATATTCGGTTTCAGGCAAAGCACCAAAATTCAAGTATACATGCTTCTATTTACAATAAAATAAATTGACCACTTCATCAATCTTTCAACTACAGTCTTACTATTACAAACCTTTTGCCATCACAACCACAGCAGTACTAACATACAATAAGTCAAAAAAAAAGTGGTTCTTCCTACTCGCATATAATAAAAACAGAACAAGTCAGTGAAAAGTGATTGAGATAAATAAACCAAAACAAAACAGAGAAATGATGTATTTATTACAGAAAAAAAAAACACAAATATCAAGAGAAGTAAATTAAATTATTGGGGAAATTACAGTTTAGCTACTTGATATCCTTTGTGTTTTAGAAATTACACTAACCTCCCTTGAAACTTATGTTATCATTACACTTACCGCCTCTAAAGAGATGATAATTGAAATTACACTTAACTACCCTAGAGGGAGGTGGGTGTCGCTTTTCTAACAAGAAAGGTGCTGAGTATAATTAAGTCAAACATCAAGCGAGGTCAATGTAATATTTTCTAAATTATTCTATTATTTTATCAAACATAACGAATGAAAAGAACACAAAACAACCATGTCATTGTAAAACCAGAGTTTATGATAATCCTATGTCATTGTAAGATTAGGTGATTGGCTTCACTTATGATTGATGAATTGCTTGAGAGAAACCCTCTCAGCTTCATAAATTTACAAAGTGTAGAATCAAATCCCTTGATTTTAGGGATTGAGCATATCTCCTATTGACAATGGATATATGATAAACTAGGAAACTAAATCAACCTATACCAACAACATATCAAAATAATCAAAACAATATCAACACTCCCCCTCAAGCTGGTGCATAGATGGCATAAGCACCCAGCTTGTCACATATGTAAGTTATTCGTGAACCATGTAGAGACTTGGTGAAAACATCTGCAAGTTGATCATTAGAATTGACAAATGAAGTACTGATCTCCTTTGAAAGAATCTTGTCTCGAATGAAGTGACAATCAATCTCTATATGAATAGTGCGTTCATGGAAGACAGGATTAGAAGCAATGTGCAAGGCTGCTTGATTATCGCAAATCAACTGTATAGAACCTATCTTGCAAAACTTTAACTCTTGAAGTAGATGTTTTAACCATACAAGTTCACATGTTGTGAGAGCCATAGCTCTATATTTTGCTTCTGCGTTGGATCTCGCAACTACACTCTGCTTCTTACTCTTCCAAGAGATGAGGTTACCTCCAATGAAAACACAATACCCAAAAGTTGACCTCCTATCACTTGGAGATCCTGCCCAATCCACATCTGTATAGGCAATAATGTTTGTTTGACTTCTGTTCTCATACATTAGCCCCTTTCCAGGAGATCCTTTAATATACCTTAAAATGCGAATCACTACATCCCAACGACTGTCACAAGGGGAGTTAAGAAACTGACTTACAACACTGACAGCAAAGACTATATCTGGTCTGGTCATAGTGACATAATTCAACTTTCCCACCAACCTTCGATATCTGCCTGGATCTGAGTACGGCTCCCCCTGATTTGGCATGAGCTTAACATTCGGATCCATAGGAGTATCCACCGCTTACAATTTAGCATCCCAGTTTCTTCCAAAATATCAAGTGCATACTTCCTTTGACAAATGGAAATGCCTGTTTTTGATTGAGCAACCTCAATACCAAGGAAATATCGCAACCTGCCCAAATCTTTGGTTTGGAAATGCTGAAACAGATAGAACACAGAATGGTTAACCTCACTACGAATCATGCCAAACTGCTGTATGACCTTACTAAACCTCCCAAACCAAGCTCGAGGTGACTGTTTCAACCCATACAATGACTTCTGAAGTTTGCAAGCAAGACCTGACTCCCCCTGAGCTAAGGCTAGCAAAATTATCCATTTATCCATTATACATTCGGTCCATCCATGAGAAAATTCATCCAATCCATCCATCTATCAAAAAAATATATAAATGGATTGGATTGTTTTTGTAGTGGATGGTTTATGATCCATCCAATTATTTTCTAAATCCATTGGATCAACAACCAAAAAGTAGTGGATAAATTTTCATCCGTTCCAAATATTTTTTTAAATCATTTTCATAAAAAAAAACCATGTAATTTTCTACTGTTTCTATTATTTTCTCTTCATTATTTTCAATTTTATTTATTTGTTTTTTTATTAACTAATTAAAAGTGATAAAAACACGTCACATGCTCCGCGAAACGACGAGGTGGTGATATATTTGAAGTTTTGAACTGTTATTTAAAATATTTTCAACTAATTATCAATGTGAATTACCTGGACCAAATGAAAGCAAAATTGTATTTCGTTATTTAGACTGTACGACGAACGTCCATGCTTCCAATTCCAACGGTGATTACTGGGATGTGGATTCACTGCAGTCCAAATATTGACTGCAGATGATCCTAGCCTCACAATATTTTTTTAACATAAAAAATGAAAACATAAATCTTAAACTTTTGTTTTTCCACCGTTAGATGATAACTGCGTCTCCCTGCAGTCACTTTTGGACTGCAGGGAATCTTGGTCCGTGATTACTGGGTAGGTTACGGAATAGAGAGAGAAAGAGAGGGTAGAGAGAGAAAATATAGAGGAGAGAGAGAGGGAGAGAGGGAATGGAGAGAAAATATTTTAAAAATATATATATAATTATTTAATTTTTAATAAAAAAACTATTTAATTTTCAAAAATATTTTCGTGGATGGATCGGATATCCATCCGTAAAATAGTTGTTAATGGATGGATTGGATGGTTTTTATTGAATGAATCATGGATGGATTGAATTTTTTTAATAAATTTTTAGTGGATCATAATGGATTAACGGATTGTTTCTAATCCATCCATTATAATCCGAATAAAAATTTATCAAATCCATCCATTTGCCACCCCTACCCTGAGCAATAAACCCAGGTGGTTGCTCCATATAAATCTCCTCCAACTCACCATGTAAAAAGGCATTTTTGTTGTCCAACTGATATAAAGGCCAACAAGAAATAGCAACCATGGATAAAAAGAGACGAACAGAGGTCATTTTAGCAACAAGAGAGAATGTATCACCATAGTCAAGACCATAAATCTGAGTATATCCTTTAGCCACAAGACGAGCCTTCAAGCGATCCACAGTCCCATCGGGACCAACTTTGACAGTAAAAAACCAACGACAACCAATAGTAGACTTCCCAGGAGGAGAGGGAACAAGAGCCCAACTGTGGTTAGATTCCAATGCTGTCATCTCATCAATCATGGCCTGTCGCCATCCTGGATGGGATAGTGCTTCCTGAACAGTTTTAGGAATAGAAATGGACGACAAAGCAAATACAAAGGCATAATGGGAGGAAGATAAACGATGATAACTTAGAAAATTATAAATAGGATGAGGATTGCGAGAAGAACGATTACCTTTGCGAAGTGCAATGGGAAGGTCAGTGGTAGGCTCAGGTTGGGCCGGAATCGACGGAGACGGAGGAGCACGAGGAGAGTCACTGGTGTCTACAATGGGTGCAACCTCCAGAGTAGTAGGACGAGGACGACGGTGATAAGTGAGACGAAATGGCTCCATGGGGTACTTAGGAGCAACAGGGGCAGCCTCTTGTATATGTGAGACAGGTGGACTTAAAACGGGAGAATCGAGGACTGGAAAAGGCAAGACTTGAGAAACAGACTCCGACAAGACTTGTGAGGCAAAAAAAGGTGTATCCTCGAAAAAGGTAACATCTGCGGAGATATAAGAAAGATTAGTGGATGGAGAATAACATATGTACCCCTTTTGAACCCGAGAATAACCAAGAAAGATACACTTAATGGCACGGGTAGCAAGTTTGTCGAGACCTGGAGCAACATTGTAGACAAAACATGTGGAACCAAAAACACGACGGGGACAGTATCAAGGGGTGCCTGAGGATAAAGAAGAGAGTGAGGAACCTGGTTATTAAGAACAGAAGATGGCATTCGATTTATTAAATAACCTGCAGTGAGAACAGCATCACTCCAAAATTTCAAAGGGACATTAGAATGTAACAAGAGAGTACGAGCTGTTTCAACGATATGACGATGTTTGCGCTCAATCACACCATTTTGTTGAGGTGTGTGAGGACCAAGGTTCTAAATTGCGGTTGCGGTCGTGGATGCGGTTGCGGTCATTGCGATTGCGCTCGTGGATGCGGTTGCGGTCATTGCGATTGCGATCGCTGCGGCGCGGACTGCAGCCGCTGCGGCGTGAAATAATTTTATGTTCGCACCAAATCTAAAAAATATTGTATAATTATTATAATTCTTCATATATCTGAATCGAGAAGAGGATAGCAAAAATAGAGAAAAGAAACAAATTGCTAAATCATAAAGGAATAATTCTTGCATCTAAATGCTTTGGGGGCCTGAAATTTTTTTAGTTTTGGAAAAAAATTTGAACGAACGGTGCTGAAAATAGGTGTTGCGGCCTGATGCGGTCCGATGCAGTGTCTGCTGCGGTGCTGATGCGGTTGCGTTGTGGCCGCAACGCGTGAAAAGGGATCACACCGTAATTGCGGCCTGATGCGGTTGCGCTGCGGTCCGCAACCGCAATATTGCGGCCGCAATACATGATGCGGTCCGCAATTTAGAACTATGGTGAGGACAACTCGATTGATGAACTATACCATGAGATGCCACGAAAGAATTAAAAGGGGAAGAGAAATATTCTTTGGCATTATCATTGCGTAAGATACGAATAGTTTGTCCAAATTGATTATGTATTTCAGCACAAAATTTTTGAAAAATAGTGAATAACTCAGAACATGCTTTCATTAAAAATAACCAGGTACAACGAGAGAAATCATCAATGAAAGTAACAAAATATCTATATCCTAAGACAGAAGAAATACGACTTGGGCCCCAAACATCAGAATGAACAAGACTAAAAGGAGACTTTGCGCTACCTGTAACCTTGTTTGGAAAGGATGCCCGAACATGTTTTCCAAGCTGACATGCCTCACACTCCAATGCCTGTAAATTAAAGAGATGAGGGACCATTTTCTTTAATTTATTCAAACTCGAATGACCCAAACGACGATGAAGAAGACTAGGAGACTTTGTGGCAGCACATATGGTGGAGGATGGAGGTTGTAAGTAGTAGAGACCGCGTGACTCAGATCCTGCTCCAATCGTCTTCCCCGTACTCTGGTCCTAGATAGAAAAGGAAGTAGAAGTGAAGGTTATGGAACAATTGAGAGATCGAGTAAGTTGACTAATAGAAATTAAATTAAAAGGACATCCAGGTACAAATAAGACTGAATTTACAGACAGAGAGGGAATAGGTGAAGCCTGACCAATACCAGTGACTTGAGTTTTAGAGCCATTAGCAGGGGTGATATGATGTGGTGTTTTAGTAGAGGATAAAGTAGAAAAGAGAGGAGTTACCAGCTATATATCAGAAGCACCAGAATCCAAAATCCAGGAACCAACAGGAGATGAATGAGAGAAACAAACCGTAGAATTACCAGAATGAGCTATAGTTGCTGAAGATGAGACCCTTCCCTGTAGACCCAGAACCAACACCAGAATTGACGTCAGAACCTTTGAAAGTGGTGGTGGTTGAATCGGACATGGTGAGAAGGAGAAAAATGAAAGTTCTTGAATGCGGACTTTGATAGTCAAAAAGAGGCCAGACGACGCCGGAGAACAGGACAGAGGTAATGCACGGACGAAACGACGTGTGTACGGCGGCGCGTGGATCTCGCGCGCGAAGATTTGCAGATGGTGGCGGAGCGTGTGGCAGAGATCGAAGGTGGGTCTTCTCGGAAACGAATCGCCGACGATTTCTGAGTTGTCTGGTCACCTTACTTTGGTGACCGGAGACGATGGCCGGAAATAGTGGCCGGAGACGGTGACCGAAAAATGGTTCTTGACCAGATCAAACCCTAGCTCTAGATACCAACTTATGATTGATGAATTACTTGAGAGAAACCCTCTCAGCTTCATGAATTTATAGAACAATGATTACGAAGTGTAGAATCAAATCCCATGATTTTATGGATTGAGCATATCTCCTATTTACAATGGATATATGATAAACTAGGAAACTAAATCAACCTATATCAACAGCATATCAGAATAATCAAAACAATATCAACAGCTTCTATTTGGTGAAAGCACACGATCTTTTCTAGCGGGTTTCCCTAAGGGTTTGTTTGAGAGTTAGGAGGGGAAAGGTTTGAAGAGGGAGGGGGAAAGGAATGGGGAAGGGAAGATACTCCCCCACCTTTCATGGGGGTTAATTTTTTAACAAAAAAAACCCAAAACCCAATTTGGGGGAACTAAAAAAATGAACTAGGTAAGGGTTTTGGAGGGCTTTGGAGAATGATCCTCCCTTCCACTCCCTTCCCATCCCAGCTCCCGAACAAACCCACATATCCAGAGCCCAAAAGGATTTTTGAGCTTTGCTCTATTAATGTTTTCTTTATGTCATTGTTTCTTTATTATCCTATTTTCCTTACGGAGGATCTCTTATCCTCCAAATTCCTAGGAACTTTATTATCTTCGTCTAAATAATTTCTTCTTGTTCCTTTTTAAAATAATGCTTAACCCTTTAACAATCCAATAACAACATCCCATAAATTGTGAAACTGGAAGGTTGAAAACCGTAGCAGAATTCTTAGAGTAAGTAAATGGAATTAATCAGCATGAGTGTTGCAAACAATATAATCCCAGTCAACCACCAACAAAAATTGATCCTAGCAGTAACCATAAGGCGGTACCCAAAAGAGTAGGGGAGTACAGGTGGTACATAACAATAACCCAGGTGATCTTAATTACATTCCACCAAAAAGCTAATTATGTTAAGGATGTTGCATCAAAATATTTTCAAGAGAAAAGGAGGGAAACACAAGAAGCTGATTATGGGTTATCTCTATCTACATGAAAGAATACTAGGCTTAGCTTATTATAATTTTTCACTGCTTCAATCTACTATATTATAGTTGCACAACATTGTTAATTGGAGAGAGGCGAAAGTGGCAAAATAGCAGAACCACAGGTTCCTCATCAACCTCCACTTCTATATTATCCATTGTTGCAAAATAGTTGCTGACAGGAACCTAAGGCCAATGTCCTCCCTATTGGGTTGTTCCCTGTTACTCCCATGCTGAATCACTCTTTTCCAACGCTATAGTCAATACTCAGTAGTCACACCACACTTCATCTGACAGCTAATTCACAAATCCCTATGATCTCCAAAGAAAGCACAAGGAGGAAACATTCACCATAATTTCCATTATTTCTTTTCTTATTCCACAAATGCTGCCAGCTATAAAATCAAAAGAAAATTTGTTTTCAGCACTTAAAGCAAAGCATACACCCCTACCAACCCATGACTTGCCATTCATGCCTTGCAATCACTGGACCCTGCAATCTAATAAAGAGAACTTAATACAACAATGTGAAGAAGTCCAGCATCGCAGTTTAGTTAGAGGAACTACAGTTCTATCTTAGAATACACCCTGTCATCAGCTAGAAACTAACAAAATTGCATGAACATCACATCAACATTTCACCAGTGTCCCAAATCCTTACTACAAAGATGCCGGATCAAGAAATAGATCGTATCTCAAACTAAACCAACTCCTAAATAATTGAATTGCAGAATAAAAGGGGAAGGACAAGAACACCTCATAAATTCATAAAAGCAGTGCCTTCGGAGAGACTGCACGACTAGCCAAGTTTACTACTTCCAGAACTAGGCCTCCTTTCCACTGCCATATGAAGCAAACATCTTGCAACCCCAAAACACCAAACGAATTACCCTTCCATTATCTAATTTCCCACCGCAACAATGAAATGAAAACAAGTAATAGCAAGGGTACACTTAAAAAAAAAAAAAAAAAAAAGAGGAATAGGAAGATAAGGTGACGACATGAAATCCACAACAATTAATCGGCGAAAATCCCACGGCAACGAACAAATCCAATCAAGGTAACAACTTTCCATTTTTAGCTCTTGAATTCAAAGATAACGTGGAAACAAATGACATGGGACCCACAGCTCATATATCCTCAATTAATGATGCTAGCCATGCACATGAGAAACTTTGGACAAAGAAGAAAAAATCCTTTTAAAAAGGACTCAATGTCTCCAGTTGTGTTAATATGTGGTGCTTGGTTCTTTGCATGTTGTGCATGGCTTGAACGGAAAGGGTACAACAATTCTCATAGTCATAGGCAAGCAGTGTGAAGGAACAGTGGTTTAAAAGGTGGGGGATGGATTGACATTCACCGTTCAGTGGCATTTGGTGTCCCCATCTCATTTGCAATTCATTGAAGAAAAGGATGCAGAACCCCCTAATTCTAATGGTGTTATTGGCATGGTGGAGGCTGAAACAAGGAAGGTGGAGGGTGTGACACTATGGAGGTTATAGAATCTGTGCCTGAGACTCAAGAAGTGGAGGGTATGTGTAAGGAGGAGGGAGTGCAGTTTTCCATGGAAACTGCTTCCCGGCTTGATGTGTTTCTATCTACATCATTTTTCCTTAATGATAGAGTTCAATAACATGTCTATTCTCTCCTGGAATATAAGGGAGCTGCTACTTGCTAGTAGGGAAGAAAGAAGGGTTCTTCGTGAGTTGGTGTCTAAGCTTCATCGAACTATTTTTACTGTTTAAGAGACATATTCCATTCGATAAGGTTAGCATTTTTTTGGAAGTGTTTGGGATATACTCAAGTAAGTATTCGGGAATCTCAAGGGTATTCAGGAGGGATTTGGATCCTTGCAACGCAGTGTGAGTTTTTTACAATATTGTATCTAATTTTCATCATGCATTGTCAGTCAGGGTTTCTCTTGGTTAGAAGGAATGGGTGTTTTCCGCTATCTATGGTAATCTAACTTATTCAGTGAGACCTTTTCTTTGGGATCATATAGTGAACTTAAGGAGCCAAATTCAAAGTCTGTGGCTGCTCATTTGTGACTTCAACGAAATTCTCTTACCTTCTAAGGTCAGTGGTGGTAGTGGTACTTTTCATTCCTCGAGAGCATCTGCATTTGCAGAAGTCTTATCAGGGGGTGTAACCTTGTTGACCTCAGTACTATAGGGAGTAAGTTTACTTGGATTAGGAATTGTCGGGGTGGTAGGCAAGTTTCTAAACAGCTTGACCAGGGCCTGACTGATTGTGATTGGTGGGCGTCCTTCAAAGAAGCAAAAAAGGAACATTCATGCCGTCATCATTCAGACCATACGCCGCTCTTGGATGACTCTCCCAGATTATACTTGGATGGTAAAGAATGTTTGGGTTGGCAATAGTCTTGGTGTGGTGTCGAAGCTTCAGGATGCTAAAAATGGCTCTATTAGATTCAATTAAGATGTCTTCCGTAATATTTTCAGTCGTAAACACTGTACAAATTCATAAAACCTTCCAGCCAGAGTCAATGCAGTGATGTCAGTGACACTGCAAGACTAGTCAAGTTCACTACTTCCGGAACTAGGCATCCTTTCCACTGCCATATGAAGCAAACATCTTGCAACCCCAGAACACCAAACGAATTACCTAATTGCCCACCACAACAATGAACTGAAAACAAGTAATACCAAGGGCACACTTTCAAAAACACTCTCCTTTTTAGGCTTTTGCCCTTCTAACTAAGGACTGAACCCTAGAAAACTAAGGGGGAACTAAACACTTCTCAATTAAACTAACAAAACATATGTTAACCAAAATAAATAGAAACAAGTTACAAACAGTAAAAAAATCAATACTGAATCCACATTTTTCATTTCGAGATCTGCAAATGCTTGAAATACAGCAAAGGAAAATCAACAAGTAGAGAACTAACCTGCAGCGTAGAGGCCTCGACCGAGGAAGAAAACCAGAGGCACAAGAACGCAGAGGAGAATGAAAAGGAGAACGGTGAAATGAGATCCCTTAGTTCTATTCTTGGCGAATGAAATCCCTCGCTTTGGTGCCATTGCGAATCTCAGAAACATTCAGAAAAAGGAATACCGGAAAGAGAGAGATATGCTGAAATTGAAGTTGGATCTGATTGGAGAGTGAGGGTTTATGGAACAATGCTAGTTGAAATCCATCGAATGGAGCAAGGAGAACTGTGTGTGTGTGATTCGGAGTTTTGAAACCGACAGAATGAATCACAATGTGACAGAGAAAGATCACAAATCAATGCGTGAAATCCGTGTGCGACAGTGATAGAAGAAGGAAGAAAGTTATTAGAGAGAAAAAGGAGAGAGCAACGAACATGTTAAACTTTTTCTCTCTTCGGTTTCGGATATTTTCTTTTCATTTTTGTTTTTGTTTCTTTTTACTGTTTTCTCGCTCTTTCCATCGCTTTCCTTCTTAATTTCTTAGATATCAATCATATGATGCGAGGCCATTATTTTATTTTGTTCCATGCTGGTGTTTCCTCTTAACACTTCAGTTGTTTATTTTTTTTATATACAATAAATAAATATAGTTTTATTTATAGTTGAATGAAAAGGAAATAGTTTATTAGAATATAGGGTTACTATTTTTGAGCCTACTTAAAAGAATTCAAAATGGAGAAAGTTGTGTTTTCTGTGTCTCCGACGAGGGGTGAACCTGGAAGGGTTTAGCAAGGTGGAAACACGATGAAACCAACTAATGATGTCATTTCGAGACAAGGTTTTGGAACTCAATCCACCACTACTTCCAAAGAAAGGGCAAATATGTTGAAGCAAAATTTGGTGAGGGTTGAACTAAAATGATGAATAGACTTAATTCAGAGGTTTTTCTCAACGATAAGTGTGTGTTTGGATTTCATTGTAAATTTAAGTTTGTCCAACGCAACAAATTCTTTCTTTCACATTGGATCCGCATTTTATTGCAAAATTGTCATTGAAATCCCATACACAAAACCAATCATAGCCTAAGATGTTGGAGAAGATGTGTGTCTTTCATGGTAAGATGTTTTGGTTATCAAACTCTTTGGGAAATCCTTAGTTACCTTACTATCGGATAATGTTTCAAGGCGTTATGAAGGGGATCCATGAATGTTATTTGACCATTACCTAGCAATCCAAAATTAGTCACCAAACTTTGTTTCACCTGCTGCTCAGATTCATTTTTCGGGTCTGAATCTAGTTTTCCATGACGAGGGTTTCCTGTTACATTAGCATCAGTGTTAGGGTTCCTTGTCAAAGTGGATATGAATATTGCTAATGTGTCTCTGAGGGGAATTTGCAAGGATGTGTGTTGAGATAGACTTGTTGTGGCTTAAGGACCATAGGTATCGAGTGTAATGTGAGGAATTATGTGACACCCTACTACCCTGCATGTTATAAAGCAATTAATAAAAAAAGCAATTAAAACAAAACATGCATTTCCTGGAAAACTAGACTCAGACCCGAAAAATGAATCTGAGCAGCAGGTGAAACAAAGTTTGGTGTCTAATTTTGGATTGCTAGGTAATGGTCAAATAACATTCATGGATCCCCTTCCATTACTTTAGTTCCTTCACTTTCCATAACATAAACATAAACACCCAACCGCGATGTCACAATTCAGAGCTGGTACAACCGTTTCGGAAAATATCCTCATAATATAATTGAACAACTAACTAACAAGAAATGCCCTAACTATGAGTGGTAGTTCCTCAGAGTCACTCCTCTCCGGGCTACTCGTCATCCTCTGCAAGATGCCAATTAGGCCTACAAACAAACAGAAAGAGGGGAGTAAGAATCATGTAAACATATACGGCATGGAGATAGGAAGCAAGGTAAAACATACAGCATAGCATCATCGTAACATACATCAATATAGATATATATATCAACATCCAATCAACATCATATCAACCAAGTATGCTATGCAGTACAATGCAACACTACTCCATTACTCCAACATGCATGTGGATCCAAACTAACTCAGGATGAACGACTTTGGAGTTAAATATCCACATTGAGAATCTACTCAATGCTGGAGAATCTACTCCCTGGATAGCCAACGCATCAAACCAACGAATGCCTCGTCACGGGGGCGCACAATTACCAAACCTTGGGTAACCTACCGTGGATGACCAGATCGTCGTACTTTAGGATGAACTCCCCTATGTCGAACATCCACCAACAACAACATCTCCAATGATACATGCAGCACACAACAAACAACGGCAACCGCCACCTCCTTTGCTTCGACGGAATCACTTGAAGACTTCAGTGGAATCGACCGCAGCGGAAACTACCACAACACTTAAACCTTTAGCGGAATCAATCGCAACACCTTAGACCCAACCGGGTCAAGACCTCCTTGGAGCAAACTCTTGGCCACCAAGGTACAACATCAACAACACCTTAGACCCAAACCGCGGGGTCAAGGTTCCCTTGGCCAAAAGCACCAAGGTACAACTCATCAACGTGCAATAACCCAACGGTTACCGACTTAACCATCTTAATTAGTCTTTAATCAAGTGATCTAACCTTCATCATTGATTAACTATGTCATCTTCATCGTTGGGGGGAATTGGGGTTAAAAACCCCTGTTTAAGTCCTTAATCTCATATTCTGTCCAGAGGGGTGAGCAGGGTCGTGCTAGACCCCAGCACAGGTGTGCTGCCACTTAAGTGGAGCACGGTCATGCTTCATTTTGAGCACGGTCGTGCTCAGATGCATGGGTGTGCTCCTCTGCTGCACGGCCGCACTGAATGTGCGACCATTTTCCAGAATTCAAACTAGGAGCACAGGCGTGCTCAATGCACGACAATACTGTTCTGGGCAGAGTTCACATCAATTTTAGCGATTAAGTTTAGGGATTAATTCTATTAATCCTAAGCCAGTTAACAACATATTCTAGGACTAAACGTCATTATCAACATAGTAACGACACTATCATCACAATCATGGTATCAAGCAACAACATTATGGCAATAGCAACCATCAACATATCATCAGGTTCATATAACCAACATAAACATCAAGAACGTAGTATGAACATAGGCATATAAGCAACATATTAACAACCAAGATCATGTTATCATAATCAAACAAACCATCATATTAATAATATACACATACACAACAAATCGGGGTCATGGGACCCCTTTACATTACACTACCCCCAATGCCTATGATATACACTACCCTTCTCCCCATACCTGGATTGAAGGTAGCTCTAACAATGGTCCTAACCGCAAACTGTTCCCAAATCTTCTAACGGCTTACACCGGTACTAAGCCTTGGATCAACAGGACACACAAATAATTAGTTCCCAATTCAATATTATGAAAGGAAACCACGAAAAGGAAACCTTACCTATATATATCAAGCACAGATGAAGCAAACTTCCTAAGAGGTCTCTAATACTCAAAAGAACCGACTGAGTATGAAGAGAAAGGGAGGAGAAACGGTTCTGGACGCAATAGGGTGGCTGCTGCTACCAAAATAGGGTTAAAACGTAACACCTGAGCACGGGCGTGCTCCCCACTAAGTACAGTCTTGCTTAACTTGGCGTCACCGAGACGCGGTGATAAGCCTCTGGCTCATCTAGTTTTATGACTAGTATGACCGTGGTTTTGTGCCGATTATATCTCGTTTTCACCCAAATTAGGCCTGATTGTCCTCAAGCAAGGTTTTGAGTCCCTTAAGTAGTTTTAGGGTTATTTAGCCAGTTTTTGAGTCAAATAAAGCACTTATGGCTATTTCATGTTTTCAGGTTGACTTAGAGTCCAAGGAATGAAGGAAACAATGGAAATTGCAATCTGGAAACACTCGCCACGCGAGCAGATACTCGCCCCGCGAGAGTGAGGACCAGCCGAGTGCGGAAAAGTCATGTTCTGCGCCTCGCCCGCGAGCTACTTCTCGCCTCGCGAGCCTCGAAGTCGGCAAGCGATGACGGTCATCCCGTGACACCCATCACGGGCGTGAAGAGAAACCCCGAAGACAGAGACCATCACGGCCTGGCCGTGATGAAGGTCACGCCCATGACAGATAAGCACCAAGACAGAGATCATCACGTGCCTGGCCGTGATAGGCATCACGGCTGTGACAACCTAGTTTTTGAAGACTCGCCTCGCGAGAATCACGCTCGCCTCGCGAGGATACAAATTCAAGAAGGCGCCATTTTAATATTCGCCTCGCGAGAGGCCACTCGCCTCGCGAGATCGCGCGATTTCGAAAGTTATAAATAGTTGTTTAGGGCAGAACTGAATCATCTTTTGCCAATCCTTGTTTTGAAATTCTTTGGTTGTATTGCGTTTTTGATGGAGAACTAATCTCCCTAGGTTGATCTCTGTAATGTCGGCTTCCACCAACACTTGAGGTCTTGTAATTCCGATTTAATTCTCTTCTCTCTTTCAATATCTATTCTATATTCTCTGTTTGCTTAATTCAGTTTGTATCGAATGGGTATTGATTTGTTTCGATGATTGTATGTTCCTAAACTTAATCGCGTTTGCTTAATTCGCGTGCGTTCAATTCGTGTTTGCTTAATTCACGAAGGGCTTCATCCGTTTGCTTAATTCGGAATTAGGAATATATGTCCCGTAGCGTCGGTTTAAGCATTAATCGATGCTACAATCGAAAAAGGATTAGACTCTCGCTTAGGGCATGGAATTACATGAACCGATGATAGTGGGAAAGCGAAAAGCAACAGATTGATCGTCTTAGTCTTATTTGATAATCACGTATTTTGCCTGTTTTTTACGCTCTGTTTTCATTCTGTTTTTCCAATCAATTTCAAACCAAACACCCCCCAAGAAACTTATTTTCTGCGATAATATCACTACGAGAGTCCTTGCGATACGATACCCGAGTTGTCGCACATTAAACTACATTTTTACTAACCGCTCATCTTTTGACGCGTGCGCGACAGCGCGTCAAATTGGCGCCGTTGCCGGGGACTCTTGTTTGTTGTTCTCGCTTTTTGTTTTTGTTTGTTTTGAATTAGACTGGCCACTAGGTTTACTTGTCCTGACTTGTGTGATTTTGACCCTGAAATTGAAAGAACACTGCACACACGCCTTAGGGCAATACGGGCAAGCACTAGTGGTAATTCTGATTTCGAACCTGTTTTTAATAACATGGGTGACCAAAGGACATTGAGGCAGCTTGCTGCCCCGGATGTTAACTACAATGGGCATGTGTATTGAGTATCTTTGGTGTGGTTGCTCCTTTTGAACTTAAATCTGGTTTAATACACTTGTTGCCAAGATTTAGTGGTCTTGCGGTGAGGATCCACATAAGCATTTGAAGGAATTTCAGGTGGTCTGTTCTACACCATTGAGTAGGAAGGCATTACAAGACCATATCAAATTGCGAGCCTTCCCCTTTCTCCCTTGAAGGCGCTGCAAAGGATTGGCTATATTATTTGGAGCCAAATTCTGTCACAACTTGGAATGATCTGAAGAAGGTTTTCCTGGAAAGATACTTCCCCTGCCTCCGAGTCGCTTCCATCGAGAAAGGAGATATGTGGCATCGGCAAAGCAATGAGTCATTGGCGAGTCTTGGGAGATGTTCAAGAAGTTGGTATCTAGCTGCCCTCAACACCAGATTACGAGCGGCTCCTAATTCAGTATTTTTATGAGGGATTGCTCCCAATGGACGAAATATTTTGGATGCCGCTAGTGGAGGAGCACTCGTCGATAAAACTCCAGTGCTGCGAAACAATTGATTGAGAATATGTCATTAAACTCCCGAGTTCACAACCAGGAGCAACTCTGCCGAGACAAGGGGTGTAAATGAGATTCAAGGTTCATCTTCCAACAAGGCACTCGAAACCCAGAATTGATGAGCTCACTTGTTTGGTGAAGCAACTGGCAATGGATAAGGTGCAGCCGGCGAGGTTGTGTGGCATGTGTAGTTCTCTCTGAGCATCGGACCGACACGTGCCCTATTCTCGAAGGATGGGTCAATCAGCGATATGCCTCAAGCTTATGCAGCTAATCTATACAATCAAGGCAATAATCGAACCGGTATGGTACTCCGACCTCTCCACAAATAGGTACCATCCCAACTGGAGGAATCACCCTAATCTGCGGTATGGGAACTCATCCCAACAACAACCGGTGGCACCACCGCCGAATCCTCCTCAAGTGACCACACTGCACCTTAGGACCTTCATTAGAAGACTTGGTCAAACAAATGGCTGCACAAAATCTCCGGTTTCAACATCAAGTTGGACAGTCTCGGCAATGACAGATGCTAGCATTCGAGATTTGAGGACCACAGATTGGATGACTTGCCACATCCATAAACAACTTACAGCAAGCTCAGGGCTCGAGCCAACTACATGCAAAGACAGTGGTGAATCCCAATGCCCCCAATCCCAATGTGAGTGCCATCTCTTTGAGATCAGGGACAGTAGTAGAGTGAGCCCCTGCGAAAGATCAAGAAAGCTGTTGAGGCTATTCCTGAGCAGTCTGTTGTTGTTGAATCTGAGAGAGTGTATTTGCCCCCGATTCGCTTCCCACAAAGAGTGCAGAAAAATAAGAAGGTTGATTGGGAAGACTAGGAGAAGGAGATCTTAGATGTGTTCAGAAAGGTGGCGGTAAACATTCCACTCATATATGTGATTAAGAAATATCCAATGTATCCAAAGTTAAAGAAGGAATTGTGTACCCACAACAGGAGCATGAAGGGAAATTAGAGAGTTAACTTAGGGCGAAATGTTTTGACCCTCATTCAGCCCAAACTTGCCCCTGAGAAGGTTACAGTTTCAGCCCTCACTCAGGCACTGCCACAGAAGTGCAAGGATCCGGGCACTTTCACTATTCCATGCACCATTGGGGACAGCAAATTCGACAATTGCATGTTGGATTTGGGAGCCTCCATAAATGTCATGCCCACCTCCATTTTCAACAACCTTGATCTGGGCCCTTTGCAACATACAGGACTTACCATACAGTTGGCCAACAGGACCAATGCTCGCCCCATGGGAGTGGTAGAAGATGTGTTGGTACGAGTTGATGATTTGATTTTCCCTGCCGACTTTTACATCCTGGACATGGCAGGGGAAACCAATTCAAGCAGATCACCAATCATCCTGGGCAGGCCGTTCATGAAGACGGCAAAGACGAAGATAGATGTTGATGATGGAACAATGTCCATGGAGTTCGGTGACATTATTGCAAGGTTCAACATTTTTGATGCTATGAAGCATCCATTGGAAGAGCACTCTGTTTTCCAAATAGAGTTGCTCTCCGAAATTGTTGACGACACCTATGATGACTTGGTTGCTGATTTTCCATCCATTTCTGATTTTAATGATGTTTATTCATGTAATGATTGTACTAACACTAACCCTTGCGTTGTTTTGTCTTGAGATTGATTCTACTTTGCGGGGGTGATAGTGTAAGTGAAGGCTGTCTTTTCGGCTGAAATTCTTGACAGCCGGCTGCTCCAAACATACCATCTGTGGAGCAGCCACCCTCCTTGGAGCTTAAGCCACTTCTGGCAATCAAGTATGCTTACTTGGAGAGGAATGAAAAACTCCCGATTATCATTTCCTCCAACCTTGACTCGACCAGGAAGCTAAACTATTGGAGGTTACGAAGAAGCACAAGAGAGCAATTGGATGGACCTTGGGCGACATTCCAGGAATTAGCCCCTCTAGATGTATGCATAGGATTTTATTGGAGGATGGGGCTAAACCGGTAGTTAGGCAGCCAGAGGCGGCTAAATCCATTGATTACGGATGTGGTAAAGAAGGAGGTAACAAAACTCCTACATGCGGGTATCATATACCCCATCTCACGATAGCACTTAGGTGAGCCCGAGTGCAAGTTGTGCCTAAGAAATCTGGCCTCACGGTGGTAAGAAATGAGAACAATGAGCTTGTCCCCACTAGAGTCCAGAATAATTTGGAGAGTCTGTATTGACTATAGAAGGTTGAACCAGGCCACTCGAAAGGATCACTTTCCTTTGTCGTTCATCGATCGGATGCTCGAGCGGCTGGGCGGTAAATCCCCTCTTGTTTTCTTGATGGCTTCTCCGGATACTTCCAGATCCACATTGCCAGGAGGATCGGGAGAAGACCACTTTCACGTGCCCGCCCGGCACGTTTGCCTATAGGAGGATGCCATTTGGCCTTTGCAACGCTCCTGGCACTTTCCGAGAGATGCATGATTAGCATTTTTGCTGAATTTATTGAAAATTGCATGGAAGTGTTCATGGATGATTTCACAATATATGGCTCCTCATTTGATGCATGCTTGCATAGTCTGAATTTGGTTTTAGAAAGATGTATTGAAACCGATCTTGTGTTGAACTATGAAAAGTGTCATTTTATGGTTGAGCAGGGGATTGTTTTGGGGCATGTTATTTCTAGAGAGGGAATTTCAGTAGATCCTGCTAAAATTGATGTGATTTCCACATTGCCTTACCCATCTTGCGTTCGCGAGATTCGTTCTTTTCTTGGTCATGCAGGTTTCTACGAGCGCTTTATTAAGGACTTGACAAGATAGCTCTCCCAATGTCGAACTTCTTTGAAGAATGATGCCATATTCAGCTTTGATGATAAGCGCAAGAAGGCGTTCGACTTCTTGAAAAAGGCATTGACCTCTACCCCCATCATCCCCCCCCGACGGACGCTCCCTTTTGAGCTCATGTGTGATGCTTCTAACTATCTTTGTGGGGGCGGTCTGGCACAAAGGGTAGGCAAGTCTGCACATGTCATTTACTATGCTTCTAGGACTTTAGATGCTTTGCACAATGTAATTACACCACCACTGAAAAGGAACTTCTAGTTGTTGTTTTTGCTCTCGATAAGTTTAGATCATATTTGCTAGGTTCCAAGGTTGTTGTTTTCACCGACCATGCAGCTCTGAAATATTTGTTAAAGAAACCAGGAGCGAAGCCGAGGTTGATTCGGTGGATGTTGTTGCTCCAAGAGTTCAATGTAGAGATCAAGGACAAGAGTGGAGCCGAAAATTTAGTGGCTGATCACTTGAGTAGGATAGAGAGAGATGAGGATCCGTCCCCATTCAGGATGACTTTCCGATGAGCAGCTTTTCTGATTGCATGGCGTTACTCCTTGGTTTGCCGATCTTGTGAATTACCTAGTTCTTTGGTGTCTTTCCGAAGGCGGAGCAACTAGGTCACAAATCCACAAACTAAAGAGCGACGCCAAGTATTATGTTTGGGACGATCCATTTCTTTGGAAGTTTTGTAGTGATCGGGTGATTAGGCGGTGTGTCCCCGACTATGAGATTGAGTCTATTTTGCACTTTTCTCATGCCTCTCAAGTAGGGGGACACTTTGGGCCCACAGAGGACTGCGAGAAAGGTCCTAGATTCTGGTTTTTATTGGCCCACCATCTTTAGAGATGCTTATGAGGTGTATCGGACTTGTAAGGAGTGTCGGGGCAATGAGGTCTGACCATCACTCGCAAGAGTGAAATGCCACAGACAGCCCATGCTCTTACGTGAGGTGTTTGACGTGTGGGGGATCGACTTTATGGGTCCTTTCCACTGCATCTTTTGGCTTTCTTTACATTCTCTTGGCTGTTGACTATGTTTCAAAGTGGGTGGAAGCTATCCCCACTAGGACTAACGATTCTAAAGTTGTTGCAAATTTTGTTAGGTCCAATATTTTTTGCAGGTTCGGCATACCTCGTGCCATAATCAGTGACCAGGGCACTCATTTCAGCAACCGCACCATCGAAGCTCTACTCAGGAAGTATGGGGTTGTGCACGAGTCTCCATCTGCTTACCATCCTCGGACCAATGGCGGTGAGATCTCCAACGAGGAGATAAAACAAATCCTAGAGAAAGTTGTGCAGTAGAATAGGAAAGATTGGAGCCGCCGTCTAGAAGACGCACTTTGGGCTCGGAGGACCGCTTTCAAGACGCCGATAGGGATGTCCCCCTTTAGGCTTGTATTCGGCAAGGCATGCCATCTCCTGTGGAAGTTGAGCACCGTGCTTATTAGGCGATCAAGTCTTGTATGTCTGGAAATGCAAAAATCCGGTATTGAAAGGAAACTCCGATTCTGGCTGACTTGAAGAGCTTAGGCTAGAAGCCTATGAGAGCTCTCGGATTTATAAGGAGAAAACCAAACACTTTCACGATAGATTGATTACTAGGAAGGAATTCTCTGTGGGTCAACGGGTTTTCTTTGTTTAACTCACTTTGAAATTGATGGTCGGGAAACTTCGGTCCGGTGGATTGGACCATTTGTTGTTACTAATGTTTTTCCTCATGGTACAGTAGAGATTAAAAGTGCAGGTAGCAACAAGGCATTCAAAGTTAACGGGCAGCGGTGAAGCTATTTCATGAGAGCTCGGGACCTGTAGATGCTCTTGTTGAGGAGCTCTCTTTGGGGAGCCCACCTACACTGCAACCTTTGATCGGGGAGCACCCTTTCCCTTTCCTCACTCTGTTTTGATATTTGTGTTGTTCATTGAGGACAATGTATGTTTTAAGTGTGGGGGAGGGAACCGTTTGTTTTGTTGTGTTTTGTGTTTTGTTGTGTTTTCTTTTCGCTCTTGAATAATTTGAGAAGCTCAAGAGCATGTGTGTGAGTCTTGTGTCGGCAAGCTTTGTAGGTTTTGGTTGATTTAGCACAGATTGATGGCATGATTTATGTTGATGATCCCCCTAAGTTTTTGAAATTTGGAAATTGTGATCCCCATTTGAAAAATTGAAAACTGAACTTTGAGATATTTTGTTGTGAGAGCATGATTTATGATAAGTTTGGGGTGATAGGGTGCACACACTAGGGATAGAATCTCGGTCAAACAATTTGCATGAATGTCCAGGTGAGGATTTGAGCCTCCAACATGTTTTTGATTGTGTGAATCACTTTCGAGTTGCACTTTCCCGAATTTGCTTGAATCTCTTCATGGTTTGCATGTCTATGTGTTTG
This sequence comes from Sophora flavescens, assembly GCA_030762895.1. Lineage (NCBI taxonomy): Eukaryota > Viridiplantae > Streptophyta > Magnoliopsida > Fabales > Fabaceae > Sophora > Sophora flavescens. The sequence goes on from CM061065.1 coordinate 145,269,228, forward strand.
CATCAAATGATTTAGGCAATTTTCTTTGAATTAACTACTTGGCCTAAATTGAGCCAGTCCCTAATGCATGTTCCCTAGTTAGCCCTTTGAGCCTAATTAGCCTATTGTTTCATGTTGACCTTATGTTATGAGCCTAAATCTGGAAAAACCATGTTAACCCGATCTTAGGATTAGGAGAGCATGGAAGCTTAGCAAGAGAATGGTTGCAAGAAACTAAGTTTGGGGTGGCTACAGTGATATGATGTGTTGTTGGGGATTGAGAAAAAAGTCAAAAAAAAATAAAGGTTGGAGCCAAAGGGCAAAAATAAATCTCTCTAAAAAAAAAAAAAAAAAGTAGCAAAATGTCAAGAAGGGTATTAGAAGAAAAGGGCTGTAGCCACCCAAGGCAAAAAGAAGAATAAGAATAGGAACTTGAGTAAGGAATTCAATGTGTAAACAGCTTCATGCTCTCTTAGTTCCTAGGGATTTCAGCCCAGTACCTTTGTATATCCTTCCCTTAGCCAGGCCCCATTACAACCTTGAAAGACCTTTTGATGTTGCATGCATGTTCTCTGTGGGAACCATTTTGAGATGAAAATCAAATTCATGGGAAGTGCTCTTAAAAGTGAAACTGAGTGAAATGTTGTTAGCCTAGACAAACTGAGAGATTGAGTGACCACTAAACCCCTTTGTGAGGAAAGCGATTGTTTGAATTTGGTGATCTCCCTCTTGTGTGTAACTTAGATCCCCTGTTTAGATTAATGATTGTTTGAATGATGAAATTCTCAGATGTTCAGAATAAATGATTGTGGGGATTACATTGTTGAAAAGGGGGAAACATTGAAGGGAAATTGTTTTGATGAATTGCTTGAAATTTGTGCGGAATTGGTTGAAATCCTTCTAGCTTGCCAAGTCTTGAGTCGTTTTGAGTTTTAGTTTGCTTGGGGACAAGCAAAGTTCAAGTTTGGGGTATTTTGATAAGCCTCTGGCTCATCTAGTTTTATGACTAGTATGGCCCGTGGTTTTGTGCCGATTATATCTTGTTTTCACCCAAATTAGGCCTGATTGTCCTCAAGCAAGGTTTTGAGTCCCTTAAGTAGTTTTAGGGTTATTTAGCCAGTTTTTGAGTCAAATAAAGCACTTATGGCTATTTCATGTTTTCAGGTTGACTTAGAGTCCAAGGAATGAAGGAAACAATGGAAATTGCAATATGGAAACACTCGCCACGCGAACGGATACTCGCCCCGCGAGAGTGAGGACCAGCCAGTGCCAGAAAAGTCATGTTCTCTGCCTCGCCCCGCGAGCTACTTCTCGCCTCGCGAGCCTGAAGTCAGCAAGCAGTACGGTCATCCCGTGACACCCATCACGGGCGTGAAGAGAAACCCCTGAAGACAGAGACCATCACGGCCTGGCCGTGATGAAGGTCACGGCCATGACAGATAAGCACCCGAAGACAGAGATCATCACGGTCTGGCCGTGATAGGCATCACGGCTGTGACAACCTAGTTTTTGAAGACTCGCCTCGCGAGAATCACGCTCGCCTCGCGAGGATACAAATTCAAGAAGGCGCCATTTTAATATTCGCCTCGCGAGAGGCCACTCGCCTCGCGAGACTGCGCAGTTTCTGAAAGTTATAAATAGTTGTTTAGGGCAGAACTGAATCATCTTTTGCCAATCCTTGTTTTCGAAATTCTTTGGTTGTATTGCATTTTTGATGGAGAACTAATCTCCCTAGGTTGATCTGCTGTAATCGGCTTCCACCAACACTTGAGGTCTTGTAATTCCTGATTTAATTCTCTTCTCTCTTTCAATATCTATTCTATATTCTCTGTTTGCTTAATTCAGTTTGTATCGAATGGGTATTGATTTGTTTCGATGATTGTATGTTCATAAACTTAATCGCGTTTGCTTAATTCGCGTGCGTTCAATTCGTGTTTGCTTAATTCACGAAGGGCTTCATCCGTTTGCTTAATTCGGAATTAGGAATATATGTCCCGTAGCGTCGGTTTCGCTTGTTAATCGATGCTACAATCGAAAAGGGATTAGACTCTGCTTAGGGCATGGAATTACATGAACCGATGATAGTGGGAAACGAAACAGCAGATTGATCGTCTTAGTCTTATTTGATAATCACGTATTTTGCTCTGTTTTTACGCTCTGTTTTCATTCTGTTTTTCCAATCAATTTCAAACCAAACACCCCCCCCAAGAAACTTATTTTCTGCGATAATAGCACTACGAGAGTCCTTGCGATACGATACCCGAGTTGTCGCACACTAAACTACATTTTTACTAACCGCTCATCTTTTGACGCATGCGCGACAGCGCGTCACGCGGTCAGCACATTGAGCACAGGCGTGCTCAACTTAAAATCAGAAACACGCTTCTGACTTTAAGCACGGGCATGCTGGCTAATGAGCACAGTCGTGCTCATCTACCAGAAAGGGACTTTTTAAACTAAAATCCCACCTAGCTCTTAGCCAACAACTTAACTTAACAAAACCAACTTAAACAGCCAAACAAGCTTTAAAGAAAGCACTTACGAAAAACAGGGCGTTACAATTCCACCCCCTTATAAAAATTTCGTCCTCGAAATTTCTACGTACCTCAAGTGAAAAGGTGTGGGTACGCTTCCATCATCTTGCCCTCCAGCTCCCAGGTAGCACTTTCCTCAGTTGCCCCACTCCAAACCACTTTGACCAAGGGAATCTTCTTGCCTCTTAGTTGCTTCACCCTCCTATCCTCGACTCAAAGGGGGTAACACCTCGAATATCAAGTTCTCTTTCAACTATATGGCATCGGGTACTATCATGTGACTAGGGTCATGAATATACTTTAAGTTGTGACACATGGAAAACATTATGGAGATTTTACAAGAACGGTGGCAAGGCTATTTGGTAGGCGACTTCACCGACTCTTTTAAGGATTTGGTAAGGACCAATGAACCTCGGAGTAAGTTTCCTCGCCTTCATCACTCTACCAACCCCAGTCATCTGGGTAACTCTCAAGAATACATGATAGCCTTCCTGAAATTCGAACGCCTTCCTCCTTTTATCATGATAGCTCTTTTGCCTACTCTGTGCAACTCTCATCTTTTCCTGAACCAACCTGATTTTTTCTGTTGTTTCCCGGACTATCTCTGGCCCTAGCACCACACTACCACTAGGTTCACTCCACACAAAGGTGTCCTACATCTCCTCCCATAAAAAGCCTCATAAGGTGCCATCCCAGTGCTGTAATGGAAGCTGTTGTTGTAGGTGAACTCTATCGGAAGCAAAAACTTGTCCCAACCACCAGACTGCTCTAACACACAAGCCCTCAATAAGTCCTCTAAGGACTGGATGGTCCTCTCAGACTGCCCATCAGTCTGTGGTTGGTAACCTGAACTAAGCCTAAGCTTTGTCCCTAAAGCATGTTGCAAACTCTCCCAGAACCTAGAGGTAAACCTCGGGTCTCTATCCGATACTATGCTAGAGGGTACTCCATGAAGCTTAACTATCTCCTTGATGTACAGCTTGGCTAACTTCTCTAAAGGATACTCCATGTTCATTGGGATGAAATGGGCAGACTCAGTCAATCTATCCACAACAACCCATATAGCCTTAAAACCAGCTGGAGTCCTACGGAGTCCAGACATAAAATCCATGGAGATATTATCCCATTTCCATTCTGAGATACTCAAAGGTTGCAACTTACCTGAAGGCTTTTGGTGTTCTATTTTGGCCTTCTGACAAACTAGGCATGTATACACAAATTCAGCCACATCCTTTTTCATCCTAGGTCACCAAAACATCCTCTTAAGGTCCCGATACATCTTGGTGGCACCTGGGTGCACACTCAACCCACTCATGTGTCCTTCCTCAAGGATCAACTTATTAAGCTCACAAACATCTGGTATGCACACTCTATCCTTAAACCTCAAGACCCCATCACTTCCATCCTTGAAACTAAGGTCTCTACCCCGAGCGAGCAATTCTCACTGGTATAAGAGAAACTTGTCTAACTTCTGACCCTCTCTAATCTGATCCATCAAGCTGTTGGTAACCTTCAAGGTACCAAGCCTAATACTCTTAGGACTAAACTCACAAGCTAGACTAAGGTCTCTAAAATCCTCAATTAGATCCATCTCCCTAATCATCAAAGCGGAGACGTGCAAGGTTTTCCTCCTCAAGGCATCGACCACCACATTGGCCTTCCCTGGGTGATACGTCATCTCGAAGTCATAATCCTTTAAGAACTCCATCCACCTACGCTGCCTCATATTCAACTCGTTTTTATCAAAGAGATATCTCAAACTCTTGTGATCACTAAAGACCTCAAACCTCGCCCCGTAAAGGTAATGCCTCCAGATCTTTAAGGAAAAAACCACAGCTCCTAACTATAGGTCATGGGTAGGATAGTTCTTCTCATGGGGTTTCAACTGCCTAGAAGCATAAGCAACTACCTTACCATTCTGCATCAACACACCACCTAACCCTTGCTTAGAAGCATCGCAGTAAACTACGAAGGGTTCACTAGGATCTGGTAAAACTAACACTGGTGCTGATGTCAACTTATTCTTAAGGGTTTGGAAACTCTCTTCACACTTAGAGTCCCACACAAACAACTGTCCCTTCTTGGTGAGACGAGTTAAGGGTAAAGCTATCTTAGAGAAACCTTCTATGAACCGCCTATAGTACCCGGCTAACCCCAAGAAACTCCTAATCTCGGTTACAGACTTTGGCCCTTCCCACTGGAGCACCTCTCTACTTTAGCTGGTTCAACTGCTATGCCACCCTTAGAGATGACATGTCCTAAGAAGCTCACTTCCTCTAACCAGAACTCACACTTGAACAACTTAACGTACAGCTGCTTTTCCCTAAGGGTCTGCAAGACAACACTCAAGTGTTCCTCACGTTCCTCCTTGCTCTTGGAGTACACTAAGATGTCATCTATGAACACCACCACAAACTTATCCAAGTAAAGGTGAAAGGTCTTGTTCATGTAGCCCATGAACACTGCAGGAGCATTGGTCACACCAAAGGGCATAACCAAGTACTCGTAGTGACCATATCGCGTTCTGAATGCTGTCTTCGGGATGTCCTCAGACTTAACCCAAATCTGATGTTACCTTGAGCTCAAATCTATCTTAGAAAAGACATAAGCGCCCATCAACTGGTCCATGAGATCATCAATCCTAGGGAGGGGATACCGATTCTTTATGGTCACCTTGTTGAGCTGCCGATAGTCGACACACAACCTCATACTACCATACTTCTTCTTCACCAACAACACAGGTGCTCCCCACGGGGACACACTCGGCCTAATGAACTTATTCTCCATCAGGTCCTCCAATTGTTCCTTCAACTTAGATAGTTCTAGAGGAGACATTCTATAGGGTGCTATGGAGATCGGCTCGGTGCCAGGCTCTAAGTCTATGATGAACTCAACATCTCTCTCTGGGGTAAGTTATAAACATCCCCTGGGAACACTTCAAGAAATTCCCGCACAACAGGCAAGTTGGCGACATCAGGAGGGCTGCTCTCTACTTCCAGGGAAGCTATCATCATGTACACTTGGGCTTCGTCTTTCATCGAACCGTGAACTTGGATGGCATAGAGAAGGTCCAGATTCTTAGACTCCGTTGGAGTTCCGAAAACCAAGGTTTTATCAAAGCAGTTCAGAAGGACGTGGTTGGAAGATAACCAGTCCATGCCAAGAATGATATCGAGATCTTTCAGGGGTAAACATACAAGATCGACAACAAAGGTTTTACCATCAATGACAATATGACAGTTCTTGCATGCATAAGATGTGGAAACAAATTTATTTGTAGGTGTAGACACAAGCAAATCAAACTCAAGAAAGGTAACAGCTAATTTAAGACTCTTGACCCTATCATGCGATATAAACGAGTGAGTAGCACCCGAATCATACAATACAGTCAATTGAGTTCCATCAATAAAACATGTACCTTGGATCAAGTCATCATACTTGGAGGCTTCAGCTCCACTAAGAGTAAAGACTCTTCCAGTGGTCTTTAGTCTGTTGGCCTGGGACTTCTGATTCCTGCTAGCGCTAGGAGGCTCGGCCTTGGCTCCTTCACACTCGCGGCTGATATGACCAAACTTGCCACACCTAAAGCAAATCACAGCTGGTTCCTTGCACTGAGATGAGTAGCGATCCGGTGCACCGTACTTGCCGCCCTTCATAGCTCTGGGGGCATTAGAGAACCCGCCCCTAAACCTATCCTGCTGAAACTATGGCTTCCTGCCACTCTGCTTAAAGTCCTTGCCGGTCGGAGCATATCGCTGCTTACCATTGTCTCTCTGATCAGTCCCCTTGCCACTCTGACTATCCGATCCCTTAGAACTGGCAACTCTAAACTGACTGGCATCCTCATAAATTTTGCACTTGTTGACCAGAATCGGGAAGATCATGATCTCCTGGTAGCTGATGGCCTGCTTAATCTCAGGTTGGAGTCCAGCTTCAAACTTGACGCACTTGGAGCGGTCATCTGTCTCATGCTGATAAGGAGTGTAGTAACTCGCCAGCTCCTCAAACTTGGCTGCATACTTGCCAACTGACAGCAAACCTTGCCGCAAGGACAAGAATTCCATCTCTTTCTTGTCCATGATATCCGCTGGAAAGCTCCCTCAACCACAGCAAAGCTCCTTCCAGATTAAAAGCTCCCTTGAACGATGGAGGGTTGTTCCTCTGAAACTTGTCCAAATCTTGAAACTCAGTTGGCCCACCATTGTTGTTGTTATGGTTGACCTGTCCGATAGCATTGGCAAGAAGTGCCAACACGTCCACAATTGCCTGATCGTTGCATCCTCTACCTGCCATGAGTTCCTGTACACGTCCAACGCAACTCATAGTTACAGAAACTTAAGCGGGTAAAAGCTACAAGCAACTAACTTAAAGCATCATTGTCTATAACAATTATAGACAATTCAAACTAGAGCACATAATAGAATCACAACAGACTCATACCACGGCCTGATAGAAAAGACATGCTCTGATACCACTAAATGTGACACCCTGCTACGCCGCATGTTATAAAGCAATTAATATAAAAAGCAATTAAAACAAAACATGCATTTCCTGGAATCAATAAAAACTTTGGCCATGGGTAGAAAGGTCCCACATGAACGAGTTCACAAAACGCTGAAAATAAAACAAGTTTTAAACAATAAAACATATCCAGATAACATAAACATAAACACCCAACCCCGATGTCACAATTCAGAGCTGGTACAACCGTTCCGAAAAATATCCTCGGAATACAACTGAACAACTAACTAACAAGAAAGACCCTAACTATGAGTGGTGGCTCCTCAGAGTCCCTCCTCTCCGGGTTGCTCGTCATCCTCTGCAAGATGCTAATCAGGCCAACAAACAAACAGAAATAGGGGAGTAAGAATCATGTAAACATATACGGCATGGAGATAGGAAGCAAGGTAAAACATACAGCATAGCATCATCATAACATACATCAATATATATATATATATATATCAACATCTAATCAACATCATATCAACCAAGTATGCTATGCAGTGCAATACAACACTACTTCACTACTCCAACATGCATGTGGATCCAAACTAACTTAGGATGAACGACTTCAGAGTTAAATATCCACATTGAGAATCTACTCAATGCCGGAGAATCTACTCCTTTGATAGCCAACGCATCAAACCAACGAATGCCTCGTCACGGGGGCGCACGGTTACCAAACCTTGGGTAACCTACCGTGGATGACCAGATCGCCGTACTCTAGGAAGACCTCCCCTATGTCGAACATCCACCAACAACAACATCTCCAATGATGCATGCAGCATATAGCAAACAACGACAACCGCCACCTCCTTTGCTTCGACGGAATCACCCGAAGACTTCAGCGGAATCTACCGCAACACTTAAACCTTTAGTGGAATCAACCGCAACACCTTAGACCCAACCAGGTCAAGCCCCCTTGGAGTAAACTCTCGGCCACCAAGGTACAACATCAACAGCACCTTACACCCAAACCACGGGTCAAGGTTCCCTTGGCCAAAAGCACCAAGGTACAACTCATCAACGTACGGTTACCAACTTAACCATCTTAATTAGTCTTTAATCAAGTGATCTAACCTTCATCATTGATTAACTATGTCATCTTCATCGTTGGGGGAGATTGGGGTTAAAAACCTCTGTTTAAGTCCTTATATTCTGTTAATAGGGGTGAGCACGGTCGTGCTTGACCCCAGCACGACCGTGCTGCTACTTAAGTGGAGCAAAGTCATGTTTCCTTTTGAGCACGGTCGTGCTCAGCTGCATGGGCGTGCTCCTCTGCTGCATGGTCGTGTTGAATTTGCGGTCATTTTCCAGAATTCAAACTGGGAGCACGGGCGTGCTCCCTGTTCTTCACGGGCGTGCTCAATGCACGACAGTACTGTTCTAGGCAGAGTTCACATCAATTTTAGTCGATTAAGTTTAGGGATTAATTCTATTAATTGTTAATCCTAAGCCAGTTAACAACATATTCTAGGACTAAACGTCGTGATCAACATAGTAACGACACTATCATCACAATCATGGTATCAACCATTCAACCAACAACATTATGCCAATAGCAACCATCAACATATCATCAGGTTCATATAACCAACATATTAACAACCAAGATCATGTTATCATAATCAAACAAACCATCATATTAATCATATACACACACACAACAAATTGGGGTCATGGGAACCCCTTTACCTTACACTACCCCCAATGCCTATGATATACACTACCCTTCTCCCCATACCTGGATTGAAGGTAGCTCTAACAACGATCCTAACAGCAAACTGTGAAATAGACGACTATAAACACGAGAAGGGGGGGTTGAATTGTGTTTATCAGAATTTAAGCAAAGTTACAATCTTTTCATAAACAGAAAGCTAGATTTGGACGAGTGGAAGAATACAGGATGGACGGGTGACTTTTGAAAATACACCACCGATAGACGCAAGAAAAACTAAAGCAATTAAATAGTTTATGAAAGAGAGATTGACACAGTGATTTATCCTGGTTCACTCTTTAAAGCAAAGAGTTACGTCCAGTCCTTGGCAGCACCAAGATTTATCCACTATAACTGATAAGGTTACAGACTCAAGTATTATTTGCACACCTAGCCTCTTCAGGCTCAAGACAAGTATTGTTTTCACACCTCAAGACAAGTATTATTTTCACACCTAGCCTCTTCAGGCTCACTTAGGTTTGTTTGAGAGATTGGGTTTGTAATAAATATAACTTCTCACAAGCAGAACACTCAGAGAGTGGTTTAAATGTGAAGCTTAGGAAAGTCTGCGTAATAACTTCAAATGATTGAAGAATACGGAATGAAAGAATGAAAGAATTAATGAGCAGAGTAATGGCTTCTTTAATGCAGCGTGTATTCTCACTTTCTTCATCTTCAATGACTTCTGTATTTATAGTCTTCAAGCATTTAGGATCCGTTAGAGACATTCTATCAGATGTTGGCTTCAAGCAGAACTTCATTAAATGCAATAGAGTCGTTCTGGGCAGTCTGGGCAGCCATTAATGCAATAGAGTCGTTCTGAGCAGTCTGGGCAGCTATTAATGCAATAGAGTCGTTCTGACTTTTCTTCATAATCGTGAAACTGAGTAGGAGAGAAGGCTTCAAGTCTCTTTCTGGTTTTTGAAATACGATTCTGATAATCCTTTTAGAATTCGCGTTTATAAGATAAGTGCTTCCATCTTGAAAATATATGCGTCTATCTAGCCATTTGAGTTTTCATTCGGGCTAGTAGATGAGCTCCATATTAAGGACTCAGCAAGTCCAAAGACTAGTGTGGACGAGGGCCTCTTGCACTTTAGTGGACGAGCACTTCTGGCACCTTTAGTGGACGAGCACTACTGTTGCTTTAGTGGACGAGAGCCTCTGTTGCTTTATGGACGAGAGTCTCGGTTACTCTGGTGGACGAGAGTCTCAGTTACTTTAGTGGACGAGAGTCTCTGTTACTTTGGTGGACGAGAGTCTCTGTTACTCTAGTGGACGAGCTCCATATGCCACTTTATTGGACGAGCTATTCTGATACCTTAATAGACGAGCTATTCTGATTCCTTAATGGACGAGCTCCATCCGATTCCTTAATGGACGAGCTCCATCTGCTTCCTTAATGGACGAGCTCCATATGATTCCTTAATGGACGAGCTCCATCTGCTTCATTAATGAACGAGCTCCATATGCCACGTCATTGGACGAGCCATTCTGATTTCTTAAGTAGACGCACTTCTGATACCTTAAGTAGACACACTTCTGATACCTTCAGTAGACGTGCTTCTGATACCTTCAGTAGACGTGCTTCTGATACCTTCAGTAGACGCGCTTCTGATACTTTTAGTAGACGCGACCTTCTGATACTTTTAGTAGACGCGGCCTTCTGACTTTTAGTAGACGCGGCCTTCTGATATTTTTAGTAGACGCGGCCTTTCAACACTTTGGTGGACGCAAGTTTGTTTCTCTTGCGTTTTGGACGTGCGCTAATCACTACAGTGTTGGACGTCTGTTTGTTACACTTTGTTGGACGTCTGCTTTTCTACACTTTGTTGGACGTTTGTTTGTTTTATTTAATCTGTACACTCGATAGACAGGTTAGCAACCAATATGAAGGTTAATTAAATCATTAACCAATGTTTAGTTTTCATCAAAACTTAAGGAAATGCACATCAGACATTTTAGAGACTTAACAAACTGGTCCCAAATCTTCGAACGACTTACACCGGTACTAAGCCTTGGATCAGTAGGACACACAAACAATTAGTTCCCAATTCAATATTATGAAAGGAAACCGCGAAAAGGAAACCTTACCTATATATATCAAGCACAGATGAAGCAAACTCCTTAAGAGGTCTCTAATACTCAGAACTGACTGAGTATGAAGAGAAAGGGAGGAGGAACGGTTCTGGCCGCAATAGGGTGGCTGCTGCTACCAGAATAGGGTTAAAACATAACCCTTGAATTCTGTGCGAAGAATATATAGGCCACACCTGAGCACGGGCATGCTGGCTAATGAGAACAGTTGTGCTCATCTCCCATTAAGGGACTTTTTAAGCTAAAATCTCACCTAGCCCTTAGCCAACAACTTAACTTAACAAAACCAACTTAGACAACCAAACAAGCATTAAAGAAAAGCACTTACGAAAAACAGGGTGTTAAAAATTATATATAATGTGTTTCTCGTGCGAGTGTTATGACCATTAGGGCAAAGATTGCCCAGTCCAGAAACACAAAGATCTGACAAAAGATAAGATTACAAAAAAAAACCCAATGTTTAGGTAATGGGGGATAAAGCGTCGTCCTCAACCTCAGGTAGTGGGGTTGTCAATCAAGGCCGAGGATGGGTTTAATAAAAAAATTTAAAAAGATATGGAGGTTATGACCACAAATATTGTAGAGGAATTACATGGTAATTGGACGATTGTGTCTTGGAAAAAAGGAATAGGAAAGATAAGGTGATGGCACAAAATCCACAACAATTAATCAGCAAAAATCTCAAGACAACCAATCAATCCAACCAAGATAACAACTTTCCCTTTATAGCTCCCAAATTAAAAAATAACATGGAAATAAATCACGTGGGACCCATAACTCATATCTCCCCAATTAATGATGCTAGCCATGCACGTGATAAACTTTGGACTTAAAAGAAAATAGCTCGTAAAGAGGACTCGACATCTCCAATTGTGTTAACGTGTGGTGCATGGTTCTTCTTCGCATGTGGTGCATGACTTGAACGAGAAGGGTGTATCAATTCACTTAGGCAAGCAATGTGAAGGACCGATAGTTTACAAGGTGGGGGAGCAAATGAAATACAGTTCCATGGCATTTGGTGTCCCCACCTCATTTGAAATTTGTTGAAGAAAAGGATGATGAAAGCCCTAATTCTAATGGCGTTCTTGGCATGGTGGAGATTGAAACAATTTAGGTGGAGAGTGTCACTAGGCCGTTATGTAATCTTTGCCTAAGACTCAAGGAATTTAGGGAATGAGTAAGGAGGAAGGCGTGAAGATTTCCGTGAAAATTTTTCCCAGGGTAGGGCTTGATGTGTTTCTCTCCACATCATTTTTTCCTTAATGATAAAGTTCAATAACACGACTATTCTCTCCTGGAATATAGGGGCTGCTAGTAGGGAAGCAAGAAGGTTTCTACATGAGTTGGTGTCTAAGCTTCATCCAACTATTATTGTTGTTTATGAGACATATATTTCATTCGATAGGATGTTAAAAAGTACTTTATTAGGTTCAATAAAGAGTTATTAGGTAATATTTTCAGGCATAAGTGCTTGTTGGAGGGCCCTATTAAGGGGGTTCAATGTCAACTGGAAGTTTGACATTGTTCAGATCTTGAGTTTTTGGACAGAAAACTTCAAGATGACTATGATGGTATTCTCAAACAAAAAGAAATTCTTTAACATAAGAAATCTTGTGAGAATTGGGTTAAATTAGGAGACCAAAACATTAATTTTTTCTACTCAATCTATTGTGAGAAGGAGGAGGAATATGACCTCGGGCCTTTTTTTTTTTTTATGACATTTGTGTGATGATCAAGAGACCTTCAAAAGGGAAGTTGTGCATTTCTTTAAATAAGAGATATGTACATTTTCATTGAGATTGGTGATTTTCCTAACCTTGAAATAAGAAGAGTCTTCTCGTTGTGCAATTCTAACAACTACTCCCATCATTTTGTTTTTACTTGTCAGTTTTCAAAACTCATTTTATTACCTGCCACTTTTAAAGAATAAAAAATATTTATTATACTAGGGTGTGATGGTCTACAGAAATGGACTAAAGTCTATTAAAAACATGGTTCTGACTTCAATATTGAAATTCATGTACAAGAAAAATACACTCTTAAGGGGAGTTCTCCCTTAGGATTTGAACGTACCCATGAGATTAAGTCTTCACTTACCGGGTCAGATTTATTTTAAAAAAATAAAAAAATAAAAGAAAAATATTTATTGTTCATTTTCAATTTTACTTTATTAACACATTAAATTTTTTTTTTTCAAAAAGTTAAGGGTACTTTTGTAAAATATAATTTCTCTTCCTAAAATTTAAGCCACATAATGAATTTCTTTAGTGTGCTTAAATCTTAAATGAGTATTATTTAGGAATGTAGTAATAAAAGTTGGATTTAACTGTGATCAATTATTGGTGAAAAGGTTTTTCTTTATTACATTGTCAATGATAATGTATCATCACGTTATTTGAAATATTTGACTTTCATATTAATTACTTCAAAAGTAATAGATATGGTGATCTCTAATGATTAGAGGTGTCAAAACGGCCTGGCCCAGCCCATTCAGGCCAGCCCGTTCAGGCCAAGGCAGTTTTGGGCCAAAAATTTACTGGGCTGCTAATTTCCTAGCCCAGCCCAGCCCTATGCGGGCTGCGGGCCAAACGGGCTGGCCCATGGGCTGATAACGTTTTTTTAAAATATTTTTATTGTTTTTTAAAATTCATTTTATTAACTAGCAAATTTCATTACCATTCCATTCATATGGTTATGACTTATGAATTAACATAGGAAATGTACCATAGTTATAATAAATATCCATCGTCATAAAAAAACATACAGATAATCCTTCCTAAATCAGGAAATCTACGGCTATTATCCCTCCAATAATCTAAAACATCTAAATCCTTGTGACCCACAAGTTTTGATTCTTCCAAGTAGAGGTCAAGTTCAGATTTTCCATTCAACAAAGTTTCTTTACTCTCTTCTGCTTTAAATTCCTATCAAATAATTACTAAAAGAATAAAACAAGTAATCAAAATTGAAATAGTTAAGATGGCATCAAGGACATAAAGCAAGGGCATAAAGAAAAAAAGAATTGAAAGATGAAAGAACCTATGAATAATTACATACAATAAATGAAAGATGAATAAGTTTATTGAAGTACAATAACTTACATCATAGTTTGCTGGTAATATTGAAATACTTGTCCCTTCTTGATAAGTTTGAGTGGAAGTACTTGCATCCATCATAGAAGTATGAACTTCCATATTGTTGTCATAATGATTAAAGAGTTCATACAAAGCATTCTTCACAACACTCAACTTCTCATCAACCAAGAGCTTGTTGGAATAAAGTTTAGAGTAAGCATATTTAAGCATTTACAACTTCAACCTAGGATCAAGAACACATCCTAAAGCAAAAATTGTGCTACACTCATTCCAATACTTATCAAACTTTTCCATCATTCTTAAAGCCATATCACTAATCACATAATCTTGACTTGATCTACTATTTTTCAATAGAACCTCAATCTTCCATATTTGCATGAAATACAAATTGGATGTATGATATTTAGAACCGGAAAACATTCTGGTGATTTCATAAAAAGGCTCTAAAAATTCATAAATCTTATTTCCTCTTTCACAATCTTCATTTTAACTTTCACAATGTTTATTTGTTTTTGGTATTTAATTTTTTTTTTGTTAAAAAATCTGAAGCAATTCGGGCCAGCGGGCCGGCCCGGCCCGTTTCGGGCTAGATAATGATGGGCCAACAGTTTTTCGGGCCGGGCCGAGCCAAAATTTAACCGGGCTCTATTTTTTGTAACCCAGCCCATCATTTATATCGGGCCAAACGGGCTGGCCCGTCGGGCCGGGTCCATTTTGACAACTCTACTAATGATTTGTTTGGTTGCATAGAAGAAGTGAGAGAAAAAGAAAGTGAGGAGAAATAAAGAGATGTGAAGGAAAATAGATTTTTATATTATTTGGTATGAAAGAAAAAAGGAATAAAGAAAGAGAAAAAAAAGAAATGTTTTCCCTCTCTTTTTTGTCTGATTGGGTAAAAGGGAAAAAGAGTAATAATATTATTTTAAAAATGACAAAAATGTCATTGAAATAAAGAGAGGAGAAATAAATGTGGTTTTTAAGGAGTATAGATGGAAATGCACACATATTTTTCGTCTTTCTCCTCTCTCTACTTGAAGAAATGCTTCATTTCTTCTCTTTCTCTCTTTCCTACTCTTTTCCTATTAAACCAACCATAGTATATTTGAATGTCACTATAATTTTTTTTTTATATACTGACAATATATTAAAATTTAAACTTGTAGAAAATTATGTTAGTTGATTATCAAAACAAATATAGGAAAAAACAATCTCCTTCTAATTCAAGGTGTAAAAGGCGTTAACATGAATATTGTCTTCATCGGCTGTAGGGGCGGGAATAAGGATGAGAATACATCATGCCGCTCGTCAAGAGGTCTATTAACCTATTTAAGACCTAACTCAACCTAGCATGTTTAGTAAAAAGGTCAGGTCAATACTTTTTAAAAAATCTATATAGTTGAAGAGATCAGGCCTAAGACTTTAAAAGAAACCTATTAGACATATCAGACCGACCTATTTAACACATACACACATAAATATATAAAAATATATATGTATAATATAATATATTATAATACTACAATATATTATTTACAATATTTATAATATTTGAAAGTAAATATATATTGGCCATATAGTTGCCTATTTGCTTAATTATTTTTGAATGCCCAGTTATCTATTTATTAATATATGTCTACCAACTTTTTTATCATTAGAGACTTATAAATCTATTTACAAGGAAAGACTTATGACCTATTTATAGATGAATACATATTTAAAAATCTTGTCAATAGGTAAGCTTTAGACCAAGCCATGCTTTAAAGTAGGTTAAACTCGGACCTTAAAAATTAGCTTATATCAGGCAAATAGACCAAATTCAGACCTCTAGATTGAAACGCAAGTCGAACCCATGCTTGTCAAGACCTAACTCAACCTAGCCGATTCCCACCCCCTACGTAATTAGAGATAAATGCACCATTACTCACTTTAAAAATAACTTAATTTTTATAAATAAAAAAAAAACACTTTTTAAAAAATTTCATGCATACATCACCACATAATCATTCAAATGATTCTTGCACGGATTAATTCAAGTTTTTTTGTCTGACTAAAACTGTCCATTTAACATTACCCTTAACTTTTATCTTCGGGTGAACAAAAGTACAGGGAAGAGACCGTGACAATAAGCATCAAGCAGTAATTAGATTTCTTCTCCCGTTCTCTTTTTTGGCCCCTTAACTAGATCGCACAAAGTTGGGCAGATCAATTATCAATCTTCTATCACTTTCGGAACCAAAGAAACTAGGCATTTTTAGTCCATATGATATTAACTACTAAACATTCCACGATAGTCATTTTAAATCCGAAATAGACCAAGTGTTTCAGGGCCTTCACACTAAGCCTCCAACACATAACAAAGCTAGAGATGCCATCCATATCCACCTACAGAATAGCCACATCCAAGTAATCACCAATCTACACAAAAATGAACGAAGTCAGCAACAGAATTTGTGAAATGATCAAGCATAACTGCAAGAAGAAGAAATACTTTACCTCAAAACCAAGTTCAGCTAAAGCTTTTCCGTCATCTAATCTTCCATTTCCAAAAGATAATGTCTTCCCCACCTTCATGAAGCAATCAAGTATGAAAGACAGGACATGAGATTGATTTAACATGAAAATTTAAGACTTTTATTTATTTATTTATAAGCAAATGTTAGTGTTAAAAGTTAGTATTTTGTTAGTGGGTGAGGTTTGAACTCTCAACCTCCTTATCACTCCACTCCTCAACTCCCTCACCCCAACCACCAAGCCAACCTTATAACCCCTTAATCACAACAATTAGTTACAAGAACAAATCTTAGGGAAAAGTGAATGATCATGGAGAACATATGGAAATCTCTTCAAGTTAAAGACTTTTATCAGGAATTAGGATTGATTTTAAACTAGTATATATATTCCACAAGGACAATATAAGGCAAAAGGCACCCTCAAGGGGTTTTAAGGTCTTGAGAGGAGGGGTGTTGAACTAGAAAGCACGGATACAACACGAGACACAAATACAATACAACACGGACACAATGATATGGCAATTTTTAAAAAGTAAATACTTGACTATTTTGTATAGTTATTCTTTTAACTGTGCCACTATTTTACCCTTTAGCATCTCAATTAGTAAGTTAGATGGCTGGGCTTTTAGAGAATTTTTACTGTTATCAGTTATTGATAAGGTGTTAACGGCATGCCTGCTTGAACCAGAAGACTCTAACCCCTCCTGGTGCCTCACCATCCACACCTTTGAAACGGAGATAAGTGTGTCATAGGTATCACATTACATTCATTTTTAACATGTTTAAATGAGTTCTCACACAAAATGATTCTGTGCAGCTATTGCAATTTACTTATGTTTGTGTGATCACTGATTTTTATACTAAAACATGAAATTCGTGAAATGAAAATAGACATGTCAATTCATGAATCTTGAAATGATATATTAAGCATGTGTAAATTTATGATACATTTCACTTGTGTTCTGTTGCACTAAAAGAAAACTAGTAAAGTTGTAGAATCCTAGTGTATCACATATGCATGTGATCCACGTCAGAAGCACTCGGTATTAACACAGGTCAGCGATTCAAGTTTTACATGTCCGCATTAGTACTTAGATATGCATGTAGTTACTTTACAATCAAACCAATTTGACACATTTTCTCTTGCAATTTGGGCTTGCGCCTAACTCAACCCTACAAAACCGACTTGTAAAGTGAGGACTACCCATGCCATATAAGCACTACTAAGGCCATATCTCTGGACGATGTGATAGTAAACACACCCCGTCACACCCAGCACAATGAAGGTACTGAAGGCTGTAACGAAGGCAGCCCAATGTTGGTGCAATTAAGACAGCTAGGGCCTACCGGCGGACTGCCATTAAGGCAGCTTTCCAACATTTTCTATAACAACAACAAGAACCAAGCCTTATTCCATAAGTGCACGCAAAATCATGATTGTCAAGACCTCACTTGTAAAAGCCAGATACATCATGTGAAAAATTATTGGTGAAGTCATAAAAATAAAAAACCACAAGGCTGTAAAGTTAAAGCAATAAGCAAGAAACACAAACAGAGAAGATTTACCTCTTGAACTTTGAAACGACCATTTTTATCAGGAAACACAAAAGCAAATGAGAGCTTTGCATTTCTTCTTCTTGCATGTGGAGCAACTTCTTTGACCTGTAAAAATTGTACAGTCAACCACAACCCAAGCATATCAACACAAGAAAAATTGAAAAATAGTATCAATACTTCAAGGAAATTAAAGATAACAGAATATTAGTTGGGTCAATGAGACAAGAGACCATTGTAATGGAGAAATGACTTGGATTCAGCTTATCAGGCCTTGTCAAAAGCATAGCTCGCAAAATGCTAAACCAACTAGATCTTAGAACCTTAAGGCTAGCAGCAAGCAGCACTTTTCCAGTTGAGTTGAGACCACTCGAAATATCTAGCACTACAACCTAAGGCTCCATTTGGGAATACTGTAGGCTGTAGCTTTCCAGAAACACTCTGATGGATATTTTGAATGATATTACACTTTTTCACACACGCCTATAGCTCACCAGAGTTGAAAAACCACGTCCCAAATGAGGCTTAAATATCATGTGTGGCAACCCTGCCTTTTGTATCAACTTGATTCAAGTCAGTCTTAGTCCCATATCTTTCTTGTATGCTGGTAACTTGACTTGCATTACACTTTCACATTCTCCACAAAAATTAATTCCACACGTAAACCACCTTATATAAGTTCTAGGCTCAGACTCGAGAGAGAACTACTGCTGATGCGAAGCATGGTGGCGCGAGGTCGCGGTGGCTGCCTACCGCTGCAATAGTTGGTTGGTGGGGGTCGTGATGGGTTGGGTTATGTGGCTGAACAAATCATTGGTGGGGCACGATGGCGCGGCAGTGCTGCGATGGTGACGAGATGTGGCATGCAGGGATGATGTTTGATAGCAACGGCACGACAGGGATTTGAGACGGTGACGCGGGCAGGGTGGCGTTTGTTCTGGATGGTGGGTTGCAAAGAGGCGTGGTTCATGGTAAGATGGGGTTTCAGTTTTATGTGTGTCTAAATGTCTGCTTTTGGTGGTTATGAGTTGTTTTTGATGGAAGTGGGTTTACATGAAGAATTTTTTGCTTATGAAAGTGTTCGATTATGGTTATGCTTATGTATGGTGGGTTAGGTATGAGTAATTTTCTCTGATTTTTCTAATGAAGGTCATGGTGGTTGTAGAACAAGAAATGAGGTTGTTTCATTGTTGATGTTTCTGAGTTATAATGGTGGGCAATTTTGTTGTGGGTTATGGTTGGATAGGTGAAAATGGATGAAGATGGGTTGAGGTGGAAAAGATGGGTGGACTTGGTGTCTAAATTCTGATGTTGGCATGGTTATGATGGTGCTGAGATTTGGTTTATGTTTTGGTGTTCTTCATGGAGGATCTAGGGTGGCTTGGAACTGAGAAGTCGACGTGTGTATGCCATGCTACTAAGTTTGTCAGCTCAGACACCATACGAGATTTCTATTAGCTACACGCTGACTGATAGTATCATGACAGAGCTAACAGTTCGGATTAAGGTTTTAGGATGAAGTTGGAATAAGGATGAAAAGGTCTATTTTGTCTAATTTCTATCATCATCTATACATATCCTTGATTGAATCTATTCCTAAGTTAAGCGAAACCCTAATCCAAACCTGACCCCATGTTTATTCCAAACTCACACAGCTATCCATTCATCGAGAGAAACATAATCATATGTCACAACATTAACAAACATATTATAAAGAGAGAGAGAGAGAGAGAGAGAGAGAGAGAGAGGTTTTGTGCATACGAGATCAGTTAACTCTCTAAGAGTAGCATCCTTCCAGGTATAAATTTGAACTTCATCCTTTGGCTCCTTTCCTCTCACTGAAAACTCTTCCATGCTATGGTGACCTCCAGACTGAAACAACATCATTCAATTTCACATAAATTTCAATGTTGGTTCTAGCTTTCTAGGTCATTTATGAGTCCCAAAATAATTACAATGAAAAGTAGCGTACCTTAGTAAAGACGCGGAGCAACAAGGGACAAGTCTGGAAATAGAGAAGAGTCAGAGTAGTGTTATTGAGTGAGAAAGAGACAGAGAAAAGAGTAGTGTAGACAGAGAGAGTACCTTTTCGCGATCGACGGGTTCGATGCGAGGGCGTGAAGGAGGGAAAGGAGGAGGACCAGGAAGGCCTCTAGGAGGTGGAGGTAATGGTCTTCCACCACCTTGTCTCTTACCACCACCTGCTTCGCTCATCTCTCTCTCTCTCTCTTCCGTACCCTACAATGAACACAATCTTGAATCTTCTTCTTCTTCTTCTTCCTCCTTAATCCCTACCTTCTTCAACGTAAACACCAGAGACTAGACAGAAGAATGATGTAAATCTTTTCTTTCCGTTTGGGCCTGCCCCTCCCATAAGTGTTAGGCCTTTACTTTTTACTTTTCACACCGTGTTTTTTTACTCGCACACCAATACCAACTTTTTTTAAAAAAAATTTATTTCAAAAATATCCTTACTACACTGCACTCATCATAACACTTTTGCATACACGATCCGGAAGTTACACTCCATAATTCATGAATTTTCAAACCATTTGAGTTTTACTATACAGATGATATTCCGAAATTTAATTTCTATAATACAATTCAAAGTTTCTAATTTATTCCGGAATTTAGTACGCACACCATCACTTCATATTTGGTAAAGTCCACAAAAACAGGGTAATACATATTAAAATGATCATCAATTGAAAACTACAATTTTATAATTCTAAATATTTTTAAACATATTTTTATTTGGACTTAGGCCTTCTTTTTTCCTTCATTACCCTTGGCCCAATATAACAATTTAGTGCTCCTTTGGATTCACGTTTTTCCCCCAGAATCACGTATTCACGTCCCCAATGGCTCTGATGTTATTTTGTTCTTATATAACATGACATCTCCTACTAGTAGCTTTCACGTTCGTGTCGAATAAAATTTGATCCTATTTTTATACACTCCTTTTCTTCCTCGTTGGCTTTCTCCTTGAGATATGATTAAAGTGTTGGACTTTATTTTTTAATTTTTAAAATAAAGATAAAGTGGCCCTAATATCTCTCATACATATCCTGCAACTAACTTATCAAATCTTAGTTACGTTACTCTTTTTCAGTTTTTAAGAGATAATGGTTGGTTAAGTTGTCAAGGGGATAGTGGATAGTGGAATATCTGTTTCCTGAACAGAGGGATCAATTTCTTGATGGACAAAATCTGATCTCTATAAATAACAGCATAGAGTCCCTAGTCTAAACACAGACAATAATATTCAATACCCGTTTCCATCATCTGGGATAGTGTTCATAGACTGGAAATACTTTGTGCTTGCTGCAATATCAGAAACGAGGTGCTCTAGATCTGGAGATATAGGAAAACTGTTGGTTGTTTGACAGTGGTCCAAGAGGAAGGAGCTGCAACACTTGTTCGTCAAAGAGTTTTTCTAGTGTGGTATAACAAAGCTATGGCTGGAGGTTAGTGATCCTAATCTAATATGTGTTCATAAGGAAATGAGAATACATGAAATCTGTTCTCAGAAAAACTTACATTTGGTATCAGAGCCTTTTCTTAACCTCTACCTTTGCTTGCTCTTATTTGTTTCTTGAATCTGTCATGGAGTTTGGATTTTTCAGAAAAATGGGTATTAAGTTTTGACCTTTTAAATCCAAACTAAAACCTGAAATATGAATAGAATCAAGTTTATAAGCTTTCTGTGAGAATTAAAAGGTATCTTTGTGTTGGAAATTCAAGTGTGAGTGGTTAGTTCACATTATTTAGGAATGAAAGCTAAATGAATGATATATAAGAGAGGTGACCCATATACTCAATACCGTAAGATTTTGGGTGATGTGGTGTCCTGATCTGTTGGTGGTCCTGATCATTAGCTCAAAGTTTTTAATTTATTCCAGAATTTAGTACGCACACCATCACTTCATATTTGGTAAAGTCCACAAAAACAGGGTAATACATATTAAAATGATCATCAATTGAAAACTACAATTTTATAATTCTAAATATTTTAAACATATTTTTATTTAGACTTTGGGCTTCTTTTTTCCTTCATTACCCTTACCCCAATATAACAATTTAGTGCTCCTTTGGATTCACGTTTTTCCCCCTGAGAATCACGTATTCACGTCGCCAGTGGCACTGATGTTATTTTTTTCTTATATAACATGACATCTCCTACTAGTAGCTTTCACGTTCGTGTCGATTAAAATTTGATCCTATTTTTATACACTCCTTTTCTTCCTCGTTGGCTTTCTCCTTGAGATATGATTAAAGAATGTAACTTGTTTTTTACCAACAGAGTTGATTATTTAAACTCTTTTAACTTAGCCCAATAAACATATCTGGGCGAAATAACATTAACAAAATTAAGATTTTGATTGGCTCCACAGTAACTTGTTCTGAGTTTGTACTATCATGCTTAATATCTAATTAATGTAGACATAGATAGCTCATCAACCGCTGCGAAATGCATCATGCAAAAACTACTGAAGCAAGCAACCATCAGAGGCAATTGGAAGACGGATGGGTGGAAGGGAAGAGAATGTATGCACTTGTATATATAACATTGACAAGTTATTGCAATTTTGTTTTTTTGTTTTGCTAAGCATTCTTGACATGATGACACAACACAAGTTCGGTGACAATTGTAGGGCAGAGATCCGGGCTTGTATAAATTTAGTAGCAGACGGAGAAACTAGTCTAGGACGAAGAAAAATAAATTTAAACTGTACGATCAAGAGTTTCTGCACAACACCGGTGGTGTGCAAAAATAATATCACATCTATAAATTATCAAATCACTCGATTTCTCTCTGGGTGGATAAGATGTAAGAATATGGGAAGCTTACAATAAACAAACCGTAAATTCAGTGGCATAATCAAATCGGTTTACTACTACTCAAGAATTTATTGACCAATCAAAATTCTGGTAGGAGATTTTAACAGGCCCACCGTCACCTAAAAGATGTGTCAAAAGACCTGCTTTACTTGCATCCAAATAATTAATTATCCACTTTAGTATGTCTTTCTCTTGTCCAAAATCCCCACTGAACCTGCCAATAATTATTTCATAAAAAGGGATCTATAAATTGAATTCAATCAGAACCAAGGCTCCAGAAATCAAGGCTTGCATTGCTTACCACTTGAAGATTCGAGTTAGATGAACAATTCTCTTCTCCAGGTCCACTTCAATTCCATCATTCTCAAAGAACTCTCTTGCAGCACCTCTTAATTCATCTACAACTCTCTGGGATGAGAAGAACCTCACCCTTGGGCTGGACTTTGTCCCATTACAAAGTCCGAAGTGAAATAACGGATTCATTTTGACAAGAGCAACCTGCAGTTTGGCAGGAACAAGTTAATCTTTCTTCATTACCAATCATATTATGTAAATGAAAGCCAGTTATTGTTACCATAGGAGTTAGAAACTTAATGTTAGGGAACAACGAGAAAATTAATGAAAAATGCTAATACAAAAGTTCAGACTGCAATTTCGTCTAAAAAGAATTTTCTGAAAAATAACATAAATACTTCTTTAAACTTTCCAGACAAAATATGCCCAAATATTATTTCTAACAATCCCAATTCCAGGCCCAGAAATTAAAATTCATTTGTTTTTAAAATACCCTAATAGGTATACGCATAACCCTGTTATAATGCCCCTAAAACAACAGGACTTGTTTAATTTTAGATAATGGTGCATTGGTCATTAAAGATAATATTCAATGGTATATGACTGTCTATCCAAAACTGAATATTGAAATATCTGTTTACCTCTAACCGCCTGTCTCCTGTGCTAAAGGGCTTGACTAAGGAATATGGTGACCTCCGATTGCTTCTGAGGATGCCATTTTTAATAATAGCCAGAGAATAAGGATGCCCTCCCACCAAATACTGGAAATCAGTGAAGAAGGATCTCCTATCAATGACACCTTCTGGACACCCTACTCTAATTACAGCATGGATGACCATGGCATTATACAAATTTAAGAAGAAGGCAAGCTTCTCGTTTTCTGATAGCTCCAAGAGATTCACTCGTTGCAGATCCCGAGTCATATTTACATACCTGCAGTTAAAAGTCAAACAGTAAGAAAATAATTGTTGAGAATGATCAGCTATATGAGGAGAAAACTCTCAGGAAACTTTATGATAGATTATTAGTAGGTGAGCAAATCCACGGAACATTTGCATTCACATTATGCAACAAAATAATCAATAAAATGTAAGTAAATTACATTAAGTAATACCATACCTACGAAATTCTTCGCTTTTGCTAATGGCCCCATAATCAACATGTTGTCTGTCATCAGAAGCATAAGACTCAAGAATGGCAGACATAATCCTGGCAAGCCTTTCGAAAACTGCGGCTGCAATCTTTGGTTCACTATCATTTGTGGCACCACAGATGTTAAAGCATCTGGGAATAAACGTTTCATGCTCAAGGAAACGATACAAGTGATCTCCCTCCTCAAAATCTTTTTCCCTACAGAAGAAAGTTGTCAATGCTAATAAGTAAGTTACCATAAGATTGTCACTCATATTGCAACGCGTCTAGCTTTTTCATTAGATTCAAAAGCTATTTTCTTACCCAAAAACATGATGGATGAAGTGCTTCCTGCATAACTGTTTTCCGATCTCGACAGCCTAAACATTTGTTTTGGAATGAAAAAACATTTTAGTTTTAGGGGAAACAATAGTCACACAAAGAAATGTTGGGAAAATTGTTTTGAAAGCGGGACATTAAAAATATGAAATTCATAAACTGATAATCATGACTAATTGACTACTGCTGCCTGCCAATCCGTAATCACGCAATATTAACGATAGCCATTTCTTTTGTTTGTGATTGAATTGTGCTAAATGTTGCACACTTGCCCATGCCTGGAAAATTTGCTTTTCAAATGTGATATACTCCCTCCGATCCAATATATAAGTAAAAAAGTCCCAAGATTTTTGATCCAATATATAAACAAATTTTGTTTTTCAATGACTCATTTAATGACATTATTTTCAAAGTATCATTCATTTAATACAAATTCCAATGACTAATTTAATGAAGATTGAAATTTTAGATTAAGGATAATTTAGATAACAAATCTAATTTTTTACAAGATTCAATGAGATTAATTAACCACCTTAATATGTGTTTCATTAATTTTTGTTTATAATATGGAGCGGACGGTCACGCCATGATTTCCGCATCTATTGTAATGTTTATTTCCTTGTCAAAAAAAAAATAAATTGTTATGTTTATTTCAGGTGCACTACTCAAAGGAATTAGAACTAGAAGCTGTTGCATATTTATTTATTATTTAAAAAATGTCCACCAAGAAATTTAGCTACTGACGCATGCTATTGCTAAGTGCTAATGAGTGATGATCAACATATCGTGCCGAACGAGCCAAACAGGCAAACATATGACAGAAGCATCCACTTCCGAGTATCTCATTTTAGAATTCTTAAAGAAGTCTCATTATTTATATCATTAATTTTTATTTTTTACAATTTAAACACCTCATCCTTTCAATCCAGTAATTTCTTAAAAGTTATTACATGGATCACACCAATAACACCACATCCTTATATTTCATCAATTTTATTTTATTTTTTTTTAAAAAAGAAAAGAAATGGCTAGTAAGATATGCTTCGGCTCATTTTTCAGAAGCACCGATTCCTAGGGCTCTACCCTCGACAAAGATGGCCTAAGACACTGACAATTAATCTTTTGTTATTAAAAAAAAAGTAAATATTTTTATACCATAAAAAAAGATTATTATGATATGACAAAATATACCCTAAAGTAACTGGGAATAAAGGAATTAGAGACTGAGAAAATATGGAAGAATTCAAAAGAGATTTTTTTTTGTTACAAAATTTCTAAATAAGATTAGGACCATTAATTTCAGTGAGTATGTATAAATATCTAGATATCACATATAAGAAATGTGAATTGATTTTGTCAGGGTTGATATATTTGATCAAATCTTTTGCTCACACTAACTGTAATTTGGGTTTGATTCCTATTGCTAGATAATATGTAAATTTCACTATAAATCTTTGCTGAGATTGGTGGTGGTATTATCTAATCTTACAAGCAGACATGCCTTTTCCCTGTCTAAACTTTAATAGCATCAAACAAAAGAAAAAATGAAATGTGAATTGATTTTCTAAATATATATTTTTCCCGTTTACTTTACAGCATTTGGGACTAGGTCTAGGCCCCCTGTTGTGGGATTACGTTGATGTTTATAAATTTCAGAGGTACAACCCTACCACGGGCGGCCCTGTTAATATTACTATCACTTTTTCTAAGCGAAATCATATTTTTCATCAAATTTTATTACATCAAACTTTTATAATTTTCCATTTAGGAAAAGCTAGTAAGAGAAATAAGTGTTGCGAAATGTACTTCTCTTTTTTTACTCAAATAAAAATTCATAATATATTAATATAAAGAAATGATGTACAAACAATAGAAATATTTTTTTTAAAAAAATTGATGTGAAATTTAGCATATATATATTTTCTAAAGATTTTATTATTAAATAAACAAAGTATTAATTTAAAAATTTAATGTAGTCAATATTCAAAAACAAAAAATGTTTAATTCTTTATTTATTTGATAATTAAATAATTATTAAAATGGTGTCTTAAAAGGTGTAGAATTATTTATTCTCAAAGAAAAAAGATGTAGAATTATTTATTATATATTAAAAGAATACAAAGTCCCTATCATTTTGAAAACCGAATTATATTTAATTTAATTATTTATAACACTCCAACACTCGAGCTTCGTTATAATGGTACGCTTGCGTGTCATTGTTACAGCTTATGCTTTATTTGTCACGA
This sequence comes from Sophora flavescens, assembly GCA_030762895.1. NCBI lineage: Eukaryota > Viridiplantae > Streptophyta > Magnoliopsida > Fabales > Fabaceae > Sophora > Sophora flavescens. The sequence continues at coordinate 145,296,069 of CM061065.1, forward strand.
TGGAATTATTTCTGTACATCAAAATAGAATATCAAAAAATGTTTATTTTGTTTTTTTAGGTATTTTCGAGGAACATGTATAATCCGGACTCTGACGTACTCGCTACACGTATACTGTAACACAACAACAATAAAAAATTGACCAAAAATACGTAAGCATACGGTATGCGAAACGTACCTCACTACGCGTGCAATCCAGGTGTTGAATCAGCACGTCTACGAACTCATTCGCGGCGAAGCAATTCTTAACAATCTTCAATCTCTTCAACCTATCCTGAATGGGCAATCTCTGCCGTAGAACCCTAACGACATCAACCATCTCATCCGTCCGATCCTCCTCATCAAAAAAATCAAATCCGTACACCGGCGGTGCAGGCGCATCACCGGGACATTTCTCGGCCATCATCTCCGCAACCATCCGCTCGAACTCGCCGCCGTTCCTCAAAGAGTTCAGCGCCACCAAACCTCCTATCAGCTTCTCGTTGAAGAAGATTTGCGGCACCGAAGCGCTCCCTGTTCTCTCTCGAAGCTCCTTCTCTCTCTCCGTGAACACGTCGATGTTGATCTCCACGGAGCGAAAACCTCTCTCCCTGAAAAACCTCCTCACCGCCGTGCAGTCTCTGCAATTCGACCTCGAGAAGAAGCTGATTCGTCCCTTCATCGTTGGATTCTCCTCCTCCTTCTCCGGTTTCGTATTCACCACGACTTTTAGACCGGAGAGGTTGAACTCGGTAACTTCATGATTCTTCTTCTTCTTCCTAAACGACTCGTCGTTTTGGTGGTCATCCTCGTCGTTCTCCATGGACTCACGAAACGACGAGATCCTCCTTGCGATTGCGGACGACAGGTCGTTGCTGCGCTGACGGATGAAGTTCCCGACGACGGAGAAGCTGGGAACGACGTCGTTATCGTCGTTTTGAAGGGAAGATGAAGAACGTGGCGGAACAGGCATGGGGAGAAGCGAATGGGCCTGGAAAAGCCCAAGGTGGGTAATATCATGATGATTATTATTGTCGTAACTGATTTGGTTTTTGTTAGTAACGGATTCTTCATAGCCGTTGGCGCGATTTTCGAGGGAATGGATATTACGATGTTGTGTTGTTTGCGTTGGATTTTCCGCGCCTTCCACTTCGGAACCCATTTCTGCGGAATTATGGAAGCAAAGCTAGATATGGATATATATATATATATATATATAGAGAGAGAGAGAGAGAGAGAATCATAAAAATGAAGAAGGCGCGAGGGAGTAACGATGGAAAAGGAGGGCTTTTATGGAAAATCAAAAAAAAAAAAATTATAATGGGAGATTGAGGGTTGGTGTTAGCAGTAGTAATCTTTTTTGTTTTTTTAGTGGAACATAAGGAAGGGATCAACTAGGAGAACAGACATGCATGCTCTTTCCCCCCTTTTTTTTGTTACTGTCTTTTCGTTTTTATTATTTAGAATTTAAGATTACTGTTTTTAGAATTTTTCAAAAATGATTTTATGAATAAATTCATTGCTTGAATCAGTGTACTCCAAGTCTCAACAGTATTTGATATGTTTTTTTTATAGTACATGGACACAAATCATTATTGAAAATTAAGATTAAATTAAGTTTAAATTATCAAACCATTGATTTCTTAATCTATATCTATATCTATACTAATATAAAATGTGAAGAGATATTTTTACTGTACATAGTGACAGGATTTTTTGACTTTTTTTTTAAATATTTTTATTTTTTACATTTTTTAAAAAATTAACTTTTTTAATTTTTTTAACAATTTATTTTATTTTACATTTTTTAAGTTTTCCTTATTTTTATATTTTTTTCTAATATTTTTTTCCTAATACTTTTTTTTAATTTATTTGTATATACACTGATAGTGTAAAGTTTTTTTATACTATCAACCAATCATAAATTGGAAAACAGTAAAAGTAAAGTTGTCATGTTCTTGATGTTTTAATTTTTATATACTTATATTTTAATGTATATATAATTTAATAGTTTAAAATTTAATATTTTTTTATTTTATATATATATATATATATATATATATATATATATATATATATATATATATTTTAAATATTTTCCGGTTCGAACCGAATCAAACCAAACCAATAATAAATCTATATCTATACTAATTGATAAGGGGAAATTCTGATTTTAGTGTAGCCCAATGGTATAAGCCACATGTTAAGTTATATAATATTTTTATTATTATTTTATTTATTTTCTAAAATTTATATATATTTTGTTTTAAAATATTTACAAACCGGTAAAGGTATATTGTTTTGGGAGTCAAACACGATAATCTCTGTATTGACATAAATAGAGGCAAAACTATTCATATTTTGTATTTTTTTTTTGGCTTCATCGTTGCCTTTGTTTTTTCTATTTTAAATAATAAATTTACATCTATACTAATTAATAAGGGGAAATCCTGATTTTAGTGTAGCACAATGATGCAAACCACATGTCAAGTGATGAATTTTTTTTTATTTCCTAAAATTTATATATTTTTTGTTTTAAAATATTTACAAACCGGTAAAGATACAATGTTTTGGGAGTCAAACACGACAATCTCTGAATTGACATAAACAGAGGCAGAGCTATTCATATTTTATAATCTGTTTTTTCTACATCCTAGCCTTTGTTTTTTTCTATTTTAAATAATAAATCTATATCTATACTAATTAATAAGAGGAATTACTGATTTTCTAATAAAGGAACATGTGTCAGCACCACATGATTTAAGAGGATTAGTTGATCATTAGTAATAATCAAAGAGGAACACTTAACACATAATGTTACATTATGTATTGTAATATCATTTTAAAATAAAATAATATTCAATTCTTTGCACTCAAATTATAGATAAAATTGTTTCAAGGTTTTTGCTGATCACTTCTGACTATAAAATGAGTACCATCATTATGGATGAGAACGAAATATTGAAAGCAAAGTATAAAATAAGTAATGATAATCTCTGTATTGACATAAATAGAGGCAAAGCTATTCATATTTTGTATTTTTTTTTTGGCTTCATCGTTGCCTTTGTTTTTTCTATTTTAAATAATAAATTTACATCTATACTAATTAATAAGGGGAAATCCTGACTTTAGTGTAGCACAATGGTGCAAACCACATGTCAAGTGATGATTTTTTTTTTATTTCCTAAAATTTATATATTTTTTGTTTTAAAATATTTACAAACCGGTAAAGATACAATGTTTTGGGAGTCAAACACGACAATCTCTGAATTGACATAAACAGAGGCAGAACTATTCATATTTTATAATCTATTTTTTCTACATCCTAGCCTTTGTTTTTTTCTATTTTAAATAATAAATCTATATCTATACTAATTAATAAGAGGAATTACTGATTTTCTAATAAAGGAATATGTGTCAGCACCACATGATTTAAGAGGATTAGTTGATCATTAGTAATAATCAAAGAGGAACACTTAACACATAATGTTACATTATGTATTGTAATATCATTTTAAAATAAAAATAATATTCAATTCTTTGCACTCAAATTATAGATAAAATTGTTTCAAGGTTTTTGCTGATCACTTCTGACTATAAAATGAGTACCATCATTATGGATGAGAACGAAATATTGAAAGCAAAGTATAAAATAAGTAAAAAAAATGTTTGACATAATGGACTTAATTTAGGATAAAGTAAAAAAAAATGATAAATATAAAAAACATAATTCAAATTATTAATGATAATAATATTATCAATAATAATAATAATTAATGACCTGTACAAAAATACTAGTTAACTATAATAATCAAACTCTTATGATGACGTAGTCATATAGGATTAAATTATAATATAAAATAGTCCTAAAACAATTAAGAATATTATTAGTCTTTTTCAAACAAAACCGTGTAGAAAATTTGAAAAATTTAGGGTTTATTTATTTTGTTTTTATTTTTTTGTTTTCATTTTGTTTTTAAAAATAATTATAAAATTATTACGTTGTTTTTTGTTTTTTATTTTAAAAAATTTGTTTAGAAAATAGTAAAAACCTAAAAAAATTATTTTTAATGTTTTCTATATAAATTTTTAAAAATAAGAAAGAAAATAAAATCAAAATGATAATTTTATAATTATTTTTTAAAATAGAAAATAAAATAGAAAACTGAAAATAAAATAAAAAATTCTTTTTAGCATGTCATGTCAGCGTGTGAAACGCGACGAGCCTATTCATTCCAACACGCAATGTAAATGAGATAGAATGTCAGAGAAAAAAGTCTCATTCTAAAGTTTTTCTTCCTCAATAAAACCCCATAATTAACCATTGAAATCAGATATGTTGCATTAATTTATACGAGTCTTATCGCAAATTCAATGGCTAAGATTTTCCTGACCCTAATAATAGTGAGAATTTGTGGCATAATGGAAGCAGCAATTGATGGTGCCGGCAGCATCCAACGAGAAAATGTTATCAGGGGCTAATTGACGAAGATGCCCTTTTGTAGTGTTAAATTGCATGACATGAGGGTATGTTTGGTAGCACAAAAAAAATGTTTGTGTTTGTGACTTCTTGTTTGGGAACGATGAATTTTTAAAGTTTCAAGTGTTTTGTTGAAATTTTTTTTTTACCAGAAATTTGTTATGTTTGATTGACTAGCTTAAAGTTAGAAAAAAAAATTATTTAGGTAAAACAATTGTTTTGGGAAGATAACCGTTTTAGAACAAGCTTTTATGTTTGGTTGACTTGCCAAATGCATTTCTCATGTAACCCTCATCATCTGTATCTCCATACTTTAGTAATGTATATTACAATCTTTTACACACTAATGCTTTCTACTTCCTGCAAATATTGAAATAATGCATATATTGAAATAATATTGAGACATATTTAAATATCATATTGAAATAACTATTTTATAGATACCCGTCCTTACATTATGTACAATGCATATATTGAAATAATATATATTTTTATTTAACTGAAATATATATTTATTTAATTATTGTAAAAAATAATATATCTTCACATGTTTTTATAATCATTAAAAAATGTTAGAAATTTTATTAATTTTTTTAAATAACAAAATTGATTTCAAGATATCAAAAGAAAATTATAATGTTATAAAAATATCAAATATTATTCACTTTTCCACCAAATATCATAAACAAATAATTTCATACTTTGTAATTTATTATGTAAAAGTGATTTTTTTTGTAACACCCAAACGAAATAGCTTATCTTAAATTCGTTTTTCAGCAAACATACCCAAACAAAAACAGATTCGGATTATAATCAATTATCACAATAATCGATTATTTAAAAATAGATTATTAACATAATCTTTTTTTTCTAGTTTCTCCAAACTCACCCTTTCAATGATAATGGAAGATGGCCAAAATCTAGATACTGGTTGACAAGATCCAAGAGTCAAATAGTCTCTCCAACAAGTGAGGGAGCTGAGCTTATGTGTGGATTTAGGAGTTAGGATTAGAACTGATACCATCCCATGCCACGGAATCAGACACACTCAAAGATCAACGCAAGGTAGTTTGGCCATTGGCACAAACCAAACCGTTCTCAAGCCAACTGAGAATAATATGATTATATTTTACCAATACATAACAAACTTAAATTAAAAATTGGATCTTGAATTAGTATTTTTTTTTATGAACATGTAAACTAGTGTGCTAAGACACTGGTTAATTAAAAAATAAAAATAAAAAAGTTAGCAAACAGTAGTTTAAGTATATTGAAAATTTAAAAACTGTAATTTTCTATAAATACTTTTCATCTTTTGATTTCTAACTAATAAAATTACTATATTTAGCGTTTGACATAAAAATATCATTCAATATGGGACTCAAGTTTTTTTTTTAAATGTGGGACTCTAGCTAAACATCAAGATTCTGATTTTTGGCGTTAACTTTATGGCATTTGGCAGATTCGGGAAGAGAATTACGGTCGGAGTGCCAGGAATTATAGAGGCGAAATGACTTGGGAGTTGGGACCTGTTTGTTTAGTGTTTTTAAAAACAGTTTTCTTGTTTTCAAGAAAAAATAAAAATAAAACTTGTTTGGTGACAGTATTTTGTAAAATTTGTTCTAAAAACAATTATTGTTTTTCAGTTTTTAAAAAAGAATTTGGAGAACACTGCTAGTTTTTTTTTCTTTCTGGTTTTTTGCTTTCTACTTGAAAACATAAAATACACGGAGAACATCATTGTTTTCATTAATGGCAAATTTGTAAATATGAAGCAAATCCAAACTACCCAACTCTAACCCTAAATCATGCACACAAGCTCTTCCCTTCTGGCAGCCAAGAAGGAGCAGTAGAGCACTAGGGAGAAGGGCAGAAAAAAGGGAGAAAGAAGGTGGCCAGCGGCAAGGGGCCACGGAGGAGGGGCCGCGCACGGTGATGGGGCAACGCTCACGGCACGGCGGACAACGGATCTGCAACGGTGGAGGGGGAGAAGGAGTCGCCCGACTTATGGCGGTGGGGTGGCAGATCTGCGACGGAGGAGAACCACGACCGTGTTTCGCGGTTGACGGCGGAGGGATGAGGCCACGCGGTGGAGATGAGGAAAGGAGCCGCATCTCGCTGTTGACAGAGGCACGGAGGTCGGTTTTGTGGTTGAAAGCGGCGGATCGTGCGGCGTTTCGTAGTGTCTGTAGCGGCGGATAGGAGGGAGCACGGCGGTGGTGTGGCGGAGATGTAGGAATGAAGCATGAAAGGTTGAAGACAGTCATAGAGAGTCATTATAAATTTCTTCTAAATTGTTTTCTATATTTTTTTAAAAAATATATCTTTTACAAAACAAATTTAGCAAGCACATTTTTTTGTTCTCCAATTTTTAAATCTCTTTTAAAAAATAATGTTATCAAACAAGTTTTTTATTCTTTTTTTGTTTTAAAAAATAGTTCTTAAAAATTATTTATAAAACAATTTTTAAAAACAAAAAAACCAAAACACAATCAAACAAACCCTTGATTTTAAATGTACCATCTGAATAACGTCTATTCTCCCGTTCCCTCTCTCTTGTACCTAAAGGAACCCTAGTATGAGGTGCGTCCATCCTAGCCACCGCCACCACTTCGGTGCGGCTCGTCACCACGGAGGCGTCGGCTTAGTCTCTTCTCTCGTGCACGTCTCGCCTTTGTCTCTCGTGCGCGTCTCGCCCTGTTCGGATCTCTAGTCTCTGCGACTGATTTTGGGTCACAGCTCTTGGACTCCGGCGCGGATCCGACGGCCCCACTATTCTTACGATTGCCCTTCCTTACGGATCTCGCCCTCTGGTTCGCAACCTTAAAGCAAGAGCGAATTGGATAGGTTCTCTTTCTCTCTTGAGATTTGTTTCTGATTTGTGAGTTGGATGGCCTGTCCTTGGACGTTTCTCGATCCGGAATCTCCTTCTCCATCAAATCCACAACGAAAATCTTTTGCTCAGGCTTTGAATGGGTCGTTTGACATCCCGGTTAGTCAGCTTCCTCGGCCATGCGTGAATGGAGACTTTGTCTCTATCAAAACATCTGAGGAAGAATATCAAAGGGGGTTTGAAGGTTGCAAAAACAATCTTCATGGCCGCTTGTTGTTGTTGAAGGGTGATATCCCTGTCAAGATCTCCGACCTACATGACAAACTTTCATCACTATGGAAACCTTTGTGTCAATGGAGAATGATTCCGTTAGGAAAGGGATTCTATTAATTCAGTTTTACTTCTCAAAAGGATTTGCATAGTGTCTTGACTGTTGGGGCTTAGAACCTTCGTCCCGGGGCTATCGCGTCTTTTTCAGTGGTCCCCAGACTTTATTCCTAATAAGCAGAAACAATCTCATGCTCAATGCTGGATTAGAATTCATGACTTGCCACATGAATATTAGCGCTCAAAATTATTGTTTGAAATTGTAGGCGGTTTATGTACTCCAATAAGTTTGGATGAAGCTACCCGTGCTAAGGCATACAGTCACTATGCTCGAGTTTTAGTGGATGTTGATCTAGAAGGAAAGTTGCTCAAGGAGATTCTGGTTGAACGTGAAGGTTTTGCATTTTCTGTTGATATCGAATATGAGAAGCTTCCTCCTTTCTGTTCTCATTGTAATTCAAGCAGGCATTTGGTTAAGACTTGTAAACAAATTGCCAAGGAAAACATGGTGCAAAATGATCCACCCTTGGTGCAGAAGACTAAGCTAGCTTATATCCCTAAGGTTCCAAAGGAAAAACCAGATGAAGATAATGAGCAGAATGACACATCACCGGGCGAAAAATTGAGTGATAGTGAATCGGTTGAGGCAGTCTATGAGGAACCTTTATCCCCTGATCATGTCTCAAATTCCATTCCATAGAACTCATCTTTGGTCGCAACAAATGCTGTCAATGGCTCTACAGAGAAGATCTCAACTTCTGCTGCAACTAATGTTGACTCTACAGTCAAGGATACTCCGGTGCTTGAGCATTTCATAGGTGATTTAACAATTAGTTCGAAGGGTACTCCGACTTCAGTGTTCGTGCATTCTAAGGCTAACTGTGATTTAACAGTTAGTGGTAAGAATCTTGAAACTCCTGAGATTAATTTAAGTCCAGTTTATGTTCAAGATCTTAGCGTTTTTCCAACTGTTGTTCAAAATGATTTTAATATTTTATCTGCTTGGTTGGAAAAGCAAAAAGATGCAAGTACTTCTAAGGAAGGAGAGCAGAAAACTGAATAAAAACCTAATTCGAGGTATGCTTGATTCTCGTTTATTTTGCATGGATTTTAGTTTTTGTCCCCCATGTTTTTGTTTTATTTTTTATTTTATTAATAAATTTATGATGATTTGTCACCTTACTTTAAAAAAAAAATGTACCATCTGATTGAAATCTGATGCAGCCTTTTTGGGGGACAAGGAATAATTAAGCCATTTCCCTTATGTCCACACTTCCCATGAGCAGCAATTATATTGTGCGCCACATAGTTATATAGATATATATATCCCTGAGGACTTATGTTAAATCTGATGATATATCCTAAACCTGTAAGCGATGCCTGGTTTGCTGGGTAAAAATCAAAGAAATGAAGATGACCTGCAAACCAAACGATATGTTTTAAGAAGTAATTAATCAGTGATGAGTAGAGGTTATACTTTTTTCCTTTATGTGAAATCCTGACATCATAATTTTTTTTTTGATAACATAATCCTAAAATCATTTTATTAATGAAGTTGGGAAAATGTATAATGTCATGGTTACATCATCTATGATCAAAGTTTTTTTTTAACAAATCGTCTAAGATCAAAGTAGAGACGATGAAGTTGTTGATGCGGAAATGCAACAAGGTGAGCAAGGTAGTGAGGTGAAACAACTCATTAATCTGTCTCAATGAATGTCCTAAGCTGGAATTGTAGAGGAACTGCATCTAAAGGTTTTGGTTCTCTAATGAGAGACTTGCAAAGGAATTATTATACTAAGTTCTGTATTCTAATGGAAACTCATACTAGTGGAGATAAAGCCCAAAGTATTGTCAAGAGAATTGGCTTTAAAGGTAACTTCGTTCAAGAGGCTCAAGGTCATGCAGGTGGCATTTGGTGTTTGTGGGATGATACTGTTTGGAAGGTCAATGTGTTAAGACACTCCAATCAGTTTGTCCACATGGAAGTGCAGTGGAATAATGGCAATCCTTGGTACTTAACTGCAGTGTATGGTTCACCGCATGTTGCTAGTAGACAGTCCTTGTGGGATGATTTCTGTGATATCAGTGGTTCTATCTCAGGTGCCTGGGCAGTAATTGGTGATATGAACTGCACTTTTTCTCCTAATGATCGAAGAGGTGCGGTTGAATCCCAAGTCCATAAAGATGTCGAGAGATTCAGGTAGACTTTGCATATTTGTGAGCTCTTGGATGCTGGATTCCAAGATGGCCCGTTCACGTGGAAGAAAGGAAGCAAAGAAAATAGACTTGGTCGCTGTTTGATTAATTTGACTTGGAGGGTGCGTTTCAAAAATGCTTGTGTTCGTCATCTACCCTTTTTGAAATCTGATCATAGACCCATTGTTATTTGTGAAGGTGGTATGATCAAAAGAAATAACAGAAGAAGACCTTTTCGTTTTGAAGCTGCATGGTTAACCGATGAGGTCTTTCCAGCTTTCGTATGTAATAAATAGGGCGGTTATGATAAGAATCAGTCGTGGAATGGGAAGCTTGACATGCTACAACGTGATCTGAGGGTGTGGAGCCATGATGTTTTTGGTTGTATTTTTAAGAAGAAAAATAAGCTCCTGAACAGGTTGGAAGAGCTTGATTTCCAGCGCAATTTAAATGGAGGTATGGAGGTGGAGAATGACTATGTTGCTACCTGGAGAGAATATGAGAAGGTGTTAGCCCAAGAAGAGATTCTTTGGTTCCAAAAGTCTAGGGCCAAGTGGATCCAACATGGGGATAGAGATACTAAATATTTCCATGGTGTTACGGCTATTAGAAGAAATAAAAATAAGCATGATTTGCTCCAAGATGAAAATGGTGAGTGGGTAACTGATGCTAATAAATTGGAGCAAATTGCAACAGATTACTACAAGTCCTTATTCAATGATGGTGAGAAAGAGGAACCTTTTATTTTGTCTGGGGCCTTCCCAAGTCTGGAGTCTACAGAAGTTGATAGTTTGAGGAAGAGAGTTTCTAGAGGGGAGATTTTTCAAACAATCAAGAGAATAGGAAATTTGAAAGCTTCGGGTCCGGATGGTTTCCAAGCAATTTTCTTCAAAAGTCAGTGGAATGTGGTGGGTGAAGATTTTTGTGAGTTGGTTTGTAGGGTTTTTGATAACCCTCTTTGGGTCCTAGAGATCAATAAAACTCTAATCACCTTGATCCCTAAAAAAGATGTGGTGACTAATATGAGAGATTTTCGTCCTATCAGCCTCTGTAATGTCTCTTATAAAGTTATCACTAAAATTGTCACTCAAAGATTACGTGGTCTTATGGAAAAACTTATTGGTCCATGCCAAAGTAGTTTTGTTCCTAATCGTCAAAGTGGGACAATATTATTGTGGCCCAGGAGGTTTTTCATTCTACGAGAAGGAAATCAGGGAACAAAGGCTGGATGGCAATCAAAGTTGACTTGGAGAAGGTATATGATAGGCTAAAGTGGAGTTTTATCAAGGAAACCTTAGAAGACATTGGCATTCTTGAGACCTTGATTAATCTTATATGGTACTGCATTTCTACTTCTACCTTGAGTGTTATTTGGAATGGTGAAGCTTTGGAGGAGTTCTCTCCCTCTAGAGGCATAAGACAAGGTGACCCTTTATCCCCTTTATTATTTGTTATGTGCATCGAGAGTTATTCCAACTCATCTCTGTTGTGGTAAATGAGAAGTTGTGGAAGCCGATTTGTGTGAGTAGGGGAGGCCCTAGTATCTCTCATCTAGCCTTTGCTGACGATCTTTTACTTTTTGCCGAGGCTTCTATGGAACATGTTCAAACTATTCAAACTATTTTGGATTTTTTTTGTAAGAGTTCAGGTCAAAAAGTTAGCAAAGATAAGTCTAGAGTTTATTTCTCAAAAAATGTAGGCTGGCATGTAAAGGATCAACTCAGTGATGCCTTGGGTATCCAGTGGACTGATGATTTGGGTAAATGCCTTGGCGTTCCTATCCTCCACAAAAAAGTTACTACCAGTACATATCAATTTATCTTGGAGAAGTTAATCAAAGGTTAAGTAATTGGAAGGCTAAAAATCTTTCATTTGCAGGGAGAGTGACTTTAACTAAGTCCGTTCTCCAAGCTCTTCCTTCTTATGTTACGCAAACAGTTTGCCTACCAAAGAGTATTTGTGACAAAGTTGATAAAGCTTGTAGAAGCTTTATTTGGGGTGACACATAAGACCACGGGAAAATTCACCTTATTGCTTGGGACTCAATTAGTAAGCCCAAGAAGGGTGGTGGTTTGGGTCTGAGAAAAGCTAGGAGGTCAATACAGCTTATATGATGAGAGCTAACTGGAGATTTTGCACACAAACTGGTTTATTGTGGATAAAAGTGATTATAAAGAAATATGGTCGTGGGGATCATACTCTTCTAGTGGTGAATAAAAATAAAATGGGGAGCAATTTTCGGAAAGGCATTCTAGATAGCTGGGATGTTTTCAAGAATAATGTAAGATGGAGAATTGGAAATGACAAGGTGATTAAATACTGGAGTGATAATTGGGTGCCTAACGTTGGTCCTCTTATGCTGCAGGTACATAATAATGCAGCTTGCTTTGATTTGTCTAAAGTGGTGCGGGATTTTGTTTCTGGGAACCAATTGGATTGGTGTAAGTTTTCCAATCTCCTCCCCACAAACACTATCAATAGAATTAAAGCCATGGTTCCACCCTTCAGAGATAATGTTGATGATATTATTGCTTGGAAGCATAATGATAATGGTTCTTTCTCTCTTTCGTCTGCTTATGATGCAATAGTCAGACATAATGCGCACAGTAACAGAAGGATATTCAAGGTGATCTGGTCTTGGAAAGGTCCTGAGAGAATTTGCCATTTCCTCTGGAAGTTAGCGCTTGAGATCATGCTAACCAATGAGAACAGAATGGCACGGGGTTTATCATTTTCAGGTTTATGCTCTATTTGTGCTAATCACATTGAAAACCATTTCCACATCTTCAGGGATTGCTTCTTTGCTAGGGATGTCTGGAATGTGGTGCTTGGATCTAACACTCAGGAGTTCTTTGCATAACTGAACTGGGTGAGTTGGATGTTTGAGAATTTGGTTAGGAAGGACGAACTACATGGAGCTGCTTGGAGCATGACTTTTGCGGTAGTTCTTGAAAACCTTTGGAGGAGGAGGAATGATAGTATTTTCAACAACAAAAACGTGTCTCTTCATGAATTTTGTGGTTGAGTGAAGAGTTCAGTAGTGGTAATTAAAGATGCTATGAAGATAGAGGATATTTTTAACTCAAAGGATCAGGCTGAGGAGTTTGGAACTGGCATCAGGTGGTGTTTCCCTAGTGTTGGTGAAGTGGCGCTCAACCATGATGGGTCGATTGTGGATGCATGATCCAATGCGGCATGCGGTGGTGTTTTAAGGGACGGTATGGGCAATTTTCTGGTTGCTTATGCGGCTAACCTTGGCTCCTGTTCCATTCTCGCTGTTGAGCTCTGGAGTAATTTTCATGGCTTGTCTCTTGCGTCGGCTAGAGGATACAGGAGAATTCAGGTGAGATTCGGTTCCAAAACAACAGTATCACTGCTAAAGGATGGCTGCTGTAGGACAAATGCATGCTTCAATTTGGTGGAAGCAATTCATGGAGTGCATAGAGAGGGTGGTGACATCTCTTGGAACCATACTTTTAGAGAAGTCAATCATGTGGTGGATGCTTTGGCTAAATTTAGGCTTCAGCTTGATGGGTTAATCAGAATTTTTGATTGCCCTCCTCCTTTCATTTGTAATGCCCTTAGGGCAGATGTTTGTCCCGTTTCTTTTCCTTGAGTTTTCTAGTTCTTTGTTGTTTGGGGCGTGAGCCCTTTTTATTCATCCAAAAAAAAAAAAAGTTGAGACAATGAAATAAGGTTTGTGTATCTCCTATGTCTCACCACAATGGATCGAAGGTCCAGAACGGCCTTTCTAAATACACTCATCCAAAAGAAACCAAATAAAATGGACACTTCTAATATTGAACGAAGACCAAATCAAAACGCTTATGAAGGCCCCAATCTAACTTATATGTTTCCCTACAAAATTACAAATAGATAACAATGTATTTTGTTAACGTTCCCTAAGTTTATTGTGGCTTTCACAACGTTATTTTGTATCCTTCATTTTTTTATTTATCAAAAATTTAAATGTCCCTTGCAATACTATATGAGTTTAATTGTTATGTATTGTCAGTGTAAAGTTTTTTACACTGTCAACCAATCATAAATTATCACATCATTAAAATTTTTTGACTCTTATCTAACCACCTTAAAAGATTTTTAATGATGTGTCAGTTTATGATTGATTGATAGTGTAAAAAACTTTTACACTTAATAAACTCATGCTATATCTACCCAAGCTTCCAAATAATTATTGTCTCCAAAATTGGGAACAGAGTTGCTAATTAATGCTATGGATCCTTAACCATGAATTTCAAAGATGTCATTCACTTGTTTGGTTATATCTCCTCTAGAAAACACATGACTTCGGTAAATTGATCATTTTTAAAGAGACGTCATAATTTCATATCAATCGTATCATTATTCACCTACCCTTTAAAATCATGTAAACAGTAGAACAATAAAGTGAAGTTTGTTTCTTTGGCTAAATTAACAAAGGACAATGCTAACAAGTGCCCTTAGAAAGTGAATTTTCAAAAGAGTGGGTTGTCTTGTTTAGGCGGGGAGCAAGATTTGGTGGAGCGTGCAGCAAGTCTACTCAACTGTAAGATTATTTCCAATTCTTTCAAGTTCCTTGGCATTCTTGTTGGAGCAAATCCAAGGAAGGCTAGCACTGGGGATCCTCTCATTAATGCTCTTCTGAAGAAACTGTTGGGGTGGAGAAACAAGTTCTTTTCCTTTGGTGGATGGGTAATTCTCATTAATGCCATCCTTTCTAGTCTTCCGTACAATTGCAAAGAAGGTTCTTGTGGGGTGGTAGCGATGAGTGTAGGAAGATATGTTGAGTGAGTTGGGATACGGTGTGCAATCCTAGAGATGGGGGGGGAGGCATAAAAAACGTTAGGGCTTTTAACCTTGCTCTCATAGGTACTAGTGGAGGTGGCGTTGTCTGACGGATTTAGATTCATTTTGGTCTGGAATCCTTAGAGTGAGGTATAGTGAGTCGTCGTCTTGGAGGTCCATGTGGGGGAAAAATTCGGTCGGGGGAGGGATCATGTCTTCCTTGTGAGGGGAAGGATATCAAAGAAATTATGGAGATTGCTCTGGTTCGGAACAGTTTGGTCTCTTTGGCTAACTCGCAATGAAATGATTTTTAACAATGGAAATCTGGATTTTGACAAGGTTATAGAATTGATTAAAGTTAAGGTGTGGACTTGGTGCACGGGATACGTAAATAGAGGTTGCTTCTCATTTATGGATTGGTGCATCAATACTTTAACGTGCCTCAGTTTTGTGTATGCAAAATAGGGATCAATTGGCCTCTCAAAGTGTGAGGACCTTAGTTTTTTTTATACTTGACTGGATATGCAGGTGATTGTACATCCTAGTAAAACTTTGGTTGATTGTTTGAGTGGCTCTTTCTTGGTCTTGCGGGTCTGGGTTTCTGCTGTGCACGCCTATGTTGGTTTGGTCCTTGTCCTGGTTGCATGGTTGGAGGTGAGAAGTTTCATTTCTTTGTTTTTCTTTGGTTGTTGGCTATTGGTTGGGAATTATCTTGCGCTTGAGATTTTGGCCTGGCATTGGTGCAGGGAAAGCTTTTTTTTTACCTTTATTCTATTTCTGTGATTTTATAGGACATTTCTTCATTTGTAAGTTCTGTTTGTATATGGGTTGCGGGTACCCCTTGTACTCGTTTCAATATACTTTTGGCTTATCAAAAAAAAAAAAAGTAACAAAGAAATGAAAATTTGTATGGAAAATTGTGTATTTAATATTTTGAAAAATATTATACTTAGTTTTTCAATACAAAATTTTCTTCTATCGATTCCTTAACAATGCTCTTAGGGCACTCGTTAGCAAGACCTATTAACAAAAACATGATTGTAATTCTAAAAAAATGTCATACTACCTCTTTTCGCTGACCACCATGACCCACCGTCCTCTGCCCCTATCCATGACCCAACATGTCAAAACCATGAACCTCCATCATCTTCATGTAGGACCACCCAACACGAACCACAACCGGTAGAACCAACCACCTAAACCACCTAACCACTGTCAACCTAGAGAAACAGCTTCTATCAAACCAACCACCACGATATCACAAATCACTGTACCACGTAACCCCCAACCCAAATTTGACATGCCATCGTGCCACCCTCTTTCCTTCCTTTGCCATCAATGAAACCACCTCGTACCACTTGAGCCACGTGCAACATGTTGGGAAATGCCTGCACAATTTCCCTCTCTCTGATACCAACATTGTTAGAAATCTCCAGCACACGCAAAGGATCACACACAAAAAAAATACACTACATAAAAACAATAGCGAACACAAGAATTTAACGTGGTTCGGCACCTCTTGCCTACATCCACGGAAACACTCCAATAAAATTGTTCGCTATCACAACAAAGATTACAAGATTGTAACTCATCCCACATTATAAGTTTTTGGACAAACTTATAAACCCTCCTTCAATAGTGTATCACTCTACAAACCCGAGTACCCCTCGCTCTAGAGTTACAATAAATAATACACTCTCAATTTTTTACTCCTATTACTGGTACTCCCCTACTGGGAATGTCCCCCACTGGCTTGAGGACACCCCAGACTCATTTCCCTTCTTTTTCTCTCTCATTCATTCAGCTTCTCTTATTTTTATGCTTCTTCCTTCTATGTGTTTCCTTCATCTGCCATAGCTTCTATTTATAGAAGCAATCTCCTCCACCATCCAACTTACCATCTTGACAAATTGCTCCCAAAATTAAATCACAGAAGTCTATGAAAAATACTGCACCATCATATGCTTTCTTCAAGAAGAGAATGTCAAGGTTGTTCATTTAATGCACAACCATATTTGGCTGGAACTCAACAATTCTCCCCCTCCAGCCAAATGGGAATATTCTTGGATCAGTTCAGGAGAGAAAAAATTTCCCCTTCAAGCGAACGTCATACTTGTACCGCCGTTGTCCATCATCCACAATGGATCATGCTGCCTAGCCTCCATATTGCTAGGAAGACTTTCGACACAAGGGACCCCTCACATGGATCCACCGACTACCGCCTTCTTTTCAATACTCGTCTAAGTCGAACCATTGGCTCTGCCTACATCTCATGTATTCGCCTCTTCCAAAGCTCGATCCTTCCTTGGGTGTGTTTCCCGCCATAGCTCTCATCTCAACATTCATCCACGAGTATTCAATGGTGTAACTTATACCGCCGTTGCTACCATCAACAGGACACGCTGCCTAACCTCCATTGGTAGGAAGACTTTCGATATAAGAGTCCATACATGGATCTACCACCAATGCTTCGATAATCATCTGAATCTGTCACTTGATAGCATCAATAGCTTTGATACCAGTATTGGGAAAATGCCTGCACAATTTCCCTCTCTTTGATACCAACACTGTTGGAAATCTCCCGCACACAAAGGATCACACACACAAAAAAAAACTACAGAAAAACAATAGAGAACACAAGAATTTAACGTGGTTCGGCACCTCTTGCCTACGTCCACGGAAACACTCCAATAAAATTGTTCACTATCACAATAAAGATTACAAGATTGTAACCCATACCACATTATAAGTTTTTGGACAAACTTATAAACCCTCATTCAATAGTGTATCACTCTACAAACCCGAGTACCCCTCACTCTAGAGTTACAAGAAATAATACACTCTCACATTTTTACTCCCCTTACTGGTACTCCCCTATTGGGTATGTCCCCCACTGGCTCGGGGACACCCCTAACTCACTTCCCTTCTTTTCTTTCTTACTTGTTTAGCTTCTCTTATTTTTCTGCTTCTTCCTTCTATGTGTTTCCTTCATCTTCCAGAGCTTCTATTTATAGAAGCAATCTCCTCCACCATCCAACTAACCATCTTGACAAATTGCTCCCAAAATTAAATCACAGAAGCCTATAAAAAATACTGCACCGTCCTATGCTTTCTTTGAGAAGAGAATGTCAAGGTAGTGCATTTAATGCACAACCATATTTGGCTGGAACTCAACACAAATAGCCTCCTTCAGCCTACACCATCATGTTTTAAAGTCCCCAATACATTAAAGTAAACGGAGCATGCATGTCGTGCACGACATAATACTGTTATGTCGTGGTATCAATATTTTATTTACATTTGTTTGTCTTCTTAGTTTTGATTTAGTAAATGGATTGGAGTACCCCCAAACGATACATTGTGAAATTGAAAAAATTTTCAAACGTTACCATGCAGTATTTATGTAACTGTATATGAGCAGTATTATATTATTCTTCTCATTTATTTCATAAGGACTCAATTTGAGATTGTTGCAAGTTGTTAACGTTGATTTTTTTATTTCTGACCAAAATTCCTTCGTGACAAATAATTGAAGATCAAACTAGTGTGGGACCTATGAGTTATGCGATAATCTCGTCAGAAATATGCTATTTGATGATAATGTCTGCCAAGTACACGTTTGACAACATAGTCAAATTTGGTAATATACTGGCAAAGACTAACAGTCTGGATTTGACAAGTGAGAAAATTGACAATGCACATTGACAGGTAATTAATTGGATACGAATATTAGACAGATAATGCTATCTAACATTAGAATAAGAAACATATGATTATATGTAGAAAGTATGGTTATTCAATGAAGATGATAAAAAATTGTTTCATGAAGATTCTGGGAAATTGAATGGAAACGATTGAAAATGTTAATTTAAGTAAAAGATGCCAAAAAACTAAGAATTACTTATAATATTAGAGTAAAGGAAAACTTGATTAAACAAATACTAAATGCATAATAGTAATGATTATAGTAAAGGAAAACTGGATTAAACAAGTATTAATTTGTAGAAAAAATAATGTAGTTTAAAGAAATAACTTGAAGATGATTATAAATAAACTGGAAAATGCATGAAGAAACTATTGAAGAAATATTAAAAGTTAATAAAAATTAACACAAATAAGATGAATCCGCCATCATAATATTGATGGCAGTAAAACAAAGAAGTGTAAGAACACTATGAAGAACATGATGAATAAACTGGAAAGTATATGAAGAACTTGAAGGAAATGAACCAATATTGTATTGAAATTGAACATTGTATTTATGATAACAGGGTGGAAGGAGTACTTGAGTTAATCCGTCAATCTACTGTGTGATCGAGACGTGTAGGATGTTTCAAGTTCCAACCCTTATTACATTGTAATAACTAGTATTTATAGGCAAATGAAATAACTGCCTAGTAGTAACTTCCTATCTAAATGACTGCCACGTATCTTGGCAGTTCTCTAAATTTCAAATTTAAACTGCTTGTCAAACAACTCTGATAACTGCTCAATTTCTTGAACGGCTCCGCATCAACTTGATTGTCTTCGATTGGCCTGTTGCTTGATGACTTATCTTGCTAATGCCTTGTCAGTCTTGAGGACTTAGCCATTTTCACACTTCTCTGTACGTTTGACAACTCTTCTTAATACTTTGTCAAAAAGCTTGGTTGTCAATTTATCCTTTCCGTCGACCCGTATTTGCTTGTCAACTAAATATTTTCAATACTTAGAAAATATTAGTCATTACTCTGATTCCTTCGTCAGCCTGTTGAAATGCATCCGTCAATAATCAAAAATTTTACCCCTAACAGTTGCCCCCCAAGTTTTGCTTTTCGACGACCTTGTTTGTCTGACATGTCAACTGAAGAACTTCTTGTCAACTCCACACTTGTCAATTCTTCTATAATCTTCTGAATTCGACGTTCTTCTATATGTCAATTTTTCTGTCAACTTTCCGTCTGTCGACTTAGCACATGTCAATTTTCTTTTAGCCAAAACATTATATATCAATTTTGGGACTTCTTTCTCAATTTTTATGTAGCCTCTTTCTGTCTGTCTAATGAAAGCTCAAATTTGAAAATTCACTCATAACAGATGCCCCCCAAGTTTTGTCTTTCGACGGCTTAGGGAGAGAGGCAAAACTTCAACAATCGTCAATCTTGATGCCATCAATCCTCCTGAACAACCGATTCATTCTTCACCAACTCCTCAACAAACTCTAATTCTCAGTCACATCTTCCACCTCTTCCGACAGACACCTTGTCTACTGTCGTCAAACCAGTGAAAGTTCCTGCCTCTAAACTTGAAAACTTAATTTATTTTTTGTCCAAGACTGGTCATCAGAATTCATCAAGATCTGCCCGTTTTTCAAATTTTACAGGGCAAGATTCGTGTGATTATCAAGCTGCCAAGTTTATGCAAGAGCTGAAATCCCTTTTCAAGCATCCACTTGACATCCTATGTTCAGATTCAGTCGTCCATTCGACCATGGCCAATCTTCTCCAACAACTTAATCCAATTAAGAACAATCTGCCAACTTCAAGCAGGGGCACTTTGACTTCTGTCCAAGACTACTTTGATGATCTGACAAACAAATTGTCAACCATAAATGATGTTATGTCCCCTTTTGAAGTCGAAGAAACCAGCAGGGACAATATGTTGGGGACTCTACGCACCATGAAGGCCACAAGAGAACAAGAGATTCATGTCATTGCTGACAACGTCAAAGCTGACTTGGAAGTAGACAAAGAGATTGTTGACTTAGAAGTTGCTTTAACTCAAGCTAAAGATAAAAAACCTCATCTTGCACAAACTCTGTCGTCCATCAAAGAAAAGGTCAATCAAATTGACGATGAATCTAAAAAGTCAGGGGTGACTGTCAAGACAATTGTCAACATTCTAATAGCCATGCAATCTAAATATCCGGTAGCCAAGACTAACAGAGAGGCTCTGGAGAAGGCTTGGCAAGAAATCAGAAATTCTCAATTTTAGTTTAGTTGACATTTTTTTGTGTATGTCATTTGAACATCTTTTTAACTTATCTTTTTGAATGCTCATAATTCGACACACATCTGTGTATGCCAACCGTCAGTTTCCAGCCCGCTCTCTTAGGAAGAAGTTAGCTTTAACTGACAGGATGTACTTTTGATAATGTAAAATTGTATTGCCAAATCAATGAATAAAACTTATGTTCTATCTCATTTACTGTCAATTTTTACTTCTAGCATTGTCGGTTTATATTCCTTCAAAAACTTGCCATTAATTGATTTAATTCTTAGGCCCGTATTGACATCGACAAGTGCATAAGCATTTTCAGAAAACGCTTTGTCAACTTTAAATGGTCCTTCCCATTTTGGTGACCGTTTGCCATATTCTCGACAACTTTTATCCATGGGCAATATGACCTTCCATACCAAATCATCTACCTTAAATGATTTGAATTTAACTCGACTATCATAGAACTTTGCAATTCTTTCCTTCTGTCGAATCAAATTTTCTAATGCAATCAATCTTTCATCACTTAACTCATCCAATTCGTCTAGCATTGTATTCCAATATTGGTTGGTAGGCAAGTCATTTTGCCTTTTAATGCGAGTAGACTGAAGATTGATTTCGACAGGCAACACAGGATCGCGTCCATAAGTTAGCCGATATGGTGAAGTTCCTGTCGCCTGCCTGGGTGAATTTCTAGATGCCCACAGTATTTGATCAAGAGTATTATGCCAATTCTTAGGTTGTCGACCCACATGTGTTTTTAATAAGACTAATAATGATCTTATTTATGGCCTCAACTTGGCCATTAGCTTGCGCATAGTATGGTGTAGATGTGAGCATTTTTATATGCCTAGAATTCCACAACTTTCTTGCCGACAAATACTGACCCTTGATCTGTTGTCAAAGTTTGGGGTATGCCAAACCGACAAATAATATGATTTTCAATAAAATCAATTACGTCTTGTTGGGTGGCTACTTTAAGGCAAACTGCTTCTACCCATTTGGTAAAATAATCAACTCCAACTAAAATGAATTGATGTCCTTTCGATGAAGAAGGATGTATTTGGCCAATTAAATCTAAAGCCCATCCTCGGAATGGCCAAGGCTTGACAATAGAATGTAATTCGTTGGCCGGTACATTTTGTATATGGTCATGTTTCTGACATTGTTCACAAGACTTGGCAAACAAAATACAATCTTTAATCATAGTTGGCCAATAATACAAACTTCGTCAAAGAATCCATTTCATTTTGTCTCCTGCCTGATGGGCTACACATATGCCCTCATGTACTTCTGATAAAGCCAAATAAGCATCTTTCTCACTCAAGCACTTGTGTAGAGTCCCGTCAACATACCTTCTATATAACAGTCCTCCTTGCATTGTGTAATTCAATGCTTTGTATTTAATTTTCCTATCTACATTCTGACTTGGATTTTCCAAATATTCAATTATTGGCAACCTCCAGTCATTAGGTAGAATTACATCATTAACCAAAATATCTCTTTCTTCTAATGGATATAATAATTCTCTGATTTCCATTAGTCCTGACAAAGACTTTTGAGATATCTTGTATCCTGAGGCTATTTGAGCCAACTCATTAGCCTCTTGATTTAAATTTCTGGGAATATATTTGACAATTATGTCATCGAATTTCTTCATTAACTTACTAGCTATGATACAATATTTTGTCAAGTTGTAGTTGACATACTTATATTATTGAGTAAGCTGTTTGATAACCAATTGAGAATCCCCAAAGATATGCACATTTCGTGCTTTCATTTCTATTAGTATCTCTAATCCGACAATCAAAGCTTCATATTCCGCTTCATTGTTGGAACATGGATACTTAAGTTCAAACATGAACTTAGTAGGAGTTCCTTGTGGAGTCACGATTAAGATTCCTACTCCACTACCTCCTTGATGCCTTGATCCGTCAAAGTAAAGTTTCCAGGGTTGTAAACTGACAACATTTATTTCTGGCATGTCCAATCCCGGATGTTCTACCAAGAAGTCAGCTACTTCCTGTCCTTTGATAGCTTTAGATGGTACGTATTGTAAAGAATATTCTAACAAAGCAATGATCCATTTACCAATACGTCCATTAAGGACTGGTTTTGACAACATATACTTTATAACATCAGTTTTGGAAATGACGAATACATTACATGGCATCATATAATATTTAAGTTTTGTACAAGAAAAATACAATGCTAGACATAACTTCTCTATTGCACTATATCTTCTTTCAGAATCATTGAGGACTCTGCTTAGATAATATACGGCCCTTTAAACATTGTCATCATCATCCTGGGCCAATAGACATCCTATAGTGTCTTCAGATGCTGATATGTACAACTTCAACGGTCGATGAGGCACTGTCGGCATCATGACCGGTGGATTAACTAGGTATTGCTTGATCTGGTCAAAAGCCTCTTGGTGACAAGGCTCCCATATGAAGCTTTGCTCTGCTTTCAACTTGACCAACGGTGCAAATACTCTTGTTCTTCCCGACAGATTTAATATAAACCTTCTTAGAAAGTTAACCTTTCCTAGGAAGGATTGTAGTTCCTTTTTATCTGTCGGTGCTGAGGCTTCCATGACTGCTTTGTCTTTATTTTTGTCCACCTCAATTCCTTTTTTGTCAACTAGAAAGCCTAAAAATTTGGCAGCTGACACTCCGAAGCTACACTTCTCTGGGTTCATTTTGAGGTTGTGTCTTCTCATCCTTTCAAACCCTTGCTTCAAGTGCTCTAAGTGGTCATCTTTGGTTTTGGATTGGACAACCACGTCATCAATATATACTTCTATGAATTTTCCAATCACATCATGGAAAATCGTATTCATTGCTTGTTGATAGGTGGCTCATGCATTATTTAAACCGAAAGACATGACAATCCATTCATATGTCCTAATTGCTCCTGGACACTTGAAGGCAGTCTTTGACACATCTTCTTCGGCTATAAAGATTTGATTATAACCTGGTTGTTTGAATGAACTTTGCTTTAAGCAGTCTTTGCATGATTTATGTGATGATTCCGTTGTAGTCTAGTTGGTTAGGATACTCGGCTCTCACCCGAGAGACCCGGGTTCAAGTCCCGGCAACGGAACCAAATTTTTGGTCGCGCTGTCGCGTACGCGCCAAAAAGAACGAGCGGGTTTTAAAACTGTAGTTTAGGGCGACAACTCGGATGTCATCTCACAAGGACTCTTAAAGTGTTATTTATCACAAAAATCAGTTTTGGGGGGGTTTTGATTGGGATGCAAATAAGAAAATAAAGTAATAACAGAGCAATAAAACAAGGCAGTTCAAAGAGGTTATCAAATAGCTAAAAACGATTAATCTACTGTTATTGATTTCACAACTATCATCGGTTCATGTAATCCCAAGCCCTAAGCAGATTCTAATCCCCTTTCAGTTGTAGCAACAATTAACAAACGAAATCACTACTACGGATATATGTTCCTATTCCCGAATTAAACAAACGGGGTTAAGCCCTCATGAACTAAACGAACATGAATGAACACACGCGAATTAAACAAACGCGATTAAGTATAGGAACATAACATCACTGAAATGAATCAACACAATACTATACACTCCTGAATTAAACAAACATAAATGTATAACATGGCATTGAAAAGGGAAAAGCATACAAAACAGGGATTGGAAAACCTCAAGTACGGTGGAAATCAATTACAGTAGATTAATCCTAGAAAATTAGTTCCCCATGGAAAAACAAAAACACACAAAAATGTAAAAACTATGGAGAAGCAAAAGTCTCTTCAATCTGCCCAGAACAACCTTTTATACTATTCAGAATTTAGCCCACTCGCGAGGCGAACCCTCATTCGCGAGGCGAATATTGTTAAGAGTCAGCAACGTTTGGCCTTCTCGCGGGGCGAAGTACTTCTCGCGTGGCGAGGAATGGAACAGTCATGGCTTCTGATCTTCAGTTTCGCGAGGCGAGACATGTATCCGCGAGGCGACACAGAACGGGTTGCATTTCTCTGGAACAGTCAGCTATCAGGGTCGTGAGGCGAGGTGTTGTTCGCGGGGCGAACCAGAGAGGATGACATTTTCACTGTTCTACTGGCTTTCAGGTTCGTGAGGCGAGAAAACTCTCGCGAGGCGAATCCCCTGTTTCTTTATTCTCTCAACTTCTACTTAACCTGAAAAACAAAGAAATAGCTATAAGTGCATTATTTGACTCAAAACTGGCTAAATTAACCTAAAACTACTTTAGAGACTCAAAACCTTGCTTGAGGACAATCTAATCTAATTTGGGTGAAAATAGGATATAATTAGCACAAAACCCTGGCCATACTAGCCATAAAACTAGATGAGCCAGAGGCTGATCAAAATACCCCAAACTTAAACTTTGCTTGTCCCCAAGCAAACTAAAGCTCAAAAATCAAAAAGACTTAAGACCTGGCAAGCTTAAAAGATTCAATCAACCTTGCACAAACAACAAAACAGTTTTCTTCAATGTCCCCCCCCCCCTCTTTCAAGCAAAGCAATCCCCACAATCATTCATTCTAAACAATTGAGAATTTCATCATTCAAACAATCATTAATCTAAGCAGGGGATCCAAGTTACACACAAGAGGGAGATCACCAAATTCAAACAATTGCCTTCCTCACAAGGGCATTTAGTGTTCACTCAATCACTCAGTTTGTGTCAGGCTATCAACATTGCACTCAGTTTCACTTTTCAATAACACTTCCCATAAATTTGATTTTCATCTCCAAATGATTCCCACAGAAAACATACAAGCAACATCAAAAGGTCTTTTATGGGTTGTAATGGGGCCTGAATAAGGGTAGGATATACAAAGGTACTAGGCTTAAGACCCTAGGAACTAAGAGAGCATGAAACACTTCAAAACATTGAAATTCCACTCAAGTTCCTTTTCTCATTCATCTTTCACTTGCCTTGGGTGACTACAGCCATTTTATTCAAATAGCCTTTTTATTTTTTTATCTTTTTCTTATTTTATTTTCCTTCTTTTTTTTTTCTTTTTTTTTTCTTTTTGGCCTTTGGCTCCAACCTTTTTATTGTATTTTTTTTTTCTTTTCCTCAATCCCAAACAACACATCACACCTTGTAGCCATCCCAAACTTAGTTTCTCGCAACCATTCTCTTGATAAAATTCCATGCTCTCCTAATCCTAAGATCGGGTTAACATGGTTTTTCAGATTTTAGGCTCATAATATCAGGTCATCAAGAAACAATAGGCTAATTAGGCTCAATGGGGCTAACTAGGGAACATGCATTAGGAATTGGTTCTTTTTAGGCTAGGTAGTATTTACAAAGAAAATGCCTAAATCATTTGCTACACACACATAAACATGCAAACCATAAGGAGATTCAAGCAAATTCAGGAAAGTGCAACTTGAAAGTGATTTCACACAGTTTAAAAACACGTTGGAGGCTCAAAACCTCACCTGGACATTCATGCAAATTGTTTGACAGAGATTCTATCCCTAGTGTGTGCTTCCCTATCACCCCAAACTTATCATAAATCATGCCATCACAACAAAATCTCAAAGTTCAGTTTTCAATCACATGGGGATCACTTTTCAAAAACAAAATTTTTTTTTCAGCCTAGGGGGAATCATCACATAAATCATGCAATCAATCTGTGCAAAATCAATCAGAATCCAGCAAACTTGCCAACAA
Organism: Sophora flavescens; assembly: GCA_030762895.1. Taxonomy (NCBI): domain Eukaryota; kingdom Viridiplantae; phylum Streptophyta; class Magnoliopsida; order Fabales; family Fabaceae; genus Sophora; species Sophora flavescens. The sequence continues at coordinate 145,322,329 of CM061065.1, forward strand.
AAGACTCAACACAACTCCTGAGCTTCTCAGATTATTCAGGAGCTTTATTAAAAGAAAAGGAAAAAAAAAACAAGACAAAACCAAACTACAACTGGTTCCCTCCCCCACACTTAAAACATGCATTGTCCCCAATGAAACAACAGAACTATAAAATCAGAGTGAGGGAAAGGAAAGGGTACTCCCTGATCAAGTGTCAGTGTAGGTGGGAGCTTCCAAGGAGAGCTCCTCAACATTAGCATCCACAGGAACACCAGCATCCACACCATGGAATGGCTTCAGCCTCTGCCCGTTAATCTTGAAGGTCTTGTTGCTACCTGCATCTTTAATCTCTACTGCACCATAAGGAAACACATTAGTAACAACAAATGGTCCAATCCACTTGGACCTAAGTTTCCTAGCCATCAATTTCAGGCGGGAATTAAATAGTAAGACTTTCTGGCCCACAAAAAATTCTTTCCTAGCAATCATCCTATCATGAAAATGTTTTGTTTTCTCTTTATAAATCCTTGAGCTTTCATAGGCTTCTAGCCTAAGCTCCTCAAGTTGCTGCAACTGTAGTTTCCTTTCAACACCAGCTTTCTTCATGTCCATGTTACATCACTTGACTGCCCAATATGCACGGTGCTCAACTTCCACCGGGAGATGACATGCCTTACCGAATACAAGCCGAAAGGGGGACATTCCTATAGGCATCTTGAAAGTGGTCCTCTGAGCCCACAGTGCGTCTTCCAGACGGCGGCTCCAGTCCTTTCTATTCGGCTGCACCATTTTCTCTAAAATCTGCTTGATCTCCCTGTTTGATAACTCAGTCTGGCCATTGGTCTGGGGATGATAAGCAGTGGAAACTCTATGCACAACTCCATATTTCCTTAGTAAGGCTTCCATGGTTCGGTTGCAGAAGTGAGTGCCCTGGTCACTGATGATAGCCTTAGGTATGCCAAACCTGCAAAAAATGTTGGACCTAACAAATTTGGAAACAACTTTAGCATCGTTAGTCCTAGTGGGGATTGCTTCCACCCACTTTGAAACATAGTCAACAGCCAAAAGAATATACAGAAAACCAAAAGAAGCAGGGAAAGGACCCATGAAATCAATCCCCCACACATCAAAAACCTCACAAAAAAGCATGGGCTGCTGAGGCATCTCACTTCTACGAGTGATGACAGGGCCTGCTGTTTGACATTCCTTACAATTCCTGTAGACTTTATAGGCATCTCTAAAAATTGTGGGCCAGTAGAATCCAGAATCCAGGACTTTTCTTGCCGTCCTCTGTGGTCCAAAATGTCCTACAACTTGAGAGGCATGTGAAAAATGCAGGATGGACTCTGTCTCATGATCGGGGACACACCTCCGAATAACCTGATCACTACAAAACTTCCAAAGGTACGGATCATCCCACACATAGTACTTTGCATCGCTCTTGAGCTTGTGGAACTTGGATCTACTTGTACCTGCAGGAACAATACCAGCAACAAGAAAGTTTACTATGTCAGCAAACCAGGGGGTTACCCCATACAGATGTAGAAGTCACTCATCAGGGAAATCGTCTTGGATGGGAGAAGGATCCTCATCCCTTGCTATTCGGCTCAAGTGATCGGCTACCAAATTTTCAGCTCCACTCTTGTCTTTTATCTCCACATTGAATTCTTGGAGCAAAAGCATCCACCAGATCAATCTTGGCTTAGCTTCTGGTTTCTTTAACAGGTACTTCAGAGCTGCATGGTCAGTGAAAACAATAACTTTTGAACCTAGCAAATAAGACCTAAATTTATCAAGTGCAAACACAACAGCTAGCAGTTCTTTCTCAGTGGTGGTGTAATTTGATTGTGCAGCATCTAATGTCCTAGAAGCATAATGAATTACATGTGCAACCTTGCCCACCCTTTGTGCCAGAACCGCTCCCACAGCAAAATTAGAAGCATCACACATGAGTTCAAAAGGGAGTGTCCAGTCTGGGGGCTGGATGATGGGGGTAGAGGTCAATGCTCTTTTCAGGTAGTCAAATTCCTTCTTGCAACTTTCATCAAAATGGAACATGGCATCATTCTTCAGCAGGTTTGACAATGGCAGAGCTATCTTGCTGAAGTCCTTAATAAAGCGCCTGTAGAAACCTGCATGGCCAAGAAAAGAACGGATCTCGCGTACGCAAGATGGGTAAGGCAATGAAGAAATCACATCAATTTTTGCAGGATCTACTGAAATACCCTCTTTAGAAATAACATGACCCAAAACAATCCCTTGTTCTACCATAAAGTGACATTTTTCATAGTTCAAAATCAGATCAGTCTCAATGCATCTTTCTAGAACTAAGCTCAGACTATGCAGACATGCATCAAATGAGGAGCCATATACAGTGAAGTCATCCATGAACACCTCCATGCAATTTTCAATGAATTCAGTAAAAATGCTAAGCATGCATCTTTGGAAGGTGCCAGGAGCATTACAAAGGCCAAATGGCATCCTCCTATAGGCAAACGTACCGAAGGGGCACGTGAAAGTGGTCTTTTCCTGATCCTCAAGGGCAATATGGATCTGGAAATACCCGGAAAAGCCATCAAGAAAGCAGTAATGAGATTTACCAGCCAGCCGATCCAGCTTCTGATCTATGAACGGCAAAGGAAAGTGATCCTTTCTGGTGGCCTGGTTCAACTTCCTATAGTCTATACAGACTTGCCAGCTATTCTGGACTCTAGTGGGTACAAGCTCATTATTATCATTTCTAACTACTGTGAGACCGGACTTTTTGGGTACAACTTGCACCGGACTTACCCAAGTACTATCAGAAATGGGGTATATAATACCTGCCTGCAGAAGTTTAGTCACCTCTTTCTTCACCACATCCAGAATCAATGGGTTTAGCCGCCTCTGGGCCTGCCTTACTGGTTTAGCTCCATCCTCCAATAGAATTCTGTGCATACATCTGGAGGGGCTAATTCCTGGAATGTCAGCTAAGGTCCACCCAATAGCCTTCTTGTGCTTCTTCAGAACCTCTAAAAGCTTAGCTTCCTGGTCAGAGTCAAGGCTGGAGGAAATGATGACTGGAAGTTTTTCATTCGTCTCCAGGTAGGCATACTTCAGGTTCCCAGGAAGTGGCTTGAGCTCTAGGGAGGGTGGCTGCTCAACGGATGGTACATTGGGAGTAGCCAGGATGTCAAGGACTTCTGCTGAACAGACATCTTCACTCTCACTATCACTATCACTATCACCCTGCAAAGTTGAATCAAGAAACTTAGCACAAACAGCACACGGGTTAGTGTCAGTACAGTTAGTACATGAATATAAATCATCAAAACAAGAAATAAATGGAAAATATGAAACAAGGTCCTCATGGGTATCATCAATAATCTCAGAAAGCAACTCTAAGTGGAAAACAGAGTGCTCCTCCAGGGGGTGTTTCATAGCATCAAAGATGTTGAACTTTGCCACAATATCACCAAACTCCATAGACATAGTCCCATCATTCACATCAATCTTAGTCTTGGCTGTCTTCATGAATGGTCTGCCCAAGATTATTGGTGATCTACTGGAGTTTGTCTCTCCTGCCATGTCTAGGATGTAGAAGTCAGCAGGGAAAATCAGCTCATCAACTTGCACCAGCACATCTTCTACCATTCCCATGGGGTGCACTCGGTCCTGTTGGCCAACCGGATGGTGAGACTCGTGATACTGCAAGGGCCCAAGATCAAGGTTATTAAAAATAGAAGTGGGCATGACATTTATGGATGCTCCCAAATCCAGCATGCAATTTTCAAATCTTCTATCCCCAATAGTGCATGGAATAGTAAATGTGCCCGGATCCTTGCACTTCTGTGGTAATGCCTGAGTAGGGGCTAAAACAGCAACTCTTTCTGGTGCAGGCTTAGACTGGATAAGAGCTGAAACATTTCTTCCCAAATCAACTCTCTCATTGTTCTTCAACTTCCTCTTGTTGGTGCATAGGTCCTTGAGAAATTTTGCATACTTGGGCACTTGCTTGATCACATCCAACAGCGGAATATTTATGACCACCTTCTCGAACACATCAAGAATTTCCTTCTCCTTATCTTCACCACCAATCTTCTTATTTTTCTGAACTCTGTGTGGGAAGGGGATCGGTGGAATGTACACTTTCTCTGCTTCAACATCAACAGTAGGCTCAGGAGTTACCTCAACAGTTTCTTCATTTTTCTCAGAGGATGCCTCAACAACTCTTCCAGATCTCAGAGAAATGGCACTCACATTAGGATTAGAGGCATTGGGATTTATCACTGGTTGTGCCGGCAATTGACTGGATCCTTGAGCTTGCTGTATGTTGTTTATGGATGTGGCAAGCTGTCCAATTTGTGTCCTCAAATCTTGAATGCTAGCATCTGTTCTCTGCTGAGACTGTCCAACTTGCTGCTGAAACTGAAGGTTTTGTGCAGCCATTTGCTTGACCAAGTCTTCTAATGAAGGTCCAGAAGGTGCATAAGTGGTCACTTGAGGAGGATTCTGAGGTGCCATCGGTTGTTGTTGGGCTGAGTTCCCATACCGAAGATTAGGATGATTCCTCCAATTGGGGTGGTACCTATTTGTGGAGAGGTCTGGAATGCTGTACCGGTTCTGGTTATTGCCTTGATTATAGGGATTTACTGCATAAGCCTGAGACACTTCACTGACGAACTCTTCTTTCTGGATGGGGCATGCATCATACGGGTGCTCAGGAGAATTGCATATGCCACATAACCTTGCAGGCTAAACCCTATCTATTGCCAATTGCCTTACAAAAGAAGTGAGCTCATCCATTCTATTCTCAAGGGCCTGGTTGGACGAAGAGCTATGGACCTCATGCACACCTCTTGTCTCAACAGAATTTCTCCTGGTAGTAAACTGCTGGGAATTCAGTGACATATTTTCAATGAGTTGCTTGGCAGCAGCTGGGGTCTTATCAACAAGCGCTCCCCCACTAGCAGCATCCAAAATATTCCTATCCATCGGCAGTAACCCTTCATAAAAGTACTGGATAAGAAGCTGTTCAGAAATCTGATGCTGAGGGCAGCTGGATACCAAATGCTTGAATCTCTCCCAATATTCAGCTAACGACTCATTTCCTTGTCTGATGCCACATATTTCCTTCCTTATTGACGCAGCTCTGGAAGCAGGAAAATATCTTTCTAGGAAAACCCTCTTCAAATCATTCCAGGTGGTGATAGAGTTTGGCTCAAGATATAATAGCCAATCCTTTGCAGCTCCCTGGAGTGAGAACGGAAAAGCTTTCAGCTTGATGCTATCCTCAGTTACTCCCTCTGATCTCGATGTTGTGGAGCAGACAACCTGGAATTCCTTCAAGTGCTTGTGTGGATCCTCACCTGCAAGACCATTAAACTTCGGCAACAAGTGAATGAAACCAGATTTTAATTCAAAAGGAATATCAGTACCAGGATATGAAATACACAATCCATTGTAATTTACATCAGGGGCAGCAAGCTGTCTTAACGTCCTTTGATCACCCATGTTTTCAAAAACAGTTTTAGAATTAGAATCACTACTAGTGCTAGCTCGAATTTCTCGAAGGCGTGTGTGCAGTGTTCTTTCAATTTCAGGATCAAAATCACACAATTCAGGGCAATTGGACCTAGTAGCCAGACCAATTCAAAATAAAAACGAAAATAAAAGAAAGAGAAGAGAAAGAAAAAAAATGGAAAAAATAACAAATAAGAGTCCCCGGCAACGACGCCAATTTTTGGTCGCGCTGTCGCGCACGCGCCAAAAAGAACGAGCGGGTTTTAAAACTGTAGTTTAGGGCGACAACTCGGATGTCGTCTCACAAGGAATCTTAAAGTGTTATTTATCACAAAAATCAGTTTTGGGGGGGTTTTGATTGGGATGCAAATAAGAAAATAAAGTAATAACAGAGCAATAAAACAAGGCAGTTCAAAGAGGTTATCAAATAGCTAAAAATGATTAATCTACTATTCTTGATTTCACAACTATCATCGGTTCATGTAATCCCAAGCCCTAAGCAGATTCTATTCCCCTTTGAGTTGTAGCAACAATTAACAAACGAAATCGCTACTACGGATATATGTTCCTATTCCCGAATTAAACAAACGGGGTTAAGCCCTCATGAACTAAACGAACATGAATGAACACACGCGAATTAAACAAACACGATTAAGTATAGGAACATAACATCACTGAAATGAATCAACACAACACTATACACTCCTGAATTAAACAAACAGAAATGTATAACATGGCATTGAAAAGGGAAAAACATACAAAACAGGGATTGGAAAACCTCAAGTACGGTGGAAATCAATTACAGTAGATTAATCCTAGAAAATTAGTTCCCCATGGAAAAACAAAAACACACATAAAAATGTAAAAACTATGGAGAAGCAAAAGTCTCTTCAATCTGCCTAGAACAGCCTTTTATACTATTCAGAAATTTAGCCCACTCGCGAGGCGAACCCTCATTCGCGAGGCGAATATTGTGAAGAGTCAGCAACGTTTGCCCTTCTCGCGGGGCGAAGTACTTCTCGCGTGGCGAGGAATGGAACAGTCATGGCTTCTGATCTTCAGTTTCGTGAGGCGAGACAAGTATCCGCGAGGCGACACAGAACGGGTTGCATTTCTCTGGAACAGTCAGCTATCAGGGTCGCGAGGCGAGGTGTTGTTCGCGGGGCGAACCAGAGAGGATGACATTTTCACTGTTCTGCTGGCTTTCAGGTTCGCGAGGCGAGAAAACTCTCGCGAGGCGAATCCCCTGTTTCTTTATTCTCTCAACTTCTACTTAACTTGAAAAACAAAGAAATTGCTATAAGTGCATTATTTGACTCAAAACTGGCTAAATTAACCTAAAACAACTTTAGAGACTCAAAACCTTGTTTGAGGACAATCTAATCTAATTTGGGTGAAAATAGGATATAATTAGCACAAAACCCTGGCCATACTAGCCATAAAACTAGATGAGCCAGAGGCTGATCATGTGCACTACCTCTAGAGCAAACCTTCTACTTGCCTGTTTGACAGGCTTGCAATCCTCTCTAAGCGGCAGCCGGTGTTCAACAAGATCCCTGCTTAAACCAGGCATTTCATCATTGTCCCATGCAAAGCAATCTTTATACTCTACAATTAATCCTACAAGCTTTTGTTTGTAATCCTCTGGCAGAAAAACACTGACAAAAATTGGCCTTTTCTTTTCCTCCGTTCCTAAATTTATTTCTTCCAGAGGATCTTCTATTTCAACGTTTTGCTTAGCTTTGGCTCGTTTCTCAAAACCCAAAGGGCCGTCATCAATGATACAATCTGCCAACACACTCTCTGAAGTGTGTACTTCTCTGTCGGCCATATAGGTCGACAATCTTCTCAGGTGTGTTTCAAGGCTCATTGTCGGAACTAGACCGAGACTTTTCGGCCGCTTCCTTTATCTTTACGTCAAACTGACTGAGAAGGCTTGCTTCTAACGCATCTTTGTCAATGACCCCTTCGTTGGTAGTCACGGGTCTGACATTTGGCAAATATACTTTGAAATCCACATGTGACTACTGGGCATAACACGCACTATCGTCTGCTTCGACGATCTCCACTTGATCTTGCTCATTCCACAAGATTATTTTCTGATGCACTATCGAAGGAATTGCTCCCACAGCATGAATCCAATCCCTGCCAAGTAATAAGTTGTAGCTTGATTTGGTTGGAATTATCACGAACAATGTCATTCTCTCGACAGTGCCAACCTGGATATTGAGAAGTACAACACCATCTGATGGAGATGTTTTGCCACTGAAATCAGTGACGACCATGTCTGTCGGAATTAAGTCCGACTGATCTTTTCCTAGCTTCTTAAACATTGCCCTAGGCATCAAATTGACAGGAGCTCCTCTATCAATCAAAACTCTATTAGTGGGTCTCCCATCAATTATGGCCTTTACATGCAATGGCCTTAAATGATTTCTTTGTTCATCAGTGGGCTTATCTAACTGGTCTATATTGTCGAACACGGTGACCAAATTCTCTTGGACATACATCCAAAAATCATCTGGATTTATGTCATTGTCGACCATATCCTCATCGTCAGAAACATCCACTTCAAGATAAGGTTGGGCTAATGTGCACCACCCATATTTTGCACCACCCACTACACCACCCATATGTGGAAAATTTTGGACCAATCAAATTGCCACATGGGTTTGGTCAAAATTTCAAACTTTCTAGTTGTATTTCTACTCTAGTCAAATATATGAATACAATATATTGTAGTATAATATATATATTCTTTGTATTCGCAAATTTAACCCATATTAAAATAATGTTTTTTGATTAAAAAATTGATTATATTGCAAAATAATATTTTAATATGAATTAAAATAATATTCATTGCCAATAATATTTTGTAATATAATCAGTTTTTTTAATCAAAAAACATTATTTTAATATGAGTTAAATTTGCAAATATAAAATGTATATATATTATACTACAATATACTGTATTCATGTAGTTTGACTATAGTATAATACAACTAGAAAGTTTGAAAAATTGACCAACCTATGTGGCAATTTGATTGGCCCAAAATTTGCCACATGGGTGGTGTAGTGGGTGGTGTAAAATGTGGGTGGTGCACCATAGCCCAACCCCTTCAAGATATCCTTCATACTCCACTGGGATGACGGAAATCAATCCTATATTCATTATTATGCCTGGTTCCAAGATGATTTCATTCTCTGGATCCTGGCGTCTAAGAATGCACCTCCTACAATTCTTCCATGATTTCTCTTCAAATCATTGTCATCGTCTGATCCTGACCTTTCTGACAAAGACCGGGCTATCCCTGCACCACAGTTATCCAGTGCCTCGATGATGTCAGCTAGATCTTCATTTTGGCTATTCATGTCCATGCCTTTGCTGATGTTAATATCATCATTTGGATCGTTTAATGCCTCAATGACAACATCAAAAGACAATTCCTCATTGGTCAAATCACATTCAGGTTTGAATGTTGCCAACTGATGATCTTGCATCCTTGCCTCAAACTTCTTCTCAAGTCCTGCTACCTTCTCCATGTCTACCAATCCAACCGGCCATTTGCTTGTGGATTCTGTTGGTGGTGACGACATTTCTACGGCCTTCTTTTTCTCTACACAGACTTGCGACAGAGACTTCTTTGGCCTGTTTTGAGTAACAGGCATCTTCATGTCAACCTCCATTGGATGAGCCTCTATCACACTCTTCATTTTGACATCTCCACTCTTGTTAGCTACGTCGTCAGCCATTGCAACCAAACAACCAGTATTATGCGAAGGCATCTCTTTTTTTGGTGACACCTCCTTGCCTGGCAAGCTTCTTTTTTTGAGCCTGTCGGAGCCTTTGCAACCTCCTCTTTTGGCTCTTAGAGATAGCCGGCTGAAACAACCTGATTTTAATTATACTGTTCAACCGGTTAAAATATAATTAATTATATTTTAATCTGATAGTTAAAAAGTGTTTTTGAATAAAACAAAATCATATTCATAGTCTACTTTATGGTAGAGGGTTACGATAAAATTTTCGGGTAAAATTTTCGGTTGAAAATTCAGACGAAAGCCGGTCTGCGTTTTCACTGCCGGTACAAGTTTATTGTACATAAAACCTAATTTTGACCAGTGAACGAGATAGTTAGTGTTTTTATTATGTTTCCGTCAACTTTGGTTATTTTGAAAATTTTCGTTCAAAAATAAAATAAAATATTTTATTCGGGCGACAATGTCGGAGGAATTACGATCGGAAATGCAACCGGGTACGAAATGGAGTAGAATAGGAGACATAAAAGGCATGAGGTGAGATGAGGGAGTGAGGTGACTCACTAGAGGTATGGCCTAAGCTATCTCCTAAAAAGTGGTCATGATGGACTTTTTGAAATATATCATATTATACTCTAAAAACCTATTTTTCTCTTTCCTCTCCAACCAAACAAGTCTTAAAGACAAAACTTGCTCTCCAAGCTTGTCCTCTCTCCAAAATTTCGTGCTCCCCTCTCCCTCCTCTATATAATCATCACTCATCTTCATTCTCTCATTTTCTTCCTCCATCTTCATACTTCTTCAACTTCTTCCATTTCTTCTTTTTTCAAACACTTAAAGCTTCCATTTTTATCAGTCTTTTCCACTTGAGCTCTTCATTAAAGTTTTTCCTTATACTAAGGGTAATGCTCTCATATGAATCTTTTTGCAAGTTTCATCTTTTATTTCTTAGTTTGGTTTATGTGTTCTTTATATGCTTTAAACTTCTAAAATCTCTCTAAAATGGTAGAAAACTCCTTTTGAGTTGAAACCACTTTCTATAGTCTTGTATTAACTTATATTTTCACATACTAAGAGGTTGTGTAAAACAAAAATATCTACCTATCTCTTCCAATGAAGGCCGAATGCTTGCATTTGTGACCTAGGAAGTTTTTGTTTCAACTTTTGGAATGTGATCATGTGTTTGATTTTCTAACTATCCATTGATCTTAAATCTATAAATCTTGGAAGTTTTGATAGCTTGTTCCTATGTGGCTGAAAATATGAATAAGTAAGCCTATGACTATGTTTCGACTTTCCAAGTATGATCATGAATTTAGAACTCTTAATACCTCGTGATTCTAAACCTAAGAGTTATTGTTAAACAAAGAATATTTTTCCTCATCATCCTATGATGGCCGAAAACTTATTGTTTAGGTATTAGGATGTTTGAGTTTTTATTTTTCCAAAATGATCATGGACTTAAGCTCCATAAGATATTTGGATGCTAAGTCTAAGAGATTGGAAAGTTTAAGGATTTCTAACTTGTTTATTCTATGTTATTAAAGCTAGGATGTATTACTTTCATTTTTCCAAGATGATCATGGACTTGAGCTCCATAAGATATTTGGATGCTAAGTCTAAGAGATTGGAATGTTTAAGTTTCCATTGTTTTCCAAAATGATCATGGACTTGAGCTCCATAAGATATTTGGATGCTAAGTCTAAGAGATTGGAAAGTTTAAGGATTTCTAACTTGTTTATTCTATGTTATTAAAGCTAGGATGTGTTACTTTCATTTTTCCAAGATGATCATGGACTTGAGCTCCGTAAGATATTTGGATGCTAAGTCTAAGAGATTAGAATGTTTAAATTTCCATTGTTTTCCAAAATGATCATGGACTTGAGCTCCATAAGATATTTGGATGCTAAGTCTAAGAGATTGGAAAGTTTAAAGATTTCTAACCTATAAATCCTATGATGGTCGAACTTAGAAGGTTATGGACCTAGGATACTTTGTTCTTATTTTTCCAAAATGATCATGGTTTTGAACTCCTTAATACATATGGATGCTAAACCTAAGAGATTGGAAAGTTTAGTGAATGCTAGCCTATTTTACTAGCCTTGGCCGAATACCCTAAGTTTATAACTTAGTGAGATTTTAATTCAACTTTGTTAAGTGATCATTGTTTATGAACTCCTAACACTTAAGGATCATAAATCCATGAGTTGTATAATTTTTGGGAATATCTAACCCTAAGAACTAGTATTGGCCAAACCTCTACCTTGTGATTTAGTGTTCTTGTTTGATTTTAACTTGTGATTTTGTGTTCATAACCTTAGACTTCCATCGTGTAACACCCTACTTTTTATTTTCCGATTTTTATTTTTTCAGTAAAAATATTTTCGCTGTATTAACCGGTATAAATGTATTTATTTATATTTTTATCCGAGTTCATGGAGATTGATTTTTATGAAATAAAAATCATATTCATACTCTATCTTAGGGTAGAAGCTTACGGTAAAAATTTGGGTTGAAAATTCAGACGGAACCCGGTCTGCATTTTCACTGACAGTATAATTTTACTGGGCCGAAACCCTAACCCTAAAGGTTAGAGGATTTTGTTTCAAATTTTAGTCTTGTAATAAGTAATCTATGTTAGTTAAGACTCTAGTAACTAGGATCCAAAAGATAGCATTAAGAAGATAATCCTAAACCTATTTTCTAAGTCTTGACCGAACCTAGCCCTAAAGTGTCATAGATGGTTGTTAGTTGATTGATTATAGTTATGTTGTTTGGTTGAAGGTGTTTGTGTTAACTCGTGGCGGGATAACGAGGATCGTCGTGTACGTGTTTCCGGTGAAAAATCAGGTGGGGAAAAGAATCAACCTATCGTCGGAATTGATAAGTAGTAGATTATATGATAATTGTGTAGGGCGACCTAAACCCTACTAGTAGTCGAGTAATCGACAAGACCAAAATCCCATTGGAAACCTTTTCTGTAAAACCAATGGTGATTCGGGGATTGTAGGTTTATCGACATTAAGTTGATTTTAAGTATTTGAGGATGTTTGATTTTATGTTATCAAATTTACTGTGATACGCTGGTTGAGGTATTCCATCTGCATGTGACGTATTATCTCGATGTTTGAATATTTACATGATATTGAGATATTTGAATATTTTCTGATGTTATGTTATGCATGATCTGCCTGTTTTAAATATTGTGCTTAGATGATTTTTAAGTAAGGATATGTGTTGTTCGGGAGATGATTGTTTGGGTGAAAGAATGAATTGACTTAGAGGTGCTTAGCTAAATTAAATTATCTAAATGAGGAGATATGACATAGAATGCAAGTGGAGGTTGTGCGGAAGAGTTTGAGGTACTAGGTTGCTATTGATAAAAGTCAGTGAGAATCATACTGTGCTTATGCACTATTTCCTATGAGAGATTAGGGAATAGGGGCACACCGAGTTATTATTTATTATATGCTTATGTGCTATTTCAAATGGGGAAATAGTGACGCATATCGTGCTTATGCACTATTTCCTATAAGAGATTAGGGAATAGGGGCGCACCTAGTTATTATTTATTATATGCTTATGTGCTATTTCCAATGGGGGCAATAGTGACGCATATCGTGCTTATGCACTATTTCCTATAAGAGATTAGGGAATAGGGGCGCACCTAGTTATTATTTATTATATGCTTATGTGCTATTTCCAATGGGGGCAATAGTGACGCATACTGTGCTTATGCACTATTTCCTATAAGAGATTAGGGAAAAGGGGCGCACCTAGTTATTATTTATTATATGCTTATGTGCTATTTTCAATGGGGGAAATAGTGACGCATACTGTGCTTATGCACTATTTCCTGTGAGAGATACAGGAATAGGGGCGCACTGAGTTTTGACCCTAAATAGTTCTGGACTACTGACTAATGTGACAGGAGTGAAGATGACCACATCAGTATTAAGTTTTAGTTGCATGGGCTGAGGGTAGAGGATGATATAGTGAATTGAGGATGATTGTTGATTTTGAGTGATGTGTGTCTGTGACAATTAATGTATAATTTACTATTACTCTTTTCCGCTTTTTGATGATAGAACTGTTTCTTATTCCCTATATCTTTTTGTGTGTTGTGTTTTATTTATGATGTGATCGTACAAGAAGACCCGATGGAGGAACCAATTGCTGAGGGGTTAGGTGGAACTCCTTACGAACCAGATGCTGGAGGTCGAGCTGTGATTCAAGGCGATTAGAGTATAGACAGTATGGCCAGTGTGTCAAAAGAGTATTTATATTTCCGCTGAGTATGTCTGTAGTGAAGTTTATGCCCGTGAGGGATCCTACTGAGAGGGTACCCTTAACAGTGCTTTTGGAATGTAATAAATAACAGGTGTGCATTTATGTAATATAGTTTTGGTATGTTTTATATATGCATAGTTTATATAATTATTAATTAAGTTTTAATTTTTACGTATTTTCAATGATAAGCGAGCGATTAAGTAAATAAATATTAAAGGTTTTAATGTAATAATACGATGGGGCACAACGGGGTGTCTCACATCGCGGAGGAAACGAGGACGTTCGTGGTATACCTCTTCGAGCATCTAATCTCCTTACCTTCACAGAAGGTGGAGTTAGTACTTAGTGGTGTGACAACGAGGAGCTTCAAGTTCAGGAGTCCGGTGATAACCCAGGTGGCGGAAATAACCAACCTATCATCGGAATATATAAGTAGTAGATTATATAATAATTGTGTAGGGCGACCTAAACCCTACTGGTAGTCGAGTAATCGACAAGACCAAAATCACATTGGAAACCTTTTCTGAAAAATCAATGACGATTCGGGGATTGTAGGTTTATTGACATTAGGTTGATCTTTATATTGTTGATGGTTGATTTGATTTTATTACCTTTATTAAATTGATTTTGTGCTATGTTGGTGATATGGGAATATTTTGATTGATATTGTGTTATGCATGATCTGCCTGATTTTTATTATTATGCTTAGTGGATTTTAAGCAAAGATATATATGTTGTCTAAGAAATGATTGTTTTGGGTGTGAGGATAACGATGATTTAGAAGTGCCTAACTTAGATGAGGAATGTTAAAGAGGTGTTATGGCATAGAATATGTGTCAAGTTCTAATGGAAGGTTAAGGCACTAAGATGTTGTTAAAACGGGTTGGTGAGATTCAAGTATAGGTGTTGTTGTCCACAACCGTGTATAGGTAATATAATACATAAGGACAAAAGTGTATTGGTAATATATTACACAAAGACAAAAGTGTATTGGTAATATAATATGCAAGGACATCTGTGTGTTGGTAATATAATATACGTAAAACCCTTCTGTGTATTGGTAATATAATACACCGTGTATTGGTAATATAATACATGTAAAACATTTCGGTGTATTGGTAATATAATACACCGTGTATTGGTAATATAATACACGTAAAATCAAGAGTTCTCGCAAGACCACTTCCACCTTAGGGAATGGGGGTGGAACACCTTAACAGGAATAGGGGTGGAACACCTTAACGTGAATGGAGGTGTGCACTAGGTGGAACATCCTAACGGGAATGAGGGTGTGCCCCGATGCAAATGAGGGATGGTGACAGGAGTGGTAGTGGCCACGATAACATAAAGACATGGTGACATGATGAGAGAGGTTATGTGTTAGATTGCCTGAGAATAAGGGTAGAGGATGATATATATTGACCTGAGGATGATTCGTTAGTTATGTGTGTTGATTGTCTATGACAATTACTGTATAATTTACTATGACTCTCTTCCATTTTTTGATGATAGAACTGTTTCTTATCCCCTATTTTCTGTATTTTTGTGGCTTACTTTGGTTTACGTTAGAAGACCCGATGGAGGGTTACGTTGCTGAGGAGCTAGACGGAACTCTATGATCAAACGGAGATTGCTGAGGAGTTGGATGGAACTCCTTACGAACCAGACGCTGGGGGTCGAGCTGTGATCTATGGCGATTAGAGTCTAGACATTATGGCCAGTGTGTCTAAGGAGTATTTTTATATTTCTGCTAAGTACGTCTGTTATTAATTTTATGCCTGTGAGGGATCCTACTGAGAGGATACCCTCAACAATGTTTTGGTATTGTAATGAACAAGTAGGTGTGTATTTACATATGTTAAAGTTGTTGTGTTTTTTAAATTTGCAGAAGTTATGTGATAATTAAATAAGTTTTAATTTTTACGTACTTTTCACGATAAGCGCGCGGTTAAGAATTGATTTAAGAAGGTAATTAATCTAATGACACAAAGAGGCACGACGGGGTGTCTCACCGACTGAGTTGATGGTCCTAACAAGCCAGGTCCTGTCATTTGAGCATTCTGAGCTAGCTGGCCCTTTTGGTAATCCTCATTCCAAAAGGGTGGATTATGGTTATTGAACTTGTTTTTTTTGACCCATTTCTGCTTTCGTAACTCTGGATAATGAGCCGTGGCAGAATTCTTTATCCATTGATCCACCATTACATTGGACGGGGGTTTCCTAGTCTTGACGGAATTAAATCTACCATCGATAAAGTTGTTACTTCCCACTGATCCTCTGACCGGCTCTTCAAACCAACCTCCAGTGTGGTGCTGTCTAGGTCTTGTTTGATGCATGTGTTGTTGACGGCTATCTATCTGCCTGTTAACACCAGGTGTAGCACTTCTGTGCACACCGTTAGTCCCAGCATGGCTGCTCGAGTGTGAAAATCTGCCTTGGCTACTACCATTGCGGGACTCGGTTCTATCTTGTGGGTGATATGATGACATTTTCTGCCCCTTGGCTTTCTCGGCAGTCACTTCGTCATATAATGTTTCACATCTTGGGTAAACTTTAAGTATGCCACCAGATTTCTTGCGTGTCATGAAATCGACAAGAGGTTCTCCCGGCTTTGGATAAATATCAAATGAATCCGACAGATCCATCTGGATACTTTGCCCAGATCTGATATTGACCATGCCTATTCCCATAGGGACTCGACGGTCTGTCTTGTTAACTTCAGGACCAAACGGTTCTGTATCAACCTTCATGTTTGGTTTCTTGTCCGAAAATTTTAGTCTTCCTTCTGCCAAACCTTTCTAAATAATGTTCCTGAAATGCATACAATCATTAGTTACATGACCAAAAGTGTTATGATACTTACAGTACTTCCGATCCTTAATCTCATGGGCTTTCAAAAGCCTATGGTCATCTGACAATTTTAACTGCTTATCTTTGAGTAATATGTCAAATATTTGATCGGCCTTGGTCACATCAAACGTATACACTTTCTTATTGATGAAAGGAATCCTTTCTTTGGCCCTCGCAGGCTTCAAAGCTTGGCATATATAAGGTAGACCATTTTTTAATTCAACATAATCTATCTCATATTCTTCAGAATCGTTGCCTTCCTCGTCAGATTCACTACATCCGACAAAGTTAATCTTTTCTCTTTTGAGGAATTTCTTCTGCTTGAAAACCTTTTCGGCTTTCAATTGTTCAATTTGTCGGACTTTATCTCCTAACCGGGCAAGATCAATTAGATGTTAGCTGACCAACTTCTTCCTAATATGATAATCTAGACCCCCAGCAGCAATCTTTACTATTTCCGCCTTAGGGATAAGGGTGAAGCAACGACTCCTCATTTGACGGAATCGAGCAAGGTAGTCATCGACAAACTCGTTATTCATCCTCTTAATGCCAAATAAGGCTGTCAATCCTATCTTGAGGTCACCCCTAAAGAATTGATTATGAAAACTCCTCTCTAATTGATTCCAGGAATGTATGGAATTGGGCCTTAGAGTTGAAAACCAAGAAAAAGCATTCTTAGTCAATGAACTCGGAAAGAACTTCATCTTTAATCCCTCTTCTAAAGTCAAATCCCCAAACTCGATTGTATATCGGGCAATGTGCTCGACTGTCGACTCTCCACTTTCTCCTGAGAATTTTGACAACTTGGGTATTTTGTATCATTAAGGCATTTCTTCCTATTGGACTCAATCAGGAAATATCGATGCAAATAATGGTTGATTGGCATAACCTATATTAAAACCAAATCTATTCAATGCCTGCTCGACAACTTGGTTAACATTTTGTTTTAGAACATTTTGACGAGCGCTCCAAGAGCACCCTGGTTTATGACAAAGTCCTCATCTTCCTCTGGTTGTAAAATATGTACATTTCCACGTCTCAAAGGAATCCGACGATGGGGCTGTGGCCGCTCGTCATCTTGTTAAGATTCGTCAAGTTGTACAACTTGTGGTTGTTCAACCTGTGGTTGATTATTCCTATTGACATTTCTATTGAGATTTTGGTTATCATCTGGGGCTACAACGCCCAAGGCTCTATTTAACCTACGTATCTCATTTGCCAATGTCAAGCATGCATTATTCGTGTTTTCCATTAATGGCGTAATCACTGTACTCATTTGTTGAGTAAATGTATTCACCATATATGTCATGGTTACTAGAGTCAATTTGTTGTCGAACATTGGCTAATGTAGCCTCTGACAGACCAACAATATTTTACGAGGGTTGTCTTAGTGGGGATATATGTGGCCTTACTACCGGTTGCTCTTGTCGAGAATGGGTTACTACCATTGACCCTGTTATCCCATTCGCATGACTGGGAATTTGCCCCCCAGTCGATGGTCCTGCCTGTCCAGATGCATGGGCAGCCATCATCATTCCATTTGGATATGGTATGTATGCAAATGGGGTATTTGGATTGACAGCAGTCGAACCATAAGGTATCCCATACAAAGGTTGTGACAGAGGTTGCGTAGTCCCTCTTGGGTTTGAATTCACAATGCTTCGTGGAGGCAATCCGGTAGTTGGTGGATTTATTTGTTGTAAAACCGAGGAAGTTGGTGACGGGAGTGTTCCTTGGCCAACTTCGTCAAATCTATTGACAACTTGAGCGTAAGAAATGCCTCTTCTCGCACCTAAACTATTGGTGCTATTAATCCCTGCATTTGTAGCGTTTGCCCTGGTTGCAGGAATATTGTCAACTGGTGCAATAGCATCCACCGTTGACACAGCGGCGTTAGTGCCTACTATGCCTGCATCACTTGCACTACTCATATTCACAGAGTTTTGGGAAATAGACAATGTTTGAACCACCTTTCCACTCCGTAGACGCATACAAATAAATTTGTATGTCAAATTCGTGACACTGTACGAGTTACTCTAAACTCGTCCCATCAGACGTGCCAATTTGTTAACGTTGGTTTTTTGATTTCTGACCAAAATTCTTTCGTGATAAATAATTGAATATCAAATGAGTGTGGGACCTACGAGTTATGCGGTAATCTCGTCATAAATATGCTATTTGATGATAATGTCTGCCAAGTACACGTTTGACAACTTAGTCAAATTTGGTAATATACTGGCAAAGACTAATAGTCTGGATTTGACAAGTGAGAAAATTGACAATGCACATTGACAGGTAATTAATTGGATACGAATATTAGACAGATAATTCTATCTGACTTTAGAATAAGAAACATATGCTTATATGTAGAAAGTATGATTATTCAATGAAGATGATAAAAAACAGTTTCATGAAGAACAATTTATTGGAAATTGAATAGAAACGAATGAAAATGTTAATTTAAGTAAAAGATGTCAAAAACCTAAGAATTACTTATAATATTAGGGTAAAGGAAAACTTGATTAAACAAATACTAAATGCATAATAGTAATGACTATAATAAAGGAAAACTGGATTATACAAGTATTAATTTGTAGAAAAAATAATGAAGTTTAAAGAAATAACTTGAAGACGGTTATAAATAAACTGGAAAATGCATGAAGAAACTATTGAAAAAATATTAAAAGTTAATAAAAGTTAACACAAAAATAAGATGAATCCGCCATCACAATATTGATGGCAGTAAAACAAAGAAGTGTAAGAACACTATGAAGAACATGATGAATAAACTGGAAAGTATATGAAGAACTTGAAGGAAATGAACCAATATTATATTGAAATTGAACATTGTATTTATGATAACAGGGTGAAAGGAGTACTTGAGTTAATCTGTCAGTCTGCTGTGTGATCGAGACGTGTAGGATGTTTCAAGTTCCAACCCTTATTATATTGTAATAACTAGTATTTATAGGCAAATAAAATAACTACCTAGTAGTAACTTCCTATCTAAATGACTGCCATGTATCTTGGCAGTTCTCTAAATTTCAAATTTAAACTGCTTCACTCCAAAAAAAAACCTATTTAGCGACCGAAGATTTCGGTCGCTAAACATGATAATTCGGTTACTATACTGTATAGCGACCGAATTAAGGGGGTAGCAGAAACCCTGATCGCTAAATGTTTAACGACCGAACTTATATTTCGGTCGCAAATCTGCGACCGATATTTCGGTTGCAAAAGTATATATTTCGGTCGCCGTATAGTTGGTCGCATACCCAGCTCGCCTAATTTGGTGACCGATATTCGGTCGCTATTTCGGTCGCAAAATTTTATTTTTTTTTTATTTTTTTTCCTGTAACGATCCTGCCGACCAAATATAGTTTTTCAACTATTACCCCATTGATTTTTAATTTCTGATATAAACAAAATACACCAATATTTTTTTTAAATAAATAGAAAACATAAATATGATGTACTAACGATCCAAAACACCACAGTCAATATGATCAAGAAAACATATACATTAATTAACGTAAGTTTAATAATGGTTTATAAAAAAAAAGTTTAATAAGTACTAATTAACGATCAAAACATAAAAATACACCACAGTCAATAAATACTAATCAAAATATCAAAACTCATCAATCTTCCAAAGGGATGAACATGTAGAAACGAGAACCCCCAAGGTACTTAAACTTTGCCAATGCACCAGTGGACAACAAATACAACTCCCTGATACCATTTGTATCTGTTGCAAAATATGGGCGATCCTCATGGATTACTATATTCCCATTGAACAGATTTCCGCTTTTGTCTTCAATAGTCACAACAAGCGGTATTTGTTGTCCCTAACGACGGTAGAATGATCGCGGGATTGAAATCAAATCCTGCAAATACACAAGAACAATTTAGTAAATGATTAGTTTATGCCTTAACCATCATTACGTGAATCCGATCGTTATTCTTAAGTCGATGAGATACTGTACCTGGTCTATATGGATGGCTGTCTCAAAACATTTAGTCGGGTCCATTTTCTGATAAAACGATAAGGAAAACAAGTCATATGTCTAAACTTCATCAAGTGATAATAAGAAAAGATGGAAAGATCCATGTAGCATACTATCATGTTAAAATAGAACAAAGAAATGCAACTTCACATGCAACTTTACATATTAGCAAACATAGTAGTTTTCAGGAAAGCAGATGATTTTACGTCGTTTTGAAGGATGGTCATAGAGAGGACTTTTCCTACCGGAAGTGCCTAGATAACCTAGTAAGGATGGTCATCAACAACTATTTCTGGAAAGCTCCATTTCCTAATGAAACAAATGAGTAAAAAACCAAAGTTGTTTTCATAATATTGTGTACAAAGCTGCTTTCTAATGTGAATAATGTTTTAATGATGACGGCACGTCATGCATGTGCCTGGCAAACTGTGCCTAGCCCTTCATTTTATCTAACCCTATACTTAATCCTTCATTATCTAAGAGACTCGCTTTTAAAATTGGCAATCACAATATATAAACACATAAGGAGTTAATTTAACTCATATGAATATTTGCTAAAAGGTTTTTCAACCACTCAGCCTCATTATCAGCCATTTTCAGAGTAATAGCTCTAACCACATTGTATATTTAACAATAAATTTCATTTGACTGATCTCCAAGTAATTAAACCACCACAAAGGATGAACACATAACTATTTAGTGGATTTAGTCTCATCTGAATATGAAATTAAGCTAATATAATTGATACAGCGGAAATCCACCAAATAGAATATCATATTCATCTCCTACAAAAGTGTAGAAGGCAAAAATATTTTTGTATGCACAAATTATCTGGTAGCCCCAAAGTCTACCATCCATTACTTTACACTCACCACATGACAAGCCCGATAAAAGGCCGCAACAATTATATCGTCTCCTTAGACCAATTTTTCCATCAGCCTAGGAGGATTGTCACTCCTCTTTACACATAAACGTACATTAAAATGCACATTCACATGAATTTATACTTAGAAATTATAACCCGCGGATCAAACTATCATATCGTTGTCACTAACAATAAAAGAACCAAGATTATATCAATCAAGGAAATCTAAAGTGTGCCCGTAAGAAATTCACAAGTTTATACATGCATCATATATTGCATAATTTCCTAGCATTACTCAAGAGGTATTTTCGAAGCATTTGGCATTTGAATACAGGTGGCATTTAATAAGCATTTAATAACATCCAATACATTTCATAAATATTTTCAAATTTATTTCTTGAAGGAATCCATCAAGTTAAGTACCTTATGTAATCTCTTAGAAAAAATAATTCCGCAAAAAGATGATATATACATAGTGAAGCAAGGAACATATCTCATGTCCATTCCAAAATTCAACTGAAACATTGAAACTAAAGCATGTTATAAAATTTCATAAACCCAGAATTTCTTCACAAATGAAGGCAAAACAAACATCACCAAATTATCTTTATATACATTGCCCAACCTGACAAGCATCATTGTTACATAACCACATTTTGAATATATAAGCAGCCCAGATACTTGCAACAAGTATATAAATATATAGATATATATACCGCCCAAGTTTCACAAAAATTTCAACCACACTCATAACCAAAACATATTAAGAACACACATAAATAGACTAACCAGTTCTTCCAAAACCGAGACAAGCAATGGATTTTATAAAAAGGTTTGATGTAGACAATTTGTTGGCTTCAAGAAGAGACTTTCTAATTAAGCTCATGGACTTTAAATTAGTAAATGAATATTAACAACAATAAAGTCATGCCATTTACGAACTAATAACACTTTATCAATTCATTCCAATGCTTATAATGTAAATATATACAAATATGATTCCATAATCATTTCCAAACAAGTTATCAATAAATACATATCAAATTATTCTAATTACATTGATTCATTGTTATTGAAAGATTTTTATTTTAAAGAGAATAAACTATTCTTCATAGCAATCCAAATGTATGAACATGCTCAGATATAAGTACCAGCCTTCAATTTAAAACCTTGATCTTCACACTCATTCTCACTCTACCAATTTCCCAATACAAATATTAAAATTGATAAATCACAAAACTTTACTTTACAAATCCAACAAAAAAAAAAACGTAATTGGCAAAGTAGCCACACTTACTCTCCTGTCAAAACTCTTTTCTCTCCCTGTAATTTTACCTTCTCTTAAGCAACCCGTATCATATTCTTAATTTTTCATTTCAAACAAATCTCACATATCTCATATCAAAACATATGTTCCACAAATCTCAGTATTAAATATAAGATATGAATCTATTAACAAGATTAATTACAAATTAATGTCTGTAATATCAGTCTCAATCTCTTTTATCCACAATTTCTTGCCATTATCTCTACATCTCTACAACACATCTCAATTAATGTCACCCCTTCATATACCTTTACCAATTCCCCCAAACAAGTATTTATAACCCATAAGAATTAAACTTGACAAGTAACCACTAACCACCATAATTTTTTTTTATAAACAAGCAAGTCGTGTAAATAAGAGTACAAGAAGTGTTCTAACCCGATACATCATTACACTTAACGGTCCATTCTATAATCAACATAAAATGGATTAAAACCAAAACCTGATTGCACTCAAAGCAAAACTAATTGCTCTTCACACAATTAATCTTACTTTCTACAAGCAATCTTTATCATATACTTGGTTTCTTATTTTAAACAAATCTCACATCTCATATAATGACATCTATTATATGTATCTTAATATTCATTACATGATATAAATATATGAATGAAAATTGAAAACCACAGTAATTTTTAAATAGGAATTTACATCAAGATTAATCACAAGTTACATTAGAAACAATGAAAAGGTGTTCTACTCAATCACAGTCACCTATATCACAACTCACAACTCACATGAAATGCACAAGTAGCTCTTCTCAGTAGTAAGCAATAAAGCAAGCAATGAAACAATGAAGCAAAATAAAAAATGATACATAGAGAGTCCATGCATGGTTACCTCAAGGCAGAGCAGTGAATGCACAAAATGAGGAGAGAAGAGGGTAGGAGGAGCTCTGCGCGTACGTGGTGACCGGAGAGCTGCGTACGTGTTGGTAGCCGGAGTATGGCGGCCTGAAACAGAGGGGGGGGATTAAAAACAGAGCAGGAAGAGGGGAAAGGAAGAGAGGAGAGGAAGAGGGAAGAGATGGAAGAAGAGGAGGAGGAGGACGGAGGCTTACCGGAGACGGCGGTGGTGGCGGGGCGCACTGCACGGTGGTGGCGGCCTGAACGCGAGGGAGAAGAAGATGGGTGAGGAAGGAAGAGATGGCAGAAATGAGGAAGAAGGGAAAGATTTCACGATTTTATGGATTTATAATTTGGCGACCGAAATAATCGGTCGCTAAATCGGTCGCCAATCACTTAAATAAAAAATGGTCGCTAAATTCGGTCGCGGGATGAGTTAATTTGAAATTTGAATTCATAAATTTAGCGACGGAGTATTCAATCGGTCGCTAACACGCGCGATTTTAATTTTTTTACGCGCCGTTTAGCGACCGAAAAAATATCGGTCGTAAATGTAAATAAAATTTAACCGTTGCATTTAATTCGGTCGCTAGTTCGGTCGCTAAGAATACATAAAATTTCAGACTTTCAACCGTTGCATTTAATTTGGTCGCTAAGAAGGAATAAAATTACTGACTTTTAAGTTCCTTTATTTAGCGACGGAAATAGCGACCGATAACCCTGCTACGCTCTATTTCGGTCGCAATATTATCTCTAAGCACTACTTCATGTAGATCCTACAATCGGTCGCCAGTTCGGTCGCAAAAAGCAACCGAAAAATTCGGTCACTATTTTCGGTCGCTAAACAACCTTTTTTTTGTAGTGCTTGTCAAACAACTCTGATAACTGCTCAATTTCTTGAACTGCTCCACGTCAACTTGATTGTCTTCGACGGTCTGGCTGCTTGACAGCTTATCTTGCTAATGCCTTGTCAGTCTTGAGGACTTAGCCATTCTCACACTTCTCTGTACGTTTGACAACTCTTCTTAATACTTTGTCAAAAAGCTTGGTTGTCAATTTGTCCTTTCTGTCGACTCGTATTTTCTTGTCAACTAAATATTTTCAATACTTAGAAAGTATTAGTCATTACTCTGATTCCTTCTTCAGCCTGTCGAAATGCATCCGTCAATAATTAGAAATTTCACCCCTAACAGATGCCCCCAAGTTTTGCTTTTCGACGGCCTTGTTTGTCTGATATGTCAACTGAAGAATTTCTTGTCAACTCCACACTTGTCAATTCTTCTATAATCTTCTGAATTCGACGTTCTTCTTTATGTCAATTTTTTCTGTCAACTTTCAGTATGTCGACTTAGCACTTGTCAACTTTCTTTTAGCCAAAACATTATATATCAATTTTGGGACTTCTTTCTCAATTTTTATGTAGCCTC
The DNA here is from genome assembly GCA_030762895.1 of Sophora flavescens. NCBI lineage: Eukaryota > Viridiplantae > Streptophyta > Magnoliopsida > Fabales > Fabaceae > Sophora > Sophora flavescens. The sequence goes on from CM061065.1 coordinate 145,347,180, forward strand.
TTTTTGTCTGTCTAACGAAAGCTCAAATTTAAAAATTCACTCCTAACACAAGTAAATTCAATGTATCAGATTCTTGCAAACCACAAAGCCTAGAAAAGCCTGTTGGGAGCTACAACAGAGCAAAATTTGGGTTTACTCCAATTCTTATCAAACTCAAATAGATATACCAATATAGTTATCTATAGGAGCAGGTATCCTAAGCCCATGCCACAGAACCACAATAATGCTTTAGGTTATAGTCCTGTAAAATCCTTAATTATACCCCTTATGTCTCTATATTCTAGTTCCGCCCCTACCTATTTCCCAAGAAATTCTACCATATCATATATGTAGTGGTAATCCAGCTATTTGATGGTCCATGATCAACTTTAAAGTGACCACAGCACCTGACATTTTGAGGGATCATTGGGAAAGATATGTTCACAATTATTTCATGGCATGTAACATGCATACTGAGTTTTTTTAGCTTTGATTTAAGTTTTTCTTCAAAAAAAAAAAAAAGCTTTGATTTAAGTAAGTAAACTAGTTTTTATCCAACGTAAAAATTAAACTAGTTTTATATATTCCTCAAATGATTTTAATTGCCACCATCATAAAATGTTTTACTTTGTTTAGTAATGACTGATTAAGCGATATGACTTTTTTTTTTTTTTTTTTAATTCTCACGTTTATTTCCCAGGTATTCACAACTAAAATATTTTCTATGTGTGCGGTATAATTTCATTCAAATTTTAAAAAAAACTCGTAATTTAATAAATGATCTTGCTAATGAGTGTCTTGAGGGTATTAGTTAAGAAATCAATAGAAATAAATATTGTATTGGGAGATTAAGGTTAAATATATCATTTTTTTCATACAAAATTTTCTTTCTTGGTTTCTTAAACAATGCCCTAAGAACACTTCTTTATATTCTCCTTTAATAATTAAAAGGTGCAAAAGTTAATTGAATTCGATCTTAACATTATTTATTATAAATGATACTCCCCCTGATCCACAAGATAAGAAACAAAGCCCTAAAATGTACAGACCAATAAAATGTATTGTAATGAGTTAATTGTAATTAATATTTATATAAATTTTCAAAAACACCCATTCTAATTTTAATTAATATTCTGATGACCTATAATTAATGGAATAATTAATAAGGACAATATTATAAATTAACAAGAAAAATTGATACATGTTTCTTATATTTTGAAAAAAAAAAGACTAATTTATTTTTTATAATGGACTGAGGGAGTAATTAATTAACATAAGCTAGGTCACAATCAGCTTATCCAAATTCCAAATGGAAGACGGGGAATAATGAATAGGTAACCCCACGCTGCACATGAGGAGCAGTGACACGAAAGTGGCCTCTATTGAAGTTCAACGCTCAGTGCTGGCAACAAGGTAGTGTCATGTCTCTCTACTATGCTATTCCCACCTAATAATTTCTTCAACCACTCAGTTTGCAAAGTTAGGGAAAATCAAATGAAGTGAATTTAATTTTCAAGTAAAGAACAAACTACAATTCCAAGAAACTGCGTACTCTTTGTTCCTTCTTCACTGCAAGGAAACAAAGCCAGCCTGCTCAGTGAGAGGACTTGAAAGCTCTACTAGCTGAGGGGCCACACCCAAAAATGGAAACTTGCATTAATGTGTCTTACACACCCATGCAAGCTTTCCTTAAATAGTAAGCCCTAACTACCCCACCACCACTATCATCTTGCTTTAGACCCTAGGCCTAAGGATAAGATATCAGTGTATTTTAGAGTTGTTGGACCCCACTTTTTGAGAAAAATTATGAGTGACTTTAGTGTCATGTGAGTATGTGACTTCTCACTTTGTTTACCCCTTTTATCTTTTCCTATTCTCACACACACCCTTTGTGGTAAAGCCTTGTTCTTGGAGGTTGTTGGTTTATAGAGTTCTCGTGGATATATTGGAAAAAGGTGTTGACTTTGGTCATGCCAATTGCGACGTCGTTTTACAATGATCACAACAGATAAGCGAGTATCCATGTTCATAATGGTCAGAGTCCTTAATTAATTAGTAAGGAGAATTGATCTACGGTTAACAAGTCGCTTGAAACTAATTGAAACCGCTACTTAACAAATTAAAGTTAATTTTTTTATTTTGTGGTTAGTTACTGTGTCTTTGTTATTGTAAATTAAAATTAAAAAGACTGGACACTTTTTTTTTTAATAAGCGGAAGAGTATAGAATCGAGTATAAGGGACACTCAAACCCTATAAATAATTTTTGCAGAACTTATGATACTTAGTTACTTGCTGCGATAAGATTTAAATTTTATATAACACTACAACAAAAACATCTTTTTTGATTGATGTACTAATCTGGCTCAATGATTAAGAGTGTCTAGTCTCTCTTGATTTATGATTCTTTGTAAATGAGTTAGAGTATCATTTATATTTTTTTTAAATAATTTTTTGCTTATAAAAAAATTCCATGATCAATAAATTTTTTTGTCATATATATTTTTTTCCGTCATATTTTCATATCAATAAAATAGTCACATCACGACTATATTCAGAAAATCATCATTGCATAAACGGCAATATTGTGTGGTCTGTAGAGGTTTTTTTTTAACCTATAAATATTATCTGGATAAAAAATTCAAATAAAACACATAGTGATCCATAAATTTTAAAAATGTTTTAATATTATCTTCTTTTATTTTGTGACATTAGTCGCCGTCTGTATGATTGAAATATTTAGTTGCATAAAATTTATTTTCTAACTTATACATTTATAGTTTTTACATATTTATAAAAAATAAATTGATAAATTAGAATTCATGATCTAATTTTTTTTTTAATCTAACAAATATTTGCATAGTTTTGATTTTTTTTTGTGTGTGGAAAAATCGTGCCCCCTCAGTGTCATTATCCCAATATGGTGTGTGTATGTGATGAGTTGTGTGTGTGTCATTTTGTATGTTTGTTTTTGTTATTTATAAATGTCATCACAAGAAGTTGTGTGCAAATTGACGGATAATATGAGCTTAAAATGGCAAAAAGATCAGCTCTCCTTGCGGTCTATCTGAGATCATGTTCATCCCACTGAATTCCATGATTCGATCAAGTTTGAGTAACAATAAATAGTACAAATGTACGTGAAGCAGTGCCTAATTATGCACAACATATGAGGAATCACATGAGCCACGAACCCAACATTTCCTCAGCCTCATCTATTAATATGAGAACAATTTCCTTATGAAAATCACAAGAAGAATTAGTTTCCTGGTGGTTTAAATAGTAAAATGTAGATAATTATTCTATAAATTATAATAAAAACGAATTCACTCAAATTTATAGGTAGTTAATTGTTTTATGTAGCCGTATTTTATTAAAGTTTAAACCATTTTAGTGAACCACAGTGGATATTGTACCTTGGAAATTGAAGAATAGATGGAGAAATTGTATTTGCATGACTAAGCTTATGAGGTTTAGAGTCTCCCATATTTTTAGAGAAGGAAATATATTTGCAAATAAACTTGCTAATTTTGGTATTTTGTCCAAATGTAATTCTTGGTGGAATTCAATTTCACATTTCATTAGGGAGGATTTCTTCCAGAATAGGTTTAACCTTCCAAATTTTTGGTTCAAATAATTTTTATCATGGGTTTGGTCTATGTCACCCTATGCTTGTATTCTTTATTTTTTTTTATTTCTTATTAATAATATTTCGGGTATGCTATAAATGATAGATGAGGTTTGAGGTGTCAATCTAGTTGAGATGTCTCTCTTGATTGTGATGCTTTTACATATCTTGTTTGCTTAAAAAAAAAAAAGTGAATGACAGTTTTACTTTTCACTTTCTTTGTTTTATACTACTTCACAAGATCTGTGTCTAACTTGAATTTGTATTAGGATATCAAGAACGAGGTAGAGAAAGGGAATATCTCTTTGCTTTTTTTTTTTTTACTAATGCAGGTTCTCATATTTACTTTGGCAAAATTGCTTTCCATGGTTGCGTTTGATATATGTTGCATTATTACCTACAAAAGGAAAAGAATATTTTATGCAGCATTTTAGGTATGGTCCAAACAAAGACCTCAAACGAGTATTGGAATCAATTTTGGTACTTTATCATTATTTTGGTAGATCAATTTGGTTGCATAGAATCAAAAAAATTATATTTTTTTGAATTATGTTAGGTGGTTTCATAACAAGTTTTAGAGTTATTAATGTTAAGACCTGGTTGTAGATACAATGAAAATTTGATAATATCTTTGTGTCTTATTATGAATGGAGGTTAAATCCCATGTTTTGTTTAAATTCTTGTTGTACTAGGAACTAGGAAGAGATGTTGATAATTTGATATAGTGGTACTGTAATATGAAAATTGTATCAGGGCAAGAATATCCTTGCACTCTTTATAAAAAAGATTGATTTGCAAATAATGAACCTTAATTAATTTCCAAAGAGACAAATGCAATGTTTGATGAAAATCACAGTGTAAATTTTAATATTTTCAATTTGCTAGTCATATAAATCAAAACTTATCAAATTGATGATCATTATGATTGATTATTTCATGATTTTTCTGAATTTTATTATACATTTTACAGGACAATTCTTTGTCTTGTACATTGTTTGATGGATAATGGACAGTACAAATAAAATAATATTAAATTTATCGGAATACCCTTTATAATATATATTATTTAATATATAAATATATAATATATAATTTTGTATAATTATGTATAGAGAGAGAGGAGAGAGAAAGAGATAAAGAGGAGAGGGGGAGAGAGAGCAAGGAGAAAGAGAGGAGAGAGGAGAGAGGGGAGAGAGAGGAGGGATATAGAAGAGAGAGGAGAGAGATGTAAGGATAATTTTGTCTTTTGTTAGCTTGTCCATGGGACAACTTTAAAGTTGTCCCATGGTTTGATGGGGGACAAAATTTTGGGTTTTTGTCCTGTCCCTCGCCCCTTTTTTGTCTTGTCCCCTAACTACTTTTCAGATCAAACATGGGATAAAAATTTTTGTACTGTCCAATCTCATGCATTTTTGCAAATCAAACACACCCTAAGCTCGTTTTCTTAAAATACAGTAGATAGAAGAAAATGGTCCCCCCTAGTTCTTAACTTATCGTCCAAAATATCGGACATATGATAACGACATGGAACCACTTAATTCTAATGAAATGCTTCCAAAATTAAAACCCTCATTAATTCTCACTCGTATGAATATAAGATATGCGTTTTGACACACGTCTGGTATAGCATCCCTAGTTCGCCGCCATAGGTGGTCTTTCAATCTTGTTTGCTACTAATAGTAATTAAGCACATTAATTAATACTAGTACATAATAATCCAAGTTTTTTTTTCAACCGCAGTGTTTGAACGCCACTTGTCTTTACATGGTATTATTGGTATACCACAATGCACATTTTTCTCCCTTTAATATTGCTTAGTTATTACCCCAAGGAGACTATATGTACCACATTTCCCAATCAGAAGATGTATCCCACTTTTCAGTTTTCACATTCATTGACCCTTTTCACACACGAGTACTCTCTCATATATATATGAATTCAAAATGAATACAAATACGAAGATTTCACATTTACTCAACCCCATTATTTTTTGAGGGTGTGATAATAAGTGTACACATTAGGTGAAGTTAAAGATGCACGACAAGGTGATTCTGAAGGATAGGGGAAAAAGGAAGTGGCCTTAAATAGGATTCATTGCACATGATGAAATTCATGAGAAGTCACACACAACACATACTTTTTTTTAATAAGCCACACACAACACATACTAATGCGAAGGTATTGTCAATTCATGGATAGGGCTATATATATGTAGCACTATAGCGTTATGCATTTTTGAAGCTAAATGAACATCTTACAAATTGCTTCAATGCCATAATAAGAGGGTTTGGTGGGGCTGAAGTGATTATTATCAACGAATCCAACAAATTCTCTTGTCTACGTCCGAAAGAGATCTAATCACCACTCGCATCAAGCGTTTTGTTTCATCTGTGTTAAGTAACATATTATTTGCAATTTTAATTAACCAATATACAATACTACTTTTGCAAACTGAGAGATCCTTTATAATTTCCGGGATGTATATTTGTCATATGCTTTATCTCTTGCCATACTTAACCTACCCTCGATCCCTTGATTTTCCTATTATGTTTGAAACAGTATCATTTCTATAGATATCTACATGTTCTTCTACCTTTCTTTTTGTCTACTGAATTTCAGGATATGTTTTAGTTTTTTTTTTAATCACTGTGCTTCTTTTGTTCTTTCTTTACTATGTCGTTGATTATTTTAATTAATTCTTTCAAGTTCCATCAAAGTGCAGTGTTTATCTTTTATCAGAAGTCAGAGACATATATTTTAAATAGTACTTTCATGTTTCTAAAAATATTCTTATATATTTTAAGTGTATTCCAGTTGAACCGATGTCTAATATAAATTAACCACATCGATTTTTAAATAACCGATATAATAAATTAAAAAAAATGAGATTTTAAATTAAAAAATCGTAAGTTTCTACATCGATTTTAACAGAACCGATATGAAATATTACTAACCACATAGGTTTTTCAATAACCGATGTGTAATATTTGACAAAACCCTATTTTTTGTTTCTATTTTCATTTCCTCCATCTGTCACGCACCCTTTTCCTTTGTTTTGGCTCTGCTCTTCCATATACGAGCAGGAACTGGAACCTTTTTTTGCGTAGATGATATCAGCTATTTAATTAGAGGAAAATGAGGATTGGTTTTTAGCTAGTTCAAGTTCTCTTGGTTCATGCTGACGAAGGCTAAAAATAGATGAACTCTAGCTTGTTTGGCTATATGGATCAGGATACTCTCTATTCTACCCTAAGACAGTTTTTTGAGAAAAGAGAGCTTTCTCGGTAGCATCAAAGCCTTCACACTCATGAGCACACTAAGGAGAGAGGAACTACGAGCAGAAATCACGTTTGGTTGCTTCACCGCCAACAACCTTCTGTGCTTGCTATTAAGAACAGAGCATTCCTTTGTTTTTCATTCCCTCCCTCGTTTTGTGTTGGATTCCCACTCTCGATTTCCATTTGCTCCAAGTATTCTTCTTCTTCTTCTTCCACTCGCGTTTTCCTCTTCCATTTGCGCCAGGTATTCGTCTTCTTCTTCTCTTTTGACTTAGCTTCCTCTTCTATTTCGTTTCTTCGTCTGCAGATCTGAATGAGATTTCGTTTCTTCCTTTGTGATTTTGTTCTTCAATACTGAGTTACGCCTCAACAAGGTTTGAACGAAAACCTAACATCTGTGATTTTTTTCAGATTCTTGAGATTTTTTAGATTTTTGATTTTGTGTCTGTGAAAACCTGGTTGTTGTGAGGCTAATGGTGAACTGCATCCATGTACAACTGCATGTCTAAGCTCTGTCATGAGTGTGTTAGTGCCTTGCTGGTAAGTTCATTGAGGATGGACCCCTTTCTCAATGCATGTATTTTTTTCCCCTATCTGTTCTGCTGATACTACAATTCTTTTCCTTGTTGGTATTTTTCTTTGTCCAAAATAGAGCAATCAGATTCCAGTCTCTAGATTCAAGGTATTATTTTTAGAACACGAGCTTCATTTTTATTTTAATGATTCAACATATAGTTTTTTTTTGATTCATTGAAAAAAAATTTAATGATGGACTCAAATAAAAATAGTAATAATAAAGGGGTGACACTCTTACAGGGGTAAATTGGTTTGGTGGAAAGAAAAGAAGTTAATTCAAAATAAATTTATCTCTAACTTAAAAACGTAAGAATGTATTTATTTTTAAAATTATTTAATAGACTAAGATTAGGATGTACTTTATTAAATTGAGAATAAATATCTTTTCATTTTTTCATCTAAAGATTGCTCATGCAGTCTTACTCCAACCGGAAAACAGAGGTTCAAAGGCAACTGGTTGTTGAAGTTGTTAAGATGAATGTTTGTATGTATCACTTTAAAAGGTGTAATGCATATCTGCTCTTTATTTTGGAGATACTGATCCCATCCTTTGAGACAACACTTTGGATTTTTGGGAGCTAATCTCCGAGTATTCTGAGTCCAATGTATAGGGAAGTTAATTTGAGAATAACCTCCGATGAACACAGGAAAAGTTTAGAGAGTAGAGAGTGTTTAGAGAGAGAAGTTTGTTTGTAATGATTCTGTATATTCTATTATGGCCATGGGCCTGAGCTTATAGCATCTGATGGTTACAAAAATGCATCAAAGGAAAAGTTGTAACAAACTTTAATCCCCTGTTGCCAGATCAACAAGCATATCAAAGTAAAGGTAAAATAACCAATTTTCCCTAAAAAATATAAGAGTCATAACAAATAGAAAAAATTTAAACTAAACCAATAAACTAAGTGTTGCAGCATTATGAATTACTGTAATATCCTTCCCTTTACACTTGTGTCGCCCTATACTTGGATTGATACTTTGATGGTTTGATTGTGTAAGCTTATTTGTTCATTTTCTGTAGTGGCTGTATAATGTTTTCAGGTGGTAGTTAGTGGTTAACGAACTAGTTACCTATCTGTTCATGTTTACTCGTGTACCAGGCCCATAAGCATTAAATAATTTTCTTCCTTGAGATGATCTTTAAATTATCTGTGTTGTTTGATAAAACTAGAAGTCAGAACTCCTTGGCAAGATGTTCAAAATACATATCATTAAGGTGGATGATATCATTAGGAAATTGCCTTTAATCCCTTATCATTAACGTGTATAATAAGTTCATACTAGTTTGCTAACTCATTCTCATTTGTACAATATAATGTCAACAAAGTAAGAGCTTTAATTAGACAAAAGATATATTTGCTTTGTTCTCCTTGAAAGTGCTGTTACTTTTGAATGAAGGGTTGTAGCAATTTTTTTTCTATGTACAAAATTACTTTTAAATCAAAGAGGTGCAGGGTCCAAGGACATGATAAAGTTACGTGCCTATTTTTCCATATATAACTAGTACTTGCAAATTATACAAATGGTATCTACCATGACAAGACTAGTTTGGAGACTGTAAGAGTGAAAGATCATAGCTCACCCAGGAAAAGTTATTGGACGGTTGTGAGTGAAACCGCTAAAACTGAAGCTGGTGCCAAAATCAATTAATTAATTAGTCCAGCTGGTGTTTGAATCCACATTGCTTTTTAGGCTTATTACTGTGAATACATCCTCTATTTTGTTGATATATTACCTAGTGGTTTCCACTTGTCATGGTTTATTTTCTGTATGATGTGGGTTTACTTTGTAACAGGTTTTGTGGAACATTTCACTTTGGTTTGCTGTTGTTTGTTGCTTATTAGGCATTGATTTCTTATATTTGGCTGCAACCATTTAACTCTTGTCTCTCTGTGTAGTGTTTTGGGCTGGTGTATCCCTAGTATCCTTATCACAAAATTTTACTGATATACTAAAAAAATGTTAGACATAATGTGTGAGTAAACATTTTATTTGTTATTTAAATTATTCATTCTGTTCTGGTTTTAATTTTATTTTACTGGTAATGTTTTGCATGTGGTGTGCTGACAGGAAAATACAATAAAGGAGTTATACCAGCAGATAGCCGCTTTGCATTGGAAAATTACAAAGTAAGGTTTGATTTCCATCGTTTTGGCTGAAAAGCTTTCATTGGAGTTTTAATGTATTTGCTTGAAAATTTATTTGATCTGAGAATATGCCCACAATAATTAGTAAAGCCTTAGTTTCCCGTTTGAGATGCAATAATAATGAGCACACGTGTACGTGCTTAATGTACCGCTCATTGTGTTGATCTTGAATTGTCCAAAGTTGGACAGTTTGGGAAAAAACTTTTTCTTCATTCAGTTAAAATAGTTATTCATTGATTCTAATGTTATATACTTGATTAAAGTTCGGATTGATACATTTCCTTTCGTTCTCCGGGTGCATACTTTATCCTGATGGATGTCATCGCTTTCAAGTCGTGTACGTCGGAGACTGAAGGGAAATGCTGCCGAAATTTCGTCGAGTATGAGCATGAGAGTTAAGGACTAAATGTTAACCGAATGTTGAAAAAGTTTCTTCTCGAATGGGATAGGGCCATACCCTATCATAAGAAGTGGTTGATGAATATGTTGGACTAAGTACGAAGTTATTGGTTTAGTGATGGATCGCGGTTGGATGAATACTAGACGGACAAGTGATGAGTATGATAATGGAGTGGAAGATTTTCTACAGTTTACAAAAAAAAAAAAAAATGCTCCTGATAGTGGTAACGGAAGGTTTTATTGTCCTTGTGTTAACTGTTTGAATGAGAGACGACTAGAAGCTGAGCAGATACGTGATCATCTTATTTGTGAGGGGATTTGCAAGAGTTATACAACATGGATATATATGTCATGGTGAATCGTTAGACAGGCCGAGGGTGTCGGATAGAGAGGAAGTTGATGACATGGAAATGGACGATGGACTAGAGGACATGATCCGTGATGTTGGGCAAGAGTCTTTTCGGCACGCACATGTGTATGATACTTTGTGCAGTGATGCGGAAGTGGCTCTGTATCCGGGGTGCACTAATTTCACATGGTTGTCAGCGATGTTAATATTGTTCAATGTGAAGGCGAGAAATGGGTGGAGCGATAAAAGCTTTACCGAATTGCTTGAGTTGTTGAAAGACATGCTTCCAGAAGGCAACACATTGCCATCTCGAAACTATGAGGTGAAGAAGATATTGTGTCCGATGGGTATGAAGTATAAGAAAATACACGCTTGCCCCAATGATTGCATATTGTACAGGAAAGAGTTTGAAGAGATGCATGAGTGCCTCGGGTGTGGGGTATCACGCTACAAAGTGAAGGATGATGATTCTAGTTGTGATGTGGTCACCAAAGGTCCTCCTACGATGGTGTTATGGTATCTTCCCGTGATTCCGCGGTTCAAGCGATTGTTTGCTAATGTCAATGACGCAAAGAACATTAGATGGCATGCAGATGAGAGGAAGTATGATGGACAGCTTCTCTATCTGGCCGATTCTTTGCAATGGAAGAGAATTGATAGTTTGTTTCTGGATTTCGGCAATGAGCCCAGAAACCTCATTCTTGGACCTGCTACCGATGGAATGAATCCATATGGAAACTTAAGTAGTATTCATAGTTCATGGCCTGTTCTGCTGGTAATTTACAACCTGTCTCCTTGGTTGTGCATGAAGCGCAAATACATTATGTTAAGTATGATGATTTTGGGTCCTAAGCAGCCAGGAAATGATATTGATGTTTATCTGAGTCCCTTGATTGAAGACTTTAGAATGTTGTGGGATGAAGGCGTTGATGTGATCGACGAGTATTACCGTGAGACATTCAGATTGTGTACCATGTTATTTTGCACCATCAATGACTTTCCAGCATACGGGAACCTGTGTGGGTATAGTGTTAAGGGGCATAAAGCATGTCCAATATGTGAAGAAGGCACATGTTACCATCAACTACAACATGGAAGGAAGACAGTTTACCTTAGGCATCAGAGATTTCTCCGACGTAGTCATCCTTATCGTAGATTGAGAAAAGCTTTCAATGGACTTCCGGAGAATGAAATTGCTCCGGTGGCCTTGACTGGAGAGCAAGTTTATGAAAGGGTGAACAAGACTAATGTTATTTATGGGAAGACCCAGAAGAAGGCTACCGAGAAGAAAATATGGAAGAAGAGGTCGATCTTCTTTGATCTTCCATACTGGTGCAAGCTTGATGTAAGACATTGTATTGATGTGATGCATGTGGAGAAAAATGTGTGTGACAGTTTAATCGGAAAGCTTCTCAACATTCAAGGCAAGACAAAGGATGGTGTGAATGCTCGTCTAGATCTAGTTGCGATGGGTATACGAGAGCAGTTAGCTCCACATAAAGTGGGGGATAAGAAGACTTATTTTCCCCCAGCATGTCATACTTTATCAAAAAAAGAGAATTTTTTTTCTGTGAATGTCTACGGGGAGTCAAAGTGCCACAGGGTTACTCTTCAAATATCAAAAGCCTTGTCTCAATGAAAGATCTCAAATTAGTTGGCTTAAAGTCTCATGATTGTCATGTCTTGAAGCAACAACTACTACCGGTGGCCATTCGTGACATATTGCCTAAAAAAGTCAGACATGCCATTACTAGGTTATGCTTATTCTTCAATGATATATGTAGCAAGGTCATTGACACTAAAAAGTTGGATGACTTGGAAAATGAGGCAGCCATTATCTTGTGCCAACTGGAGATGTATTTTCCACCTTCATTTTTTGACATCATGGTTCATTTGATTGTTCATCTAGTGAGGGAGATTAGATTGTGCGGCCCCGTTTATTTAAGGTGGATGTACCCGATTGAACGATACATGAAGATCTTTAAAGGATATATGAAGAATCCACATCGTCCCGAAGCATCTATTGTTGAAAGGTTTGTTGCAGAAGAAGCTATTGAGTTTTGTACAGACTACATGTCAGAAGCGGAACCTGTAGGGCTTCCGAAGTCTCGTCACAAAGGAAGTTATGATGGTAAGGGTACACGAGGTATCACTGTTAAGATCATGGATCGGGAGGAATTGCTTCAAGAACATTTGTATATATTGAATAACACTGATGAGGTTGAACCATACTTATGTGAGAACAAAAGCATCATCAATGAAACTTACCCTAGAATGAATGAAAAATGGTGTTTGAATAAGCATAACAAAAATTTCTTGAACTGGTTTAAAGAAAAAATTGCAAATGATGGTATTGCTTCTGATATATTAAAATGGCTAGCACAGGAGCCTAACTTTGATGTCATATGCTGGAGTGGGTACGATATCAATAAGTTTTCATTCTATACAAAGTCCCAAGATGACAAAAGTACTATGCAAAACAGTGGGGTTATGGTTGTCGCTGAGTCCATGCATTTCTCTAGTTCGAAAGATAAAAACCCTATTATGGCATCCGTTTCATACTTTGGAATCATTGAAGAGATATGGGAGGTTGATTACATGAAGTTTAGAGTACCTGTTTTTAAATGCCAGTGGGTCGACAGTAACAATGGTGTGCAAACCGATGAGTTAGGATTCAAATTGGTGGACCTTAATAAGGTAGGTAATAAAGAAGAGCCTTTCATCATGGCATCCCAAGAAAAACAAGTGTTTTATATCCGTGATCCTTCTAACAAAAGGTGGTCAGTGGTTCTCCAGGGAAAAAACATGTATAATGGTAGAGAGGGAAATCAAGATTCAACTCTTGATATTTCTGATACTCCATCTTTCTCAACACGGGTGCCTAATTTCATTGAGGAAAATGAAGTGGATGATGTACATACTACTCGTAATGATCACCAAGAAGGGTTATGGGAGAACTTTACTAATTGACCACAAAGTAAGTTTAGTTTGAGTTATGTTTAAAGTCATATTATATGTTTACGTTGACATTTATAAGTTATGTTTACGTACGTTGATCGATATTTATAAGTTATGTTTGATATTTATCCTGACATACTAACAAGTTTTTTTTTGTTTAAACAGGTATACATGGTTGATCCTAACGATATCCCTCATTCATGCAGCGGGTCAGAGACCCCGTCTACGGGTAGAAAGGGTTGACGTGCCACACGAATGAGGAATTTGACTGCCAACCATGGTTCAAATCAAAGGATAAGAATAGACTTTGATAATAACCTCAATCCTATTGGGTCAATGGCAGATCAGTTTAACAGTTTTGTGGCGACCCTTGCTAGAAGCAGGCCTAGTATACTTATTGATAATTGGAAAGATGTACCGGTGGACGTGAAGGATCAGATATGGGAGAGTATTCTGGTATCTATACTTTTATGTCTTGTGTTTGTCTGTATCTACTTTATTTTAATCTTATTAATATCATACAGTAATTCGTTGATTCTTTTGGTGTTAATGTAGCTCACCTTTGACATACCGGATACGACGGATATGAAGAAGCGTTTGATAAAGTATGCTGGTGAGCGTTGGAAGGCTTTTAAGGTCGACCTGGGCAGATACTATGTATTCAATCCAACATGTGAAAAGAACCCACTTGAGGTGTACCCGTTTCTTGACCAGGCGACGTGGGATCGCTTTGTTCAGAGCCGACATGATCCCAGCTTTCAGGTTAACTTATTTGATTTATCTCTAAATTTATGTAATTTCATTAATTTTATTTACTTATGTAATTTAATTGTCTTCTATTTATAACAGGAGAATAGGAAAAAGGGGCAGGAAAACCAAAGCAAGAATGTCTACCCCCATGTCATGTCTCGTGGGGGATATAAAAAACTTGGTCAGATAATGGTGGAAGAGGAAAAGAAAGCACATCAGGAAGCAACATCTCAGGCGGATCCTAATGCTGAAAATCGTCCAGAAGTACTTGATCCACCTCCAGCCCCACGCCATCGTAAATGGAAGAGGGTCCGACAAAGAAAAACGGGACAATATACATCTGAGGAGGCCGGCCAAGTAGCTGAGAAGATTGTAAGTATAGTTTGAATTGTAATTGTCATTTTAAGATTGTTACCGAATTGTAATGTGACCTGATATTTTATATGTTATAGGATGCCTTGGACGAGCAGGTAACCCAAGGAACCTTTGTTCCTAGAGGACGCGATGATATCTTAGTCAGCCGCCATCCAGAAACCAGACCACCCGGGCTGTGTCATTGGTGTTGGATGGGGCGTCGTCATTCGCCAATACCATGGTTCATCTTCACACCAATGCCACAGGGATGTTGATGCAGATAGAGCACGGCTAAAACAGGATATTGCAGCTGAGCTTAGATAGGAGATGGCCGAGCAGTTTGCCCAGCAGATGGCAATGTTGACTTCTATGTCCCAGCAGATGACAGCCGGTGTCCAACCCTCTGTCCATGTGAGCACTAAGGGCTCATGTGATCCTCCTCATCAGCCTGAAAATGGTGATGATGATGATGATGACGACCCTAATAGGTGTGAGCTGTATGTTGATGATCATCATGATCGTCGCTTAGTGGCATTGGGGAGGGCACATAATAACTTAGGTAATACCATACACCATTGTTTATTACCGGATGATCTGGCGAGGGTCGTTGTTGAGATTATTCGAGATCCTGATGCTCGAGTTCCTGTGCCCACTGAGGAGGTTCAAACAGTGGGTCAGGCCCCCAGTAACTTCATCCCCTGGCCAAGAAGACTTGTCAGATTTCTTGTTGCATCTGAGGTATTCAGTTAGTTGTGTTTTTCTATATTCATAGTTGAAATTATTTATTATTGTTTAAAGATAATGCTTTATTTTTATTCGTTATAGGATGTTGAAAATGATATTCTGCCTAAAAGGTCGGATTCAAGAAGACCAGAGATGTCTGCTCCTGCCAAGGTATTCATTTGACCATTTAATTAATTAAGAATGAAATAACTTATCTGTGATTACTAATATATATCTTTGTTGTTTAGGGGATCGACAAAGGGGCACCTGGTGATGTTTTTAAACTTCTGGCTATACAGGTTGTTACCATGGAGAATGACGCAACTTTGGTAAGGTTGGAACATGATGTCAGTCCAGGTGACGAACTGTATATCCCAAAGAAAGAACTTATGGAGATTGTACTCGATAAAGAAATGGCTAGTTCTGCACACCTATCGTTATGGTGCACGTAAGTACATTTTATTTATAAGTTAAGTAATTAAATTTTAAATACTATGATAATTAACATGTTTTTTCAATATATTAGGTATCTGCATCGTATGTTAGTTGATCAGGGTAACCTCGCCCTTTATGGTTTCATTGACCCCATGTTCATTCAGGGTGATGTTCTCCTAGCATCAGAAGACCCGGTCACCACCAATTGTGATATACTTGCCCGAGACGATCATCAATTCTACCTTGCGCCTTATCTCAATAAGTAAGTACCGGTTATTTAATTATAACTATATATGACTTAGTCACTAATTGTTCCGCAAATACAGCAAGCATTGGCAATTGTTGATCTTGTACCCTAGGATGAACGTCGTGGTCTTCTTCTGCTCAATTGGAAATAAGCCGGCGAATGAACTGAAGACAATCATCGAAACGTAAGCATTAAAATACTTTATAATCAGTAATGTAGTTGTTTTAATTATCTAAAATCTATTAGATATACTTTAATTAATGTTTATTTTGTCATGATAGTTCTATTAATGCAAACCACATGTTGTGTGGTGAAAGGCGTCGGGCTATCAAATGGATTATTCCTAACGTAAGATATTTATTAGTTCAAACGCTTCAAATATAGTGGGTATAATTATTGATTTCTATTTAATTCCTCATATTCTAATTGGGTTTCATTTGTACGTAGTCACTTATACAACGTGGATCATGGGAATGTGGATACTATGTGATGAAGTGGATGTTCGAAATTATCTACTCCAGGATCACTGAAAGATGGCACGAGGTAAATGTTAATTGGTAACAATTAGAAGTAACAGTTATAGATTTGTTATATGTTTTATGTTAGTTTATTACTTAAAAAATATAATCTTTTGTCCAATTAAACTTGCATATATTCAACAATCCAACTACATTATCTGATTCCGATATCAACAACATAAGGAGGCGTTGGGCAACTTTCTTTCTTGAAGTGTACCAACCATAGTTTGTATATATGTAGTTAGTTTAAAAACTTATCATGTACTAGCTATAGTGTACTTTTGACTGATCATATGTATTTTGATATGAAATCTATAATATATCATGTAGCTTTTTGGTTTCTAATTATCTTTGTTGTCTGAATGTAATTGAACGTACATATGTATTGTTCGTAATAAATTCAGTATATATTAATTTTGTGTGTTTTTGTTGTACTAAAGTGATTGTGTTGAGAATATTTAGAATATGTTATACTGGTATTGATCTGCATTACTGAAACATGGGAGAATGATAGAAATGTAAAAAGAGTTTTAAAAAAAATTAGACTTTACACACCGGTTACTCAAAAACCGATGTGGAAAGTTCACTTTACACATGGGTTAATAAAAACCGATGTGGAAAGTGAAATTTCCACATCGGTTTTTATGAAAACCGATGTGGAAAGTTAAATTTCCACATCGGTTTTAGATAAAACCGATGTGGAAAGTGATATTTCCAATAGGTTATGGGATAACCCATGTGACAAATGAACTTTCCACATCGGTTATTTTGAAAACTGCTGTTAAAAATGTACTTTAAACATCGGTTTTAAAACCGATGTGAAAAGTAACAATAAACAATATCGGTCTTTTCAACATCAGTTTGAAAACCGATGTGAAAAGCCAAAAATAACCGATGTGGAATCTCTTTTCTGTACTAGTGATAGAAAATTTATATAAATACGCTTATATTTTTAATCGAGACTTAGAAAATGTTTTTAATTAAACCGAAACCTTATTTACACTATACTTTACCGTAGAGAGTTACGATAAAAATTTAGGTTGAAAAGTCAGGTGAAACCCGGACTGTGAATTTCATTGACAGTATATTTATACTGCTCAGAAAACCTAATTTTGGCTCGTGAAGGAAAAAATTAAGGTTTTTATTTAATTTCCAATGTTTTTGTTTATTTTGAAATATTTCACTAAAAAGTGAAATATTATATTTTATCCGGGTGTTGTATTGAATCGGGGAAGCAACGGAGCAGATTACGGGATTTCCGGGATCTGCTAATGGATATTATCAACGAGTCACACATGATAAGTCACATTGTGAATGCATTAATGGTGCACATGGCATCATGATGACATTTTAAGGATTTTGCACTTAAGTCCTTAAACTTTCTCTAAAGTGCATTTTGGTCCCTAAACTAGTTTCCATGATCTTCCAAGTGAATTGGATCAATTTTGACCATCCAAACCCAAGTTAGGCTGCGGCCTTATGGCCCAACATCATGGCCAATATTTCAATTTCATGAGACCAATTTTCCTACTCTTAACTTTCCTATGCCTTTGTTAAATGCCTTAAGCATTTTTATGTTGAAAATTCAAGTAATGGACTTGACTTTCCTTAGCCCAATTGTGCATGGCCCAAGGCCCATGAGGCTTGTCTCCATCCATTTTTATGAGTCACAATCTTCTTCATTCTTCTCATTTCTTCCATCATATTCTACATTCTCCATTTTCTCTCTAACTCAAAAGCTTGAGTTTGTGAAGCAAGTGTGTGATTCCTTGCCATTTTTCAAGTGATTCATGCTTCTCATCATCTTTAAGTTGTTGTCTTTTCAAGTTATTTCATGTTTTAAAACTTTGATCATCACTTTTGATCCATGTTCTAAGCTTATGTTCTTAACTTTGATAAATCATAGAAAATCATAGAAAAATCCAAAAATGTGAAACCAATTTTTATGTTCCTATTATCATCCTTATAATCATAATCTAAGAGTTTGTTGCAAACAAAGTTTTCCTCCTCAAATTTCTTGACAAAGCTGAACCTATACATAAGGTTGGAGGAAATATTTTTGTTCATATTCTTTATAAATGATCTTGTTTCTTATCTTTCTAGTATATATCCATGTGGAATCCAAGCCTATGTATCAAACAAAATTCATTTGCTCCATTTACTCATCATGTCCAAATCTAGGTCTTTGGGAGTTTCGAAGTTTGTGGTTCAAACTTTGTTGTTTAATCACTAATCTATTGTCTTAAGTACTTAGGATCATTAATCCAATGACTTAAGCAATTTTAGAAATTTCTAGTCACTAAAACCTCTGAAGACCGTGACCTATCCTTAGTATTTAGGTGATTGTATTTGTTTGATTTTGATTGGTTGATTGTGGTTGTTGAAGGTTAAGTATGTCGGTTATACGTGAGTCGTGACACTGGAGTTTGACGTACGTTCGAGAAAGGAAATCGGGAGATAAGTTCTTCAAGAGGTAAGGGGATAATACTTGAGGAGTTTTTCCTATAATCATGTGTTATCTAGTTGATGTCTGTATTATTTATCTGTGGTATTTGTTTCAGTTGTGTTATTTTTATCTGTGAGGTTTATCTGCATTTAAATTGTTTATCTGCAGTTATATATTATGATGTTGTGATGCATGATCTGCCTATAAATATTGATATGATATTGTTGTTGATTGTTGTTTGAGAAGCCTGACAGTGGTCGGTGCCAATTCAATTAATCGGATAAAAGCTTTATAAAGCTTTACAAATTATGTTCAATGTTTTAATGGTAAAATATTGGAGTGTAATATTAATGGAAAATTTTATTTGGGAAAAATAAGGAATTTTGGAAAATATCATTATTTTAATGATTTATCGCTCTAAGAGTGAACTATAAGTCACAGTGAGGGCGTAACCGTTAAATTATTTTTGTACCGCTATTTTTTACGTAAGAAATTCTGTCATACTATAAAAAGGTATTTATGAAATTAATTGTTGAAAATAATTTAATTATGATTTTAGAAAATTATTTAAGTGGAAAAAGCTAAGTTTTGACTTCAATGGCTTTAAAAATGATAACTGACGGCAATTTGGAAGAGTATCGACGGCAAGTGTTTTGAAATGGCAGTACGTATTTTAAGTAAGTTTAAACCTCAAGTGACTCATCTTTGTGAAAACTAAGTTTTGGTATTTAAAGGTTTTATTGAAGAATTTCTCATTTGAAAAGATTTTCCGAAATCAAGTGTAACTCAAGAGTGTTAAAAGTGGTGTTGAACTTAGTAACCGAGACACCGGGGTACCAAGGTTCGTTGTGTTTTGGACTTGGGGACCTTTGGACTTTGAGGTCCTATAGACTTGGTGTCTACTGTATACGTGGTGTATACTGTTTAAACAGTTAAGATGTTTTCTATTACCACAAACCTATGATTGGTGCATTGGTCTAGGGGTTTTGTGATTAAGCACTCGGACTTTGAGGTCATGTATTGTTAATGAAAGTTTTAAGATGTTTAAAACTATGATTAGTCGTAAGCCATTTTGAGCTCTGGCATGGAAAGATTGAACACAAAGAAAAGTGTCAAGAATAAAATGTTTTATATTTGCATTTACGGCAGACGTGCCCAACGTTGTTTAACGTGAGACCTTAATGGAATTGGTATCATGTAACGGTATATCATTATGCTTGAATGGACAATGAGACGATGTATTATCATTATACCGAAATGGACAATGAGATGATGTATATGTATCATTGTGCTTAAATGGACAATGAGACGATGTATATATCATTGTACTTGGATGGACAATGAGACGATGTATTATCATTGTACTTAAATGGACAATGAGATGATGTATATGTATCATTGTGCTAAAATGGACAATGAGACGATGTATATATCATTGTACTTAAATGGACAATGAGACGATGTATTATTGTTGTGCTTAGCTAGCCAATGAGACGATGTATCAAATTTGATCAACTCATTTTGAAGATGTTGGGATCTCCAGAGATTAGCTGTGAATGTTAGACAATGACCGTTGAAGTGTCATGCATATTTTTAAAATAACGATGATCGGGTATGAGACCCAGTGGTAAACTACTTGTTTAGTTATGAGAATCTTATATTGTTATGGTTATATATGTCTATGTGCTAATGTTGTATGTCGTGCATATGATTATCGTTATAAACTCATATATTGGCATCTCACCCTTATAATATATCAGGTTTTTGGGTTCGACTTTTGTGTCTTGATACATGGAAGTAGATGGTGCAGAAAAGTTATTAGACTCACTCATGAACATGGGTTCCGATAGTTGAAGAGATGTTTGAGTGTGGGAATGACCACAGGGTCTTTCCAGTAGATGTCTTGCAAGACGATCAGCTTAGGATTTTCTTTGGGTTATGTATTTTTGGGAAAGTTGTTATGAATGGTTTGAAACTCCTTGAATGGTGTATGAAAAACAATTTTAGAAAATCTTATATGTGCGATGTTTTGGTTTACAAATAAATTCAGTTTGTATGTAAGTATAATATAATTATACTATTGTGATGTATATATCTTTTTCTGAAGTATTTTACCGAAAGAAAAATTTTACCCCATTTTTGGACTAGTTAAAAATTATAGAGGTTATTTTCTGAAAGTAACCAGCAAATTATAATTTTATTTTCCGCATTTGGGTAACTATGTGACGACCCAAAGAAGGGGTGTCGCATTAGTGGTATCAGAGCTGGTCGAGTCTTTCGGGAACCTTGGGGAATAGGTCTGTTATGTTTTTGTTGTGTGATATCTGGTTGGACCTTGTTTGGATTGTTTCCTTGTCGAAACAATGTGTGTTTTGATTTGGTGAAGACTTTGTGAGAACCCATAGATAGTAGATAGTACGTTGATTGAATTACTTCTTAGAAGTAATGTGTGTTAATACATAAGTACACGTTTCATTTTCTAGTTGCGGCCTAACTGATTTTGTTTTATAGGTCAGTTATGGAACCAGCACTAGAAGGTGGACGTGGACGTGGACGAGGACGTAGAGGCGGTCGAATGGGTTGTCGAGGTGGTCCGATTGGTGGCCGTGGTAACATGAATGAGGATTATGAAGAAGGAGTGAATTATGTGGCTCAGGTAATGGAAAATGTGGCAGCAGCGATTGCAAATCAAATTGCATCTATGAATGCCCAGAACCTGCAAGTTGCGAAAGGCAAAGCTCTGATTGCGTTTCGAAGCCAAAATCCTTCACAGTTTGGTAGGGATGCAGACCATGATACAACTGATTTATGGATTCAAGAGCTGGAGAAAATCTTTGAACTGGTGGTCACACCAGTAGAAGTTAGGGTTACCTATGTTGTTTTCCTACTGAAAGGAGATGCGGAGTACTTGTGGAAAGGTGGCAGACTACTGTTATAAGCTGATCATCTGGAAATTCACTACAAAAAAAGAACTGTTTAGCGACTGGTATATTCGATCGCTAAACTTTCTAAGTCGGTCGCTATTTATGTTAGCGATCGA
Source organism: Sophora flavescens (assembly GCA_030762895.1). Taxonomy (NCBI): domain Eukaryota; kingdom Viridiplantae; phylum Streptophyta; class Magnoliopsida; order Fabales; family Fabaceae; genus Sophora; species Sophora flavescens. The sequence goes on from CM061065.1 coordinate 145,369,005, forward strand.
ATTAGCGACCGATTCATGGTTGTGGCTGATAACCTGGTCACTAAGCTTTTAGAGACCGAAATAATAATTCGGTCGCTAAATGGCGACCGTAATTTTGGTCGCTAAATAATAAAAAAACGGTCGCTACACGGTTGGTCGCATTGTTTGGGTAACCATTTTTAGCGACCAATAATCGGTTGCTAGTTCGGTTGCCAATGTTGGTTACTGTTAACCTATATTAGCGACAGATTTTTGGTCTCTAGACCACAATCTGTTAATGGTAACTAAAGTTTAGCTATCGAATTATTAGTTTCTAATTCGGTCGCTAAACTGGTTTTTATTAATTTTTTTAAAATTTAATTTTTAAAATAATAAATTTTTTCTGTTTTTCTTTAAAGTTTATCAAAAATACTAATAAAACACACCAAATTACTAATGAAATATACAATCATAAGAAATAATGAATATATATATATATATATATAAAATAATCCAAAGTGTCGTACAAGAATCGTTTAAAGTCAAAAATATGAAGAAAAAAAAAATCAGTCATGATGAGGGGGAGGTGGAGGAATCCAATCATCCTCAAAGATCGCACCACCGACGCTCGCTATCCGATCGTCCCTCTGCGCAGAGCAAGACATCGCCGATGGGGCGGCGATCGAGGAGCGATAGCAAAGCGGCACAACCGCCGTGAGCATCACCCTGAGCAATCGGAATCTGGATCCTCATCCGCTCCAACACCACCGCAAAGATGTCCGCCCTCGCTCGATGCTCGCCTCGCATCACCTTTGGTGTGCCCGAGTCAACTGTGCAATCTGGTTCGCCATCTGCTGCTCTCTCTCGCGCTTCTCCCGAAGCTCCGCGTTCAGCTGCGTGATGGTGTCCTGCATTCGGTTGAACTGCTCCCGAGGGACGGTATCGGCGTAGGAAGGAGCAGGAGTGCCGGATGATGAAGCGATAAACTCGCCTCCCAGGTGTCCGAGGCCATACACGCGCCCCTTCTTGTTCCAGCCCCCGACGACCTCCAAATAAATGGCATTATCGTCGATGGAGATAGGAGAGATGGCCCATCACCAGTCAAGGCCTCATCTTGTGATTATGAGGCACGTGATATGGCATCGTCCTTCTTCTCGTATAAGCCCACCTACAAAGTATAGTTGAAGAGATTTAGTTAAAATTATAATCAATATTAACAAATCATTTATAATAAATTACAAGTAAACACTAAATTGTTTTTTTGCTTACAGCATAGTTACGGGCCTTGTCGTTGACCCATGTCCCCAACTTCAACTTCTTCGTCCTCTCCACCAACTCCATAGCAGTGGGGCCCCGATGTTTCTGTGCTTTCTGCACAGAAAAATATAATCTAAAAATTCATAAGAATAATTAAAAATGAAAACTAATTAAATAGTATAATAAGTCAAAAGTTTAATGTATTAACAGCTCGTCGTAGTGGGCGGCGACTGATTTAGACCCGTCGGTCCAAGCACATGCACCACCATCAGAAGCTCGATTACGCCAAGCTGTGGCCTGGGTCTCCTGGAACTTCTTAGTAGCCCAATACTGGTCCAGCTGCCTCTTGATCTCAGGATCCACCCACTTCCCCTTATTCTTATCCTTCCTCAGCTTGTTCGTCAGATTCTTCATGACCAGTGAGCCTTTATGCTCAAATATGTCCCCGACGAGACCCTCTAAAGCTACGTCCCACCTATACTCTTTCTGCAACTTATAGTTGTTAGGAAATTCGTGTGTGTCTATATATATATATATATATAATGTAAATTTAATTTAAATAACTTAATAAATTGTTACCTTAAACTCTTGAAACAACTGATTCCTATGGCCCCCTGGGATGGCCTTCCATGTAGGCCATGGACCATCAAACTTGCGTCGCAGGATCTTCGATATCGAATCAGAAGGGCCCTTCGCGGGCAGAAAGCTGCAGCAAAATTAGAGCATTAATATATGTTATAAATAAATTAAAAAACAAGTAAATAGAAATTAAAGATACTTTATATATATTAAAAAATTAAATTAGCTTACTCGTTATCCCCCCTGGGGATAAGAAGAATCCTCCTGTCGGATGGACCACGACTCTCCTATCCCGATGATGATGATGGTCCTGCCATAGGTGTGGATGATGAGGGTGCAGCCTGTGTCCCGACCACACGAGGCTGGGTAGGGGGTGCAACTCCATCACCCTGAGGTGTCCCATCCACAGAGGTGCTGGTAGGATGGTCTCGATATGAAGGCTGTGGGTTGGCCGGCGAAGGGACTCTCCCAGCACGACCTCTGCCACGACCTCCACGACGACTCCTACCTCTAGTGGAATCTGCCATCTGTGTAAAAAATGAAAAGATGATTACACAACAGTGTAAATAATACAAAAATAAATTAACTAAGTAGAATGACATTTACACAATGAATTATGACATAAATAAATTACCTAAGTAGAATCTCCGTCACTAAATTCACCCTCACTCTCATCAGTCTCACTTGATCGGAATGTGCCTTCGCTAGATGCGTCCAACTCGGATTGATCCATTAACTCTCTTTCAACTTCTTCCCCATTTCCGGAAATGTCCGCCAGAGAATTAAGAATAATGCCCGACGTAATTTGCAACGGTACGTGGGGTCTTGAAAACTCATCATCTTGGTACGGAGCATATTTTTCAGGCTGGTTGATTACATTATTAGTAATTATACTGTGAGCCTTTATCTTAATAACACCCAACCAGCCTTGATGTCCTTCGGGATATGGCGAGTAATAAACCTGATCTGCCTGTTGTGAAAAAATGAATGGGTCGTACGCCTTATTATACCTTCGAGACATCCTAACTTGAACAATACCATATTTTTTTTTATCGATTTTTGTCCCTACGTCAAGAGTTGGATCAAACCAATCAAACTTGAAGATAACTAACTTCATCACGGGGAAACCGGTATAATCGAGTTCAAGGATGTCAGTTAGAACCCCATAGAAAACATCCTCTACATTGCCATCAGTGGCTCGCACACAAACACCATAGTTACACGACTGCATTCCTTCATTCCATGTTTTTGTGTTAAATTTATATCCATTTACAATGTAAGTATTCCATGATGTAACCCATTTGTTAGGCCCCCATGCCAAATTTGTCAACAATGGATTTTGAATATTGTTTTCTGGATCTAGTACCTAAAAAATCAAATATTATATTATTCTTATACATGCTATATATTTAAGGAGATAAAATATATTGCAACAAATGAAGATGCTCAACCTACATATTTACTGAACCACGTAGCAAAGTGAGAAGTAATTTCTCGATCAACCTGATCGTTTGAAATGTCAGGTTGGAGATCCCTTAGAAAATTGCCGTACATTCTACAAATGGGAGATTAACAACAGGACGATTAATAATCATAAATGTCAATTGAACTTATAAAAGACATTGTAGAAACTTACTCTAAATATGGCGTCACCTCTTCATAATTTTGAAGGATATACAGATGAGCAGCATTAACGTCACGCTGCTCCAAGAAATATCCTTTTGATTTGCCACTAAATCTGCCCGGATAGTTGGATATTGATATAGGAGGACTAGTTGAACTTCCTTCGCCCGAATCAACGTTTCTAGGCATCCTTGTCCTTCTCTTATTAACTTCATCCGGATAGTAATAAGAGGCAAAAGTGGAAGTCTCCTCTACTAAGTATGCTTCACAAATGGGACCCTCCACTCGTGCCTTGTTCTTGACTTTGTGTTTAAGGGAGTGCAGGAACCTATTAAAGAGGGATACATACAAATAATTACTAGTTTTAGGGAAAGCTAAACTACGATTTCGTGTTCGTCAATTTCATATGTATTAAGTAAAATAGTTGATGTTGTTTACCTCTCAAATGGATACATCCAACAGTATTGGACTGGGCCACCATCTCTTGCTTCGTAAGGTAGATGAACTGGCAGGTGTTCCATGGAATCAAAGAAACTCGGCGGGAAGATTTGTTCCAGCTTACATAACAAAACGGGTATCTTGACTTCCATATCATTTAATTGATTCACATTTAGTGTTGTCGATGTAAGCTCCCTGAAAAAGTGGCTAAGCTCAACGAGTGGGTTCCAAATTTGCTTCGGTAATGCGTCGAACGCAATTGGAAGCAACCGTTGCATGAACACGTGGCAATCGTGACTCTTCATTCCATGTAACTTTGCTTCCTTAATGTCAACACATCTACCCAGATTGGAAGCATACCCATCCGGTAACTTTAGTTCTTTAACCCACTTACAGACGGCCACTTTTTGTGTTTTGCTTAGTGTATAAATTGCCTTCGGTTTGATAAGTCTGCCACGACCATCGTCCTACAACTCAAGCTCCTTCCGATTACAAATTTCATCCAGATCCAATCTGGCTTTATTTGTATCCTTTGTCCTCCCCTTGATGTCCATCACAGTGTCAAACACATTCAAAAACACATTCCTCTCAGTATGCATGACATCAATGTTGTGACGGAGTAGCTGCGTCCTCCAATACGGCAACCTCCAAAATATACTTTGTTTTGTCCAATTATGGTTGACGCCATAATCAGGAATATGTTCTCCTTCGGATTCATGGACGAGTGGTAAGTACTGTACTATGCGCCATACATTAGGACCAATCAAACATGGTGGAGGCGGTGTTGTCTTCGCACAACGCTTCTTGAATGCATTCTTGTTCCGCCTATAAGGATGATCTTCTGGAAGGAATTGACGATGACAATCAAAATATGAGATCTTTCGACTGTTTTTAAGCATGAATGCCTTCGATCTCTCCATACATATTGGGCATCCAAGCTTCCCCGCGGTCATCCAACCCGACATCATCCCATAGGCGGGAAAGTCGTTGATCGTCCACATCAAAGCTGCTTTCATGATGAAATTCTGCCTCAAAGATACGTCATATGTCAACACACCATCATTCCACAACATCGTCAACTCATCTATCAGCGGCTGCAAGTACACATCAATCTTATCTTTTGGATTAGACGGACCCGGAATTATGACTGTTAGGAACATAAACTCCCGCTTCATGCACATCCTCGATGGAAGATTGTACGGAGTCAGGATAACCGGCCAACAAGAGTATGCTTTTCCAGACTGCATAAAAGGATTAAATCCATCAGTAGATAACCCCAATCGGACATTCCGTGGGTCCTGCGAAAATGCCATATGAACCCTATCAAAATGCTTCCAAGCTTCTCCATCAGATGGATGACACAAGACATCTTGCTCCCTCTCATGCTCACTATGCCACCTCATGTGAGCTGCAGTGGCCATCGAAGAGTACAATCTTGTAAGTCTTGGCATGAGCGGAAAGTACCACATCTTTTTTAGTGACCTCTTCTTCTCAATGCCCATCCTAGTGGTTGTCTTATACCGATCCGCACCACAAAATCGACAACATGTTATGCTTTCCGCTGAATCATCCTTATAGTACAACATACATCCATTCGGGCAACAATCAATTTTCAAACACCCCAGACCCAAATTTTCCACAGACTTCTTAGCATGATAAAAACTAGTAGGCATCCGATTGTCTTCTGGCAACGCCTTGGACACTGACCTGGTGAGGTGATTAAAACAACCATCTTGCATATTGTAGTCAGGTTTGATACTCAACCATTCCATGCACATCGATAACTCCGTGTACTCCTGACATCCTTCCCACAATGGAGATCGTGCAGCACTCAGCATATCATAGAATCTTTGAGCTTTGGGATTCGAATTCTTCTCTATGTATTGGGAACCAATTCCACCATCTTCTCCCCCATCTTCTTCTAGTACAACACCAACTGATGGTCCAGCATGATCCATTATCATCTGCTCGTATGGATTCAATTCTTCCCTCTGGTCACCACTTCCATAGTACGAACCTTCAAACACAATCGGGTTTAAATCAGGCAACGTCTCACCATGGTTACTCCACCAATAGTAATCAGGCATGAAGCCCTTCTCATAAAGATCGGCTACAACTCCATCCACGACTTTGAAAGATTAACACTTGCATCTTTTGCAAGGACACCTCAAATGATCACCGTCCAGCCGTATAAATCTCTCCTGGCTAAAAACAAACTCTATAAACTCACCCACTCCAACTCTATACTCTTCCCTAAGACGTTTATTTCGATCCAACCTACGATACATTTCCGATTCTCCGGAATATCCATTGCTGGCAATTAAATAGCCTGACCAATCCTACAATAACACTTATATATTACGGTGCATTCCAATAACTCCATCAATCTCGTTCTTATGACAAGGTATGAACCTATCCCAATATTCGAGAAGAAACCTTTACCACACTCGGCTAATAATATTTATTCCCATATTCAAATACCTTATACTTGACAAAATTTTGACAGCATTTCCCATCGGTCTCCAAGTACACGACTCGAGCACGGTGAGAATCACCGCGATCAAGTATGCACCATGAGAACAAAAGGAAATGCATCAGACCGAGATTTCAACAAGTATATAAGTCATTTGAACATTAAAATGACTATTGTACGAGTGTGAAAAATGTTTTTTCCCAAACTGTCCCACTTGGACAATCCAAGATTCAATACAATGAGCATGCGTGCCCTGAGAAGGTACGCTTGCTCATTAATATTGAATCTCAAATAGGAAACTAAGGCTTTCGTAACTTAATAATTAACTCTAGCAGAAAATAAAACCATTGACTTATAAGGATTGCAGCATACTTCAACAAATATATATTGAAGCATATTTCAATACAAACTTAGATAAAATATAGTAGCAAACATCCTATTGAGTTCCTCTCTCCCCTAACAAGTAACACATAATTGTCAAACACATGCATAACTTCTAAATTAGCAACACACAACAAGCATCCTGCCTTTTTGACAGGATCACATCCTATTGAGCTCTGCGCTCCACTAAGGCTATTCTAACTCATTAACCATAACATAAGATACAAATTTAACTCTATATACATAGCACAATTTTAGCGACAAAAACGTTAATAAGGACATAAAAATGGCAATCAAGGCATAGAATTGACACATCTATCCTATTGAGCTCTGCTCTCCACTAACAAACAACATATAAAGTTTACAACCACATGCATCAATTTTAATCTACCAGCACACAACCATCATCCTATTGAGCTCAGCTCTCCACTAACAAACAACATATTCAATTGCAACCATATGCATCATTTCTAATCTACCAGCACACAACCAGAATCCTATTGAGCTCGGCTCTTCACTAACAATCAACAAATCTCAAAGTCTTCAAGAACCACTAGCAACAAAGAAAAAGATATAGTATTTGACCTACCTCAACTCCAAGCAAATAGTGAAAACGGGTGGTGACTAGAGCGGTTGTCAATCGACAAAGAAAACTGTAAGAAAAAATAATAACATCATCAAAGGCTCTTGTGATAAAAGTATAAACTTGGAAATCATTAACCTACTTGCACACTTGCCACTCATGAAAGTATAAACAAAACATTTTCATTACATATCACTACCAAGCTTGTTTAAGCCGGGCATTGTTTTAGTGGCAAAGCAATAAAAACTTAGATAAAATATTGTAGCAAACATCCTATTGAGCTCCATTCTCCACTAACAAGTAACACATAATTGCCAAACACATGCATAACTTCTAAATTATCAGCACACAACCAGCATCCTGTCTTTCGGACAGGATCACATCCTATTGAGCTCCGCTCTCCACTAACAAACAACACATAATGGCAAACACATGCATAAATGATAAATTATCAGCACACAAATCCTATCGAGCTCTGCTCTCAACTAACAGACAACACAACTTGACATTACACATTACAGATACCACACAAATCAAGGCATAATAAAGGTGTAGTTAACTTACCTCAGCTCCCAACAAAGAATGGAAATAGTGACAAAGATCAAGGAGTGCTGCAAGTGATTAAATTCAACAGCCTGTTCAAAAATATATGATTAATTTAAATTCACAAGTTTATGGTAAATATATATTGAATAAAATTGTTTCCCACCAACAGTTCAACATTCCAGAAGCAAGCACAAGATTAATTTTTCAAAGCACTAATCATTTAACTAGTTGCAAATAAATCACAACAAACTACAACGTGGGTAGTAAGGACACATAGGAACATGTGGAAACCGAGAAACTTATAAGACTTCAAACCATTTCCTATCATTTTCTAGTTGGATCTCTTTATGCTTGGCTAAATGATCATCACAATTTTGTATGGTCAATAAGCCACAATGTTGGTGTCCTGTTTTAGTGAAAGGGAAGCTAATATTGCCACGATATCCACAATAAAATGAATGTGGACATTCTCCTTGATACCCTTTCCCATCTCCAGCCACAAATAGAAGTTGCATAAGTTGAGAAACCGAAAGGAAGTGATATTTATAAAGTGGAGACATCCTAATTCCTCACTATGAGAAAAATCAATTGGACCCAAACAACAATTTCATTCTCCAAAGCAAATTTATCTTATTTGGTTCTTTCTCCTTCTTCATAATGTAACACCAACTTGAATTACTCGATAAACCATTTGAGTTTGAAAATGACATTGAAGACTAGTTGAAATGAAATTCATGGAAGATAGAGGTGTTAGATGAGGTAGATAGCCATGTAAAGAATTAATTTTCTCCTATTGACTAGCTGCAGAAAGACTTTGACTTTTGGACTTTATTCTTTCTCTTACATTATATCAATTTCTCTTGGAAGCTTGTTAAACCATCTAAATACCCCCCCCCCCAAGCACATGCAATTGCAGTGTCCCCTCTAATGAGATATGTACCTAAATAGTGAAACAAGTGGCACACTCATGCTAGTTATATGTTATGTAAGGTTTGGTAATTTCTTCTAATTGAAAGTGTGCCTAATAAAACAAACAGAGTGAAAGATGAAAGCACTAAACAGACAAGTAAGGAGAAGGGGTGTACCCTGATGGTGGCGGCGGCGGCGGCGGCGGTTCGGCGGTGGAGCTGTAAGCAAACAACCCTGGAATGAAGAAAAAAAATATAAGTGAAAGAGGGAGACATAGACGAATCGAGAGAGAGGGATGGAAGCATACCTTGGTCTTACAGTGGTGGCGGCGAAGCCACGAACGGTGGCCGTAAAAGGGTGGTTGTGGTGAGGGAGGGACAACAGAGAGAAGGAGACAGGGAAGGAGGGAGGGAGGGGGCCGTAAAAGGGACGGCAAAAGGAGGGGCTTGCAGTAGTGATGGTGGCGGTGCGAATGGTGGCCGTAGAAGGGAGGAACTATGGTGGCCGGAGAGGAGCTGAAGGAGGTGGTGACCGGAGCTGCGTGTGACAGAGAAGAGAAGAGAAGAAAAGAGAGAAATGGGGGAAGAGAGGAATGAAATGGCGATTTAGGGATTTTAGTTTTATTCGGTCCCTAAATCGGTCGCTAAATGGGTTAATTTAAAATTTGAATTCATAAATTTAGCGACCGATTTAAAATTCGGTCGCTAACACGCTCTATTTTAATTTTTTACGCACCGTTTAGCGACCGATTTAATATCGGTCGCAAATATAAATAAAATTTAACCGTTGCATTTAACTCGGTCGTCATTTCGGTCGCTAAAAAGTCATAAATTTTTGACTTTTACTTTCCTTTATTTTGCGACTAAAATAGAGACCGATAACTCTGCTACGCTATATTTCGGTCGCTATTTCGGTCACAATATCTACTCTAATCAGTGTTTGATTTAGATTCTACAATCGGTCGCCATTTCTGTCGCAAACAGCAACCAACAAATTCGGTCACTATTTTCGGTCGCTAAATAAACTTTTTTTTGTAGTGATTACCTGGAACATTTTTCGGACTGCATTCATGGACAAATATTTTTCGGAGAGCATTAGGATCGAGAAAGAAATGGAATTATGGGATTATAACAGCGAGAATTATCTGTGGGGGAGTATGTGACGAAGTTTGAGTCCCTTGCCAAATACTTCCATTTCTTTCAAGCACAACCAAATGAAAGCTGGAAATGGAGAGGTTCGAGGTAGGATTAAGGTACGAGATTAAAGAATCTGTTCTACCTTTGCAACTCAAATTTCCAAGCTCTAGTTGAGATGAGTCGAAAGATAGAGCAAATGAGGAAAGGAAGAGATGATAGGGGAAATGTTGGAGGACCCTCCCGTTTCAAGGATCGATTTCAGAATCAGGAAGAAAAGATGGTGTAGAGGGAACCATATTTTAGACCACCTAGAAATAACCAGAATCAAAATCAACAATCATACCGTCCTATTGTTGCTACATCAGGTAATGGATGCCCGAAGAACCAAAGTCAAGACCAAGTTAGGAGATGTTACAAGTGTGGAGATCCAAATCACATGGCCGATGTTTACCCACTTAAGGGAATGATGTGTTTCAATTGTGGACAAATCAGACACTTCTCAAGGGGTTGTAATGTACCAAGGTTTGAAAAAGTTGTTAACACCTCAGGGACTGATAGACCCGCAACAAAGGGAAGAGTCTACACCATGAGTGGTGCTAGAACTTCAAAATCTGATGATCTTTTATGTCAGAAGTAGTGTTGAAAACCTGACAACTTGAAGGTCTTATAGAAGACAGTTGCAGCGTTCTTCAGAAATTTCAGCAATCGGATCACGAACTAAAGACGTTTTTAAGTATAGGAATCCTATATATAAAGTATGTACTTTAATGACCTATAATTATAAGTTTGTAATGGAATTCTAAGTATAATCGTGTGTTGATGCCCTTGAGAATTTGACTCTCTAGGGTCTCCTATGTTATTAGTCTTTTCGTTGGGTGTATGTCATTTACGACTTTTTGGGAATAAAGGTTTCTTGAAGAAAATTTATTCCAGTTCCTTTTTCTTTTTTATTGTTGCGACCAGTTTAGATTTTGGGGTCAGATCTTTTCTTTTTCTAAAGTTGTGAAATTGCCCTATTGTTTTTCGGGATAGGCATTTTCTTGACAAAAGACGTTTCTCGATGAGACTTAGTCCAGTCACTTTTACTTTTGGTGGAAGTGATCCAGTCTGAATTTTGTCGGACTGTCGTTCTTTAAATCATTGTTTAGTAAAGATCTTGTGAAAGAAGGAATTTTATTAGATCTATGTTTGTAAACGTGTACCGATCATGCATTTTTACATCCACGAACCTATTAAAGAATCTTTTTACTTACAAGATGTTCATGTATTCTTTTCAAGTTGATGAAATTCTTTTATATACTTTCTTGTAAAAGTAAGATCTTTGGATTGAGAGGCCATGTCTAGCTTCGTGTCACGAAATTTCGAGGACGAAAGTTTTTTAAGAAGGGTAGTCTGTAACACCCCGACTTTTCACTGTTTTATAATATCGGAAATTTATATAAACACGTTTATATTTTTAACCGAGACTTAGAAAATGTTTTTAATTAAACCTAAACCTTGTTTACACTCTGCTTTACCGTAGAGAGTTACGATAAAAAATTAGATTGAAAAGTCAGGCGAAAATCGGGCTGTGAATTTCACTGACAGTATATTTAAACTGCTCATAAAACCTAATTTTGACTCGTGAATGAAAAACTTTGGGTTTTTATTTAATTTCCAACGTTTTTTGATATTTTGAAATATTTCACTAAAAAGTGAAATATTATATTTTATCCGGGTGTCATATTGAATCAGGGAAGCAATGTAGCAGATTATGGGATTTCCGGGATCCGCTAAAAGATAATATCAATGTGTCACACATGATGAGTCACCATGTGAATGCATTAATGGTGCACATGGCATCATGATGACTTTTTAAGGATTTTGCACTCAAGTGCTTAAATTTTCTCTAAATTGCATTTTGGTCCCTAAACTAGTTTCCATGATCTTCCAAGTGAATTGGATCAATTTTGACCATCCAAACCCAAGTTGAGCTGCGGCCTTATGGCCCAATATCATGGCCAATATTTCAATTTCATAAGACCAATTTTCCTACTCTTAACTTTCCTATGCCTTTGTTAAATTCCTTAAGCATTTTTATGTTGAAAATTCAAGTAATGGACTTGGACTTTCCTTAACCCAATTGCACATGGCCCAGGGCCCATCTGGCTTGGCTTCATCCATTTTTATGAGTCACAATCATCTCCATTCTTCTTATTTCTTCCATCATCTTCTACATTCTCCATTTTCTCTCTAACTCAAAAGCTTGAGTTTGTGAAGCAAGTGTGTGATTCCTTGCCATTTTTCAAGATCTAAGAGGTGATTCATGCTTCTCATCATCTTTAAGTTGTTGTCTTTTCAAGTTATTTCATGTTTTAAAACTTTGATCATCACTTTTGATCCATGTTCTGAGCTTATGTTCTTAACTTTGATAAATCATAGAAAAATCCTAAAAATGTGAAACCAATTTCGATGTTCCTATTATCATACTGATACTCATAATCTAAGAGTTAGTTGCAAACAAAGTTTTCCTCCTCAAATTTCTTGACAAAGTCGAACCTATACATAAGGTTGGAGGAAATATTTTTGTTCATATTCTTTATAAATGATCTTGTTTCTTTTCTTTCTAGTATATATCCATGTGGAATCCAAGCCTATGTATCAAACAAAATTCATTTGCTCCATTTACTCATCATGGCTGAATCTAGGTCTTTGGGAGTTTGGAAGTTTTTGGTTCAAACTTTGTTGTTTAATCACTAATCTATTGTCTTAAGTACTTAGGATCATTAATCCAATTACTTATGCAATTTTAGAAATTTCTAGCCACTAAAACCTCTTAAGGCCGTGACCTATCCTTAGTGTATAGGTGGTTGTATTTGTTTGATTTTGATTGGTTGATTGTAGTTGTTGAAGCTTAAGTGTGTCGTTTATACGTGAGTCGTGACACCGGAGTTTGACGTACGTTGGAGAAAGGAAATCAAGAGATAAGTTCTTCTAGAGGTAAGGGGAGAATACCTGAGGAGTTTTTCCTATAATCATGTGTTATCTAGTTGATGTCTGTATTATTTATCTGTGGTGTTTGTTTCAGTTGTGTTATTTTTATCTGTGATGGTTTATCTGCATTTAAATTATTTATCTGTAGTTATATATTATGATGTTGTGATGCATGATCTGCCTGGGAATATTGATATGATATTGTTGCTGATTTTTGTTTGAGAAGTCTGACAGTGATCAGTGCCCAATTCAATTAATCAGATAAAAGCTTTAAAAATCTTTACAAATTATATTCAATGTTTTAATGGTAAAATATTGGAGTATAATATTAATGGAAAATTTTATTTGGGAAAAATAAGGAATTTTGGAAAATATCATTATTTTAATGATTAATCGCTGTAAGAGTGAACTGTCAGTCACAGTGAGGGCGTAACCGTGAAATTATTTTTGTACTGCTAATTTTTACGTAAGAAATTTCGTAATATTATAAAAAATTATTTTATGTAATTAATTGTTGAAAATAATTTAATTATGATTTTAGAAAATTATTTAAGTGGAAAAAGCTAAGTTTTGACTTAAATGGCTTTAAAAATGATAACTGACAGCAATTTGGAAAAGTATCGACAGCAAGTGTTTTGAAACGGCAGTACGTATTTTAAGTAAGTTTAAACCTCAAGTGACTCCTCTTTGTGAAAACTAAGTTTTGGTATTTAATGGTTTTATTGAATAATTTCCCATTTGAAAAGATTTTCCGAAATCCAGTGTAACTCAAGAGTGTTAAAAGTGGTGTTGAACTTAGTAACCGAGACGTCAGGGTACTAAGGTTCGTTCTGTTATGGACTTGGGGTCCTTTGGACTTTAAGGTCCTGTAGATTTGGTGTCTACTGTATACGTGGTGTATACTGTTTAAACATTTAAGATATTTTCTGTTATCACGAACCTATGACTGGTGCATTGGTCTAGGGGTTTCGTGATTAAGCACTCGGACTTTGAGGTCATGTGTTATTAATGAAAGTTATAAGATGTTTAAAACTATGATTAGTCGTAAGCCATTTTGATCTCTAGCAAGGAAAGATTGAACACAAAGAAAAGTGTCAAGAATAAAATGTTTTACATTTGTATTTACGACAGACGTGCCCGACGTTGTTTAACGTGAGACCTTAATGGAAAATGTATCATGTGACGGTATATCATTATGCTTGAATGGACAATGAGACGACGTATATGTATCATTGTGCTTAAATGGACAATGACACGATGTATACATATCATTGTGCATAAATGGACAATGAGACGATGTATTATCATTGTACTTAAATGGACAACGAGACGATGTATATGTATCATTGTGCTTAAATGGACAATGAGACGATGTATATATCATTGTACTTAAATGGACAATGAGACAATGTATTATTATTGTGCTTAGCTAGCCAATGAGACAATGTATCGAGTTTGATCAACTCATTTTGAAGACGTTGGGATCTTCGGAGATTAGGTGTGAATGTTAGACAATGAACGTTGAAGTGTCATGCATATTTTTAAAATAATGATGATCGGGTATGAGACCCACTGATAAACTACATTTTTAGTTATGAGAATCTTATGTTGTTATGGTTATATATGTCTATGTGCTAATGTTGTATGTCGTGCATTTGATTATCATTATAAGCTCATATATTGGCATCTCACCCTTATAATATATTTGGTTTTTGGGTTTGACTTTTGTGTCTTGATACATGGAAGTAGATGGTGCATAAAAGTTCTTAGCCTCACTCGGGAACATGGGTTCCGATACTTGAAGAGATGTTTGAGTGTGGGAATGACCACAGGGTCTTTCCAGTACATGTTTTGCAAGACGACCGGCTTAGGATTTTCTTTGGGTTGTGTATTTTTGGGAAAGTTGTTATGAATGGTTTGAAACACCTTGTAAGGTGTATGAAAAACAATTTCAGAAAAGCTTATATGTGCGATGTTTTGGTTTACAAATAAATTCAGTTTGTATGTAAGTATAATATAATTATACTATGGTGATGTATATATCTTTTTCTGAAGTATTTCGCAGAAAGAAAAATTTTATCCCATTTTTGGACTAATTAAAAATTATAGAGGTTATTTTTCGAAAGCAACTAGCAAATTATAATTTTATTTTCCGCATTTAGGTAACTATGTGATGACCCTAAGAAGGGGTGTCGCATTAGTGGTATCGGAGCCGGTCGAGTCTTTCGGGAACCTTGGGGAATAGGTCTATTATGTTTTTTTGTGTGATCTCTGGTTGGACCTTGTTTGCATTGTTTCCTTGTCGAAACAATGTGTGTTTTGATTTGGTCAAGACTTTATGAGAACCCATAGATAGTAGATAGTACGTTGATTGAATTACTTCTTATAAGTAATGTGTGTTAATACATAAGTACATGTTTCATTTTCTAGTTGCGGCCTAACTGATTTTGTTTTATAGGTCAGTTATGGAACCAGCTAGCACTAGAAGGTGGATGTGGACGAGGACGTAGAGGCGGTCGAAAGGGTTTTCGAGGTGGTTCGATTGGTGACCGTGATAACATGAATGAGGATTATGAAGGAGTGGATTATGCGGATGTACATGAGAATTGATGTATGGTTGATGATGTGATGAATAACTACATTTATGGACGGTTAACACTGTGGTAATGCCTTGAGACCGTGGCTTTGAGCCCAAGGATGTATGGGCATTTGTTGTGAGAGCGTCAATGTGTAAGAATGTTTCGGTGTTAACCATAATGATGGTTGTTGCATTGCATTTCACCAAAGTGGTGAGCCATATGACTGAGAGTCATAGGAGGTTACTTGTACTCGAGTTCGAGTACCAATTATGGTGGGACCGGTCTGTGAAGAGACCTTGGGGATGTACGAAATGAACTTGGGAGCCTCAAAGTGACCCTGTGGTAGCTCCTAATGTGTCGTATACCCCGGTATAGCCTGGTTTTCTCTACTTTACCCTGAGTATCCACGTTGCTTGTGGACGTTCCGAGGCATCCCAGACACCCCTATTAGAGTTGATCTCATAGGGGATGCACTATTATGGGTCACAACGAGCGGAAAATGGTTACCTGGACAAACTAATTGACGTTCTCAGAGTAGTGAGGCTCGATAAGGAGAATGTCTCGGGGTCGAGACCCGGATGATAGATATTGGTCGACATGCATAGGAGTGAGACTCCTTAGAGGACTGATTAGAGAGTAATCTTTGAGGATGTGCTGTGTTGGTGTGACTCGGAAGATGGTTGCTTCCTGCTTGTTGTATGTGTTATATGTGTATATGATTATTTACTCTATGTGTCCCCATTCCCATTCTCATGACTATTGTTGGGTTTTAAGTTTTAATGATGCACTAAAATTATTGAGCATATGGGTATTTTGGAAGATTTGATTTGCCTCAATAAATGTGTTTATATGTGATTGATTATGTGTCAAATCATTCCGTTTAAATAGATAAATATATTTCCTAAATATATTATGTGATTTGATGATTGATTGGTTTTCAATTAGGATCAAATGTTATTAACCTCTGATCTCCAACAGCCGAATACATTTATGGGAGAATTAATTGGTTCCAACAGCTAGAAATTTCAAAATGCTAGTGCTACTCAAAGCTGAGAAGAATAGCAAGTAAAACAGCACCTACTGGGTGAACCAGTAACTACTCAGTGCGAAACTATCAACTACTTAAAAAGGGCATATAACATTTCTGCGCGTTTTTAAAGATGTTAGGCTGATTTGTTACTCTCTCCAACAGCTAGTAAATTATAAGAGAAGCACTCCACTATATATAAGAAGCATTGGAAAGGATCAAGCACAATAATACACTAGAAAAGTGAAAGAGTTTCAAGTTGCTTCTCCATCTTCTTGTTGAATCTAAATTTGCTTATCTACTCTTGAGAGAGTTTAATTTGAAATTCATTGTAGCTCATTGATAAGAGCAATCACTTCTTCTTGATAACATCTTTGTATTAATCTATCTTGGGTTAAGATAGAGAGGGGTTTGGTGGTGTCCTTAAGTGGAAGAAACCATTATATTACTCTATCTTGGGTTAAGGTAGAGGGATGTTTGGTGGTATCCTTGAGTGAAAGAAACCATTGTTACTCTATCTTGGGTTAAGGTAGAGGAAGGTTCGTCGAGTCCTTGTAATAGACAATTCGACAAGTGAAGAACTCCTCGAGCAGTTGCTGGAGGACTGGACGTAGGTCACGTATTGTGGCCGAACTAGTAAATCTGTTTGTTCACTCTTCTCAACCTTTTCCTCTTTACTTTCAAGTATTTATTTTTGTTATTATTGCAATTATTTGATTTAATATTTTACATTTTATGCTATTGAATTTATTTGAACCAATTCACCCCCCTCTAGGTTTTGTCAACTATGTTCTGTTGCTTATCTCTATCTTTCCCTCTATGCTTCTCTGTATGTATAATCGTTAGATGAACGGCGTCAATTGAACGGAGACAGCAGCGGGTTTGGGTTACCACCCGAGGCATTATCTCCAAAGGATCCCTCCTAGGATCCCGACTAGGACGTTAAGATCGTCTATCATGACGATCGTGGATGGCAGGTCGACCATTCACGATTCTTCATGACGTACGTCGGCCTGCTCAGCTTCTACGTGCGCATGAGAGATGGTCCTTACTTTCACATGGACAACCCTTATCGGATCTTGTAGATCAGGTTACCTTTCCGGAGATGTGGTTTCCACCAGAGCAAGAGGCAGCCTCAGACGCTACCTGAATAAACCTGGCAATGAACTCCTCCTGTGATCAATAAATAAAAACATTATATTATTAAACTATAATAATAACATATAATATAAATGTAAAAAAAAAAACTAAAGCTCACCACATTCCGCCTGGACCTCTCATCAAAAAACTCGGTGTTGTCCCCACGTGTAACACCCCGTTTTTTGTGTCAAGCCTTTAAGTGCTTATGTGTGAGCTTTAGATGTTAAGTTTAGCCTTAGAAATTTTCAATCCTTTTAGAGCCCTAGTAACCTATTTCATCGTTTTGGCCATATCTTGAGTTCTAGATGTCCGTTTGAGGTGATCTTTAATCTGTTAGAAATCTAAGAGAATTATATACAAGTCTTATTTATATGTTTTGGCCAAATTATGTTGTTTGTATGCACGACCAGACATAATTATGCCCGACCATACATATTGTCGGTTCGCTAAACGCTCCAAAAATAATTATGCATGGTCATACATCACGAAGCACAGCCGTACATTCTATCCTGATAATATAAATAGGTGTCTTACGAGGGTTGCGGCTGTAACCCTCAAAATTGGCACAATGGGCAATCCTAGTGTGACAAAAACCTCTTCCCTTTCCTTTCCCTTGAAGCCTTTGAAGTTCTTGGCATTCTTGCTCTAGTTTTGGGAGAGTAGTCACGCGTTAGTGTCGGTAGAGGTAAGTTGGTCATCCTTCTCTATTAGTCTCTGTTCCTAATTGTTGGATTGAGATTAATTGATTGTCCCCTTCTTGTTTGGCCAAGGCATGGAAAACTCTTCGAGCCGCTTGAGGGAACGCGAGCAGTTTGTTTTTGGGGTTTGATCTTCGTTACAAGTATGGGGAGAAGGGTTATCATGAACATGTAGGCTATGGGGTAGCGTAATATGAAGGGTTAACCCATATCCCTGGTGTTTGATTAAATGCCTATATGACTGTTTGTAAGATAACATGTTTATATGCCTCTATGTCTAATTGTTATATGATGTTAATTGTTGTGATGATGATATTGGCATGACTGTTATTAATTGATTTATGTTGGTATGTATGTTCTTGTTATTGAATATTGTCTTTTATGAACAAGTTGAATGTTGATGCCATGTTGTATGAGTTATAATGGTTATTGGCCGTTGTTTGATGTTGTGCCCTTATTGAGTGTTGATTGTTGATGATGTTAATGCCAACAATGATGTTAAGATGTTAAAAGATGATAACAATGATAATAATGAGAATTAAGGGATGTTTCTCCTAGTTGTTTATAAGACATGAATATAGTATGAGAGGCAAGGTTATGTTCATACGACTTAGTTAAAGACCATAGGATTGATTAGTGAGTGTTCTGGGGACATTAATAATGAATTTATGATTAAAGGATTACTTCCCCATGATAATAAGACATGAATATTAATGAAGAACAGTTAAGATTAATGAAGCTGATGTTCAATGGATTAGTCGAAGTCAACAGGTTGAATCTGTGAACTGTCCCAAGGATTTGGGAAAGGGTTTCTGACCCTTTCTGCCCAGATCAGTACGGCCACGCTCCATTGAGCACGGTCGTGCTTAACAGGGAGCACGCTCGTGCTCTAGTTTGAAATCCAGAGAAGGGAGCGCTTTTAAGAATGCCCGTGCTTAACATGCAGCACGGCCGTGCTTAACATGCAGCACGACCGTGCTTACCTGAAATGCATGAAATACGGGCTTTCACCCCAAACGCCTAAAAGACTTAATAAGATACCAAAGAAACATGAAGACCAAAGACAAGTGAAAAGATGATGTTGAGCCGTGATGCTTAATGGTTAAGGTGTTGTTGCTGTTGTACCTTGGTAGCCTAGTGGCCAAGGGGACCTTGATGCATGACGGTCAAGGTGTTGAGCCTCTTGTGCTTTTTGGCCAGAGTGTTGTTTAACATTTAAAGTTAAAAGATTAAAGATGATTTTACCTTTGGTGCTTGTTGGCCAAAGAGGTTAAGCCATAATAAATGGTGTTGATGGAGGTGGTGGATAACAGTTGTTTGTTGTGTGCATGCATCATGCTTGTAGTTTTAGGGGGAGGTACGATAGTTAAGGAGAGGTCGTCCGCGTGTAAGACGATCTAGGCATCCACGGTGATTCGTTCGAGACTAAGGGGATCATGTACACCCATGGTACGCACCCGAGAATAAGGTGCGTCGGCTGTCTTAAGGGTCCATCCATGGTGTAGATGGATCCACATGTCGTACACCTGGTGTAGATGGATTCACATGCATTCAGAGTAGTGTTTGGCATTGCATCGTATGATTGATGTTATATCATGATATGCTTGTTGTGTAGGTATGATGACTATGTTATGGTTCCTATGTGTTGTATGTTCATCTTGACTACTATCCTGTTGCCGTTATGTTTATATATATGGTTCTTACTCCCCATATTTCATTGTTTGCTTTGCATGCATCTTTTGGCTATGCAGAGGACGGTGAGCAACTTGCTAAGGAGTGACTCCGAGGAGCCGCTACTCGTAGTTTAGTTTATGTTTAGTTTAGTTGTTTATCCGAGTTGTTTATCAGATTGGTTATACCAGCTCTGTAATGTGATATCGGGGTTGGGTTCGTTATATGTTTATGTTATGTCCTTCTTTTTAAAATCTTTTTATGTTTTATTTTCCGCGTTGAGACCTTGTTACAATGTGGTATCCTTTACCCGTTGATTTTCTTTAATAAATGATAAGCATGTGTTTATCCTATTTTGAAAAATTAAATTATATCCTTCTATGTTATCGCTTTACAAATACATGTGGGGTAGAGGGTGTCACACCGCGTATATAGTTCTGTGTAAAGACCGTAGGGACAACAACCGACTGTCCAAGTACTACTGCCTGCAAACGACACACGAATAAAATCAATTAATTATAAAATGAATTATTAATAAAAATATAAAGTTTATATATAAAACTATTTACATATGCATACCATATTAATGGCATGTTGCATGTGGTTAATCGAACCACCGTGTGTAGGCTCTCGTCCGTCTCGAAAGTTCGATTCCTCTTCGCCTGATGTCACTTCAGCTTGTAAGCTGGAGTGTCCCAATACGCACATAGTTGGGCCCAGATGTTGGGGCCGATGTAACCCGGATGTTGTAAACTCTTCCTATAAGCATTTGTTATTTACTGACTTATATAAATAATTATTTATGTATTTATTTAGTCTAATATTTTTGTTATGTGTAACTATTTAATTATTTACTTTTTTTTACATATTTAAATTTATTTTTCTTAGATAAGATTAATTTTATTTTGATAATTAACTATTTTGGTATAAAAAAAATATCTTCTTTTAATAAAATTCGACGACGTCCACACTTCTAGATGCCCCATGGCCAGCTGTCGTCACAGTCCCAGCTCCCCCGTAGCTGATGCAGTTATATATATATTTTTTTTGGTGAAGAAAAGTTTAGATGCAGTTATATACTTATACTAAAGTTCTCATTGTGGTTATTTCCACACTAACATTATACGTGGTTATTTCCACACTAACACTGTGGTTATTTCCAATTTAAAAGTTCTCATCCCTTAAAATTTTATCTTCAATTCAGAACAACAACAACAAACACATATATGAAGAGCAACCAAGCAGAACACAAAATAAAAATTCTAACACATTTCAATATTTAATTCTAATACAACTTATCAGGTTTGTCCAAAATATCAAGCACGCATAGGTAAAAATTAAAACAGAAAGAGAATAGCAAATGTCAAATTTGACAACAATAAGAGAAGGTTAGATTTATACTTTAGTACTGGTGGTGAGAAGGAAGTTGGTGGCTGCTGGAGTAAGCTGGTGGCAGTGTCCCTCTGAAACAAACAAAGCAAGAAAATTTGTATTTAAATTGTACACCCCAATCAAAAATTTATGCAACAAAAAAAAACAATAAACATATTAATTTTATACCAGTGGAAGGAGGGAGGTGGTGGTGGTGGGACGTGGTGGTGTCTGTGGGGGACTCGCTGAGGAGAAGACATAGGTGGTGGTGGTGTGACAGTGGTGGTGGAGGGTGGTGGAGCCGCGATGGTGACAGGGAGGAGAGAAAAAAGGAGAATGAGAGAGAGGAGGAGGAGAACCAGAGAGAGGGGAGAGGAGAAGGAGGCGCAGGGAGGCTGGAGGTGCCGCGGGGTGGAGCCGGAGTGGTGGTGTGGTGGCGCCAGAGTTCGCAGAGAGGAGAGAGGGCAGAGAGCAGAGAAAAATAGGGAAACAAAAAGTGAGGATAAGGTTTGGCGCTCGTCGACAAATGATTCTACCGACGAACTTTGAAATTTACAGACGCCTTTATCCGTCGATAAATAAAAAATTCGAATTACTGACATAACAGTCCATCGGTAATGTGGCAACTGCTTTCCGACGGAAAGCCCGTCAGTAATTACCGACAGAGTAAGCCGGCAGTACTCTCTAGAACCAAAAAATCTCATTCCCGCCTTAATTACCACTTTGAATTACTTTGTATATGCGTGGGGTCGTGCCACCATCCTCAAGCACCTTTGGGTTACATTGTTCCTCTAACTATGGGTATCAAAATAGGTCGAGCCTGATAGGCCGACTCGATAATCATCTCAATATAAAACATGAATTAAGTAAACAAAATTTAAGCCCATTTTGTTTTTATCCCAGCTTAGCCTATACCAAAAAGTCGTTGACCCAATACTGGCTAGACCGTGGTAGGCTGGGTCAACCTACTGGCCCGAACAATTTTTTTTTTTTGGGTGATTGGATCATATACTTTTTTAATGATATGATCAGCTCCTATCTTATTTTATAATAGGCTCGTAAATTTATTTTTTTATTATGCACTCATAATTTTATGTGATGGACTTCATCATGTCATGGCTGTAGTATATTACCTATCAAAAAGTTATTATGGGTTCATATAATTTTTTTTAATAGGCAAATATTAGTAGTTAGTTGTTATGTTAATTTTTTCTCATTTGCCAAGGTTTGAACTTTGGACCTCTCCTACTCCTCCAATCTCATATACCCTTAGCTCAAACCACTTGAGCTACCCAACCCCTCTATGGGTTCATATGATTTATTTTACTCTTCAACATGGTATATTGTTAAGAAATGAAAATCAAACGTATTTTATGTTTTTTTTTAAAGAAACGTATTTTATGTTAGTCTTTCATTATATTTTTAGGAACATTTTTTTCCCTAAAAAATATGGGTCCATGGGCCAACCTGTTTAACTCGTAGGGGCTATAAATTATTGGTCTATATTTTTTTTTGTGTGCAAAACTCTCGATATCTAGAAATCACATATTGGACTCCAACTAATCTAAGTCAAGCTAGGAAGACTCATTTAAGGGGGCAAAGCTCTCCCAGAGCCTATTTTTTCATACATAAGACTCGAGTCCGAAATCTTGCTTAAGGGAAACCTAGGCTCCTTGTCACTTGGACCAACAAGCATTAGTAGCTCGCAATTATTTTGGCCTAACTCAACTCAACCTGTCATAGGCTGTACTGAGTAGGCTAGGCCAACTCGAATCGACAATTCTGCCTAACCCGCGACCCAAGACGATATCACCTTCTTGCATCGCTGCAGACCATGGAGCTCAAGCCCCCTAGGATGAGACTACTTCGTCGCACCACCCAAGCCTCAAACCCCCGAGGGGCCAACTTAGATACACGATCTATCACACAGACGAGAGTCCAATTTTGGATGCAAAATTTTGGATGCAAAATTGATTCCCCAAATATGTAACCAAACACCTAACACATCTTTTTTTTTAACAGAATCACTTTTGACAGGTGCATAAGCACTTCTAGTGTCTCTAGAGTGGAACCAAAGGTACTTCCAGGGCCGGCCCAACATATTTGTAAGCCTAAAGCGAACTTCGATGTGAGGCCTTTTACATGTGAGAGTAACACAAAAATCATGGATCTTACAAAAATAAAATAAAGATAAAATAAAAATACATTGGTTAATCATATATGTTAAAAATAAATTTAAAATTCAATTTACCTTTTTAGAAAAAAAATTAACATAGATATGAGGGTGAGTTAGACAAAATAGTCTAATCATACAAAATTTATTATACATTAAAAAGTTAATGAAATAATCTAATCATATAATCTATTTTTTTTTACCCCAATTTTGATGTTAAAGTGTAAATTTATGACCAAAATCATCATGCACCATATCCAAGTCCAATAGGTTTCTTCAAGACCCACGTTAATTTTCGTCAAACCGAGCTAGTCACACACAGAGGAAAGAGTCTTGCAATCCAACATCATTGAAATCAGAGAAAAATTAATATCAAAGAGAGGGTGCAATGTGGATTTGAACCGACAACATATTAGTTAAAAGCCTCATGCTCCACCAAACGTACCAGACAAGATATTATTCTCTCATATAACTTAACTTTTATATAAAAGTTATTTTTTGGAGGCTAAAGCAAAGGCTTGGGCCGGCCCTGGATACTTCAACAAGGTTTTAGAATTAATAGCGATAGTGTTGAATTGAAAATTTATAGCTAATTCTCATATTTAATAAACTAAAATTGATTCTGCTATATCAAATATTAACACTACTAGAAATCCATCATTTTCGGACAGAATTTCAGACCGATTTCGGACGAAAATTGGACAAATTTCGGACGGATAATTCATTTCGGACGGATTTCGGACGGAATGGCACCCGTCTGAAAAAGCCTCGTGGGAAATTATAAAATCCGTCCGAAATTCTGTCCGAAAATATTTACGGACGGATTACGGACGGAATATGGACAACATGGAAATCCGAATTTTGGTTATTGTTCGGACGGATTTCGGACATATTTTTTTTTTTCGGACGAATTTGGGACGGATGTTGTGATTTTGTTGGTTATTGTTCGGACGGATTACAGACAGATTTATTTTTGTTTTCCAACGGATTTGGGACGGATTTTCCCCAAAAGAATGAAAAGTCAAAATCTGTCATGGCCAGGCCGTGATGCCCATCACGGCCGTGACATGTCAACTGAGCCACACCCCTTCTAGGCAGAATCTGTCACGGCCAGGCCGTGATGCCCATCACGGCCGTGACAGACCATTTAGTGAAGCAACATTCAAGGCAGAAGCTGTCACGGCCAGGCCGTGATGCCCATCACGGTCGTGACATGTCAACTGAGCCAGACCCCTTCTAGGCAGAATCTGTCACGGTCAGGCCGTGATACCCATCACGGCCGTGACAAACCATTTAGTGTAGCAACATTCAAGGCAGAAGCTGTCACGGCCAGGCCGTGATGCCCATCACGGTCGTGACAGATCACTTCACTTCCATTACAGTTTCACTATTTGTGCGAATTATATGGCACCGATCACTAACATTTGCAGTTTCACATTCAATCACAAAATCATGAATTTGACTATTGTTACAAAATACAGCCTTGGTACCATACAACTTCTAAAAATCAAATACCAATTGCTGCATGCAATCCAAAAGTCATGACTTAAAAACTATCGGAAGATCAAGCCACTGTGAACTGTGAAGGTCATGTAATGAACCAAACAAAAAAAAAAAAAAGTTGCCAGAAGAACTATGTGACCCACTTGAGTACTGCCTTGTCATGTTCTCTCGGTTTGAAAGTTCAGTAGCTGCTCTTGCAGCCATGCTTGCAAGTTCTGCAGATTCTGCAGCAGCCTTTGCAGTAGAGGCAGCATCTTTGAATTCCATGTTCCTATTCTGCTTACCCATAGGAAAGACACTCCTATTTTCAAAACTCGAATATCTAAAATCCATTTCTTGTCTTCCAGTTCCTATAAGAAAGAATCCCAAATATTCAGGCAATAGAAAGAACAAAAGCCCCAAATTCATTTGCAATTACTGTCTTCAAAAATTTACCTGAAGGTCTAGTTTCTGGATTAGACACCCCTGATGCCGTTGACTGATTGCCACCGGCCTTTCTAGAGGCACCACTTGCATTCTGCTCATATGAATATGTAGATACATCATCCATCGGTCTAAGTTGTGAGGAAGCACCTATGTTGGGAGGAGCCTTTTCATCATGAACAGATGGAACATGGCCTTGAGAAGATTCTGGATAATTAAGTAGCCTTCTCAACAATTTCTCAACCAACTAAAATGACAAAATTAAATTAGAATAAATCTGAAAAGAAATGAGTTTTAACATGATCCTATCCAACTTCAAGAAGCTAAAGAAACTTGCCAAGCGATTTACACCACAGTCAGGACGTAATTCAACAGCTGCTGAGACAAATATAGAGACAAGCATGTGCATCCAGCATATTTACATAAATGACATACATAGAATACCAATTTAGACATGATGTCAACAATAAAACAAATACAATTCTGCAAGTCAGTACCTAAAATCATTAGAAATGCAAGGTGCCACTAGCAAGCTACATGACTAGAGTTGCAGGACATGACAAACGATACTGCAAACGGTTACAAGTTCCTTGAATCCCCTCATAAAAACACCAAGCCATCAAACGCTGACACTTAATACAGTTGTGTTGTCAAAACAAGGTTCAGTGACTAAATCAAGAGATAGTATAATAAAACCATGTTCCTAACAAAGAAAGCAAGCAATTTGTACAAGTGGCCACACCAACAACATGATGAAGGAAACTTTTTTATATCATTCATGTAAAGTCCCCACAACAAAAAACACACTTTCACAAATTTGCATTCTTTTCACAGAAGGGTAGCCACAACTGAAACTATCACAAACTAAATTACAATAATAACTAATAACTGCATCTCGGCTATATGACTGCAACACAAATAATTAGCACTGAATTTTATAATTTCATAACATAGAAGCTTCAAAGATGGTTTCATGAAAAGTCAAAGTAGTTATTGGTGTAACACCCCCCTTGGGCATTACTACATAATCGGTTGTGCACTGACCACTGTCAGGCTTCTCAAACAACACTCACAAACAACATTTAACAACAGTTATCAGAATTATGTCACCAGGCAGATCATGCATCATAGCAATATAATATACAACTACAGATAATCAAATAATTTAAAAGCAGATCAAACACCGATACTCAGGTAAACAACACAACATAAACCACACAAACAGATAACCACAACCACATAAATTATACAGAGTACACTACAAGCAAATGGTTATTGAGAAAAATCCCTCAGGAAAGCTCCCCTTACCTTTGAAGACAAGTAAAGGATCCTCGTCTTAATGCTCACGTTAGCTCATATCTACTCCATCAAGCAAGCATAGCCGTGTCAAACGTCTCAAAAAGGGAATCCAACAATGCACAACAACCAGAAATCAAGAAATCAATTACACATGATCAAACACACATTCTAATTTGTTCTAAACACTTAACCTTATTACCAAACAAGGTCATTTTCAAAGAAAATCATGTTTGAAGCTCACGCTTCATAATACCTTTTAAGGAAACTTTGTTTTGATTAAAGGATCATGAAAGAGAACTTGAGAATCATCAATTAAGAGTCCTAATTGTACTAAATCATAATTAATTTCATAAAAACACAACCAAATTCAAATAAAATCAAATTGGGGTTTAGGGCTCCTAAATATAATTTGGGGAAAACTCATTTGATCAAAGGATAACAAAAATTAGTTTAATAAAAGACTAATTTATAGTCCCAATTGCATAAAAACATAGTTTCATTTCATATTACAACATGAAATCAAGGAGCTAGGGTTAGGGTTTCAAAATCAGATTTGGGGGTTTCTTGAAATCCAACAAGGTAAGGTGAGGAATCACTCACCCTCGAGTAAGGGAGAAGAGATGGTGGTGGTCTGGCTGTCCGGCGCGGCGGCAGTGGCAGCGGAGGACGGCGGCGGAGCTTCGTTCTGCAACAATCCTGACCAAACAGAGGAGCCGAACCTCATAGAAGGGAAGGAGGTGGACGAACCACCATAGACAGAGGCCAGGCGAGCTCCCCGGTGGCGCGTCTAAGGACGCCGGCCGCAGCTTCGAGCGAGGTGTGCAGGGACGCGAGCGCGGTCCTCTCCTCCTCCAGCGGCGGTCCGAGCAGTGGTCTAGGGTGGTCGACGGAGCTCAGGAGGAACGCAACTGTTGTGGTGAGGAGTGGTTTTGAGGTGAAGGAGATGTGAAAGGAGGAAGAAGAAAAAAAAGAAGAAGAAAGAAAGAAAGAAGAAGAAAGCAAAGAAGAAAGAAGAAAGGGAGGGGGAGGGGCGTCGAGTGAGAGAGAGAGAAGAGAAAGTTGGGTTTTAAACTAATCATTTAGTGATAGGTACAAAATGAGGGATAAATATTAGGCCTAAAATAAACATGTTTTTACTTTTTGGAATCTAAAAATGAAGATTGATAAATATATGATTTCGAAATTCAAATTAGAGTAAATATTAATAGTTGAACTGATCAACTAAGCAAATACTCAGTCCAAAATTTAAATAGAATGAAAATATGAAAATGCTTTTCTCTTAATCTTATTATTTAAAATATTTTTCTGTACTGGTAATAATAGTGACAATAATGTAACTTATTGTCTAGTAAGCGTGCATTCACTGAAATAAGTCAGTGCTAACGCACCCAATAAAATAATTTTAAGAGAGTAATTTAATTACTCAAACTAAACCACATAACAAAATTAACATAAATATCCATTCTAATTTGATCTAAACACTTAATCTTATTACCAAACAAGGTTATTTTCAAAGAAAATCATGTTTGGAGCTTACGCTTAGGTCCTAACAAGTCGATTTGGGCTCTATTAGGATCAAACAAGTTCATTTAGGCTTCATTAGGACCATAGAAATTCAATTGGGCCGATCGGGGCAATTGGCCCAATTAGGTCCTAACAAGTCAATTTGGGCTCTATTAGGATCAAACCAGTCCATTTGGGCTCCATTAGGACCAAAGAAGTACAAATTGGCCTAGTTAGGTACTAAATGATCTAAAAAGTCCATTTGGGCTCTATTAGGATCAAACAAGTTCATTTAGGCTTCATTAGGACCATAGAAGTTCAATTGGGCCGATCGGGGCAATTGTCCCAATTAGGTCCTAACAAGTCAATTTGGGCTCTATTAGGATCAAACCAGTCCATTTGGGCTCCATTAGGACCAAAGAAGTACAAATTGGCCTAGTTAGGTCCTATATGACCTAAAAAGTCCATTTTGGCTCTATTTGGATCAAACAAGTCCATTTGGGCTCCATTAGGATAAAAAAAGTACAAATTGACCCAGTTATGTCCTATATGACCTAAAAAGTCGATTTGGGCTCTATTTGGATCAAACAAGTCCATTTGGGCTCCATTAGGACCAAAGAAGTACGATTGGGCCGTACGGGGCAATTGGCCTAATTAGGTCCTACCAAGTCGATTTGGGCTCTATGAGGATCGAACAAGTCCATTGGGGCTCCTTTATGCCCGAAAAAGTACAAATTGGCCTAGTTAGGTCGTATATGACCTGAACAGTCCATTTGGGTTCTATTTGGATCAAACAAGTCCATTTGGGCTGCTTTAGAACCAAAGAAGTACAAATTGGCCCAGTTAGGTCGTATATGACCTAAAAAGTCCATTTGGGCTCTATTTGGATCAAACAAGTCCATTTGGGCTCCATTAGGACCAAAAAAGTACAATTGGTCCGTACGGGGCAATTGGCCCAATTAAGATTTAACAAGTCGATTTGGGCTCTATTAGGATCAAACAAGTCCATTGGGGCTCCATTATGCCCGAAAAAGTACAAATTGGCCTAGTTAGGTGATATGATCCAAAAAAAAAAGGATCATGTAAATTTTCGGATCTATCTGATAGTGTGATTTCACATCACATTTCATATACATTTTTTCATGCATTTTCATATAGTTTAGACATATTTAAATTGATTTTTAGTAGTTTTTACCTTGGAATGGGTAAGGCGGTTTTGTGGTGTTGTTTTGCAGAAATTAAGGTAAAATGCTCAAGATTGACCATGATGGAGCTTGGATGAAGATAGGGCTTGAAAAGTGAAAAAAATGAGCCAAACAGAGCCCATCATGGCCTAGCCGTGATGACCATCACGGCCATGATTAAGCAGAGCAAAAGGCAAAACTCAGAAGCTGTCACGGCCTAGCCGTGATGCCTGTCACAGTCGTGACATGATAGCTGATCCAGACAGAACCGATCACGGCCTAGCCGTGATGAGTGTCACGGCTGTGACAGACAAAAATTTGAAAGCACGCCCAAGGAAAATATAAAAAATAACAAATTCCGTGTGAAATCCGTCCGAAATTTTCGGACGGATTTCAGACGGATGTAAGAAATATAAAAAATAACACAATCCGTCTGAAATCCGTCCGAAATTTTTGGGGATCAAGGAAAATATAAAAAATAACACAATCCGTCCGAAATTTTCGGACGGATTTCAGACGAATCAGGGAAAATTTAAAAAATAACACTATCCGTCTGAAATCCGTCCGAAATTTTCGGACAGATTTCAGACGGATCAAGGAAAATTTTAAAAATAACACAATCCGTCTGTAATCCGTCCGAAATTTCGGACGGATTTCAGACTGATCAAGGAAATTATAAAAAATAACACAATCCGTCTGAAATCCGTCCGAAAATTTCGGAAAATTTCGGACGGAAACATTTTCCCCCGAAAATTCCATCCGAAAATTCAAGTTTTCTAGTAGTGTAATATGTATACATAACTGTTATCCAATTATACTATTACATATGTTTTTTTCTCCTCTTGTGAGAGCTATGTTTTTCTCTCCATTTATGAGAGTCTATCGTTGTTGGATGAAGAAGATGAAGGAATTGTTTCTCTCCATTTCTCTCCATTTTTATTGACAGGTTCTAGTTCCGAGACATGCCAGAAGTCATGAGTATCCTTAGTTGGAATTGTCGAGGCATGGGTAACCTGTGTGTAGTTTCTATCCACAAATACCTCGTTTGGTGTTATTGGCCAGACTCGTTTTGTCGTTTTCTCTTTTTTATTTTGGTTTTTTTAGTTTATGCAAATAAAGTCGAAGACAATTGGCAGTGCATTGAGCCTTTCTTGCATATAGCTCGAAGCATTGATTTCAATCACAATTTACGTGATGAGGGAGGATATTTCTTCAAAGATAAATTTTATAGTTACTCTCCTAGACTCCAGGTGCAAAAGGAGGAAGTCCTATGTCTCATTCAAGAGGACCAAGCTAATTATATGGCTGTTATTTCAAATTGTAGGAGTATTTTATCATCTTATACTAACAACTCTTTGGTAGAGTTTGATAGGAGGAAAGTCCGCGTAGTCGCTCACTCTTTGTTAGGGGTGACTAAATATATTACTATTCTCCAAATTCGTGATGATGTTACCGAATGTATTGCATTCTCCATTATTAATGAAATTACTTAACATTTCTTTTGCAAAAAAAAAAAAAGAAAGAAAGAAAGAAAGATGAAATTTACATCAAATTGATTCTTGAAAAGTATGTTACATTTATTTAGTTCTTTA
The DNA here is from genome assembly GCA_030762895.1 of Sophora flavescens. NCBI lineage: Eukaryota > Viridiplantae > Streptophyta > Magnoliopsida > Fabales > Fabaceae > Sophora > Sophora flavescens. The sequence continues at coordinate 145,400,024 of CM061065.1, forward strand.
ACCATATAAAATGACATCAAAATAATCATTTGTGCACAAAATAGGAGACTGAGGAACTAAATTGATGTTAATATTTCTTATTATGACAGGAGGGTAAAATTGTTGTCATTTTTCTATATTTGAGAAATTAAATATTGATGTTTTTTATATGATTAAAAATGGTTTCACTCCCTATCTTTTAATTTTTTTTTGACTGGTTCCCTATCTTTTAATTAAAAACTAAATAATGTTACTTATTTTTTAAGGACCAAATTGATGTTAATCATTAAAGGTGAAAATGGTAGTTTCTCTTGTTCTTTTTTGTTTTTATGATAGAATTACATGCAATTAACCTGTGGCATCGATCCTAAGCTAAATAAATTTAAACTATTACAGTAACATATATAGGTTAGAAGTTGGAATTAAACTAATAAATTTGGAAGAGTGTCTTCCTGTAAAAGGGAATGAATTATACTAACTTTAATTTTTCTCTTCATGGATACAAAGCTAATTTACACAATCATGTTTAGGGAGGAAGAGACATATATGTCTTTGGTTGAAAATAATTTGAACCTGAACAAATCTCAGAACAATGATTAATTATCATATCCCAGTGATTTTTTTTCTTCTTCTACAAGTTCTTGGTCAAACTACAAAGCATTCATCATCACAAATGCTAATCAATTTTGGGCTAAACCGTCTCAGCAGCCAGTGGTTAGTGCATTTCCACAAATACACTTCTATCTGGTGTAGACCCTTTTCTTCACATGGGGGCGTGCAGTGCAGGCACTGTGGCGCGTGATGTTAATGTGGAACAATTCCTTTCCTTACCCTAAACTGCAGCAATTAAAATTATGCAGCAAGAGAGAAGAAAAAAAAGGGGTCCATATTTACTAAAATAAACTGCAAAAAAGAGAATGAGATAAAAAATAACAATAACTTGGGTTTCCATTTTTTTGTAAAAGAAGAGAGTGTGACCCTTTCTAGGTTCATTGTCTATTTCTATGTAGCATACTAACTTCCACTTCTCTGAAACAACACCATTTTATCTCACAAGCATTTTGTTTCTCTCTCTTCCCCCTCTTCCTTTTTCTATATTACACAAAACCCCACTTTCTCTTCCATCCATTCAACTGAAACCAGAAACAAACACATATAATTTGTGTGTAATAATATATAAAAATATAAACTTTGAGTTATTGTTTCGAGACACACAGAAAAAGAGAGTGAGAGAGAGAAATGGGTAGAGGGAGAGTTGAGCTGAAGAGGATAGAGAACAAAATCAACCGCCAGGTTACTTTCTCAAAAAGAAGAAATGGTTTGCTTAAGAAAGCTTACGAGCTCTCAGTTCTTTGTGATGCTGAGGTTGCCCTTATCATTTTCTCCAGCCGTGGCAAGCTCTGTGAATTTGGAAGTGCTGGGTATCATATATCTCACTATAATCTCTCTCTCTCTGATTTCCAAAAAAGCCACCTTTGAACTTGTGTTTGTGTAGTGTTTTTGTTTTCAAAATATTTATTATATGGACAAATTTGTTAATCTATTTTCTGAAATTTCATCATATCCATTTTTGTTAGGTGCAGATCCCAATAGACATTAAAAATCCTTTCGTTTCCTTTAGATTTTTGGGTTTTCTGATACATACATATGTTGATAATATTAATATATATAGTTATATACCTTCTTCTCATATCTGTGCAACACACTTTCTTCTTTGCATCAGTTTCTTACATCAAAATGGTCACTGGTTTCTGCTTCTGGCTTGCCATGACTGTATTTGATGCTTTTAAGATTTAACTACACACAACTTTGATAACATTTTCACACCCCTTAGATTTTTTCTATTGCACTTTCTATCACTAACCATTATTCATGGTTTCTTTCTCTAACACATGCACCTGACACCCTCCTGGCTTCTTCTCTCTCTCATGGTTGCTCCTTTTCTGGATCACTGGATCTTGTATTGTACCCTCTATGATTTCATTTTTTTTTCTTTTTTCCTTTTTCAATTGTGGGGTTTTGTTTCATCATGGGTTAGAGAAGAAGATATAGATCACAAGTTTTGCTTGCTCCCAATCACAGATCAACACGTTTCACAATCCTTCCACCCCATATCTCTCTCCACCTCTATTGTGGGATAAAGGTTTCAGCTTTCATGCTCTTACTGATGGAACAGTACAACCCATTTCCTCTAATTTCTCACAAGTAAAGAAACAAAAAAGAAAAAAAAAAACAGAAAAGGAAGAAAGCAATCATATGATAAGAGTGGGTACTACACAGTTTTGTATCAGAGTGTAAGGTAAAGTCCAAGGATGTTCACTCTCTTGTACCGTTGTGCAAGATCTAGGGCTTTTCTCAACATCTTCCTCTAAATGGGTAAAACTAAAAAGCTCAAAGCCATAACCTTTAACACTCTAGAGTGGAGTTTCTTGACCTTGTCCATATCCCTTTTGGTCCTTTGATCTTTCGGTTTTATCATTGTTTCTTCTTTCAGAGAGTGTTCTATACCATCCATGAGACATAGATGCAGCTTCTTTTGTTGTCTTTTGCTCTTAGATCAATTGGTTCTCTCTCTCTCTCTCCCCCTTTCTCTCTGCTTCTTTTATGTGTATGGAGGAATGGCTTATCCAGCACTGCAGTTAGTTTAATTAGGTTTTTGGTTTTTCATCATAGACATTTCCTCTTTCTCTTCTTAATTAATTTTGATTGTAACAGTTAATTTGGTTCTGCAATTATATTTATACGTTACTATGCATGATGATGATAAGGTTTTAGTAATATTGTAATAATTATTGGTTAAAACTTAAAAGTAAAAGTGTGAAACAGATACCCCTTTTTTCTTTTTTCTTTTCTTGCTAACCCTAATAGGGCATCTGTGTCTTGGTCAAGCATAGCCTCTAGATAATACAAAAAAGGGAAAGGAGTGAAAAAGAAACAAGAGACCAAATTTTTACTCTCTTGTTCAGATTTAGCCTAGAGTTCCAAATCAGCAGTGTGAACCTGAGGTCTGTCAGCCAAATTTTGTGCAGCTGAATGTTGAGTTTATGGTCAAGAATAGGGATTGAGAATTAATTTGTCTTCCTTCGTTTTGTGAGTTTATGGCACTTGATTTTTTTTTCTTCATAAATTAACAATCTTAAGTTTTCTTGCAGAAGTCCATGTAAGAAAATCCCTCAGAAATTATAACCACGTTATGATTTATTTTCTGCCAGCTTTGTTTTTTTTTTTTTTTCCCTCACCTTTTTCTTGACTAGAAAATAACATAATGTTATGTTTTTTGTTTCATTTTTGTTTTCAAAGAGAAACTATTTTTAAATTGTTTTGGTATTACTTGACAGTCAATTATGTTTCATTCATGTCTATGCATTCTCGAAACTATGCATTATATGATCACCAAAAAAAAAATCGGAATCAATAAAAGGACCTAGTTGTGAAAAAGTAAACTAAAATATTTCAGAATAATAACTTATCGATGGACATTATGAATTGTTTTATGGATATAACATGTCTTCAGGATATGAGCTTACTTGCATAATTTATCTAATATCAGTTTTGAGTACAAGAATGTATGATGAAAGCTTTATGAAATTATTAAAGATTTTTTTTCGGTTTGGGAATGTTCATGTACTAGTAATTTTGAAAGAATGAGCTGTTTAAGTAGTTTTGTGAGTCAAAAAAAAAAAAAGTAGTTTTGTGTGAAGTTTTATCAAAATAAAAAAAATATGATTGTGTTTTGTGTACATGTATACTATTTTAATGAAGATAATAACAAATTAGTAAATTATTGAGCAATATTTCACATGCCAAATTAACACAATTTGCTTCGAACTAATTATACTGACCAAGTTTATTTTAATTGGAAGCATTACCAAAACTATTGAGCGTTACCAACGTTGCTCTTTCACTCCTCAAGATGATCATGTAGAATATGAAACTCAGGTATGTGTTCACAAATTGATGCCTTCAATTGTGTTTGATATTTGTTCTATGTATATGGTCTCTTGACATTTTTCATCATTATATATAAATTATAAGCCATTCTTAATGATATGATATGATATATATGACATTATATAACTGATCTTATTATTGAATCATTAATGAATTTATATTTTGGAAATCAGAGCTGGTACCAAGAGGTGTCAAAGCTGAAGGCAAAGTATGAGTCTCTTCAAAGGACTCAAAGGTAATGACTTATACCCCTTCAAATTAAGTTCTAACTATAGAATTTACCTTCATGCATGAAGACAGTATTTTCTTGTTTTCATCAATAATCACATGTACGTATGTGCATTTTAGACCATATAATCACTACATGTACAAATTTACTTTTCAATGTAATGTCATTTCAGGCATCTGCTTGGGGAGGATCTTGGACCGTTGAGCATAAAGGATCTTCAGAATCTTGAGAAACAGCTTGAAGGAGCTTTAGCACAAGCTAGACAAAGGAAGGTGTGCACGCATCTAAAACTTCTCTATACACCTCTATCTATTTCTGTTTAATTTGTGCTTTTCCTTTGGTTATAAAACATGCCTGAAATATCTAAAAACAATTGGTTTTTGTCTTTCTATCAGTTTCACTTGATTAAAATAGTTATGAAGTTGGGAATATCCTGATATACGTTTTGGTCTATCTAGAAAAATGTGATCAACGAACCATGTTGAACAAATAATATAGGGAGTTTACTTGCCAAAACACAATGTAAATCTGTTTTTTAATTTTTGGACAAAGCACTAATTTGATCTTTAGATATTTCATTGGAGAAAGGTATATAAATTTAAGAAGATAAACTCTTTACTTCCTTCAAGGTTTTCTAAAGAATTCATATAGGTTCATACATTATGAAGTTTCAATTTTCTCTTCTTTTACTTACTAATCTCAACTTGAAACTAGTGGAAATTTCGAGATTAATTTCATATTTTTTAAACATATTAGTCAAATTATATTATCAGTTAAATCCTAAATTTTGGTTGAAGAAATCAAAACTTGAAGTTATGAGTATAAAACTATCAAACCCTTGGAAAATTAAATGTTGCCTTCAATCCCCTAAATATTGAAAGTTTAGTTTAGTATTTATACATCAATTAAAAGTTATGTTGATTTTCTAAATAATAGTTGTTCTACCAAAATTACTTTTAAGAATGAAATATTAAAAAAATAAATTAGTTATTACAAAATATCATCTCAATTTCAAATAAAACTTTGCAAAATCAAGTTGATCAAAATCCAATTTTGCAAACTGTAATTCAAACACATACTAAATGAGAAGCATTCTTGGTAATGAGAACTGTCTAAAACTCATTCATTGAAGCTTTAAATGAAACTTTCCCAGCAAAGATTTTTGTGTGTCATGAAGAGCTGGTTTCAATTTGTTTAAGATTGACACATAAGTTGTACTGCCATCTGAGCATATAAAGCCACATTATTGATATTGGATGACTATACTATAAATTTTATTCCAATTGCAGACACAAATAATGATTGACCAAATGGAAGAGCTTCGCAGAAGGGTAAGAAAATGTTACATTAATTGGTCTTATAATTTTCTTTTTGTTATATGTATTTGAATATTTTTTTTGAGGTCCATTATTGTTTAAGTATCTATTTGTAGGCCATTCCGAACAATCAAATTTACATTTTGGTTCATTATTATCTTCGGAACCTCAATTTGGTATTTCCATTAATTTTGCAGGAACGCCATCTTGGAGACATGAATAAGCAACTTAGACTCAAGGTTTTGCAATATAACACTCAAATTTATATAGCGTGCACCATTCCACCCAACTATAGCACATTATTGTACTTTATTTAATAAGTTTCTTTATTCAAAATGTGATTTTCAGCTTGAAGCAGAGGGATTTAACTTTAAAGCTATGGAAACCTTGTGGAGCTCTACTTCAGCTGTTGGCAACAGCAGCTTTGCCTTTCAGCCTTCTCAAACCAACCCTATGGATTGCCAACCAGAACCTTTCTTGCAAATAGGGTACATAAAATTTCCTTTTACCATATGATCATTACACCTAAGTTTAACAGACCAATAAAAATTTCGACCTAAGGTAATTTTAAATGAAGTTAACATTTCTAGATTTTTCAAAATAGCGATTAGAAATATGTGTGGATATGGATTTTATAAAATTACAATTTAATTAATTAACCTTTTGTTTTGTGCAGGTACCAGCAATATGTTCAAGCTGAGGCATCTCATGTTCCAAAGAGCATGGCTTGTGAGACTAACTTCATGCAGGGATGGGTCCTTTGATCACTCTAAATTATTGGATTTACATTATTGTTTATATGCTTTTTAGATTTGTGTTTTGCTGTTGTTAATTATCAGCATAAAATTTATCTTTGTAACCAGCGTGAGAAGCTGCGGAGTGCGGACTTCTATAGCGTCTCCTGTAATTGGATAAAAGCATAGACAATGTTTTTTTACTATATTTAAATCAATGTTATTGTTAACTTTGAAGTTTGAACCTAGATACGTGTACGCATCAAACTGTCTCTCTTTACATAAAGACAGCATTAACATCAAAATAGGGACATCGTTTGCTTTTTTCTTTTTTCTTTTTAAAATAATATTTTGGTTTCTATGACTTGAATTTTCGATTTGGTCCCTGTACATAAAAAATTATTAAAATGATCCTTATACGTATAAAAAATATTCGTTTGGTCCCTGTTATATATCATGTTAAAGACTGATTTAATAATTTTTTGCTCTTATAGGGACCACTTTTTGTAGGTCTGACCATTTTAGTAATATTTCATGTATATGGACCAAATCAAGAATTCGTGTAGGGATCAAAATATATATAAATCAGTGGTTCTTCTTCCGCGCACCAATCATAATTATGAGGGTCCCTGAGAGAAATCCTGTGAGGGAGAGACCAAACCCAAATCGTCTAGGCCCCTCCGGTGCTGGTTACAATCAGAAGCTTAATAACTTGAGTGGTTCATATGATGACAAGCATTGGGCTGGTACTACATCCTACTACTTCACAAACTTCCTTGATCATTTTGGTAACTATGAGATGTGGAAGGTGTTCTATAGGTGGGGAAAAGTCTGGGACGTCTACATCCCAAAAAAGAGAGACAAACTAGGGAAAAGATTTGGTTTTGTCAAATTCTAATGTTATTGTTAATGTCCTGGAAAAACAACTCGACTCCATATGGATTGGAAGCTATCGTCTGCTAGTTGATCTTGCCAAGTTTGATCGTAGACAGGAAATGGTGCCTCCAAAGATTCCACATCAAAGGCTTACTGTGGAGGGTGGAAATGGTGTTAGCTAGGAATGGGTTTTCATATGCTAATGTGGTATCAGTTGGAAAGGCAGGTACAAAAGGAGTTAACTCCAAAGCACTAAATGCTCAAAAGGAAGATGAGTGGAGAGGTTTGACATTTAATGTTCCTAATTAAGGTGGACATGAAGTGGTTAGAAGGGACTTTTGTGGGGGAGGATCATGATGTGGAAAGCTCACTTCACATGCAAGATAACTTACACTCAGAAGGAATTTTCTCTATTAATGCAGTTCCTTTGGGAGGGAAATTTGTACTCTTATCTGCTGTTGGGTCTGAAGACTTCCTAACTATTGTGAGGGAATATAATAATACCCTTTCAAAGCTCTTCACTGAGACAAGTCCTTGGAGTCCAGAAATTATTAACAGAACTGTTGTGGTTGAGATCAATAATCTGCGTCACTCTATCCGGCTTATGGAGGATTCGTTGCGAGATCCATCGTGGAATTCTAAAGATATTAGGGTGGTCAGGCGCAGTGTGGAAGGCTACTCAGATGGCTCAGACTCGGTGGTGGACAGCCTACTAGATATACCAGAAACAGTGGTTTCCGATGATGACGAGGCGGTGGATGAATTTTTCCTGCTTGTGCAACGTTCAAATTCAAACACTACCGGAAATAATGTAATATACGAGAACGTTTTACGTCAGTTAACCAAAAGCTAGACGTTAAAAAGGAGGCGGTGACAGTTTTGTAAATATCAGACTTCATTAATTCGATTTTAACGCCGGTTGTTGTAAGGATTGAAGTTAAAAGTTAACTGACTCACTTTTAACGTCAGTTCAATAAACAACTGACGTTAAAAGTGAATCTTTTAACGCCAGTTGTTTATTGAATTGACGTTAAAAGTGAGTCACTTAACTTTTAACGTCTGTTCTTTCAACAACAGACGTTAAATGTTATTTTAATAATTTTTTTTAGCTAGTATACGTACCCTTCCGCATTGCCTTCCTCAAAGTTTCAGTTTCACTTGCTTTTATGTTTTATGTTTCTGTTTTAAAAACTAAAATATATGTGCGAAGTAAAAATGTTATAAGTTGAATCAATAACCCAAACTGGATCTCATTTATGAAGTGTATCAATAATACAATTACAAGATACATTCAAAATTTTAAAATCCTATAAAAAGTTACATTGAAAGGGTTTAAAATCCTAAACATTTGTTGAGGCTTCGTTCCCTTCACGGGTGAGCAAGAGAGGAGAGTCGAGCGACTGAGTTTTCCAGAGCGGCTGAGCAAGGGTGCACTCAATCTGTTTCAGCAATGGTCTTGGAACAGTCACTTGCTTCCAAAGCTGAGGTTTTGGAACTGTAGCTGCCGATTCTCCTGAAGGATGATAAGGTGAGCAACTCACATGTGTGATTTACACAACCTTATCACCCATGTTATGTGATTTACACAACCTCAGAAGTTGTTTGACCATTAAGACAAAGATCTTTGAGTCTAGGAATAGGAAGAAAGAGTGATGAAGTTAATCTCCAAGGCAGAGCCATATTGTGAAGTAGAAAAATAAAAGGAAGGAAGGAAAGCCATTTATAGGAGCAGGGGATGGAGTTACTAGGCGTCGTAAGTTGTTAAAAAATTAAGTTGATCATTAAGACCATTAGGTTCCAAAGCGCATTGGGAGTTGGCAGTCATATATTATAAACGTACAGAATGAATATTGATTTTAACACTTTTAACGTCAGTTGTTTATACAACTGACGTTAAATTTTTTGCAGAAACTTATACGCTTTTAACGTCAGTTTTCTTCATCAACTGACGTTAAAAGTGTTTTTAAATAAAAAAATATTTATTTTTAACGTCAGTTGTTTAATATAACTGACGTAAAATGTTGTTTTATTTTGGGTTTTTGATTATAACGTTTACACCCGCGTGCCTTCTGCACTTCGCTCTGTACGTCTCTGTTCTTCTCTTTCACGCTCACTCTCACTCTCAACTCTCACTCTGACTCTCAACTCTCACTCACACTCTCACTCTCCACCGCAACCACCGCGAGGGCTTCTTCCCCACCACCGTGAGGTACACTCTTAACCCTAACTGTCTTTGTTGACGAATCTGGGCAAGTATACCCAGATGTGCAAGTAATACGGTGGTGAGACCGGTTATCGTATCCACGGGGATTGGATGTCAAGTACCAATTCACAAACTCAGCAACTATCTAGACTAAACATAGAAATCAAAACAAACAAAAGAAAAGGAAAAGTTCTTTGAGGAATTCTATCGAACACTTGGAGTGCGAAAGGGATATGTTGGGACTAGACTTCACCAAACCTCTACCTCATGCAATACCAGGACTAGATACCTTCCATTCATGCTTCAGATATTAAAATAAATCCACTAAGCTACTCAAGCCCCGATTCCTCGGATGGCAAGAGCCTAAATCCACTAATAGACGCTAATTCCTTAGGTGGCCTAAATTAATGAATTCGCATTAAGATTATGGATTACGCGATTACTAGTAAACCAAACTCCATTCCTAGACGCAAGGGTTACTAGGTGATTAAATTCAATTCCGATTCTAATACGAATTTCCCAATTGCATATCAAAACACAAATCAAGTCATGGGGGTGCTAGCCACAACAAGCATTAAGCATGGAAAATTAATCACTAATACGAAGGCATGAACACAGAATAATCAGTCAAGATAAATACATGAAGTTGAGTTTAGTTACATCTAATCCCAACAAACTGGGATTAGCTACTCATAAAAGAGAAAACCAAACCAGAAAAGCAGTAGAGAAAGGAAGACAGGGAGAACTCCATTGAAGCTTCCCACTGTCGTCACAGCAACCCCCTAACTCAGCTCCCTTTTAGGGTTGGAACCCTAGCCCAGCCGCAGCCTCCAAGTGCCTCCCTCTAAAACTCTCCAAAACCTCAAAAACTCAAAAACTCCCCCATTCTGCCCTAAAACATCAATTTATACCAATCAGACTCTACGCGCGCTCGCGAGGCAAGACATGTCTCGCGAGGCGAATGTTAAAAATCTGCTGTTTCAGAGACTGGATCTCTCGCGAGGCGAGACAGTAAGGGTCTTCTCAAATACGCCCGTGATGAGTATCAGGTCCTGGGCGTGATGGCTTCTGGTCCACAGTCTCGCGAGGCTGGTCTTCAGACTCGCGGGGCGAGTATCCTCTCGCGGGGCGAGCATTTCCCGTGACAGCTTCTGACTTTTGCCTTCTGCTCTGCTTAATCATGGCCGTGATGATCATCACGGCCAGGTCGTGATAGGCTCTGTTTGGCTCATATTCTTCACTTTTCAAGCTCTGTTTCATCCAGGCTCCATCATGGCTGATTTTGATCATTTTTACATTAATTCATGCAAAACTACACCAAGAAACCGCTTCACCCGTTCCAAGGGAAAATCTAACTAAAATCAAATAAAGAATGCCTAATCTATATGAAAAATGCATGCAAAAGTATACAGGAAACATGATGTAAAAGCACACTATCAAATCACCCCAAGCTTATTCAATTGCTTGTCCTCAAGCAATCACTAAGGCCATAAGAGATATAAAATCAAAGCGTGGATAGTGAACCAAGAACCAGAGTAAATACTAATCCAAGTAATAGGCATTTCAAACAATTCAGCAAGATACAATCAGTTCAAGTCCAATTAGAGGCTTAGGTTCTCTAAATTCATATTCTCACTGATTCGGGCACTCTTTCTCACCTGACAGTCACCCCAAGCTTAATACTTTGCTTGGTCTCTTTCTCACCTCACTCAAGTGTTTAGGGGAGTAAGACAATTCGCTCCATTTTCCTCAAGTAATGATTTCTACCATAGGCTTGACTATCAACCAAATCTCAACTTTATTGATGAAAACAATTAAGAATCAAGAGGTCTTTTGCTTTGGTTGTAACGGGGCCATGGGATTAATCGTTAGGTGGGGAAATCAATAAAAGGACATTTCAAAAGGCTACACAAAATATCAATCATTGCAAACAGGACACCTTCTAAAATACCCTTTTGGGTTTTAATTCCTTTTTCGACCTTTCTTTTCTTTCTTTTTATTTCATTTCTCATTTCTTTTTGTCATCCCCTTCTCTATATATTTTTTTCTTTTTCTTTTGTTTTTCTTTTGCTTGGAGAAGGGGAGATTTTTCAACTCAAGAGAAATATTTTCCTGATTCTTTCATCCCAAACTTTTTTCAACTACCTTTTTACCCTTTTTGTAATACTTTAGAAGGTCCTATCAAGCATATTTAACAAAATATTTCAGGGTACCAAGAAAAGTATTTCATTCTTTCAGGATCAAAATTGGGCAACTAAGGGGTAGCATTTAGTCATTCAAAGCTCAGAAGGCCAGAAAAATGCCTAGTGCCTCAATCATTTTCAAAAATGTTTTCAAAAATTTGTAAGCTTTGAAACGGTTTCAAGTCAAGTTCTAGAGAAATACAATCCAAGAGGAATAAACACTCTATCAAAGAATGGGGTAGATTTAGTGAGTACCCCTTTTTGGCTCAAACATCTCACATTTAGTAGTTCAAAAATCAGTGAGAAACACAAATCTATGGAACCATATGCTAATTATCAACTATCCAAGATCATCTCAAGCATTTTTCATTTGTGTCCATATCACAAGAATGAAAAAAATTGGGTTCAACAATTCACTATCTCAATATATTTGGCACTTAGTTCTTACAATTGGATGCAAAATCTAAAAAAGGGCAATCTAATTGTGTGATCATGAAAAGCTAACATGCAAAACTATATGAATGCAACATGAAAAATGTAAATGCAAAATACCCCTACCCCAAGCTTAAGAATTTACATTGTCCCCAATGTAAACAATCAAGTCAGAGAGAGGAGAAAAATTGGAACGACTTACCGAGGCGGTAGCGGGTGTTGGCTCTCATTCCAGTCAGAAACTTGTTGGGAAATGCATCACGGCCGTGAGGGGTGCTGACTTTGCTTTTTCTTGTCTTCTTGCTCTTCCTTCCTTCTTTCTCTGAAATCACTTGGCAATTTTATTAGCAAAAGAAAACTCTTGATCTTCTCAAATTATTCAAGAGTTAAAAATCAAAAACAAAAATTAACTAAAGAGAAGGGTTAAGAAAACTTGGGTTGCCTCCCAATAAGCGCTTCTTTAACGTCACTAGCTTGACTTATTGAAAAGCATCCACCTGGATCCCATAACTTGTGGTATAAGGACCGAGGGGTGCTCAAGATGTGAGATCCTCCTCCCGGATCCCATGGTTTATGGAGTGGCAATTGCAAAAGCAATCTGACTCCAACCTTAATTCCTCCTAGCCAGTGTGTGAAAACTCCATTGACCTCTACAATTATGAACTCACTTCCTCTCGGGTCAAATGGTGTTTTCACGAGGAAGTGTGACAGACAAGTGGAAGGGGCTAACTTACCTGTGTCCACACATGCATGCAAGCCAACATATTTATTTAATGCAATAAATTCAACAAGCATGGTGGAGTGAATGCTTTCCAAATGCCCTGCCTTCTCACCTGTTCCTCCCCAAGGGTGCGTGAAAGGTAATTCCTCTTCTTGTGGCTCATCTACAACCACCACTTCATCTTTAATTTGATCCATTCCCACAGCCATATTCTGTTCAAACTCTGCTTCATGTGTCTCTATGGGAATCATACATGGTGGTGGAGGTGGTAAATATGAACAGAGGGTTTCCCATTCCTCCTTGGAGCAACTATATACAAGCCTACCCATCACAGAATCAATTTGTGCTGGGATATCAAAATTTACCAATTCTGGGTAATCTTCCCAACACCAGTTGTCCTCCCAAATGTGACTTGAGGCTTCCTTATCAGATGGATAATGATAGTTGTCCATGAATTCCATCCACCTGGCACAAACAAAACTCAAAAGAAAAAAATCAAATCTGTACAAAGAAAATGTCAAATATATATACAGAAAAATAAAAGATAAAAATGCCTAAATTAGTTGCCTCCTTTGTTACTAATGATATTGGCAAAACCAATCCCCGGCAACGGCGCCAAAAACTTGTTGACGAATCTGGGCAAGTATACCCAGATGTGCAAGTAATACGGTGGTTAGACCGGTTATCGTATCCATGGGGATTGGATGTCAAGTACCAATTCACAAACTCAGCAACTATCTAGACTAAACAGAGAAATCAAAACAAACAAAAGAAAAGGAAAAGTTCTTTGAGGAATTCTATCGAACACTTGGAGTGCGAAAGGGATATGTTGGGACTAGACTTCACCAAACCTCTACCTCATGCAATACCAGGACTAGATACCTCCCATTCATGCTTCAGATATTAAAATAAATCCACTTAACTACTCAAGCCCCGATTCCTCGGATGGCAAGAGCCTAAATCCACTAATAGACGCTAATTCCTTAGGTGGCCTAGATTAATGAATTCGCATTAAGATTATGGATTACGCGATTACTAGTAAACCAAACTCCATTCCTAGACACAAGGGTTACTAGGTGATTAAATTCAATTCCGATTCTAATACGAATTTCCCAATTGCATATCAAAACACAAATCAAGTCATGGGGGTGCTAGCCACAACAAGCATTAAGCATGGAAAATTAATAACTAATACGAAGGCATGAACACAGAATAATCAGTCAAGATAAATACATGAAGTTGAGTTTAGTTACATCTAATCCCAACAAACTGGGATTTGCTACTCATTAAAGAGAAAACCAAACCAGAAAAGCAGTAGAGAAAGGAAGAAAGGGGGAACTCCATTGAAGCTTCCCACTGTCGTCACAGCAACCCCCTAACTCAGCTCCCTTTTAGGGTTGGAACCCTAGCACAGTCGCAGCCTCCAAGTGCCTCCCTCTAAAACACTCCAAAACCTCAAAAACTCAAAAACTCCCCCATTCTGCCCTAAAACAGCAATTTATACCAATCAGACTCTACGCGCGCTCGCGAGGCGAGACATGTCTCGCGAGGCATATGTTAAAAATCTGCTGTTTCAGAGACTGGATCTCTCGCGAGGCGAGAGTGGCTCGCGAGGCGAGACAGTAAGGGTCTTCTCACATACGCCCGTGATGAGTATCAGGTCCTGGGCGTGATGGCTTCTGGTCCACAGTCTCGCGAGGTGAGTAGCCTCTTGCGGGGCGAGGCAGAGAAGATGACATTTCTGGCACAGGCTGGTCTTCAGGCTCGCGCGGCGAGTATCCTCTCGCGGGGCGAGCATTTCCCGTGACAGCTTCTGACTTTTGCCATCTGCTCTGCTTAATCATGGCCGTGATGATCATCACAGCCAGACCGTGATGGGCTCTGTTTGGCTCATATTCTTCACTTTTCAAGCTCTGTTTCATCCAGGCTCCATCATGGCCGAGTTTGATCATTTTTACATTAATTCATGCAAGACAACACCAAGAAACCGCTTCACCCGTTCCAAGGGAAAATCTAACTAAAATCAAATAAAGAATGCCTAATCTATATGAAAAATGCATGAAAAAGTATACAGGAAACATGATGTAAAATCACACTATCAAATCACCCCAAGCTTATTCAATTGCTTGTCCTCAAGCAATCACTAAGGCCATAAGAGATATATAATCAAAGCGTGGATAGTGAACCAAGAACCAGAGTAAATACTAATCCAAGTAATAGGCATTTCAAACAATTCAGCAAGAGACAATCAGTTCAAGTCCAATTAGAGGCTTAGGTTCTCTAAATTCATATTCTCACTGATTCGGGCACTCTTTCTCACCTGACTGTCACCCCAAGCTTAATACTTTGCTTGGTCTCTTTCTCACCTCACTCAAGTGTTTAGGGGAGTAAGACAATTCGCTCCATTTTCCTCAAGTAATGATTTCTACCATAGGCTTGATGATAAGCCTCTGGCTCATCTAGTTTCATGGCTAGTATGACCAGGGTTTTGGGCAAATTATATCCTATTTTCACCCAAATTAGATTAGATTGTCCTCAAGCAAGGTTTTGAGTCTCTAGAGTAGTTTTAGGTTAAATTATCCAGATTTGAGTTAAATAATACACTTATAGTTATTTCTTTGTTTTCAGGTTAAGTGAAAGTCAAGAGAATAAGGAAACAGGGGATTCGCCTCGCGAACCTCTCTTCGCCACGCGACCCCGAAGCTGACTGTTCCAAGAAAATGCAAGGTCTCTGGTTCGCCCCGCGAGTCACCCAAGCCTGAAAAGTCAGAGACGATCACGGCTTGCCCGTGTTGAAGGTCACGGCTGTGGCAGTTTTGAAGTTGAAGAGATTCGCCTCGCGAGCATAAATTCGCCTCGCGAGTATGGAAGTCTGAAAGCATCACGGTTGGCCCCTGATATTCATAACGGGCGTAATAAGAAGACTCCTCAGTTTCTCGCCTCGCGAAGGTGTGTTCGCCTCGCGAGAATACCAAAGGTTGCAGACTGTTCGCAAGATTCGCGTCGCGAGAGAGGCTTCGCCTCGCGAGTAGACTTAATTTCTGATTAGTATAAATAGCTGTTCTGAACAGTTTGGAAGGACTTTTGCTTCTCCATTATTCTGTTTACATTTCTTTTCTGTGTGTTTTCGTTTTTGTTATGGAGAACTAAGTTTTTAGGATTGATCTATTGTAATTGATTTCCATATACTTGAGGTTCTTGTATTTTCCTGTTTTGTATGCTTTTCCCTCTTCAATGCCATGCTTTATATTTCTGTTTGTTTAATTCAGGAGTATATTATATTGTGTTGATTTATTTCCGGTGATATCATGTTCCTATAATTAATCGCGTTTGTTTAATTCGCGTGTGTACGTCCATGTTCGTTTAGTTCATGAGGGCTTAACCCCGTTTGTTTAATTCGGGAATAGGGACATGTATCTGTAGTAGTAGTTTCGTTTGTAAATTGTTGCTACAACCGGGAGGGGATGAGAATCTGCTTAGGGCTTGGAAATTGCATGAACCTATGATAGTTGGGAAATCAAGAGCAATAGATTAATCTGTTTTTGGCCATTTGATAACCTCTTTGAACTGTCTTGTTTTATTGCTCTGTTTTCATTATTTTGTTTTCTTTGATTGCATCTCAATCCACCCCCAAAAAAAAAAACTTATTTTTGTGGAAAATAACATTTTAAGAGTCCTTGAGAACGACATCCGAGTTGTCGCTCTAAACTACATTTTTAAAACCCGCTCGTCCTTTTTGGCGCGTACGCGACAGCGCGACCAAAAATTGGCGCCGTTGCCGGGGACTCTGATTTGTTATTTTTCGCATTTTGATTTTTGATTTTTGATTTTATTTTCTTTCTTTTATTTTCTGTTTTTGTTTTGAATTGGTCTGGCTACTAGGTCGAATTGCCCTGAACTTTGTGATTTTGACCCGGAAATTGAAAGAACACTGCACACACTCCGTAGGGAATTTCGGGCCAGCACTAGTAGTGATTCCAATTTCAAAACTGTTTTTGAAAACATGGGAGACCAGAGGACATTAAGACAGCTTGCTGCCCCTAATGTCAACTATAATGGATTGTATATTTCATATCCTGGAGCTGATACTCCTTTTGAACTAAAATCTGGTTTTATTCACTTGTTGCCCAAGTTTAATGGTCTTGCAGGTGAGGATCCACACAAGCACTTGAAGGAATTCCAAGTTGTATGCTCCACAACCTCGAGATCAGAAGGAGTCACTGAGGATAGTATCAAGCTGAAGGCCTTTCCGTTTTCACTTCAGGGAGCTGCAAAAGATTGGCTGCTGTATCTTGAGCCCAACTCCATCACCACTTGGAATGATTTGAAGAGGGTGTTCCTAGAAAGATATTTTCCTGCTTCAAGAGCTGCTTCAATAAGAAAAGAAATATGTGGCATCAGGCAAGGGAATGAATCGCTAGCTGAATATTGGGAAAGATTCAAGCATTTGGTATCCAGTTGCCCCCAGCATCAAATTTCTGAACAACTCCTGATCCAATACTTTTATGAAGGATTACTGCCTATGGATAGGAATCTTTTGGATGCTGCTAGTGGGGGAGCACTAGTTGATAAAACCCCAGCTGCTGCCAAGCAACTCATTGAGAATATGTCATTGAATTCCCAGCAGTTCACTACCAGAAGAAATTCAGTTGAAACAAGAGGTGTGCATGAGATTCATAGGTCATGTTCCAACCAGGCCGCCATTGAGAATAGATTGGATGAGCTGACTTCTTTTGTAAGGCAATTGGCAATAGACAGAGTTCAGCCTGCAAAGTTATGTAGCATCTGCAATTCACCTGAGCACCCACATGATCCATGCCCCATCCAGAGGGAAGAGTTTGTCAGTGAAGTATCTCAAGCTTATGCAGTTAATCCATATAGTCAAGGAAACAGTCAGAATCGGTACAACACTCCAGACCTCTCTACCAATAGGTACCATCCCAACTGGGGGAATCATCCTAATCTGCGGTATGGGAACTCATCCCAACAACAACCGATGGCACATCAGAATCCTCCTCAAGTGACCACCTCTGCACCTTCTGGACCTTCATTGGAGGACATGTTCAAGCAATTGACTTCACAAATGAATGCACAAATGACTACACTTTTCCAGCAGCAAATGGGACAGTATCAGCAGCAAACAAGTGCTAGCATTTGAGGACACAGATTGGACAGATGGCCACAGACATAAATAACATAAAGCAAGCTCAAAGAACAACCCAGCTGCCAGCACAACCAGTGATAAATCCTAATGCCTCCAACCCTAATGTGAGTGCTATATCTCTGAGATCTGGAAAAGTTGTTGAGGCCACCTCTGAAAAAGATGAAGCAACTGTTGAGGTAACTCCTGAGCCTATTGTTGAGGTTGAAGTTGAGAAGGTATACAGACCACCAATTCCATTCCCACACAGATTACAGAAAAATTTGAAGAGTGTTGGTGAAGATAAGGAGAAGGAAATTCTTGATGTTTTAAGAAAGGTAGGTGTTAATATCCCACTGTTGGATGTGATCAAGCAAGTGCCCAAGTATGCCAAATTCCTGAAGGATCTATGCACCAACAAGAGGAAGATGAAGAATAATGAGAGGGTTGATTTGGGAAGAAATGTCTCAGCTCTTATCCAGCCTAGGCATGCACCAGAAAGAGTTGCTGTTATAGCCCCTACTCAGGCATTACCACAGAAGTGCAAGGATCCAGGCGTATTTACTATTCCATGCACTATTGGGGATAGGAAGTTTGAAAATTGCATGCTGGATTTGGGAGCCTCTATCAATGTCATGCCTACCTCCATCTTTAACAACCTTGATCTTGGTCCCTTGAAGTATACAGGTCTCACCATTCAGTTGGCCAACAAGACCAGTGCCCGCCCCATGGGAATGGTGGAAGATGTGCTAGTGCAAGTTGATGATCTGATCTTCCCAGCTGACTTCTACATCCTGGACATGGCATGAGAGACACATTCCAGTAAATCACCAATCGTCCTGGGCCGACCATTCATGAAGACAGCTAAAACTAACATTGATGTTGATGATGGGACCATGTCTATGAAGTTTGGGGATATAGTTGCAAAGTTTAACATATTTGATGCTATGAAACATCCAGTGGAAGGGCACTCTGTATTCCACATAGAGCTGCTTTCTGAGACTATTGAGGACACCCATGAGGACTTGCTTTCTAATTTTCCATTTATTTCTGGCTTTGATGATATTTCTGCATGTCCTGATTGTACTAACGCTAACCATTGTGTGGTTTGTGCTGAGATTGCTGCATGTTTAGAAGGTGATAAATTTGTCAGTGCAGTGGGTGAGAAACGTGCAGAAGATGAAGCAGCACCGGAGGCCCTCCCTACCTATCTGCCACCTCCCCCTGCGAAACCACCAGAGGAAATAGATTTTGCACCATGGATAGTTCAAGGGATTGAAGCCAAATTCTATTGGGAGGACTTTGTTGATGAAGCGGTCGTCTTTGACCCAAGAGGAGGTGATGAGTCCGCCGCATTGAGCAAGGTCGCCATCATTGTCAAGTGTTTACTCAAATATCAAGGATGCAAGTTATGGGACCATGGAATGAACTCTACCTCTTTGACCTTAGACTACAAGAAATGGGATCCAGGTGGCAGCTCCCGCATACACTGCACTTGATCAGGGAGTACTCTTTTCCTTTCCCTCACTCTGATTGTATAGTTCTGTTGTTCATTGGGGACAATGCATGTTTTAAGTGTGGGGGAGGGAACTAGTTGTAGTTTTTCCTTTTCTTTGAATAAAACTCCTGAATAATTTGAGAAGCTCAGGAGTATTTGTGTGTTGAGTCTTTTGTTGGCAAGTTTGATGGATTTTGATTGATGTTGCACAGATTGCTTGCATGATTGATATGTGATGATTCCCCCTAGGCTGAAAAAAAAAAAATTTTGAGTTTTTGAAAAGTGATTCTCATGTGATTGAAAACTGAACTTTGAGATTTTGTTATGATGGCATGATTTATGATAAGTTTGGGGTGATAGGAAGCACACACTAGGGATAGAATCTCTGTCAAACAATTTGCATGAATGTCCAGGTGAGGTTTTGAGCCTCCAACATGTTTTAAACTGTGTGAAATCACTTTCAAGTTGCATTTCCCTGAATTTGCTTGAATCTCTTTATGGTTTGCATGATTATGTGTTTGCTTCAGATGATTTATGCATTTTCTTTGTAAATAGCTACTTAGCCTGAATAAAACAATTCCTAATGCATGTTCCCTAGTTAGCCCCTTTGAGCCTATTAGCCTGTTAATTCTTGATAACCTAATGTTATAAGCCCAAAAATCTGGAAAACCATGTTAACCCGATCTTAGGATTAGGAGAGCATGTAATCTTAGAATGGGTGCAAGAAACTAAGTTTGGGGTGGCTGCAAGATGTGATATGAGTTGTTGGGATTGAGAAAAAAAAAGATACAATAAAAAGGTTGGAGCCCAAGGCTTCCATTAAAAAAAAAGAGAAAAAGAAAAAGAAAAGAGAAGTGTCAAAATGATAAAAATAAAAGAGGCTGGAGTCACCCAAAGCATAAAGGAAAATGAAGAAAGGAACTTGAGTAGAATTTCAAAGTATAAATAATGTTCATGCTCTCTTAGTTCCTAGGGTCTTCAGCCTAGTTCCTTTGTATATCTTACCCTTAACCAGGCCCCATTACAAGCCATAAAAGACCTTTTGATGTTGCATGCATGTTTTCTGTGGGAACCATTTTTGAGATGAAAATCAAATTTTTGGGAAGTGTTCTTGAAAGTGAAATTGAGTGCAATGTTAATAGCCTGACACAAACCGAGTGATTGAGTGAACAAATAATGCCCTTGTGAGGAAGGCAGTTATTTGGATTTGGTGATCTCCCTCTTGTGTGTGACTTAGATCCATTGCTTAGATTTCTGATTGCCTGAATGATGAAATTCTCAAATGTTTAGAATAAATGAATGTGGGGATTGCTTTGTTGAAAGGGGGGACATTGAAGAAAACTGTTTTGATGTATTGCTTGAATGTGTGCAATGTTGATTGAATCTTTTAAGCTTGCCAGGTCTTGAGTCTTTTTGATTTTTGAGTCTTAGTTTGCTTGGGGACAAGCAAAGTTTAAGTTTGGGGTATTTTGATAAGCCTCTGGCTCATCTAGTTTCATGGCTAGTATGACCAGGGTTTTGGGCAAATTATATCCTATTTTCACCCAAATTAGATTAGATTGTCCTCAAGCAAGGTTTTGAGTCTCTAGAGTAGTTTTAGGTTAAATTATCCAGATTTGAGTTAAATAATACACTTATAGTTATTTCTTTGTTTTCAGGTTAAGTGAAAGTCAAGAGAATAAGGAAACAGGGGATTCGCCTCGCGAACCTCTCTTCGCCACGCGACCCCGAAGCTGACTGTTCCAAGAAAATGCAAGGTCTCTGGTTCGCCCCGCGAAGAAGATCTCGCCCCGCGAGTCACCCAAGCCTGAAAAGTCAGAGACGATCACGGCTTGCCCGTGTTGAAGGTCACGGCTGTGGCAGTTTTGAAGTTGAAGAGATTCGCCTCGCGAGCATACATTTGCCTCGCGAGTATGGAAGTCAGAAAGCATCACGGTTGGCCCCTGATATTCATAACGGGCGTAATAAGAAGACTCTTCAGTTTCTCGCCTCGCGAAGGTGTGTTCGCCTCGCGAGAATACCAAAGGTTGCAGAATGTTCGCAAGATTCGCGTCTCGAGAGAGGCTTCGCCTCGCGAGTAGACTTAATTTCTGATTAGTATAAATAGCTGTTCTGAACAGTTTGGAAGGACTTTTGCTTCTCCATTATTCTGTTTACATTTCTTTTCTGTGTGTTTTCGTTTTTGTTATGGAGAACTAAGTTTCTAGGATTGATCTATTGTAATTGATTTCCATATACTTGAGGTTCTTGTATTTTCCTGTTTTGTATGCTTTTCCCTCTTCAATGCCATGCTTTATATTTCTGTTTGTTTAATTCAGGAGTATATTGTATTGTGTTGATTTATTTCCGGTGATATCATGTTCCTATAATTAATCGCGTTTGTTTAATTCGCGTGTGTACGTCCATGTTTGTTTAGTTCATGAGGGCTTAACCCCGTTTGTTTAATTCGGGAATAGGGACATGTATCTGCAGTAGTAGTTTCGTTTGTAAATTGTTGCTACAACCGGGAGGGGATGAGAATCTGCTTAGGGCTTGGAAATTGCATGAACCTATGATAGTTGGGAAATCAAGAGCAATAGATTAATCTGTTTTTGGCCATTTGATAACCTCTTTGAACTGTCTTGTTTTATTGCTCTGTTTTCATTATTTTGTTTTCTTTGATTGCATCTCAATCCAAACCCCCCCCCCCAAAAAAACTTATTTTTGTGGAAAATAACATTTTAAGAGTCCTTGAGAACGACATCCGAGTTGTCGCCCTAAACTACATTTTTAAAACCCGCTCGTCCTTTTTGGCGCGTGCGCGACAGCGCGACCACTTGACTATCAATCAAATCTCTACTTTATTAATGAAAACAATTAAGAATCAAGAGGTCTTTTGCTTTGGTTGCAACGGGGCCATGGGATTAATCGTTAGGTGGGGAAATCAATAAAAGGACATTTCAAAAGGCTACAGAAAATATCAATCATTGCAAACAGGACACCTTCTAAAATACCCTTTTGGGTTTTAATTCCTTTTTCCACCTCTCTTTTCTTTCTTTTTATTTCATTTCTCATTTCTTTTTGTCATCCCCTTCTCTATATATTTTTTCTTTTTCTTTTGTTTTTCTTTTGCTTGGAGAAGGGGAGATTTTTCAACTCAAGAGAAATATTTTCCTGATTCTTTCATCCCAAAATTTTTTCAACTACCTTTTTACCCTTTTGTAATACTTTAGAAGGTCCTATCAAGCATATTTAACAAAATATTTCAGGGTACCAAGAAAAGTATTTCATTCTTTCAGGCTCAAAATTGGGCAACTAAGGGGTAGCATTTAGTCATTCAAAGCTCAGAAGGCCAGAAAAATGCCTAGTGCCTCAATCATTATCAAAAATGTTTTAAAAAATTTTTAAGCTTTGAAACGGTTTCAAGTCAAGTTCTAGAGAAATACAATCCAAGAGGAATAAACACTCTATCAAAGAATGGGGTAGATTTAGTGAGTACCCCTTTTTGGCTCAAACATCTCACATTTTGTAGTTCAAAAATCAGTGAGAAACACAAATCTATGGAACCATATGCTAATTATCAACTATCCAAGATCATCTCAAGCATTTTTCATTTGTATCCATATCACAAGAATGAAAAAAATTGGGTTCAACAATTCACTATCTCAATATATTTGGCACTTAGTTCTTACAATTGGATGCAAAATCTAAAAAAGGGCAATCTAATTGTGTGATCATGAAAAGCTAACATGCAAAACTATATGAATGCAACATGAAAAATGTAAATGCAAAATACCCCTACCCCAAGCTTAAGAATTTACATTGTCCCCAATGTAAACAATCAAGTCGGAGAGAGGAGAAAAATTGGAACGACTTACCGAGGCGGTAGCGGGTGTTGGCTCTCATTCCAGTCAGAAACTTGTTGGGAAATGCATCACGGCCGTGAGGGGTGCTGACTTTGCTTTTTCTTGTCTTCTTGCTCTTCCTTCCTTCTTTCTCTGAAATCACTTGGCAATTTTATTAGCAAAATAAAACTCTTGATCTTCTCAAATTATTCAAGAGTTAAAAATCAAAAACAAAAATTAACTAAAGAGAAGGGTTAAGAAAACTTGGGTTGCCTCCCAATAAGCGCTTCTTTAACGTCACTAGCTTGACTTATTGAAAAGCATCCACCTGGATCCCATAACTTGTGGTATAAGGACCGAGGGGTGCTCAAGATGTGAGATCCTCCTCCCGGATCCCATGGTTTATGGAGTGGCAATTGCAAAAGCAATATGACTCCAACCTTAATTCCTCCTAGCCAGTGTGTGAAAACTCCATTGACCTCTACAATTATGAACTCACTTCCTCTCGGGTCAAATGGTGTTTTCACGAGGAAGTGTGACAGACAAGTGGAAGGGGCTAACTTACCAGTGTCCACACATGCATGCAAGCCAACATATTTATTTAATGCAATAAATTCAACAAGCATGGTGGAGTGAATGCTTTCCAAATGCCCTGCCTTCTCACCTGTTCCTCCCCAAGGGTGCGTGAAAGGTAATTCCTCTTCTTGTGGCTCATCTACAACCACCACTTCATCTTTAATTTGATCCATTCCCACAGCCATATTCTGTTCAAACTCTGCTTCATGTGTCTCTATGGGAATCATACATGGTGGTGGAGGTGGTAAATATGAACAGAGGGTTTCCCATTCCTCCTTGGAGCAACAATATACAAGCCTACCCGTCACAGAATCAATTTGTGCTGGGATATCAAAATTTACCAATTCTGGGTAATCTTCCCAACACCAGTTGTCGTCCCAAATATGACTTGAGGCTTCCTTATCAGATGGATAATGATAGTGTCCATGAATTCCATTCACCTGGCACAAACAAAACTCAAAAGAAAAAAAATCAAATTTGTACAAAGAAAATGTCAAATATATATATATAAAAAATAAAAGATAAAAATGCCTAAATTTGTTGCCTCCTTTGTTACTAATGATATTGGCAAAACCAATCCCCGGCAACGGCGCCAAAAACTTGTTGACGAATCTGGGCAAGTATACCCAGATGTGCAAGTAATACGGTGGTGAGACCGGTTATCGTATCCACGGGGATTGGATGTCAAGTACCAATTCACAAACTCAGCAACTATCTAGACTAAGCAGAGAAATCAAAACAAACAAAAGAAAAGGAAAAGTTCTTTGAGGAATTCTATCGAACACTTGGAGTGCGAAAGGGATATGTTGGGACTAGACTTCACCGAACCTCTACCTCATGCAATACCAGGACTAGATACCTCCCATTCATGCTTCAGATATTAAAATAAATCCACTAAACTACTCAAGCCCCGTTTCCTCGGATGGCAAGAGCCTAAATCCACTAATAGACGCTCTATCCTTAGGTGGCCTAGATTAATGAATTCGCATTAAGATTATGGATTACGTGATTACTAGTAAACCAAACTCCATTCCTAGACGCAAGGGTTACTAGGTGATTAAATTCAATTCTGATTCTAATACGAATTTCCCAATTGCATATCAAAACACAAATCAAGTCATGGGGGTGCTAGCCACAACAAGCATTAAGCATGGAAAATTAATCACTAATACGAAGGCATGAACACAGAATAATCAATCAAGATAAATACATGAAGTTGAGTTTAGTTACATCTAATCCCAACAAACTGGGATTATCTACTCATAAAAGAGAAAACCAAACCAGAAAAGCAGTAGAGAAAGGAAGAAAGGGAGAACTCCATTGAAGCTTCCCACTGTCGTCACAGCAACCCCCTAACTCAGCTCCCTTTTAGGGTTGGAACCCTAGCACAGCCGCAGCCTCCAAGTGCCTCCCTATAAAACACTCCAAAACCTCAAAAACTCAAAAACTCCCTCATTCTGCCCTAAAACAGCAATTTATACCAATCAGACTCTACGCGCGCTCGCGAGGCGAGACATGTCTCGCGAGGCGAATGTTAAAAATCTGCTGTTTCAGAGACTGGATCTCTCGCGAGACGAGACAGTAAGGGTCTTCTCAAATACGCTCGTGATTAGTATCAGGTCCTAGGCGTGATGGCTTCTGGTCCACAGTCTCGCGAGGCGAGTAGCCTCTCGCGGGGCGAGGCAGAGAAGATGACATTTCTGGCAAAGGCTGGTCTTCAGGATCGCGGGGCGAGTATCCTCTAGCGGGGCGAGCATTTCCCGTGATAGCTTTTGACTTTTGCCTTCTGCTCTGCTTGATCATGGCCGTGATGATCATCACGGTCAGGCCGTGATGGGCTCTGTTTGGCTCATATTCTTCACTTTTCAAGCTATGTTTCATCCAGGCTCCATCATGACCGATTTTGATCATTTTTATATTAATTCATGCAAAACAACACCAAGAAACCGCTTCACCCGTTCCAAGGTAAAATCTAACTAAAATCAAATAAAGAATGCCTAATCTATATGAAAAATGCATGCAAAAGTATACAGGAAACATGATGTAAAATCACACTATCAAATCACCCCAAGCTTATTCAATTGCTTGTCCTCAAGCAATCACTAAGGCCATAAGAGATATATAATCAAAGCGTGGATAGTGAACCAAGAACCAGAGTAAATACTAATCCAAGTAATAGGCATTTCAAACAATTCAGCAAGAGACAATCAGTTCAAGTCCAATTAGAGGCTTAGGTTCTCTAAATTCATATTCTCACTGATTTGGGCACTCTTTCTCACCTGACTGTCACCCCATGCTTAATACTTTGCTTGGTCTCGTTCTCACCTCACTCAAGTGTTTAGGGGAGTAAGACAGTTCGCTCCATTTTCCTCAAGTAATGATTTCTACCATAGGCTTGACTATCAACCAAATCTATACTTTATTAATGAAAACAATTAAGAATCAAGAGGTCTTTTGCTTTGGTTGTAACGGGGCCATGGGATTAATCGTTAGGTGGGGAAATTAATAAAAGGACATTTCAAAAGGCTACACAAAATATCAATCATTGCAAACATGACCCCTTCTAAAATACCCTTTTGGGTTTTAATTCCTTTTTCCACCTTTCTTTTCTTTCTTTTTATTTCATTTCTCATTTCTTTTTGTCATCCCCTTCTCTATATATTTTTTTCTTTTTCTTTTGTTTTTCTTTTGCTTGGAGAAGGGGAGATTTTTCAACTCAAGAGAAATATTTTCCTGATTCTTTCATCCCAAACTTTTTTCAACTACCTTTTTATCCTTTTTGTAATACTTTAGAAGGTCCTATCAAGCATATTTAACAAAATATTTCAGGGTACCAAGAAAAGTATTTCATTCTTTCAGGCTCAAAATTGGGCAACTAAGGGGTAGCATTTAGTCATTCAAAGCTCAAAAGGCCAGAAAAATGCCTAGTGCCTCAATCATTTTCAAAAATGTTTTCAAAAATTTTTAAGCTTTGAAACGGTTTCAAGTCAAGTTCTAGAGAAATACAATCCAAGAGGAATAAACACTCTATCAAAGAATGGGGTAGATTTAGTGAGTACCCCTTTTTGGCTCAAACATCTCACATTTAGTAGTTCAAAATTCAGTGAGAAACACAAATCTATGGAACCATATGCTAATTATCAACTATCCAAGATCATCTCAAGCATTTTTCATTTGTATCCATATCACAAGAATGAAAAAAATTGGGTTCAACAATTCACTATCTCAATATATTTGGCACTTAGTTCTTACAATTGGATGCAAAATCTAAACAAGGGCAATCTAATTGTGTGATCATGAAAAGCTAACATGCAAAACTATATGAAGGGGGTGGAAGAATTTATAGAATTTGCTCAAAGGATTGTTCCTAATAGTAATGGAATGTTCTGTTGTCCTTGTGTCAAGTGTTTGAATACGAGGAAATGTACGGTGAAGGATATACGTACTCATTTGATTTGTGAAGGGATTTGCTTGAGTTATACAAGATAGATATGGCATGGTGATGTGTTGTTGAGTAGTACGGCAAGTGTCTCCCAAAGTGAGGACGTTGACGTAGATATGGGGGATGATCGAGTATTGGACATGATCCGTGATATTGGACAAGAATCTTTTCATCGAGCTCATGTGTATGATAGGTTGTGCAGTGATGCAGATAAGCCTTTATATCCAGGGTGTACTACTCACACACAGTTGTTGGCGGTGCTAAAATTGGTTTGTGTGAAAGCGAGAAATGATTGGACCGATAAAAGCTTCACGGAATTGCTTGAAGTGTTAAAAGACTTGCTTCCGGAGGACAACACATTGCCTGACCGTAACTATGAGGCCAAGAAGGTATTGTGTCCGATGGGTATGGAGTATAAGAAGATACACGCATGCCCCAATGATTGCATATTGTACACCGGTGTTCATGAAGACAATCACGATTGTCCCAAGTGTGGGTTATCACGATACAAAGTGAAGGGTGGTGATGATGATGATGATCTTGAAGATGTGAGAAAAAAGGGTCCTCCTGCGAAGGTGTTGTGGTATCTTCCAATAATTCCAAGGTTCAAGTGATTGTTTTCCAATGCGAAAGATGCGAAGAATCTTAGATGGCATAATGATGAGAGGAAACGTGATGGAAATGTTCGTCATCCTGCTGATTCTATGCAATGGAAGAATATTGATACTATGTTTCCGGATTTCGCCGATGAGCCAAGACACCTAAGGCTTGGACTTGCTACGGATGGAATGAATCCTTATGGTAACATGAGTAGTATTCATAGTTCATGGCCTGTTCTGTTGATAATTTACAACCTGCCCCCTTGGTTGTGCATGAAGCGCAAATACATGATGTTGTCTATGATGATTTCGGGCCCAAAGCAACCGGGAAATGACTTAGATGTTTATCTAAGTCCCTTGATTGAAGACTTGAAAACGTTGTGGGTGGAAGGTGTTGATGTGTTTGACGGGTATTCTCAAGAGACTTTCAAGCTTCGTGCCATGTTATTTTGCACCATCAACGACTTTCCAGCATACGGTAACTTGTCCGGGTACAGTGTCAAGGGGCATAAAGCATGCCCTATATGTGAAGAAGGCACATGCTACACTCAGTTGCATCATGGAAAGAAGACGGTTTACCTTGGGCATCGGAGATTTCTTAGACGTGATCACCCATATAGTAAGATGAAAAAAGCTTTTAATGGATGCTAAGAGACAGAAAAAGCTCCGGCGGCCTTAATTGGAGAGTAGGTTTATCAGAGGGTAAAGGGCATCGATGTTATATTCGGCAAGTCCAAAAAGAAAGGTAAAGCTGCTGAGAAAAACATATGGAAGAAGAGGTCGATATTTTTTGATCTTCCATACTGGCGCAAGCTTGATGTCAGACACTGCATTGATGTGATGCATGTGGAGAAAAATGTGTGTGATAGTGTGATCGGGACACTTCTCAACATTCAGGGCAAGACAAAGGATGGTGTCAATGCTCGTCTCGACCTCGTTGCTATGGGTATACGAGAGCAGTTAGCTCCAGTTGTTGAGGATGGTAAGCGGACTTATTTGCCGCCAGCATGTCATACTTTGTCAAAAAAAGAGAGACAAAGTTATGCGGGTGTCTTCAGGGCATCAAAGTTCCACATGGTTACTCTTCAAATATGAAGAGGCTTGTCTCTAGTGATCTTAAATTGGTTGGCTTAAAGTCTCATGATTGTCACATCTTGATGCAACAACTTCTGCCCGTTGCTATTCGTGGTATTGCTCCAAAAAATGTGAGACATGCCATTACTCGGTTGTGCTCATTCTTCAATTCTATATGTAGCAAAGTCGTTGACCCCCGTATGTTGGATGACTTGGAAGTTGAGGCTGCTACAATCTTGTTCCAATTGGAGATGTATTTTCCTCCTTCCTTTTTCGACATAATGGTTCACTTAATTGTTCATTTGGTGAGGGATATTAGATTATGTGGGTCGGTTTTTCTGAGATGGATGTACCCAGTTGAGCGCTACATGAAGATCTTGAAAGGGTACGTGAAGAATCATCATCGTCCGGAAGCATTTATTGTTCAAAGGTATGTTGCAGAATAAGCTATTGAGTTTTGTTCAGATTACCTTCATAACACGGATCCTATAGGGGTTCCTAAGCCTCGGCATGATGAGATCAGATGTCAAGGTAAGGGTACACATGGCTTAAGAATTAATAGCAAGGGTCGGGAGGAAGTGCTTCAAGCACATTTGTATGTATTGAACAACATCGATTGTGTTCAGCCTTTCTTATTTGAACATAAAAGAAAAGTCAATCAAGAAAACCCTCGAATGAGCGAAAGGTGGTTGTTGAACAAGCATAACAAGACTTTCTTACCATGGTTCAAGGAAGAAATGCTGAAGGATGGTAGTACTGCTTCTGATGACGTAAGATGGCTAGCACATGGGCCTAGCTTCAACGTCATATGTTGGAAAGGATACGACATAAATAACTTTTCCTTTTATACAAAGGAACAAGATAACAAGAGTACCATGCAAAATAGTGGGGTTATGATCGTGGCCGAAGCAATGCACTTCTCTAGTTCAAAGGACATAAAACCCCTTAAAGCACCGAGACCTTACTTTGGATATATTGAAGATATTTGGGTGCTCGATTACACTAAGCTTACGGTGCCGGTTTTTAAATGTAAGTGGGTTGATAGTAACGGTGGTGTACAAACCGACGAATTGGGGTTCACATTGGTAGACCTCAACAAGTTAGGTCATATAAATGAGCCTTTCATAATGGCTTCCCAAGCAAAACAAGTGTTCTACATCACTGATCCTTCTAACAAAAGGTTGTTCGCGGTTCTCCAAGGAAAAAGCATGTATAATGGTAGTGATGAAAAATCAAGATTCAAATCTTGATATTCCTGAGACTCCTTCTTTTTCAACAAACATGCCTACTATAATTGAGGAGACATAGGTGGACGATGTACATGCCACTCGTGATGATCATCATGAAGGGATATTGATATAGGTTGTTTAAACTTAGTATACATTTATTTTTATTTATACTTCTGTATTTATTTTGAGTTATAACCTATGTTAATAAATATATATTGTTTCTGAACAGGCATACATATGGATCAGTCGGATAGCCCACATGCACGGGAGGACACTGTGGGGCCTACGCAGGACCCGATCGCGCCTACGCCTGATTCTAGTGTAAGTTTACATGTTATATACTATCTTTAGTCCTTCTTTTTAATGTAAGTTTATAATGTTACAACCCTCTATTTTGTTGGTAAGGCGGTAGTTTTGTTTTTAGACATTAGAGACTAAAATTTATATATATATATATATATATATATATATATATATATATATATATATATATATATACTTGTAGATATATAGTTATGTTTTTCCTATACATGGGTTTTGGTTTTAAGTCCCCCCATTGTTCCTTTGTATATTTCTTTTCTTATTGTTAATATTGAAATTTAAGGGTAGTGTTTGCAATTCTGTAATGTGTGTGATATTCTGTGTTACTGGGATATTTACTGAATGCAGGGAGAGCTTATGGGAGTGATATTTTAAAACTGAATTTAAAAAACAAATCTATTAACGTCAATTGTATCAAAAAACTGACGTTAATAGTATTTTATAAAATATACAGTACACTATTAACGTCAGTTGTATTAGGAAACTGACGTTAAAAATAAAACATTTAACGTCAGTTCTTTAACACAACTGACATTAGTTTGAACAATATTAACGTCAGTTGTGTTAAAGAACTGACGTTAATTGTTTTATATTTAACGTCAGTTGTTTAAACAACTGACATTAAAATATTAACTATTAACGTCAGCTGTATTTACGTCAGACAATATTGTGACGTATAAAATCAATTTTAACTGACGTAAAAAGCACTTATTGCACTAGTGAAATTGTTATTTACGGGGGGCTCGAGGGAAAAGCGTTGGTAAAAGTTCTGTGAAGTTGGCAGACTGGGATGGTAGGATAGGTACTTGTGAGGTGGATAGGTCCTCTGCACCTGTACGAATTTGGCAGAGAGTCAGCAGGGAAAGGGTGGACTTAGCTAACGATTGGGAAGCATCTGGCAGTGGGAAATGTTTAAAGAGTGGGAGGGGATTCCATACAAGATCTAATCCTGATGGGCTTTCCAAAGCTATTAAAATTAATGTTGGGCCTCTAAAGAAGTTGGGTGGAGTTAATGATGCCAATGTCGACCCGGCAATTGCTCTGGGAGGCGCTGGATCTATTTCTAACAACGTTAGGCCAATTGAGGATGAGGAAGCATTTTTAGGTGGAGTTGGGCCGGTGATCTCCAAAGCACCTTTTGGGCCATTAGCTAATAACGTGGTGGGTACTACAAGGAGATCCAAAGACCGCAAATCAGCTTCTAAAAGTGGTTATGGGGCCGCAATCATGATGGACTTTAGCGATGAAATTATGAACAAGAAATGGAAGGTGCCTCCCTTGGGGCCTTTTGAACTAGCGTATAAAGTTAAGAAACAGAGGCAATACAAGGCAAGATGCCTTTATGGGCGAAAAGGATCGAGTAGAAGTGAGGGTTCATCCGAGGATGCAATCTCTTCTGCAAGTTTTGTACCTGATTCTCAGTGTTCGTCTCCGGTTATCAACCGACCGAATTTGAATATGGCAGAACCTACAACAAATTTGGGTTTGGGTTTGGTAAGTGCGATCGCTGATCAAACTGTGGAAAGTGACTGTGATGTCATCGCAAATCAAACTCCAGCTCGGCACCAGTAATGAAGAACGTAGATTTAAAATTTGCTCGTGAGACAAAAACTTCAAGGGGTGGAGCAACTATCATCAGAAAGACAGGTATTTCTCCATCTAAAAGTGCTTCTAGAACTGGTATCAAAAACAGAATTGATGGTAAAAGCCTAAGTAATGCAGAGAAAATTTGGGCTTTTTGTAAGGACCTAGGAATCTCCTATTTTGGGAAAGATGAGACTATGGTGAAACCTGTAGAGGAGTTGGAAGCTATGGATAAAGCTTCCAAGGATAGTGTTGGTGTGAATTTGGGTGTCCCATGAAGATTGTCTCATTTAATATCAGAGGGTTAGGGGGTCGATAAAAAAAGTAAAAAATAAGGTCTCTAATTAAAGATGTGGAAGCTGATTTTGTACCAATCCAGGAATCAAAGATGTCTGTAGTTGATAAAGGGCTCTGTCAATATTTATGGGGTAGTGAAGAGGTAGACTGGTGTTCATTTCGGCTGAAGGTAGTGCAGGTGGTCTAATAAGCATGTGGAATTCAAAATTGTTCTCAATGAAATTTTATTTCTCTGGTATTGGATTCTTGGGGGTTTATGGTGTTTGTATTAATGGTGAAACGACTTGTACTATAGTAAATGTTTATTCTTCATGTGTTCTCTTAACAAAAAAACAGATGTGGAGAGACATTATCATGTCGAAGAATGGTTTTGGAGGGGAGGTATGGTGTATAGCGGGTGACTTTAATGCTGTTAAATGTAGCAATGAAATGAGAGGGTCAAGGGGATATTACCAGGCGGGAGAGCACATTTTATTTCAGGAGTTTATTGATGATCTGCATCTAATTGATTTTCTAGTACTAGGTAACCGCCTTTCTTGGTTCAAGCCGGACGGTTCAGCAGTGAGCAGATTGGACAGGTTCTTGGTCTCTGATGGCTGGATTAATTTGTGGGGTACTATAGCCCAATGGATTGGCAGGAGGGACGTATCAGATCACTGCCCAATCATGCTCAAGGGTGAGTGCTTAAACTGGGGTCCGAATCCATTTAGGTTTAATAACTGTTGGATGCAACATAATGATTTCATACCGTTTATGGAAGAAGCTCTGTCAGAGATTCAAGTACAAGGTTGGAAGGTTTATGGTTTCAAAGAAAAACTAAGGCAACATAAAGAGAGATTGAAGTTTTGGAATGTGGAGGTCTTTGCCAACCTGGAGACACATATAAAGTTGCTGGTTGATAAACTAAACGAATCAGATTCAATAGCTGGTGTGAGAGATCTTAATGAAGAGGAAGCTGCCAATAGGAGGGCCATATCAGAGAAATTGTGGTCTGTTCAGAGGAGACAAGACAGCCTTATGTACCAAAAATCCAGAATCAGGTGGCTGAGGGAGGGTGACTCAAATACTTCTTTCTTTCACTTCACTGTCAACCATAGGAGGAGAAAGAATAACATACTGGCTCTCTTGTCAGGAGGGTGCTGGGTTGAAGGAGTGCAAAGTGTGAAGGAATTGGTTAAAAACCACTTCCAATCTTTCTTTATAGCTCATAATTCAAGTAGACCGAGACTTGATGGCTTATTATTTAAAAAGATCTCCCGGGAAGATAATTCTTACTTGATTGCCCCTTTCTCTTTGGAGGAAATTAAGGAAGCTGTTTGGAGTTGTGATGGCGACAGGAGCCCGGGGCCGGATGGTTTCTCCTTCACATTCTTCAAGAAAATTTGCTCATATTTAAAGGAAGACATTCGAATTTTGGTTAACGAGTTCCAATCGAACTCATCTCTTTCGAAAGGGGTATGCTCATCTTTTGTGACATTGATCCCGAAAAGGGATAATCCACAAGAAATTATTGATTTTAGGCCCATTTCTCTTATTGGTAGCATACATAAACTCATTTCTAAGCTTCTAGTTGAACGGCTCAAGAAGGTGGTTGGGCCTCTGATTTCTCCCTCCCAACACTACAAAAAAAAACCTATTTAGCGACCGAAGATTTCGGTCGCTAAACATGATAATTCGGTTGCTATACTGTATAGAGACCGAATTAGCGACCGAATTAAAGGGGTAGCAGAAACCCTGGTGGCTAAATGTTTAGCGACCGAACTTATATTTCGGTCGCAAATTTGCGACCGATATTTCGGTCACAAAATTATATATTTCGGTCGCCGTATAGTTGGTTGCATGCTCAGCTAACCTAATTTGGTGACCGACATTCGGTCTCTATTTCGGTCGCAAATTTTGAATTTTTTTTTATAAAAATTTTCCTGTAACTGAATCCTACCGACCAAATTTTGTTTTTCAACTATTACCCCATTATAAACAAAATAGACCAATATTTTTTTTGAATAAATAGAAAACATAAATATGATGTACTAACGATCCGAAACACCACAGTCAATATGATCAAGAAAACATAAACATTAATTAACGCAAGTTTAATAATTGTTTATACAAAAAAGTTTAATAAGTACTAATTAACGATCAAAACATAAAAATACACCACAGTCAATAAGTACTAATCAAAATATCAAAACTCATCAATCTTCCAAAGGGATGAACATGTAGAAGCGAGAACCCCCAAGGTACTTAAACTTTGCCAATGCACCAGTGGACAACAAATACAACTCCCTGATACCATTTGTATCTGTTGCAAAATATGGGCGATCCTCATGGATTACTATATTCCCATTGAACATATTTCCGCTTTTGTCTTCAATAGTCACAACACGCGGTATTTCTTATCCCCAACGACGGTAGAATGATCGCGGGATTGAAATCAAATCCTGCAAATACACAAGAACAATTTAGTAAATGATTAGTTTATGCCTTAACCATCATTACGTGAATCCGATCGTTATTCTTAAGTTGATGAGATATTGTACCTGGTCTATATGGATGGCTGTCTCAAAACATTTAGTCGGATCCATTT
Source organism: Sophora flavescens (assembly GCA_030762895.1). Classification (NCBI taxonomy): domain Eukaryota; kingdom Viridiplantae; phylum Streptophyta; class Magnoliopsida; order Fabales; family Fabaceae; genus Sophora; species Sophora flavescens. Next base: position 145,434,819 of record CM061065.1, read on the forward strand.
TCTGATAAAACGATAAGGAAAACAAGTCATATGTCTAAACTTCATCAAGTGATAATAAGAAAAGATGGAAAGATCCATGTAGCATACTAGCATGTTAAAATAGAACAAAGAAATGCAACTTCACATGCAACTTTACAGATTAGCAAACATAGTAGTTTTCAGGAAAGCAGATGCTTTTACGTCGTTTTGAAGGATGGTCATAGAGAGGACTTTTCCTACCGGAAGTGCCTAGATAACCTAGTAAGGATGGTCATCAACAACTATTTCTGGAAAGCTCCATTTCCTAGTGAAACAAATGAGTAGAAAACCAGAGTTGCTTTCATAATATTGTGTACAGAGCTGCTTTCTAATGTGAATAATGTTTTAATGATGACGGCACGTCATGCATGTGCCTGGCATACTGTGCCTAGCCCTTCATTTTATCTAACCCTATACTTAATCCTTCATTATCTAAGAGACTCGCTTTTGTTGGCTTCAAGAAGAGACTTTCTTAAGCTCATGGACTTTAAATTAGTAAATGAATATTAACAACAACAAAGTCATGCCATTTACGAACTAATAACACTTTATCAATTCATTCCAATGCTTACAATGTAAATATATACAAATATGATTCCATAATCATTTCCAAACAAGTTATCAATAAATACATATCAAATTATTCTAATTACATTGATTCATTGTTATTGAAAGGTTTTTATTTTAAAGAGAATAAACTATTCTTCATAGCAATCCAAATGTATGAACATGCTCAGATATAAGTACTAGCCTTCAATAAATTTACATCATCGAACAGAAAAGAAATAAGTAGAATTACCAAATGAATCCGATTCAAAATGAGTGAAAAGCTCTCTTGGAATTACAGGCTACAATAATGTTTTTAGATCATTTCATACTCCAACAAAGAATATTTTTTTGTTTACAAAGAAGTGAACAAGAACTTGAAATCCCTAAAACCCTCTTTTGAAATTTCTAAAACAGATTCAGACAAGAACCAACAAATTCATGGATTCCAAACGAATCAAAATACAATACAATCAGACTGCATACACGTAAAATACAATATGAAATTATTCACATCAAGTAAACAACTGCATCACAGAGGCTTTAGATCATACTATTGTGAGATATTCCCTGAGGCAATATAACAGAACAATGAACAACCTTCAAAGACATAAATTCAGCCAAGATATGGAAAGATAAACAGACCAGAAATTACAAGTGCCATATTTAATAGAAAACACATCATTAACACAGGGACAATCTTGTTACTGGACATGTTAAACTAGAATGGTCTTCAAACAACTACCTCAGTATTGGTAATTTGTTTGAACTATAGCCATGAACTATCCATGTTTGAAATTGTAGACACCTAGCACAAAACAAATTGAAAATCCATAGCACACATCCTCACTAACCAATTTAGATGCATTTCACAAAGCATAACTGAATCTAAATCAAAGACTAAGATGCTGAAATGGAAGGTAATTTCACAGCTAAATCAACAAGAAGCAAACCAGAAGGGTTCTCAGATTAAATTTGAAACATTAAATTGGTACAGTTACACTAATCCTAGTTCTCACTGTTATCTTTATCTCATCAGTTAAATATGCTAATGGATTCAAGTTTAATTTCACGGTCAATGCAGGTGGGTGATTTGAGGCTTTAAAGTTTAAATTATACAACACGTCAATAATCAACAAAAAACCAAAACCTGTTTATGTTTCGCAGTCTCACAGGCAACAATGGCATTCTGTGGCTCAAGTAAACATCAATTCTAATCTCACAGTCTTGACTTTTGATATTTCAATGCATTCAAAAAAAAAGTTACAAAAACAGATTTCTCGTGCTTTCTCAATGAGAGCTTCCTAATCCTAATAGGAGTGATTAAATAATGACACATGAAAACAAATGATCATCACAACTCACAACTCACATGAAATACACAAGTAGCTCTTCTCAGTAGTAAGCAATAAAGCAATGAAATACATACAATCCACAAAATTTTTGAAATGAAACAATGAAGCAAAATAAAAAATGATACATAGAGAGTCCATGGTTACCTCAAGGCAGAGCAGGGAATGCACAAAATGAGGAGAGAAGAGGGTAGGAGGAGCTCTGCGCGTGGTGACCGGAGGGCTGCGTGTTGGTAGCCAGAGTATTGGTCGAAGCACTGAAACGGAGGGGGGGGGGGGGGAATTAAAAAGAGAGCAGGAAGAGGGGAAAGGAAGAGAGGAGAGGAAGAGGGGAGGAAGAGATGGAAGAAGAGGAGGAGGAGGACGGAGGCTTACCGGAGATGGCGGTGGTGGCGATGGTGACTAGCGGCCTGACGACGCGAGGGAGAGAAAAGGGGTGAGGGTGGAAGAGATTGCAGAAATGAGGAAGAAGGGAAAGATTTCACGATTTTAGGGATTTATAATTTGGTGACCGAAATAATCGGTCGCTAAATCGGTCGCCAATCACTTAAATACAAAATCGGTCGCTATATTCAGTCGCGGGATGAGTTAATTGAAATTTGAATTCATAAATTTAGCGACGGATTTTTAAATCGGTCGCTAACACGCGCGGTTTTAATTTTTTTACGTGCCGTTTAGCGACCGAATTAATATCGGTCGCAAATGTAAATAAAATTTAACCATTGCATTTAATTCGGTCGCCATTTCGGTCGCTAAGAAGACATAAAATTTCTGACTTTTAAGTTCTTTTATTTAGCGACTGAAATAGCGACCGATAACCCTGCTACGCTCTATTTCGGTCGCTATTTTGGTCGCAGTATTAACTCTAATCAGTCTTTCATGTAGATCCTACAATCGGTCGCCATTTCGGTCGCAAATAGCAACCGAAAAATTTGGTCACTATTTTCGGTCACTAAACAACCTTTTTTTTTTTGTAGTGCAATCCGCCTTTATTTCGAATAGACAAATGTTAGATGGGGTGTTAACAATGAATGAGCTTGTGGATTTGGCGAACAAAAAAGGAAGGAGTGTGTCATTCTTAAGGTGGGTTTCAAAAAGGCATATGATTATGTTGACTGGGACTACCTAAAATACATGTTGAGAAGAATGGGTTTTTGTGAGAAATGAATGGGTTGGTTGGATGCGTGTGTTTTCTCCAGGCAGGTTTCGGTTCTCGTTAATGGTAGCCCAACTGAGGAAGTCAAACTACAAAAGGGCTTGAGGCAGTGAGATCCTCTAGCTCCTTTCATTTTCCTCGTTGTGACCGAAGGCCTTAGTGGCCTAATAGCGAGGGTAGTTGATGATGGCTATTTCTCTGGTTTTGATGTTGATCAATCTTGCAACATCTCTCATTTACAGTATGCAGACGACACCTTGCTAGTGGGGAAAGCTACTTCAGACAACATTGGCGCACTAAAGGCGGTCCTTAGAGGCTTTGAATTGGTTTCGGGCCTTAAGGTCAATTTTCATAAAAGTTGTATTTTTGGTTTGAATGTGAGTGAAGACTTCCTATAGGCTGCTTCCTCTTTCTTATGTTGCAAAGTGGGATCATTGCCTTTCATTTATCTTGGTCTCCCGATCGGGGCCATCACGAGGAAAGCTTCTACTTGGAATCCGGTAGTGGACTTAATGAGGAGAAGATTGGCAAGATGGAAGGGGAGACATCTATCGTTGGGGGGTAGGATATGTTAAGAGTATAAATATTTTTGTTAGAATTTGTTATGAGTTGTTAATAGTTTGTTAGGGAGTTAGTTAGATAGCTCTATAAATAGAGTCTCATGTATCTCATTTCTTAATCTTTTTCAATCAATCAATATGTTACCACATGAGTATACATATGCTCTCTATCTCTCCTATGAGTATGATCTCTATCCCTCACATCCATGGATTCTTCACATGGTATCAGAGCGATACCCTGAGGAGGCTTCCAGTGATGATTCGGATAGTGAGGAAGAGGAGGCATCTGAATCTGATTCAGACTGTGAAGAAGATCTTCCGGATTCTCTGCCACAGCAAGAACCGAGCCTCACTGACGTTCTTGAATCTGCAAAAACGGAGAACAAACACTACCAATTCGTCTTCGGCAGCTTCGAAAACTCAGGGAACTCAGATCATCATACAATGTCCGTGACTCCGATGATTCTGATCAAGCCAACAATGGATGGATCTACCATCAAGATTGGAGAAATCACCTGCATCAAGAATTGTTTCTGCAACACAGAGGAGGAGGAACAAGCTCCGAACCCTCCACAGCTAGCACAATCACCGCCAAAACATCAAGAATCACCACCGGAGTCTCCGCTGCATCAAGAATCACCACCAGTCTCTCCAAAGAAGCCACAGCCACCGCTAGTTCTCAACATCTCTGGTCTGGAATCAACAACCACAGATCAACAGCAAAGATCCAAGGAAACTACGATTTGCTTCGCTGTGCAAGAGAAGCTTTAGTGCATCACAACTTCGTTGGTTCGGTCTGAGAAATTCATCGAGCAAGAGCAACGTTATCGGGGCTTGAAGCTCTGCCAACGTCTCTCCAACAGCGATGCTACCTACCTCGACGGAGTCATCTCACAGTTGCAGATCGCATCGAGGCTTCGCTCCATCCTCTGTGACGTCTTCGTCGATCCACTCATCGACGAGTCATTCGGCAAGATTATCACTCCTTCCATCTCCAACGGCGACAGATTCGGTGTTTCGAGGTTTCGTGTCGATTTCGTCTTCCCCGCACTTGATCTGGTTCATCTTCCATGGTTTGATCCCGAGCAGTTCGATTCGACAACCACCGTGTCGTTGCCGGAGAAGACGGCGGAGCGCACTATCACTGTGTTATCAACGCTTCCAAAACGCTCCGCGTTTGTCTTCGATCCAGGCGGAAATCGCCGCCGTTGGCCGTGGAAGCTAGCTGTTGACAAAAGTACACCTTGCGCACCACCACGCCTCCGAGTTTCTTTTGCGCCTACTCTTACTCCTGTCGCCGGCGACAGAATCTTTGGCCTTTTCTCCCCTTGCGGTTCCATCCTCCTCCAGAAGCTTCTATGGAGGCCTTGGGATAGAGGAAAGTCGGGTTTGGAAATCTGGATTGGTGGAAGGGGATTGCCCTGGCTCACAATTGGGCTAGGCTTCCTCAGCTGGTCTTTTTTTTTTTTTCTTTACTTTTTTCTTTTGGGCTTATATGTGTATCATTTTGTTTTTCTTTACTGTTCTTCCATATTATATCTTGATTGTAATTCAAGCTGATTGTGGTAATACCACTTATCAGCTTGAGGGGGGCTGTTAAGAGTATAAATATTTTTGTTAGAATTTGTTATGAGTTGTTAATAGTTTGTTAGGGAGTTAGTTAGATAGCTCTATAAATAGAGTCTCATGTATCTCATTTCTTAATCTTTTTCAATCAATCAATATGTTACCACATGAGTATACATATGCTCTCTATCTCTCCTATGAGTATGATCTCTATCCCTCACATCCATGGATTCTTCACAATTTGTTTGGTGAGCTTGTGATCTATAGGTTGAACACTTACCTATCTCCTCCAATGTAAATGTTACTACCGTATACGGGTTTGAGTATCCCTAGTACTCTCTTCTATATTATTTTGCTTATCAAAAAAAAAAATAGGGACCAAAATATTACTTTAACAATTTTTATGTATTTTTGAAATGTCAATATGTAAAAAAAATGTGATTGTTAAAAATTAATATTTTAATTGATATGTAGTATTATTATAAAGATTTTTTACATTGACGATCAATTATAAATTAATATATTATTAAAAATATTTGAATCTTATCATAGTTATTTTATAGGATGATTTGTGATTTGTTTATCGTGTAAAAAAAACTTTACATCAATCAACCGTATATATGTATATATAAAAAATAACTAATATATATATATGCAAAATTTGATCGGAAAAATGATGTTTTAAATAACGGAATTCTGATAAACATCTAATGGGAGTTGAGGTCCTTGTCATGGAATGAAATAAAAAGACAATTAAAGGTTCTGAACAAATGGAGTCTTATCAAAATTTGTGGAGCCGTTTCAAACCATTTGTATCTATTTCACTCCATACATAACAAGACAGAGGAGATTATCATATAAAAGACATATAAGAAGATCCTTTCTGGTGTATTATATTTTGACCGTTTGAAAGGGAAAGAAAGAAAGAAAGAAAAAACCCAAAGGAACAAAAACAACGGAAGAGACTAGATGCTAACTCAGGTGTTTTGTTACATAAAGAAAAAAACTAGAACTGGGTTTTTTTGACCTGCATAGTGTGATTTATATAGGAAATTATTAAAATGGTATAAGTTGAAAAGAAATTACATAGGTGGAGTAAATCGTACCGTGTACGACTTCACTTTTTGAGTTTTATAATAAAATAAGGGAAGTCGTACTTGTCATGCACGACTCCTTTTTTTTACGACTTCTCTTATTTTATTATAAATCCCAAAAAGTGAAGTCGTACACGGTATATACGACTACGAAGTCGTATATGCCATGTACGACTTACCCCATGCATCCAGATAATTTCTTTTAAACTTACACCATTTTGGTAATTTCCAATATAAATTACACTATGTAGTTCAAAAAGCCCTAGAACTGAATCAACGGTTTACAGTTGAATTAATTGTTCTATGATACACAAAGACTCAATAGTCTTTTTTATACAAAGATGATAAGTAATTAACCAAATATAAATAACAGACACTAACTGCTCAACTAACTATTAACTGCATAACAATATATGGTAACACCCTCCATCAAGTTGGACTATGGATATCATGAGTCCCAACTTGGAAATACATATTTGAAAATGAGAGGGAAACAATGGTTTGGTGAAAACATCTATGAGTTGATTAATAGAAGAAATGGGGAGCAAATGAACTAAACTTGTGTTGATCTTCTCGCATATGATATGCGAGTATATTTTGTTCTTCCGTGAAAAGTCGAATTATGAGCAAGGTGGATGGCAGATTGATTGTCACAATAGAGAGAACCAAAATACTGACAAGGAGCTTGAAGATCTATAAACAAACAAGAGGCCACTATATTTCACAAGTAACATAAACTAATGCCCTATATTCGGCTTCATCGGAGGTTTTTAAGACAATAGTTTGCTTCTTAGACTTCCAAACAATTAGAGAAGGCCTAATAAGGACACAAAAACCTGTAATGGATCTTCTGGTTTCTAAAGCAGGAAGCCCAATCAGAATCAGCAAAGGCTCAAGATCAGATTTAGTAAGGAAGAAAAGGCATTTGGTAGATGATGATTTTAGGTATCTAAGGATCTGGGTTGAGGCTTGGTAATGGTGGTCCATAGTCTTGCCAATATACTGGCTATGCTAGTTGCTGTACTGAAAAGTAAATATATGAGCTGGTATTTGTGAGGTAAAACAGCTTGCCAATGAGCTTCTTATAGGAGGATTCATCTGAGTAAGGAGAACCCTCATCAGATTTGTGCTTCGTGGATGGATCCATTAGAGTTGCTACAGACTTATAGGCCAAAAAACTGGCATTGAAGAGAAACTCTAATGTATATTTTCTTTGGTTAATAATGATTCCAGATCTAGATCTTGAAACCTCAAAGCCAAGGAAAAACCGAAGCTGGCCAAGGTCTTTTATTTTAAATTGATCATAAAAAAATGTTCGACAACATTTTGTTCTGACCTAGCTAGAGATCAGTACACGGATAATTTGTATATTGGTAACTAGATTGTTTGCCTTTCTCTATTGCTTAACTTCCCTTTTATAATCGGTCTCAGTATCATTATGCTAACTAAACCCAAGTGTAACCCCTGCCGTCCGAGGAGTAGATCATCGTCCAAGTATTAAGGCCGTCAACTACTATTAGATGCATATGTAGCACTCAGCCAATCCATATGGTTAATTTTTATTGAGTCTCTAGCCTCTCCATCTCTACATGTATAGTCGGACCCGACTCATTTACCAAATCCATAAAATAACACATCTATATGTTGAAGATTGTTGCCTACCAAAACAAGATCATCCACATAAATTAGGATCGAAATAAATGTTTAATGTGTAACTTCTTCTTTTTTTTCAATAGTACTTTTTATTAAAAAAAAATTATTACACTTTATTACTATATTTTTTAAGATAAATTTTCACCTTTAAAATAACATAAATCTTTTTTATATAAACTAAACATATATTATAAGTAAAATGACAAATAAATATTACCAAGAAATGTTTTCAATCCTCGAAGAAGAAAATAATAAAAAATAGAAGAAAATATCAATACAACTAAAAAAATTATATTAGTATACTTACCAACTCTTTAGAAAAAGAAATAAAGTTAAAAGTAAGGAAAAAATAAACTAAGCCAATGAATAAACCTATAAAATATAAGGCTATGTTTGGAAGTTTTTATGGGGATGGAGTGAAGTGGTTAGTAATGAAGCGGAGTGAAAAGGTAAAAGTGTCACACTCCTTTATTTGGAAGTTTAATGAGGGATATAGAAGAAAATCCCAAACCCCCCAATTTGGAAGGTATAAAAATGAGGGTTTTGGATGGAGTTTAGTGGTTTGAGTTACCATCCTAAACCATCCAACTCCATTAATGAAAAAATTCTAAAACAATCGGTTAATGGATTTATACCACTTCACTCCATTACTAATCATCCTACCAAATATAGCCTAAGGGAAAATGCCACCATGCAACACGGTCCGGTTAGAAAAATATATACATTTTTCTAATGATTTCTTTAGTGAAATAAGATAACCTTTTTAATTAAGTAAAGTCAACCCATGTTTTAATATTTTATTATAAAATTATTTAATGATAATGTTATATATATATATATATATATATATATATATATATATATGAAATTTATGAAAACTAGTGTTATAAGAATACTGGTTTAGGAACTAATAAAAAAATCTTATTGGAAAATTGTGTGTTCAATATTTTAAGAAGTGTTATTTTAATTTTTCAATAAAAACTTGTTTTTATTGAATTCCTTAACCAATAACCTAATGAAAAATAAGTTACTGATCAGTAAGACTCTTATAAAAAACAGTGGAGGGAGAACCATTACTCCCCTGGTTCTGAACTAAGTTGTGATGGTGTTTACATTTTTTTTTTTTTTAAGCAAAAATTATATATGATTGAGTACATGGGATACCCAAACCCATATACAAAGAACCAATATTTATGTTTACATAACAAAAATCACAGCTAAAGATAATACATCAACCTAAAGCCAAAGAGAACAATAAGGTTGGGATATAGCTATAGCCACCACCCACCAAAAATGATGTTCCACAACATGAACCCCCTGTGACTAATCAAGAACAGAAGAATAGCCTAAGCACCAAAATCAAATGTGCCAAAGTCCATGTATCATAATCTGTAAAATTGAGTTCCTAACATATAGCAAGTTAAATAACCAACCACAGCAACAAGTAGCAGATCGTTGTACACCTATTAAGAATAAATTAAGCTCCCATAAAATCCTCCAAGTCAGTTGGCCCGCACCATTTAGAAACTACCCAACTCTGCACCTGTACTGCAAATTTGTTTAACTTACAGCAACACAAAAATTACATCCGCCCTCACCTGAAGCCCCAATGACCTGATTCAGCATCTTGTAGCCTTTATACATTATAAAGGGTTCATACACCAATCCGAAAAAGAATTAAATGTTCCACTTGAAACCGAAATAACCAAGTGGATCAAACGGATCATATCAGCAGCAGATTGCCTGAAAATAATATCATTTCTTTGCAGCCATAATGACCAAATAACCAAGTGCCAAATTAAGTAGCCCCTCTGTTTGCATTTTCGACCCTGAAATAGTCCACCATGCTACATATACAAGTCTGCAAGGTTAAAAGGCATAAACAGTTCTTGACCAAACCATCCATAGATCTTCACCCAAACTTGTGTAGCAAATGTGCATGATAAAAATAAATGATACGCAGTTTCTAAAGATTCTGCACAGAAAACACACTGCATATTTTGTTCTCCAAGATTGATGTTTCTAGAAGCCAAATTAGATTTTGTTGGTAAGCTATCTAGGATCACTTGCTAAGAAAAGGCAAGAACCTTAGTAGGCGCCTTAGTCCTCCAGAAATATTTGAAAAAGGAAGCATTCGATGCCTCCTAGGAAACAGAGGAGCTACGCTCGGATTGAATCAACCTGTAAGCCGAGAAAGAAGTGAAAGCCTTCGACTCATCAACAATCCAAATCCACTCATCATCACTATTGCTGGACAAATGAATCGATAGAAGTAAATTGTTTACCTCTTGTGAAATAGCCTCTTCCCAACTAAAGAAACCCATTCTCCAACCTAGTTTCCACCTCCAACATATATCCTGCCACTCACCAAGTTCTTCAATTACTTTGCCTGTATCCTCTGACATACTATAAAGCCTTGGGAATGTTTCCTTTAGACTCAAATTACCCACCCATACATCTTCCCAAAATTTAATTTTATTCCCTCTATGCAACTTTCTCCTCAAACCTAACTTAAACTAATCCTCCATTGCTTCATAATTCCCTATATTGCAAATCATCTTCCACCAATGTGATGTTACTCTCACCAAATTCTTATCCCTAGGGGAAAAGGATAGTTCACCATCACTATTGCCGTATCTAGAAACTACAACCTCCCTCCATAAACCTACTTCCTCTTTTAACAACCGCCATCTCCATTTTACCAAAAGAGAAAGGTTGAACCACTCTAGGTTTTTGACCCCAAGCCCTCCCTCCTTTTTAGGCCTACAAATCAACTCCCACCTTACCCATGCAATCTTCCTCTTTTCCTCTCCCCCACCCCACAAGAAATCCCTTTGTAATCTAACTAAAACTTTCAACACCTTCCTAGGCAATCTTAAAAAGGATAAAAAATAAATCGGGAGACTATTTAAAACCGAGTTGATGAGAGTGATCCGACCACCTAAAGATAGGTGCTTACCCTTCCATGAAGCCAAACGACTTTCCATTAAATCTACTACCGCTTGCCAGGTCGAACTTCTTCTAAGATTAGCCCCAACCAGAAGTCCCAGATATTTAAAAGGAAGAGTTCCTCTTTTACAATTGAGAAACCGAGAGGCTGCACAGACAAATGACTCTTCCACATTCAAAGTAATCAAGCTGCACTTCTTGAAATTAACCTTAAGACCGGAACAAAGTTCGAAGCACCTCAAAATCGTTTTCAAAACCCATAAATTCTCCCAACATGCCTCCCCCACAAACAAATTATCATCCGCATACTGTAGAATCGACACCTCTGCCCCACCTTATGTTGGGTATCTTTCACACAGATAAAGGATCGTAAGAACATAAGAAAAATACACGACAGAAAAATAATAGAGAACACAAGAATTTAACGTGGTTCGGCACCTCTTGCCTACGTCCACGGAAACACTCCAATAAAGTGTATTCACTATCTCAAATATGTGATTACAATATTTGTAACCCACCCCACTTTTTGTGTATCACTCTACAAACTCAAGTACCACACTCAAGTTACAAGAAATGAAAACACTCACTCACACAAGAGACTTTCTCTACAAGTGATCACTCACACACTTGCTCTCTCTTGCTTTGGTTGGGATGCTTCTACTCTTCCTCACATGACCCATTTATATAGTGAAGGGACATGGCTTCCATTCATGAATGTGACTAGTGGACATTAATTGTCTCACCTTCCCAACTAATATCTCTTTATGATTGTGGAGTCTCCAAGAGTCAAGATACATCCCCCCACCACATGAAATGTATCTCTTAAATTCCCACTTACTTGCATTTATTTGGTAATTTGAATTGCTATTCCAACACCTTAAACCCTTTGTATTTCCTTTGTGAAACTGCATTCCTCATAAGACCACTTAGACCTTCTGCAACCATTAAAAACAAGAAGGGAGCTAGTGGATCTCCTTGTTTTAAACCTCTCTTGATTGCAAATTCTTCAGTAGGGCACCCATTCACGAGTACAGAACAATCACCTGAGAAAATACAACCTCTGATCTAAGCCTTCCATTGTTCACCAAATCCAAGTCTTCCTAGCATATATTCCAGAAAATTCCAATTAACTGAATCGTGGGCCTTCTCAAAGTCCACCTTTAGGATCATGCACTGCTTCCTAGACTTTTTGGCATAGTCTACTACTTCATTAATAATGACTACTCCATCAAAAATATTCATTTTCTGAAGGAATGCAGATTGGTTATTGGAAATAATCAGTTTCAACACCGATCTCAACCTTGAAGCCAATAATTTAGACACTATCTTATAAAGACACCCCAGAAGGGAGATTGGTCTAAAATTATCAATACTATGAGGATTGTTTACCTTCGGAATCAATGCAACAAAATAGGTGAGCAAACCTTTCGGAAGGCTCGCATGTTCATAGAATTCCAACATCATCCCCTAAACGTCATTCTTGATCAACTCCCAGAATCTCTTAACAAAATTAAAGTTATAACCATCGGGCCCCAAGCTATTATTTCCATCAAAACTCTGTCCTACCATCTCCACCTCTTCCATAGAGAAGTTATTTGAAATAGACAGCAAGTCTCCCTCACCCAATTCTCCTATACAATTCTCTAATGGTGCCTTTGGATGAGGTATTTGTAGAGGGTGAAGTATTTTAAGAGGGTAATTAAAATACTTCACTCTAAAATACTTTGTTTGGATATTAAATATGAATGATTTTAGAAATCAAGGGATTTTATGGGGGTATTTTGTTTAAGATAAATTTGAGGAATTTGAAATACCTCCTAAAGGGGTGGTATCTTGAAATTCCCTCTCCTTACTCATGTGCCACCTACCACCGACGACGGCCCCCAGACTCATGGTGGGGGGGGGCGTCGGTCCACGGACACACAGTGGGGGCGCCACCCGGTGGGAGGGGCGCTGTCCCACGGACACCCGATGGGGGGGCACCGGCCCCCGGACACCCAGTGCGGGGGAACCGATCCCCGCACACCCGGTTGGGGGGCGTTGGCCCCCTGACACCCGATGGAGGGGCGTCGGCCCCCGTCCCCAGGACACTCGGTGGGGTGGGGGGGCGCCGGCCCCTGGTCCCCGGACACCTGATGCAGGGGCGCCGGCTCCCGGATTTTTTAAATGAATATTAAAAAAAATTAATTGAAGGTAATTGAAATGCTTTATCCAAACAAAGAATTTAAAATACAAGGTATTTGAATTACCCTATCCAAATAAAGTATTTTCAAAATGAAAGTAATTCAATTGAAATAATTGAATTACCTTGTATTTCAAATTCCTTGAAATTTTGAAATATCTCATCCAAACACACTAATTGATTGCATTGGCCCCCAAAAAGCCCACTGGATAAACCACGTACTAGGGCTTGTGAAAATTTAGAATTAAATAAAGTAGTTGAGTTGCCCATTGTGGAAGTTGTACAATCAAGAATTGTGAATTTTGTTAATCTGCTTAAAAATCTCATATTGGTGGCGATTAGAAAACAATCCTACTCTGATGCACGTGGGACAAAGATTATTTGTCCCACTTTCCTATTACATTTCATATCCCCCACCAATGATAATTTGTCACTTAATAAAATAAAATTGTAACTCATTAACACTTATGCACATTCTCAGCTTTTGATTGATATGTGATAAAGAGGCACCTTTTTCAGAAAATAGTATAAATTTATTGACAATTGGTACATTTGATATTTAGAAGTGTGAGAAACTTAGATTTTTTAACAAAAACTTGTTTCTTATGTATTCCTTAAACAGTGCCCTAAGGGAACTCTACACTCGTTAGCGAGACCCTTAATTAATTTCGGTCACAGCCCACCCTCTTTCTTGATTAGTATACAGAATTTATATTGGAATGAAAGAATGTGCAATGAAAATATATCAATTAAGGGCCCAAACTTTTTATTAATTAAAGAAAATAAAGGAGTCCAAATATCCATGCACTTCTGACACACGAAAACTTTAGCGTACTTGGTTTTCTTGTTGGTTTCTCAACTTCACCTTGACAAAGCCGGACTCTGGTGTTCCCTGCTTTGGATTCAGATAACAATATAATGGTGCTATATTCGTTTGGTCAATATATAAGATCTTCTTCTAAATGATATTTACCACTTAGAACAAAATATGATCCCTTTCCCTTCATTAAGAAACTCATTTAACTTACTCTTTCTTCCCCTTTCTCGTTTGATGTAGCTGCAGTTTTGTGTACTGATCGTGTTTCATGCACAATATGTTGAAACAAATACGGAACAAGGTGATAGGGGCAATGAACCTCAAGCTGGTTGCAAGTTCCTTCTTTTGGTATGCCTTCTACCTCTTTTCTTTGATTTCATTTATTTATGCCCATTTAGGTTTTTTTTGGCTGATTAGTATGTTAACTATGAATATTTAGCGTCTTCATTTGGTTTTTGTTTTTGAACATTCTTTGATTCGCTTTTTTCATACCTCTTTTGATACCAATTTTGTCTACCAAGCTATTAATGATATATGAAACAAATGGTGCTTGTTGATTTCAATAGTTTCTGTTGTGTTTGGCTTGAATTTGTTAGGATGCGTTTAGTTTAACGTTTGAAAAATTGAATTTTGATGAACTGAGTTTTACAAACTGGATTTCGATTAAAAGTGAGTTTGCAGTAATTGGTTTATGTTTGGATATTTTATTGTTAAAAGTATTTTTGATAAAATTAATGTTAATTGGATCGTGTCATTGAAATTGACTTTTGAATGTATAATTACCAAAAAAAATTCTTCAACTTTTTGATGAGTATGGAAAGTGATTACTTTTTAAGGGTACTATGCTAAAAGTTGAAAAACCCCACACTGAGTTTTAGTCAACGCAAAAGCAACAAATTTTTGCTTCTTCCCAAACCCAAGTTTAGCCCCAAAATTAATTCTTCAAACTGAAAACCAAACATTATAAAAAAAACGACAAAAGTAAGTTTGGGGTTACTAACATGCTTTTGCATATGCCAAATGGTAATCCAAACATGTACTTGATGGGCCGACCCGAACTGCAACCTGAACCGAATTTTTTAGAGCAGGACAATTAAGGGGGGGCTGCTACCTACACTCTACACATGGACATCCACTCCTACGCAACTTTTAAAATATTTTTTTTTACTAAATTACTCTTAATAAACATATTTACTCTAATTACTTGGTAAAAATCATCGTTCACCCCCTCTTCTCTCTCATTCCCTCCACGGCTCCACCCTCTCTTCTCTTCTCTCAAGATGTGTGATTTTTTTTTTATCAATTTTCATGAATATTATGGTAAACAAATATTGTTGTTTTAAGACTTAAGGTATTGATTTGCGATTTTTGTATTTTTTTTCTTTTTTTGCAATTAATTGTCTTGAGTAGATCAACAATGTAGCAGCGGTCTTGAATCTTCGCCAAATAACCCTGTACGCAAGCCTTTACCTCCATGAGCTTTGTTTGCAAGTCATCCATTTGGGAATGGGTTCTTTCAATCTCCTGTGTCCTTGTTTCATGTGGGTTTTTTTATAAGCCCCTGTTTCAAGTGCAACATTCAGTTGAGACGGAAAGAGGAATGAGAAGAAGGGATGTGGGGTGTGTGTGAACCCAACAGGAAGAAGAGAGAGGAAGAAGAAAGAGATTTTCAATCTTAGGATAAAATAATAATTTCTTGTGCCAAAACTAAAAAATGTGGGGGGTGGATAACAAATATGTGGAGTACATAAGTAGCAACTCCCAAATTAAGGGGGAAATGGGAGGTCCGTGGATGAAGCTATACCAAAAAAGTAGCGTGTGCTTAGGTTTGTGTGAGTTGCTGCTTATTGTAACAAGGTTGACGGCTGTAATCTCTTTCTCTCTTGAATAAGAAAATTTTTCTACCTGCATGTGGACGTAGGTTACATTGGCCGAATCACGTTAAACTCTTATGTGCTTTATTCTTCTTCTCTTTTTTTATTTTTTCTGCAATTTCGTGTTTACTGTCTGTTATTGGATGAAGTAAAATTAGCCGTGGGATCAACCAACTCTTAATAACAACGATTCTCTTAATCAGTCGAAAACGTTAGAAGGAGGATTATGCCTCCTAACTTGTGGGTTCCTAAACTACTCCAAAGAGTGTTTAGTGTGGAAGATGAAGCAAATTTAAATAAATTCGCATAAACAGTAAATGGAAGGAAAGATAAAGCCCGTGAATAAAAATGTTTGATTGTATTGATGTGTCCAACTCAAAATGTACAATGTGTATTTATTGGTTACAAACAATCTATGAAAATTATCCCTATGACCACTAACTCCTAAATTTTCGCTTGCTAACTTAGTGGCCACCTTAAGTTACAACGGCTAATCACCTCCAGCTAAAATCCCTATTATTTAGGATCACCTTCCATGATCATCCGTCAATAACCACTAGCTTGCTGTCTTCTATCTTCAACGGCTCTTTCCTTCCTAAAATCAAGCTAACCAACTCGAAACCGCGTCCCTTGTTTATAGGAGTTCTGTTAACACCTGCAATTGGCTACCAAAATCACCTTCTAAACGTACGAGTTTAACACAACCACCTCATATAACCGCATCAACCTTTTATTCTTCACGAATTTATCAATCGTTCCCTTATCTTCCCATCGGCTACCAATACTCTAATCGACAGGCTTCCAATTTGTTTGACCCAAACGACTGAACTTTCCAATGGCTATAATTAACTTAATTTCTGGTGATAACATTTACCCCCTTATATCTTCTATCTGATTGGAATGAAGATAGAATGATATAACTACTTCTACATTGAGCGTCGGACCAGCATTTAATCCGCACTAGCGATCCACTTTACTTCCTTCCAACGGCTAGTTTCCTTCAATCTCTTATCTGTCTTATATATTTAGCCGAGCGCTTCCTTCTCTCTTTTACTTTACCTTCTTGCGACCATTTTCTTTGCTTTCTTTCATCTGCAATCCTCTCTCGAACCTTCCTTCAAACATGTCTTCCGCATCCGATTCTCAGAACCCTGAAAACCTTTCCTATGGCCATAATGCTTCCGATGATTCGGCCTCCATTGCCCCTCAGCAATCGTCTTCTGCAACTTCTTCTTCTGAACAGGCAAGGGGTACTCTTTATCATATCGAGCACTCCATGACCTTGACCCCTTCTACCGAAGACGAAGGCAAACTATTCTTGGATAACATTCTTTATCCAAGTTTATTCGCCTTGCCGATTTTATCCAGCTGGTTCACCATGGACAAAAAGACTTTTAGCTTCCGGACTTGGCCCAGCCATTCTCCATCCTATCTCACATGGCTCGATCGGCTAGCCGCGGCCAAGAGCAAATGTTGGAAATCTTGGGGCATCTATCATTTGATAATGCTGTCGTGCCATGACATCCCTCTGAACTCCGACCTCGTCTTCGGCTTCTGCGGCTTCTGGAACACCTCCATCAACGGGTTCGTCTTTCCTTGTGGTATGATGAGCCCTACTTTACTCGATGTCGCGACTATCACTAGGCTTCCCATCCACGGCAACGAAGTTCCCGCTTTCTCTGAGGCAATCGAGCCAATTTCAGGAGTTAAAAGCTCCAAACCCCACTACTATTACAGCAATTTCATCTCGGCCAACTCCAATTCTTCAGGGGAGGTAACCGATCTTGAACACCACGCGTTCTTGCTGTACTGGATGTGTAGGTATTTTATCTGTACCAATTCAGTACAAATAGTGGCTGAAGTTCTCAACTATGTCCAACTCATCACCTCTGGGCAAGAATTGGCTCTTGGCCCTCTTTTCCTCGGCCTCCTCTACCGGATCTTGTTCATATACGTGGCCTACTATGGTTCTTGCAACTATGGATCCTACACTACTTCCCGGAGTTCGTGGCTCAAGCCGAGAATCCAATCCCACCTCATCGCATTCCTTCTATACTAGCCGAGAGACTAATTACATTCACCCCTTCCTACGACTCGACTGTTGAAGTGGTGAACACTTTCCTTTCTCTTCAACGGATGCCTTCATAGTTTCACCCAACCATCTCTGCAGGAATCGGGTCGTCTTGGATTATCACTTCCTATGAAAGCACTGCCCGTCAAACCACTCGCCGCGCAATCGTACTCGGCTGGGCAAGCGTTTTAACGGCCCGGAACCTTCTCACCAGCATCAAAGCCAAATCCATAAACATCAAGTACTTGAAGGAATGTTATAATCCCCAATGCTTTGCTAGGCAATTTGGACTGCTTCAGCACATTCCTCTGTCTTTCTTTGAACCTGCATCTCCCTACTCTCGACCCACGTTTGATGAACATGAAGTTGGGGATCAATTCTCTACCATCGTGGAAAGATTATTTGCCTTCCGATACAGAAGCTTTCATCGGCAACCAGGCACCACTTCGGCTTTCCTCAACTGGTGGCCATCTGTCATTGACAAGATTTTCAATAACTCAACCACTGATTGGGTCAGCCGTTTGGTTGAGGGCAGGCCAGATGATAGGTCTTCATATCCTCCACTTGCCGTGCAACCTGTTTCCTCCTGACCACCGTCTACCTCTTTGCAGGCACGAGGTAAATCAACACCCCTCTCAGGACTTCTAAATGACTTTGTCAATCTTTCTAGTTTTTAACTCCTTCTTGTTCAAATGTTTGAATACAGAAAAAGGAATCATTGACCTAAATGACGATCCTGATGATAATGCCCCTCTTTCATCTATCAAGAAGAGAACAAGGTCCCAAGGGATAACCATTAGGGAACCTACAGAAGTTGCCCCCAAGAAAGCCAAGAAAGGAACGGGAGGATCAGCTAAGGTATTTCTTTACTTAACCTTTAAGACTAAAATTTTACCAAGCCGAAACATGAATATTTATCCCTTTCTTCTTCCTCGGAAAAACAAGAAACAAACCCCTGAGGCTTCTCCTTCAGTGAATCGTCAGCCGAAGAAACGAACACCTCAGCAAGTTGTTGAAGTAAGTTCTTTTCCTCAACCTTGCAATTTTATATTTCTTCTAAACTCGATTCGGCTAACATTTACTTTGCTATTTTCAGTCCACTCTTCCGAACACGACTTCCCTATCACCCATTCATGAGAGGACAACTAGCTTCCCAACCACTCCAGTGGCACCGGCCGTTCAACCTGCTGAAGATCAATCTGAGGCAACCATTCACCATTCAACTCCAATCGCTTCACCAGAATGTGAGATCCCAGATGTCATTCTCCTTCAATACTTTGAAGCATCTGCCTCATCGGCCACCGCTGCTCCTTCTTCTCCAATAGACGAACAACTCTCCAAAATTGAAGAACAATTGGAGCAAGAAGTCCTTTCCGATGAAGCCATTGTTACCAAGTTGTGACTGTCCTTGTCGAAAATCATCCAAAATCCCCGATTCTCAGAAGCTCAGAAGGTCATTCTCCACAACATATCGGCAAGGATTGGGGACATTCACTATGAGTATTCTGCCAATTCCCAGCTCCATGAAAAAGCCTTCAATAGCCTTCATCACCTTTCTGACCTGGAGGCTCAAAAATTTCAATTGTTGACCACGTTCCGTTCAGTTCAATCCGAGAGAGAAATTGACACGGCTGAGAACAAAAGGTTAGTTGACAGACTTGTTTATCTCACGGCTGAACGCGAAAGGATTAACAAGGAGATAGCTGATATTGAGCCTCGACTAAAAGCAATTAAAGACAAGCTCAAGTCAAGTGCCAAAACCAAAGTCCAGTTATACCATCAGTCCACCGTGCTCGATAAGGAAATCACTCCTCTTGCTCAACAACGAGTCACCTTGGAAGGGGAATTGGCCACTGCAGAAAATGGAATTTCGACAGCCAAATCTTCTTGGGCAGCTTTAAAGACATTGTTCATGGAAGCCAAGACTGCTCCTGCTCCTCCAACTGCCACTTCGGCTATTCCTGCCCCAATGCTTGAGATTTCAGCCCCAGATCCTGCCACTTCCGTGCCTGCAGCGGTTGATGCCATCATCACTACTATTGTGAATGAAGTTGAGGCTTCAGCAATTCCTGAATCAACCCTCGCAGTCGAAGAAGTGGTGAAGGCAGCTGATGAAGATATCACAGTCGAAGGCTACCTCACAGCCGACGATGCTGCACCCACTATTCCCGATGGCCTTCCTCCAACCGCACAACCAGAAGAACGTCCTGTAACTGCTCAAGATCCATCGGCTGACCCAGATAACTAATTTAGGGATAGCAGTAGTTGATGTGCTTTTCTTAGTAATACTTCTTAGTGTTTTTTTTATTATTATTATTAGTAAACTACTTGGCCGACTTGTGGTCTACATTTTGCAACTACGCTCTCCCAGATTAAAGGATAATATGACTTTAAGTACTTTCCATTAATGCTCCTACTCAATTCTTCACCTTGCATATTAACTAGCCGATAAGCACCTCCACCTTGCATACTTCTTAACATGTTTGTTGCAAGCTTTAGTAACCTTCTGCTCATTTCACCGAATATTATCCAGGGCCATTAATCTATCTTAATCGACTGATTCTAACTCCATCAACACGGCTTGTTGATAATCATCCAGTATCAAACCATGCTGTCTGGCCACCCTTAAGGATTTCACATTGATCTCCGAAGGTAGCACAACATCTTGCCCAAAGGTCAGTCGATAAGGTGTCAAGCCTGAAGCCGCTGACTTAGAATTCCTATAAGCCCACAACACTTCCGAAAGTGCCTCATGCCATTTTTTGGATTATCCTCCAGGGAAACACCTTGATCATGGCTATTAATATTTTATTAGTAACCTCGGCTTGCCCATTAGCCTGGGCATAATATAGTAATGAATGGAGTAACTTTATACCATACTCCTGAGCAAAGGCCACCATATTTTCACCTATAAATATAGTTCCTTGATCGGTTGTAATGATTTCAGGGATACCATATCTATGAATGATATGTTGTTTGATGAAAGTAATAACATCCTGCTGAGTCACATTGACCGTCGGATGCGCCTCCACCCATTTTGTGAAGTAATTCGTTGCCACATGATGAAGGCATGCTGTTTACTTGATGCAGGATATATCTTCCCAATTAAATCCATTGCCCAACCCCTGAAAGGCTAGGGTTTGACTATGGCATGAAATTCCTCGGCTTTCACTCTTTGAATAGGACCATGTTTTTGACAAGCTTCACATCCTTTGGCATACTTGTCACAATCAGTCGTTATAGTAGGCCAATAATATCCCATCTGATGCAATGTCCATTTCATAACTAGTCCTGCCCTGTGAGCTCCGCAAATTCCTTCATGAATTTCCCCCATTACTCTTAAGGCCTCTTCATTCCCTACGCATCTGATATATACTCCATCGACCCCTCCTCTTACTAAATCTCCATCAAGCATTGAATATTTCAGTGATGTCTGCTTTACTTTGTAGTCCACCTTAATCGAGGGATCATTCAAGTACCAAATAAGCTCAGTCCTCCAATCTTCGACTGGATGGTCTTCAATAGCCATTACTTGTGTAAGGCAACCCAAGGATTTTATCTCTTTATAACTAGATGCGTGTTGGGAGAGGTCATTAGCCACATCATTTTCTTCTCTGGGAACTGTTAACTCGTCATGCGTCTGACTCACACTAGTGTAGCCCTTGTGTGTTTTAATGAACTCAAACATTATGTAGTCGATTTTACATTGAACCATATGAATATTGCTAATCATTTACTTGAGTTGTGTAGCCAAAGCTTCATATCATAAAAGGACAAGTCAAAGATTATGATAGAATCAAATGATTGCATACAAACATCTGGAGTGCAATGTGTCTGAAGCATCAGTATCTTCTAGATATATCAAGATGAACAAGATACATCAAGTAGCAGTCTCAAAGCAATCCATCAAGGATCGTCATCGTGACTAAAGCTAAAGCAAAAGTTATTTTATCTTGAGCAACTGTCAAAGCAAACTCCTTCATTCAAGACTGTCAGGATTATGTGTCTGAAGAATGACTCGAGCTGCATCTCATATCTCAGAACTCAATCAAGACACAATCATGTCTTCAAATATCAATCAACTAGATAAGTTGAAACCACATTCAAAGAACTACTTGAGAGCAAGATAGGATATATCCTGTCTGTGCAACTGGAAGCTAAAGGAAAAGAACTTACTCAGTCATAAGCAGAAGAGCTGAATCAAGCATATTCTTATAGAAGACTTTTTACTTGACTGACTATGCTAAAGACCAACGTAGCATGAAGCAATCAGTCAAAGGAATGATCAAGGTATTCAAAGATTACAAACATTATCTTCTGAGGAAAGATGAAAGAAGATTTGGATCAAGATTATAGACTAGAGCATAATTGAAGATTATCTCAACATGCGTCGGAGTCTCTGACATTATTCGCGGTATGTCAGACCAACTTATCAAGACTTATTTGATATCAACTATCTCACTTCAAGAAGTTGTAATACTCAAACCAAGACTAAGTGCTAACTGAATCAGAAAAGTACTTTGATGAAAAGCGCTCCAAAGCCAAAAGGAAATTCATTGTGAATTTCAAGATTAGTTTTCGAGTTGAAGATTAATTAAACTTGAAATAAGTTTAATTAAAATATTCTTGTCTCCAATCGAGATCTGAAAAAGAAGAAAAGACAAAAGGAGATTACAGCAGGAAAAGACTTTCCTTATGAAAGCAAAGGTAAGGTTACCTTATCTGAACTTTTCTAAGTGTTACACAAATAAGGAAAGAACGCTGCCCTAGACCAGAAAGCTTATCAGCTCTACTCAGAAAGCATCAAGGAATCTCCAACGTTCTTCAAGGCATTTATTGACAAGTCAGAACGTCTATTTTGTGAAGAACGAGATTGAAGAACTTAAACTTTTCTCAACGAATCTTTCATGGCCGATCATAAATAGAAGAAGTTAAAGACTGAAGAAAGAGAGACATATACACTCGTTTATATAGAGAAAAAAAACAAAAAGTGATATAGCAAAAATCGATCTAAAGAATTCATTTGATATCACACGAGATCAATTCTCACAAAAAGCTGAAAGCTCTTGTCTCTCTAAAACATCTTCTTCACTCTCTGAAATATTCTATTGAAGAAGAATCTCTGCAACTCACCAAGCTCCAAATTCACATTCACTCTCTGTAGTGTTTATTTGGTTGATTTGCTCTGTAACTTTGAAGCTATGCTTCAAAACACAATCATTACTCTTTGAGCCTGAAGAGGCTTGTCTCAAGAATACTTGTTGAGCCTGAAAAGACTAGGTGTGCAAACAATACTTGTTGTTGAGCCTGGAGAGGCTAGGTGTGCAGATAATACTCGTCTGTAACCTTGATCAGTTATAATGGAAAAACTTGGTTAAGCCAAGGACTGGACGTAGCCCCAAGGTTGAGGGTGAACCAGGATAAATCTCTGAGTATACTCTTTCCCTATCCTTACTTATTCAAATTTAATTTCCTAATTGTTTAACTAATTTGGGTGTGCGTGAAATAGTTGCAATTCAGTTTTAATAAGGCGTCTGTCTTAAAGCGTCTTATCTAATCCAAATTTGTTCTGTGCTTCCAAACTCTGATTTTCGAAAACACTATTCAAACCCCCCTTCTAGTGTTGTTTTGTGTCATTTCAGTTGGTATCAAAGCTCAGCCTCTAGGTTGAGCACCTCACAGTGTAGAGGAAAAGATTATGAAGAATGGCAAGTGAAGCGGCCTCAAGCAACAATATGTACAATCAGGGTACATATCTTGGTAAACCACCCATGTTCAGTGGAAAAGACTATAAGTACTGGAAGAGTAAGATGAGGATGTTCATAGAGTCAACTGATCTAGATCTATAGGAGATCATATCTCAAGGTCCTTACAATCCAACTGATGAAAATGGAAATGCTCTTCCAAGAAGCTGATGGACAACAAAACACAAAATAATGGTGCAACTTAATGCAAAAGAAAAATATCTTCTTGTAGGTTCTCTTAGCAGGTCTAAATATGATAAAATCAGCAGCTGTGAAACTGCACAAGACATCTGGATCAGACTTGAAGAACTGTATGATGAAGATGTTGTTGTCAAGGAAACATCTAAAGAAGCATCTGTCAACAATGCTGATAAACTTCCATCAACTAGTATTTCAAAGGAGCAATTGTCTCAAAATGATGATGAAGATGAAGAAGTCTCTGAAGCAACCAGAAATATGAGAAAAAATTGGAATAAAATAAGAGCTAAGAAAGCAACAATTAGAACAACAGGTGACATACTGCCACCTCTCAAAAAGATGATCACTTGGGAGGATCTGGACAAAGAATCAGATGAAGAGTTTAAATGTCTACTTGGAGACACTGACTCAGAATATGAGGTAAACTCTGAATTTGAGCATTTACAAGATGCCTATCATGAACTTCTCAGTGAATCCAATTGTATTCTTGATAAGTTCAAAGAACTTAAGAAAAAGTATATGAAGCTCACTAAGGAGCATGAACAGAAAAGTCTTAAGGTTGATGAACTAATCTTAGAAAATAGTAGACTCAATGCATAAATGCTTAGAGTTGAGATCATTACTGAAACACCACTATCTGAAGAAGTTGTCAAACTTCAACAGAAGGTTCAAGAGCTCACTAATGATCTTGCTAGATTTGTCAATGGCAAAAGAACCTAATGAAACTTCTAGGAAGTCGAATATCTAGTTTTGACAAAATTGGTAATGATTACATTGAAGAGAGTCATGATAAAGTATCAGATAAATTCTTAGATAATGTAAAAGTTCCTATTAGGCCTTCTTTTAATATATCATGTACTTATTGTGGTAAATCTGGACATATTACGTCCAAGTGCTTTCACAAGAGAAAAGGCAAGACTTCACAGACAAAAACACCTAACAAAAATGGACCCAAAAAGGTTTGGGTACCGAAACACCTTATAATTCCTCTTGCAAATTTATTGAATAGATCAAAGAAGACACCTTTGATAGAAATTGGAAAATGGATTCTTACTACTCACAATTTCAAGAGAGTATATATTCCAAAGCCTCCAAGTTGAAGAAAATAGCAAACGAAGAGAATACATGAGGTCATTGATTTTTGACAAATCACTTACAAGTAAGTATTTAAGACATATTTTTAATCTTATGTGTGATTATGTGATTGTTTAATTTAATGTGTCTGTTAGTTTAAGACCTGTCTGAAACGACGCGGTCCTTCTTTAAAAAACTGAGAAAGACATAATTAATTCAAAAAACTTCTCGAGCAATTAAGTGGGAGTTAACGAGGAAACGTTTCATTCCCTTAGGCTAGTTTCTCTCTCCTCACATCAGCACATTTAATGCATAGTGCTTTTCGTAAAACTCCTCTTCGCACATAACCCTTCACCTTCAAACTCATCTCTTCGTTCTTTCTCTCTCTCTCTCTCTCTCAAAAGTTTTGATCAGCCGTTGGCTAATCTAGTTTTATAACTAGAAAAACCTTGGCTTTGTGCTAATTTTATATCATTTTCGCCCAAATTAGACTAGAATGTCTTTAAGCAGCATTTTGAGTCTATAAAGTATTTTTAGGTTAATTTAGTTGATTTAGAGTTAAATAAATCACTTATGCTATTTTCTGTTTTCAGGTTAATAAAAAGAAATAATTCTGGAGTCTTTCGCCCCGCGAGAAGGCATTCGCCTCGTGAACCAGAAGGTGACTGTTCCAGAAATTGCCAACCATTCTGTCTCGCCCCGCGAAGACTTTACTCGCGTCGCGAGTAATCCAACCCTGAAGACCAAAAGTCAGCACAGTTTATGCATGTTAAAGGTCACGGCTGTGGCAGTTTGGAAATTGAAGAGTTTTGCCTCACGAATGATAAGATCACCTCACGAGAATACCAAAAGTTGAAGATTCGCCTCGCGAGACAGTGTTCGCCTCGCGAGAAAGCTGATTCCAGAAACTTGTATATAAGTCTGTTGTGGCTAGTTGTTGGCTAGTGGCTAGCTAGTTTTAGTTAGTCAGTAGTAGTAGTTTCCAGTAGTTTTTCTTCTTTTCTTAGATATGTTTTGTTTTCCCCTTGTAATGGAGAGCTAGTCTCCTAGATTAATCTACTGTGATTGGTTTCAATCACACTTGAGGTTCTGTATTTCCTGTTTCATTTGCTATTCTCTTTTCAATACGATGCTATATGTTTCTGTTTGTTATTTCAGGAGTGTATAGTGTTGTGTTGATTCATTTCGGTGATGTTATGTTCCTATACTTAATCGTGTTTGTTATTTCGCGTGTGTTCATTCATGTTCGCTTAGTTCATGAGGGCTTAACCCCGTTTGTTATTTCGGGAATAGGGACATATATCCGTAGTAGCGATTGCGTTGTTAATTGTTGCTACAATCGGAAGGGGATTAGAATCTGCTTAGGGCTTGGATTTATATGAACCAATGATAGTGGGAAACCGAGAACAGTAGGTTGATCGTTTCTTAGCTTATTTGATACTCTCTTACTTTGCTTATTTTTATTGCTCTGTTTATGTTTTGTTTCTTTATTTTATTTCAAACCCAAACCCCCCAAAACTGATTTTCTGTTAATAATAGCAACCTAAGAGTCCTTGTTAGACGATAATCGAGTTGTCGCTTCCCTATCTACATTATTTTGTAAACGCTCGTTCTTTTTGGCGCGTGGCGACAGCGCGACCAGTTTCAACCTTTTGCTCTCCTTTTGCCCTAATCTCCTTTCACCTTCTATCGACTTCAACAATGGCATCAGGAAGATTAACAAACCCTTCAGTCTTCCCACATATGGATAAAACAGAAGCCAGAAGAATACTCGTAGAACATGCAGTCAAAATTGAAGAAATCAAAGCGGTTGGGTTGGATGTTTTGCCCGAACTTGAGTTCTCTATATGGATGAACTTTTTCACTATAAAAGAAAACGTTTATCCCCATGCTGTTAAAGAGTTTTGGAAAAGCTCTGCATCTTCAAGGCATGCGCAAATGTTCAATATAGCGGGAAATGTGAATGCAATAAGTCATCGGTTTGACATCTGAGACATAGTTCGAGCAACTGGATGTGCTCAAGAAGGAACTGGAATGTCAGATGATTGGGAATAGTTTGAAGACAAGGAAGAAGTAAATCTCACCTTGTTTGGAGAAAAGTTCTTCGAAAGTAAGTTTGTTTTCTATCTCCTTCCAAAAGCTAGGCTTTTATATGTTATCTTGACTAGATGTGTAACCCCTAGGAAAGGTTCTCTGAATGTTGTGTCTAAGGCTGATAAATATGCTTTGCTTCGACTTCTCAATTTTAGAAAAGTTGATATAAAAGATCTTATTTTCAACCACATGATTAAGAGTGCTAGTGGAAAGACTTGTCACCCTTGTGTCATGATTTTGACAAAGCTGTTGAGAAATAAGGGAACTGTTTTAACTTCTGAAGTTTGGAATCAGATACCTGTTATCTCAGTACAAACCCTTATTGAGTTGGAAATGAAAAATGAACTTTGGAAATGATTTTGTTGTTGCTGAAAACTCTATGTCTGATGAAACCCCTACAAGAGTCTCCAATGACTCAGATGATGATAAACCTTTGAGTTCTATCTTGAAAAGAAAAAGCAAAGACATTTCTGTGACTGACAATAAGAAGAAAGAAAGAAAACCAAAGAAACTGAGGTCAGATAAAACTTCAGTAACCGATGTGGTATCTGAATTAGTGGCTGGTATATCTGATTGTTTCAACAAAAAGAAAAGATTGTCTAGAAAAAGAAAAGGAGGAAATGCTGGAAAGATTGAGGAAAGAATAAGCAAAGGTATAAAGATCTGTGAACCTAAAAATGAGGAAGCTAGATTATCCGTTCAAGTAGAAAATCAAGAACAAGTAGAAGTACAAGAAGAAAGGGAACAAGGATTAGTTGAAAGATTGGTTGAGGAATCTGAGGATGAAAGAGAAAGAAGACTACTAGAATCTGAGCAAAATTGGGAGAAATATAAGAATGGTTGGTGCATGAGATATATACCTTCTCAAGATACTTCACCAAAACTTGTAAAAAAAAATTGGTGAACTATCTGAAAGAGATTTGGAAGCCTTTCAAGCCTTAAAGAAACCTGTCAAGGCAAGGAAATTCATAGCAAATGACACCCATGTCCCTATCCCTAGATTTCTTTTAGATAAAGTTCAGAGGAAGGATCTGAAAAGAAAGATTAAAAAGAAGTTCTGTACTCCCAGGGATGTTGCCTTGTTTCTTGAAGATGAAAAAGGTCAATGGGATGCTGAGGCATCAGGGTCTGGGCTGACTGCTTATTAAAAATGGAAGACACCAACTCTGTCTGGAAGAACTAGCTTTGTTACTTTGCAATACTATCTATATGTTGGTCCCTCAAATCCTCTGCCCCTATACCCTTGGTATAAGATTTATCTCTTCTTGATCGTTAATGAACCAAGTCTCTATTTCTTTCAAAATACTTTCTTTTTGTGCTATGCAGGGCCAAGATTTCTGATTAACTGGCTAGTGGATTCTATAATCTACGAATATGTAGAAGAACCTCTCCATGATCATAGATCTACATAAAGTTTATTCTATTATTTGATCACTCCATTTTTAGTTGAAAGGCTAAGTCTGTGGTGCCGAACCCCTTCTTTTGAACACTTTGAATCTGTAAGCCTACCCCTCTTATCCCAGTTCACCTATCTAACCTCTTTGCATTAATCCATATGCCCTCTGATTAATTCTCTTCAAGTTTCAAGAATCTCTGTCTATCTGCTCCACACTTGATTAATTCTTCTAAATCATCTGAACTCTTAATAGAAGAAGTTTTGCCTTCTGATATTTCTGAAACAAGTTTCGTATCTCTATCTGCTCCAACTGGTTTGATTGAAACACCTTCAAGTGTTTTAATTCTACCATGGTATGACAATTACCATGAGGCAATGCAAGCTGATGAAGTTTCTGAAATCTCTCTTGATCCTTATGTTCCAATGCCACCTATGGAAGTGATGATTCCTCTGGTTGATCAACAAGTTGGTCAGCAAGCAGAACAACAAGCAGATCAACAAGTAGAACCAGAAGTTGAACAAAACCTTGCAGTGGTCAGTGACCCTGTTGCAAGAGCTGAACTTCAAGGAATCCGTTAGGAAATGAAACAAGTTGTGACTCTCTTACACAAACCGCTTGAGAAAATGAATTAAATTGTCCTTCAATGATGATTTTTTTTTTTATCTTTTTGTGAATCTATGTCTGTTTATCTTTTAAGCCATATTGAGGACTCATTTATTTTTTAATCTTTGGACAAAGTTTTCAATTGAAGTCTTTTGTTGGACTAACTTTTTCTATGAGTGATTACTTGTATGTTTCTAAGCTAAATACCTCTCCAAAAGTACCAAAGTACTTTCCTTTTTGATAATGCCAAAAGGGGGAGAAATAACAAAAGATAAGATTTTAAAATAACATAAAGTTGTATGAGTAATTTAAAGCCAAATGCTAGAATAATGATCTTCGTTGTTTCAATTAAATCGTTGTTTCAATTAAAGCATAAGATTAGGGGGAGTCTCTAAACTATCTGTAACTTGAAATATTTTGAGAATATATTATCTGTTATATTTGTCAGTTCAATATAAAATTTTATGAAATGTTTGACATCATCAAAAGGGGGGAGAATGTTAACTCGGCATGCGTCTGACTCTCACTCATGTAGCCCTTGTGTGTTTTAATGAACTCAAACATTATGTAGTCTATTTTACATTGAATCATATGAATATTGCTAATCATCTACTTGAGTTGTGTAGCCAAAGCTTCATATCATAAAAGGACAAGTCAAAGATTATGATAGAATCAAATGATTGCATACAAACGTCTGGAGTGCAATGTGTCTGAAGCATCAGCATCTTCTAGATATATCAAGATGAACAAGATACATCAAGTAGCAGTCTCAAAGCAATCCTTCAAGGACTGTCATCGTCACCAAAGCTAAAGCAAAAGTTATTTTATCTTGAGCAAATGTCGAAGCAAACTTCTTCATTCAAGACTGTCAGGATTATGCGTATGAAGAATGACTCGAGCTGCATCTCATATCTCAGAACTCAATCAACACAAAATCATGTCTTCAAATCTCAATCAACTAGATAAGTTGAAACCACAATCAAAGAACTACTTGAAAGCAAGATAGGATCTATCCTGTCTGTGCAACTGGAAGCTAAAGGAAAAGAACTTAATCAGTCATAAGCAGAAGAGTTGAATCAAGCATATTCTTATGGAAGACTTTTTACTTGACTGACTATCTAAAGACCAACAAAGCATGAAGCAATCAGTCAAAGGAATGATCAAGGTATTCAAAGATTACAAACATTATCTTCTGAGGAAAGATGAAAAAAGATTTGGGTCAAGATTACATACCAAAGTATAATTGAAGGTTATCTCAACATGCGTCTGAGTCTCTGACATTATTCGCGGTATGTCATACCAACTTATCAATACTTATTTGATATCAACTATCTCACTCCAAGAAGTTGTAATACTCAAACCAAGACTAAGTGCTAACTGAATCAGAAAAGCACTTTGATGAAAAGCGCTCCAAAGCCAAAAGGAAATTCATTTTGAATTTCAAGATTAGTTTTCGAGTTGAAGATTAATTAAACTTGAAATATGTTTAATTAAACTATTCTTGTCTCCAATCGAGATCTGAAAAAGAAGAAAAGACAAAAAGAGATTACAGCAGGAAAAGACTTTCCTTATGAAAGCAAAGGAAAAGTTACCTTATCTGAACTTTTCTAAGTGTTACACAAATAAGGAAAGAACGTTGCCCAAGACCAGAAAGCTTATCAGCTCTTCTCATAAAGCATAAAGGAATCTCCAACATTCTTCAAGGCATTTATTGACAAGTCAGAACGGCTATTTTATGAAGAACGATATTGAAGAACTTAAACTTTTCTCAACGGATTTTTCATGGCCGAGCATAAATAGAAGAAGTTGAAGACTGAAGAAAGAGAGACATATACACTCGTTTATATAGAGAAAGAAAAACAAAAAGTGATATAGTAAAAATCAATCTGAAGAATTCATTTGATATCACACGAGATCAATTCTCACAAAAAGCTGAAAGCTCTTGTCTATCTAAAACATCTTCTTCACTCTCTGAAATATTCTATTGAAGAAGAATCTCTACAACTCACCAAGCTCCGAATTCACATTCACTCTCTGTAGTGTTTATTTGGTTGAATTGCTCTGTAACTTTGAAGCTGTGCTTCAAAACACTCTCATTACTATTTGAGCCTGAAGAGGCTTGTCTCAAGAATACTTGTTGAGCTTGAAGATGCTAGGTGGGCAAATAATACTTATGGTTGAGCCTGGAGAGGCTAGGTGTGCAAATAATACTCGTCTGTAACCTTGATCAGTTATAGTTGAAAAACTTGGTTAAGCCAAGGACTGGACGTAGCCCCAAGGTTGAGGGTGAACCAGGATAAATCTCTGAGTATACTCTTTCCCTATCCTTACTTATTTACAAGGTTTAATTTCCTAATTGTTTAACTAATTTGGGTGTGCGTGAAATAGTTTAATTCAGCTTTAATAAGGCGTTTGTCTTAAAACGTCTTATCTAATCCGAATTTGTTTTGTGCTTCCAAACTCTGATTATCGAAAACACTATTCAACCCCCCCCCCCCCCCCCCCACACACACACACACACCCAAATTCTAGTGTTGTTTTGTGCCATTTCAGTTCGTCACAGTGTAGCGGAAAAGATTATGAAGAATGGCAAGTGAGGCAGCCTCAAGAAACAATATGTACAATCAGGGTACATATCTTGGTAAACCACCCATGTTCAGTGGAAAAGACTATAAGTACTGGAAGAGTAAGATGAGGATGTTCATAGAGTCAACTGATCTAGATCTATGGGAGATCATATCTCAAGGTCCTTACAATCCAACTGATGAAAATGGAAATGTTGTTCCATGAAGCAGATGGACATCAGAACACAAAAGAATGGTGCAACTTAATGCAAAAGTAAAATATCTTCGTGTATGTTCTCTTAGCAGGTCTGAATATGATAAAATCAACATATGTGAAACTGCACAAGACATCTGGGTCAGACTTGAAGAACTGTATGATGAAGATGTTGTTGTCAAGGAAACATCTGAAGAAGCATCTGTCAACAATGCTGATAAACTTCCATCAACTAGTATTTCAAAGAAGCAATTGTCTCAGAATGATGATGAAGATGAAGAAGTCTCTGAAGCAACTAGAAAGATGAGAAAATTTGGAATAAAATAAGATCTAAGAGAGCAGCAATTAGAACAACATGTGATATAATGCCACCTCTCAAAAAGATGATCACTTGGGAGGATCTGGACAAAGAATCAGATAAAGAGTTTAAATGTCTACTTGATTTGATCAAATGCATCCTGATGTTATGGTCCCCATACAAACTCTTCTGCATTCTTCAATTTAAGTACTGGAGAAAAGTCTTTCATCTTCCCAGCCGAATTAGCTATAAATCTTCTAAGGAAATTTATTTTCCCTATTAGGCTCCGCAACTCTTTCTTATTTCTGGGAGGCGATGCCTCTAACACTGCCTTTGCCTTGTTCTGGTTCATTTCAATGCCATGTTGATGTTCCTAGAAATTACCAGCGGAGACTCCAAACAAACACTTCTCTAGGTTCATCTTTAATCCGTGAAACCTCATCCTCTGAATGCCATTTCCAAATCACGAAGTTGTTCTTCAAAATTAATAGATTTGACCATCACATCCTCTATATACACCTTCATATTCTTTCCGATTAAATCATGGAATATGGCATTCATGGTCCTCTGATATGTCGCCCCAACATTCTTCAATCCAAACTGCATGACTACCCATTAAAATATTCCAATCGGCCCTGGGCATCTGAAAGCAGTTTTATGGACGTCTTCCTCGGCTATATAAATTTGATTATAACCCGAGTACCCGTCCATTACTGCAAGAATCCCATTGGAGGCTACAACATCAACAAGCATGTCGACTATAGGCATGACATATTCATCTTTGGGTGTTGCCAAGTTCAGGTTCCAATAATTAGTGCAAATCTTCAATTTACCGTTCTTCTTGAACACTGGAACAACATTAGATAGCCATTCAATATACCCTGCTATTCGGATAAACCAGGCCTTAAGTAATTTCTCCATTTCTATTTTGATTTTAGGGAGCAAATCTGGATTAAATCTCCTTGCTGGCTGCTTGTAGGGCTTATATCCCTCCTTAATTGGCAGCCGATGCTCAACTAACTATCTAGACAAACCAGGTATTTCACTGTAATCCCATGCCAGGCAGTCCTTATACTGCCGAATGAGCTCGACCAACCTGATTCTATCAGACTCGGCTAACAAACCACTAACCTTAGTCATTCTCGGCTCATCATCCGAACATAAGTTCACTACAATCATTAGATCTTGTGCTTCAAATGTTGGCACCTTTTTGTGCACTGGGGCCTGTATTTCTCTTTCATCTTAGCCTTTCCCCCTAGTATATTTCTCTATCTCATTCTGCATTTCTCCTTCGACCAACCCTATTTCCTCGATCTTACTTTCAGTTGTAAACATGGCTAGCCAATGGAGAAGGTCTTTTATGACTTTGGGTATATTAATCATTAAAAATGTCCAAAGGCCATAAATCGACCAACATTTTTACCTCAAAACCCCTTCAAGTTAGATCACAAGACTTCCAAGCCCCATCTTCATAATCCTCATTAATAACAATAGGTTCCATATAAGGGGAATAAAATAGAGCTTCAGTTGCTCTTACCTCTGGTGTAAACGGATTCTTGTCTGCCAACACTGTTTCCACTCCATTATCACTCCACATGATCAGTCGCTGATGTAAAGTTGAGGGGACACACTTACTTGAATGGATCCAATCTCTTCCCAGCAGTATCTAATAAGTAGTCTTCGCGTCCACCATGAAGAAAGCAGAACTAACAGTCTTTGACCCAACCGTTACATCGGCTACCAAGACTCCTAAAGCAGTCGTTGCTTCCCCAGTGAAGTTGGTCATCTTCATGTTAGTCGACACCAAATCTTCTTTGGTCTTTCCCAGCTTCCGCAGAGTACTGACAGGCATCACGTTTAACACTGCTCCCCCATCCACAAACACTCGACTGATTTCCTTCCCATTCAACTGTGCCTCGATATGCAGGGGTTTCAAATGCTTAGTCATCTCTTATGTTGGCTTGTCGAATGTCATACCCACCGGTCTCAAGAAAGCTTCATCAGATAAAACAATTCATTCAACCTCTTCCGTGCATACATCACCTTCCAGCATGCCCATAATTCGATAGACAAAATGCTAACAATGTCCACTTCGGCTGATGGTGAAACTTCCTCAGCCAGAAGTGTATCAAGCAATGACTCTTCCAAGAATGACATCATATCAATCTCCTCTTTAGCCATAGCATCCCCTGCTTTTCCATTTTCTTCTGAACAGATAATGTCTCTTGGTTGCTCAGGACTCTGCATCAACTTCACTTCGTTTAATGCTTCCATGGTCTCATCATGCTCATCCTGCTCGCCCTGTCTATCTTGCTCGTCTAACGGCTGGCATTCCGACTCCTCAACTTTCTGTTCCTCTGAGCCTTGCTTTGGTAATTCTTCAACTGGAGGACAGCAAAAAGCTTCCTCAAGTGCCTTATCAACCTCACTGGATGGAATTTCCTTCTTATCCTTGGCTTTGACCTCTGCTAACAACTGCAATGTCATCCTCATTTTTTGCACAGACTTCTTCCGTTGTTGCCTTCTCTTTTGCACCCGTGTCAACTGTTGAGGGCCAACATTAGCAATCTTGTCTCTTTCGGCTTGTTTATTCACATGCCACTTCCCTTCTTCAACCTTACCCGAAGGTTTAATCATTCTTTGGGCTCTCACATTTTCCTCATTTCTTACCACAATCAACAGAGACGACATTCCACCCTTCATGTTTATTTCAGCTACGTGCCGTTTACCTTCTAGAATGGGATCCTCGTCCACTATCGGCAACTTCTCTTTACCGAGCGACTCCCAATGATTAGGCATCTTGCCCCTGGGCCTATACTGATAATACCCCCTAGAGCGTATAGTGTGTATTACAAACTGTCCGTTCAATCCTTCAACCTCATTGTTCCTCCCTGAAGGCATCAGCCTGTTGAAGACACTAGACCTATAAGATGATGCATTCCCTGAAACCTTCTGAGGCACTGACTTCCTAACAGCTACCACATTGGGAGCCCCCAACCTCTCGAACAAGGATGCTTTTTGCCCCTCAGCCGATCCATTGGAATTCCTTGGTATTTCCACCGCATTCTTAACTCTCCAATGCTGATGAGTAGGTTGTTTCCATTTTTCATATGGTGAGCTAGACCCACCAGAAAAAGAGACCATGTCGATCACAAAGTCAGGGAATGGATTAACATCTACCCCCATCTCTGTTACTGTCTTATCGGATAGTTTGAACCTGCCATCTTTCACCTCCTTTTGGATGGCCTTCCTAAAAGCCACACAATTCATAGTAGCATGACTATAGGAATTATGCCATTTGCAATATTTCTTACCTGTCAATTCATCAGCTGATGGAAGTTTATGACCTTCGGCTAATCGAATCTGTTTATCCTTGAGAAGGTAGTCAAATAACTGATCAGCTATCGATATATCAAACAAATACTCTGTTTTCTGCTCTTGGGTATCTACTTCCTTGCCTTTAGTAGCTCTCAACGCTGGACAAGAATAAGGCTTTCCTCTAAGGATCTCGACTGCCATAATATCAGCCGTGGATTCGGCTGAATTTTCCACCATGTTATCTGAGCCCTTAGTATCCACGATAGACACTAGGTGAGTACCCTTGTTCCTGCTTGACCTCCTCTGTTCCTTCTCGATAATGAATTGTTCTACCTGAGTGGCCACAGAGGCTAGTTGGCCTAAATCCAGGAATCTTTGTGCCACCAACTTTTCCTTCAACTGAGGATGCATATTACTTATGGCCATTAAGGCATACTCTGATTTTAAGAATTTTACACTGCAACGGCTTCCCAATTTCCTCAATCTTTCTATGAATTCTGCAACTGGCTCATCGACTAGCTGTTTCAGATTCATCACATCGGTCGCAGTTACCTCGAGCTGAGGTCTATGGAACCTGCCATGAAAGCATCTTTCCATATCGGCCCAATTCTGAACCGAATTAGGTGGCAATGACAAATACCATGTAAACGCAGTCCCAGTCAGGGAAAGAGGGAACAACTACAATTTAAGTAAGCATTCTGGTTTTCTTCCCCACACTGAGTCGTGAATCGACCAATATGCTCCATAGTAGACTTTTCGTCATCACCAGAGAAGATTGTAAAATCCGTAGTTTTAAAACCCCTCGGCAAGGACATCATCTTGTCAACCCATTCTGGATACAGCTTCTTATAGATGGGTCTGTCTAATGGCTTCAGTTGAACACCAAAATACTTCTTGATAGTCTCAATAACCATGTTGGGATCAATTAATGGAGGGCCACAGGGCCTGCCATCGTCTGCCACTCCTTGAGGTAGGTTTACCCCAACGACTGGTTGTCCGAAGGATACAGATGCCCCTGGGTATGAACTTTGATAGCCGTACTCTGGTGTATATGTATTCCTGGGTAGGTTACTCGCATGAGGTGGGTTATTCACCTATTGCTGCACATTGGTATAACTTTCTGAAACTTCGTATTGCATCCCTTGGACACTAGGTAAACTCCTGTATGTGGTGGAAAATAATTCCATGTCTGCTCACTCGAGTATTCCCTTGGTGTCTTGCACAAAACCCCTCATTGAGGAGTTGAACCCAATTAGGCCATAAGAGGGCTGTTCTGGCACAGTCTGTCCAAACGGCAAGCCACCTGCGAGAGGTGGAATCATATTCCATGGCTTCTCCCCCACGTAATTGCCAAACGACCTAACCTGTGTTCCTCCATAGCCCGTGGTTGGATACGAAGCTTGGAGTGACGCGGCTGCCTGAATACTGGTCCCGATAACCGAAGCTTGCGGTCCCAAGTATGGCATAACCAACGTTCCAACGGCTCCTGGTGGCCTCATAGCCATCGAAACCTGCGACACTACATTCGGATGAATCACGTTAGAAGGTCCTGCCTGAACTTGATTCCTTATCTAGCATGTCCCCCAACGGGATGATTTGTTTGAGAAGGATTCGGCTGCCCAGGAACAATCGAGGTAGCCGAACTTTGAGTGGATCTAAGTCCAAGTTCTACCATCTGAATCTCATTTCGTACCATAGGTTGTACGATCTCGGCTAGCTGCCTTGGCATTTCTTTCATGAGTTCATTAAGCCCCGAGTCAATCTGGTCTTTAATGAACGTGGTAGTTAGCACCATGGGTTGGACTGACTCGACCCCTGCAACCGTTGATGACCCTGTCGTGTGGCTGACAGGTGCACTACTTGTCACAGGAGTACCAGGTGATGATCGAAAGGATACTGGCATCCCTAAAGTAGGTTGCACTTCAGTATTCTTCACAGCTCCATTCTTTGGTTTTGGTTGCGGATTCATATTGCTCACTTGTTTTCTATAACGCAAATGCATGTGCCAATTGAAATCTTGTCCAGGAGAGGCAAACTTCCCAATACGTTCACCTTCACCAGTCCCACCTAGAGTGCCAAATTTGTTATCGGATGAAGTAAAATTAGCCATGGGATCGACTAACTCTTGATAACAACGATTCCCTTAATCAGTCGAAAGCGTTAGAATGGGGATTCTGCCTCCTAACTTGTGGGTTCCTAAACTACTCCAAAGAGTGTTTAGTGTGGAAGATGAAGTAAATTTAAATAAATTTGCATAAGCAGTAAATTGATGGAAAGATAAAGCTTGTGCATAAAAATGTTTGATTATATTGATGTGTGTCTAACTGAAAATGTACAATGGGTATTTATAGGTTACAAACAATCTATGCAAAGTATCCCTATAACCACTAAATCCTAAATTTTCGCTTGCTAACTTAGTGGCCACCTTAAGTTACAACGGCTAATCACCTCCAGCCAAAATCCCTATTATTTAGGATCACCTTCCATGATCATCCGCCAATAACCGCTAGCTTGCTGTCTTCTATCTTCAACAGCTCTTTCCTTTCTAAAATCAAGCTAACCAACTCGAAACCGCGTCCCTTGTTTATAGGAGTTCTGTTAACACGTGCAATCGGCTACCGAAATCACCTTCTGAACGGACGAGTTTAACACAACCACCTCCTATAACCGAGTCAACCTTTTATTCTTCATGAATTTATCAATTGTTCCCTTATCCTCCCATCGATTACCAATACTCTAATCGACTGGCTTCCGATTTGTTTGGCCCAAACGGCTGAACTTTTCAACGGCTACAATTGACTTAATTTCTGGTGATAACACTGTCATAACAGTTTCTGTTCAGATCATTTAGTATATTGTTCTTCAGTTATTATTTATTCCCCTGTGTATGCCAGAAGAGAAAATCACAAAGGGTATCCGGTTGTATATTTTAAAGAGACATATTAATTTCGTCCTCGTAGCTGCTTGAGTTGCAGATGCAAGTCTTTAAAAACAAACCCTGCTTGACCTCCTGCTAACGTTGTTGGGGTATCTTTATTAGGGGGTAGAATTCTCCAGAAATATCAACTCTGTTCGCTATATATTTCAATATTTTACTTTTGTTCATAATGATCACCATTTCTTTTCAAGAATTTTCTGCAAAATCCTATTTGTGGTAATTTTGCATTTGGAAGCAAGCATTTGGAATCCCTAAATCACCCAAATTGCCACAATTTTCCCAGTTGTGCACAACATATTTATACTTGAATCCTTAAATTCTTTGGAGTTTATTTAATAAATTCAGTACAACAGTTTCAGATAGGGGTGTTCGCGGATTATATTGGATTGGTTTTGAGCTAAAAAGTCATTTGATCCAATGATGAAAACAACATGCGGTTTGGATTGGATCGGTTTGTTTTCTTAAAAAAATCTGACCCGATCCAATCCAATCAAATGCGGTTTGGATTGGATTGGATAATTCGGTTTTTGTCATACTTTATTTTTTTCTTATTTCAAGTGTCCTTTCTACTTATTTAACAGTGGACAAAAGATAATCTTCATTGAAGTGAGTTAATTTAGAGTGTCAAATACTTATTTTAACCGCTTTTTATATTAGAACATTAGAATGGCGGCAACTATTTGTTCCTTATATTAACCATTATTTAATTTGATGACGAGTGAGAAAAATTATAATTCTTGACAAACTTTTAATTTGAGAGTTTGAGAAAAAATAATTATTGATATTTTTTTAACACATTATTTTACGTTAAATATTCTTTTATGTTAATTCTCTATATCTACTCTCACTTATCCTTTTTTTTTAATCGGCTACAAATAAATTGTAGCTAATTTATTTTTCAGGTTTACTTAATTGATTTCCTATTTTTCATGTTTACTCAATCAAGTATATATATGTGTTATGCATCAAAACTTTTAGCAAAATATAACTTCAAGACATTAATATTTATTCTAAATAGTCTCATATATGTCATTCCAACAAAAATATTGAAGAGAATGATGGACATAAAAAAATGAAAAACAATGTTTAAGTATGAGTAATACTATATTTCAAAAATAATAGTATATGTATATAGTAGATCGGTTTGGATTGGATTGGATTTCACTTAGGGATCCAAAATCCGACCAAATCTCATAAAAAATGTGGTTTCTTCGGTTTTCGATTTTTTCGATTTTCGATTTTTGCGGTTTGAATCGGTTTGGATCAGTTGATGAACACCACTAGTCTCTGATGAAGATTACAAAGATTATAAACAGCTACTTTCTTTGACGATCAAATCTCGGCAACCTGTCCTGTAGACTTCCCAATGCAAGTTATGATGATATTCATCCTTAGAATCTCTATGTCAGCATGTAAGCATTTGGAATCCATAATTCTCCCAAATTCTCAAAAAAAAAAAAAAAAAAAAAAAAAACCCAGTTTTACGCAACATAATCATGTTGAAAATTGGAACTTGATGCATTCACTTAATTAATTATTCATGCATGTCCATATTCATATATTTGTAAGTTCAAGATATTTATCCATAAATATTAAATAATGTAATTGTATTTTGTATAAAGACTTGAGAGTATTTGAAACCGAAGAAAATTATGGTCTGTTTTGAAGTATCACCACTCTTCCTATTGAGTTAGCTGCAGAATTTTGTGGTCTCATCTTGGAAAGAACATGTGAGTGAAGAAGAAATTCATTTCTTGACAGAAGGTGATGATCCTTACAAGAAATTTTGGCCCAGAAGAAGCTTTACATCTCCATTCTAAAGACTTTGCTTGTCCGTTGTCACTTGTAGTGTGGAGCAGAGGGCTGTAAATACTACAGCATAAACTGTTAAAAATGATGCACCGTTTCTATAAGTTTCTACACCTATGTAGCATAAACCAAGTGATGGTAATTGTCTATAATGTTCTAGCATGGAGCAAATTAAACATGTAAAACTATAAGTTGTAAAAGAACTATGATGAGTTCTCTAGAAATGTCTAACCACCTCATCGTTAGTGGTGATCTATGCCTATATAAATAGGCAATATACATCAGTTTGTAACAGTGTAGATGAATTTGAAATGAAAGTTTCTTATGTTTATTCATCTCAAGCCTCCTCCATACATCTAACAAATTATATTCATTTACCACATGATTCATGCTCCCAACTATTGTCACTTTTATTATCAACTATAAATCTCACTTTGGCTTATCAAAAAAAAAATAAAAATTATCAACTATAAATCTAACAAGAAATACCTACAATTTTCTCTTTCTCTCTACTAGCATAATATTGTCTTAGTATTAAATGTTATTGGGGCTAAATGAAAAGTGACTATACATTTTGTCTTAGATACATGGAATGGAGGGCCCTAGTACTCATAGTTCACTAGAAGTGGTTCAGTTTTTCATGAAATTTTGGATGTGTAATGTTCCATTAAAGGTGCTGGTTTAATTTTCCTGGGGCGTTTTGCTTGATAGACTGCCCACTCTGATTGCACTTTTCCGAAGATATGTCATTTTTTATATGCAGGGATTGTATGTACATTTTGTAATTCACACCAAGAGGATTCATACCATTTATTTATTTTTTCTTATCTGGTCTCTCTTCAGGTATGGGCCTCTTTCTTTGCTTGGATTGGGTTTTATGCTATTTTGCCTCAGTTTGGATTTGCACATTATCTTCAACACGGGGGTTTGATATGAGGGAAAAGGGTAAAATTTTCTTGGTCGATCCTGTGGCTTGCAGTGGTGTGGTCTTTATGGTTGATGCATAATAAGATCATTTTTTAAATGGATCTTTTGATTCGATAAATCCGTGGAATACCATTAAGATCCATTCTTGTTCATGGTTCCAAACAAAAGTAGGAGTTCCCATGCTTATAAAAAAGAAAAGAAAAGTATGAGTTCCCATTTTTTGTTTGTGGATTGGTGTGTTAATACAATAATACTTCCTGTTGGATGTATTACTTTATGAATTAATTTTTCTTGTACGTGGATTAGAATACCCTTCATACTCTATTTAATATTTTTTATTATAAAAAAGCATAGAATGGAGGGCTAAGTGGTTGTTTTATTTTCCCTCTTTGCTTATCCAAAATGGGTTGTTTATGGTTAATGTCTCACAGGAATTCAAAGGTAGGGTTTCAGCTTTTGAGGTGTAAGCAACTGATACAAACTGGAGCAGATAATTCTCTTGCAGGCAATTATCTAGAGTGGTTTCACACAAAGATATTTATATGGTAACCAAATTAGTATATTCCTGTCAGTTATCAGTCATGAACCAGCAACTTTTGTAGTATTATTTCCTAGACATATGATGGGAAAAAACCTATAATTGACAGTAGTGAATATTTTATTTTTGATGAAGTTGTGAAAGGCAAGATGAAGACAAAACATGGAAGGAGAGAACAAAGCCATTGAAAAGAACAATACTTGAGAATTGTCATCTCTTCTTAAGGGCCAAGAAACTAGTACAGTCAAATGGATGTTTAAGCCAAAAGAAGAAATGGAAACACAAACAAGAAAGTGAGCTGACGTATGTTGAAGACTCAAAGATGTAGTTGCACCGATTTTCACAGCTTTTCAAATTTGAAGATTTTTTTAGCGTTGTGAGCAAACTTTGGACTCACGAAGAATTCCAGAATTAAGGGGAATGTGATTAATTGGTTAAGAATATCAAGTTATTAGTCTTTATGATTTTTCTTGATGTGAAAAGGTTCAATGTGAGTATATGTACCGAAATTGTATTCAGTAATTCATGTATTTAGTATTCATGACTGTTCATGCCAGCTGAAAGGAGTTGCTTTTTTTGTTAAAGTATTATTGTATATGGGTTATAGTATTCCTTGTACTTTCACGAATACATTCCCTTTGCTTATAAAAAAAATGTATCTATCAAGGTTTATGCAACTAGTTGTCAAGATGTCATACATTATTCATTAATGTATTTGGAAACTGGAAAAAGAGAGGTGACCGAAATACAAATTCATTCTTAAATAAGGAGGGAAAAGAAGTGTAATTAATCAATAGTGAACTTAATTTCAATTTTCTTTCTCCTGATATAGCATCTATTTTGTTAATTTCACTAGTCATACCATGCCAAAATTTCTACCATAACTAAAAATGCTTAGGAATCAGGAAAGTCATGCATTTAAAACCCTAAAAGGATGACATCAGCCATTCAACTGAAGTGAAAGTGCTGAATCTGAAATGTAAGTCCCAATACAACATGTCATTTAGACCATACAATTGAGAATTTTAACATATCAGATATGATTCAGGAAGCATGTCTCATATCACCATTATCTTTTTTTTTTTATCTCTACATGACCATAAAGAAACATATCTGATATATATTAATGAGACAATTGGGCATACCCTTATTTTATATCTGCATAGGCTAGGAGTAGTTTTTCTAAGGATAAGCAAAATGAATATTATTAAGAGGGTATAAGAGGTACCCCAACCCGAGACTAGGAGTAGTTAATCTTCAACTAGACCTGAGTAGGAGAGATATGCCTTGATCTTGTTTCTGGAAGTCCAATGAACAATTCAGTCTCCACATCTGAACTTGGACTACTTTCTGCATAGGATTGAGGTTGATTTTCTCTTGGATCCTTTGATGCTGGCTGATGGATACCATACTGCAGAGAAATTCAGTTAGTATTAGGTTTTAATTTTAATTATTGGATATGCATAACAAAACAAGTATCCAAGAAAGACCTGCAAACTGGGAATTCAGTTTGCTTTCTAATTTTATTTTCAGTTGATAAGTTTCCATCATTAATTATAAAAATACCAACTTATATTTCTCAGAGAGTCTGCAATTTTCAGCAACTAGGGCTTTTTCCTGAAATGTATTGGAAAAATAAAAACACTTTAAGTCAAAAACTTTTTGATGTAACATTAGCTGGGAACTTTTTCAAAGTTCAGAACTCATGGAGAAGGAAATGAACCTTTTTTTTTTTTTTTTTGATAAGCAAAGAATATATAAATATGAGTATAAGGGGTACTCGAACCCATATACAAGAGAAAAGAGGCAAAAGAAAGAGACAAGATACAAATTCAACCAGGGGTATAAGATAACAACTAGGTTGAATAAGTAGCTTGAAAACTCCCAGAGCCAAAAAAACCAAAGCTGAACCGCTAAGCCTAACTGAGCAAATTCTAAAAAAAGCCCAAAGAAAATACACTAGGACTAGAGAGAATATGCTAGACTAAAAGGAGAAGCATAGTCCAATAAATATAATAACAGGAAAGTTCCAAAGTAGTCTCACAAAGAGGGAACAACAATGAACAAACTAAAACCAAAAACATACATCCGCTCTTGTTCTTGGCATGTATCATGAACTCAGAATGATATAGAAGTAACTTCAAGCACAAACTTTGACAAAGGAGTTTTGAAATTAAATAAAAAGTAACAATATATGATTTCTTCTACCCAAATATGAGGAGATTTGAAATTAAATAAAAAGTAACAAAAATGGCTTGAACAATACATCTTAACCCAAATCCTTAAGATAGCAAATTTACGAGTCTAACTACTTATAAAGTTCTCACTTTATCCATTCCATTACAATGTGAGACTTTTTATACATATATATGTTTGGAACTCGCACTTCAATTTTTAAAATAGAAAACTCTGTGCTTGAAAATCACTAATATGGCCTACTATAAATTCACCAAACCATGCATATGACTCTTTGTAGGTGGTTTTCTACACATACACGAGAGTGTCATGTTGGTAAGTCTCAAAACACAATGACTCATAATTTTGGGAGGTTTTTGAATGTTATTGCCAGAAGGTTAAACCAGTTATATATGTTGAGATGTAGATACCCATGCAGTAGTTGTAGCCAGATGGGATTTGAAAAGAGTTCCAAGTTTATTTTTATTTGTTATTTTTTGGCAATTGTGCAAAATCAAATGCAATATCACACTCCACATCAATCATACA
The DNA here is from genome assembly GCA_030762895.1 of Sophora flavescens. Taxonomy (NCBI): domain Eukaryota; kingdom Viridiplantae; phylum Streptophyta; class Magnoliopsida; order Fabales; family Fabaceae; genus Sophora; species Sophora flavescens. The sequence goes on from CM061065.1 coordinate 145,479,097, forward strand.
ACTGAAGTGAAAGTGCTGAATCTGAAATGTAAGTCCCAATACAACATGTCATTTAGACCATACAATTGAGAATTTTAACATATCAGATATGATTCAGGAAGCATGTCTCATATCACCATTATCTTTTTTTTATCTCTACATGACCATAAAGAAACATATCTGATATATACATTAATGAGACAGTTGGGCATACCCTTATTTTATATCTGCATAGGCTAGGAGTAGTTTTTCTAAGGATAAGCAAAATGAGTATTATTAAGAGGGTATAAGAGGTACCCCAACCCGAGACTAGGAGTAGCTAATCTTCAACTAGACCTGAGTAGGAGAGATACGCCTTGATCTTGTTTCTGGAAGTCCAATGAACAATTCAGTCTCCACATCTGAACTTGGACTACTTTCTGCATAGGATTGATGTTGATTTTCTCTTGGATCCTTTGATGCTGGCTGTGGATGGATACCATACTGCAGAGAAATTCAGTTAGTATTAGGTTTGAATTTTAATTATAGGATATGCATAACAAAACAAGTATCCAAGAAAGACCTGCAAACTGGGAATTTAGTTTACTTTCTAATTTTATTTTCAGTTGATAAGTTTCCATCATTAATTATAAAAATACCAACTTATATTTCCAGAAAGCTGTAACTCAGGGTAACTTAACCTTCTCAGAGAGTCTGCAATTTTCAGCAACTAGGGCTTTTTCCTGAAATGTATTGGAAAAATAAAAACACTTAAGTCAAAAACTTTTTGATGTAACATTAGTTGGGAACTTTTTCAAAGTTCAGAACTCATGGAGAAGGAAATGAACTATTTTATTTTATTTGTGATAAGCAAAGAATATATAGATATGAGTAGAAGGGGTACTCGAACCCATATACAAGAGAAAAGAGGCAAAAGAAAGAGACAAGATACAAATTCAACCAGGGGTATAAGATAACAACTAGGTTGAATAAGTAGCTTGGAAACTCACAGAGCCAAAAAAACCAAAGCTGAACCGCTAGGCCTAACTGAGCAAATTCTCAAAAGCCCAAAGAAAATACACTAGGACTAGAGAGAATATGCTAGACTAAAAGGAGAAGCAAAGTCCAAAAAATACCAGGAAAGTTCCAAAGTAGTCTCACAGTAGGGAACACCAATCAACAAACTAAAACCAAAAACATGCATCCGCTCTTGTTCTTGGCATGTATCATGAACTCAGAATGATATAGAAGTAACTTCAAGCACAAACTTTGACAAAGGAGTTTTGAAATTTGATAAGCCTCTGGTTATCAAGTTTTATAACTAGTAAGACCACGGCTTTTTGCACTAATTACTCGAGTTTAATCTCGTTTTCACCCAAATTTGGATTTAATTGTCCTCAAGCAACATTTTGAGTTTCTTAAGTAATTTAGGGCATTTTAGTTAATTTTTGAGTCAAATAAAACATTCACTGCTATTTCATATTTTCAGGTTAAAAGGGAGGCACTTAGAGTCAAGGGAATGAAGAAAACAATGGAAATTGCAAGTCTGAAAGTTTCGCCTCGCGAGAAGCTACTCGCCTCGCGAGCCTAAAGACCAACCTGAACAGCAACAGTCACCCCTTCTGTCTCGCCACGCAAATCACTATCTCGCCTCGCGAGCCTGAAGGCCTGACTGAGCCAGAGAATGTCACCCTTTCGGTCTCGTCTTGCGAATCACCATCTCGCCTCGCGAGAACCCAATTTTGAACTCGCGCCACTTTTAATGTTCGCCTCGCGAGCGGGTGCAGATTCTGAAGGTTATAAATTGCTGTTTTAGGGCAGATGAGGGGAACTTTTCATATCCACTGTTTTGCAAATTTTCTAGGTTTTGTATTACGTTTTTGATGGAGAACTAATTCCCTGAGATTAGTCTGCTGTAATCGGTTTCCGCCGACACTTGAGGTTCTATAATTCCCAATCTTATTGCTTCTCCCTTTCAATATTATCTTATATGTCTTGTTTGCTTAATTCAAGTTATATAGAATAGTATTGATTAATTTCGATGATCATATGTTCCTTACTCTAATCGCGTTTACTTAATTCACGTGTGTATTATCGTGTTTACTTAATTCACGAAGGTCTTAATCCATTTGCTTAATTCGGAATAGGAACATATATCTCGTAGTGTCAATTGCGCTTGTCTAATTGTTGCTACAATCGAAAAGGGATTAGAATCTGCTTAGGGCATGGAATTTATATGAATCAATGATAGTTGGGAAACCGAAAACAGTAGATTAATCGTTTTTAGCTTTTTGATAATCACTTATTTGCATTGTTTTTCTTAATTGATGAATCATTCAACTTCAACCCCCCCCCCTACACCCCCCACCCATAACAACGGATTTGCTGATTAATTTGAGTTAGTTCTGGCTACTAGGTCTGGCTGTTCTGAATTGTTTGATTTTGATCCTGAAATTGAAAGAACTTTGCACACACGCCGTAGAGCAATTCGGGCTAGCACTAGTTCACCAACTAGTAGCGATTCTGATTCTGTACTTGCTTTTGATAACATGGCTGATCAAAGAACATTAAGACAGCTTGCTGCTCCTGATGTTAATTATGATGGTTTGTGTATTGAATATGCTGATGTCGTTGCTCCTTTTGAACTAAAATCTGGTTTAATACACTTGTTGCCAAGGTTTAGTGGTCTTGCAGGTGAGGATCCGCTTAAACATCTGAAGGAATTACAGGTTGTTTGCTCTACACCCTTGAGACCGGAAGGAATAACAGAAGACCATATCAAGTGAGAGCCTTCCCATTCTCACTTCAAGGTGCTGCAAAGGATTGGTTGTATTATCTTGAGCCGAATTCTGTTACAACCTGGAATGATTTGAAGAAGGTCTTCCTAGAGAGATACTTCCCTGCCTCCAGAGCTGCATCAATCAGGAAGGAGATATGTGGCACTAGACAAGGCAATGAGTCATTGGCCGAGTACTGGGAGAGATTCAAGAAGTTAGTGTCCAGTTGCCCTCAACACCAGATCTCCGAGCAGCTGCTTATTTAGTACTTTTATGAGGGATTGCTGCCAATGGACAGGAACATTTTGGATGTTGCTAGTGGGGGAGCACTTGTTGATAAGACTCCAGCTGCTGCCAAGCAATTGATTGAAAATATGTCACTCAACTCCCAGCAGTTCACAACTAGAAGCAATTCTGTCGAAGCAATGGGTGTGAATGAGATCCATGGTTCTTCTTCCAACAAGGCCCTTGAAACTAGAATTGATGAGCTTACTTCTCTAGTGAAACAGTTGGCAGTGGATAAAGTTCAAACAGCAAGGTTGTGTGGTATTTGTACTTCTCCTGAACACCTGATCGATGCATGTCCCATTCTGAAAGATGAGTCGGTCACTGATTTGACTCAAGCATATGCAGCCAATCTTTACAATCAAGGCAACAATCAGAACAAGTACAACATTCCTGACCTCTCCACTAATAAGTACCACCCCAACTGGAGGAACCATCCAAACCTTCGGTATGTAAACTCATCCCAACAACAACAGCTGATGTTACCACCACAGAATCCACCCCAAGTGACCACCTCTGCACCTCCCGGACCTTCGCTAGAGGACCTTGTCAAGCAAATGGCTGCACAAAATCTCGAGTTTCAGCAGCGAACGGATTCTAGTATTCATGCTTTGCAAACACGGATTGGACAGCTTGCCACTTCGATGAATGCCATGCAGCAAGCTCAAGGATCGAACCAACTACCTGCTCAACCAGTAGTGAATCCTAATGTCCCAAATCCTAATGTGAGTGCAATGACTTTGAGATCCGGAAAAGTTGCAGAACCAGCCCTTGAAAATAAAAAAAATTGTTGAGGCAGCACCTGAACCTTCTGTTGTTGTTGAAGCTGAAAAGGAGTATGTGCCACCAATTCCCTTCCCGCAGAGAGTGCTGAAAAATAAAAAAGTTGATGAGGAAGACAAGGAGAGGGAGATTCTGGATGTGTTCAGAAAAGTGGCAGTAAACATTCCGCTCCTTGATGCGATTAAGCAGGTTCCGAAATATGCAAAGTTTCTGAAGGATTTGTGCACCCACAAGAGGTGGTTGAAGGGTAATGAGAGAGTCAATTTGGGGCGAAATGTTTCAGTCCTCATTCAACCTAAGCCTGCACCTGAAAAGGTTACTGTTTCAGCCCTCACTCAGGCAATGCCACAGAAATGCAAGGATCAAAGAACTTTTGCTATTCCATGCACAATTGGGGATAGTAAATTCGACAATTGCATGTTGGATTTAGGAGCTTCTATTAATGTCATGCCTACTTCTGTTTTCAACAACCTTGATCTTGGTCCTTTGGAGCATATAAGTCTTACTATCCAGTTGGCAAACAGGACCAACGCTCGCCCCATTGGAGTGGTAGAAGATGTGCTGGTACAAGTTAATGACTTGATTTTCCCTACTGATTTTTACATCCTGGACATAGCAGGGGAAACAAATTTAAGCAGATCACCAATCATTCTGGGCAGACCGTTCATGAAAACGGCGAAGACAAAGATTGATGTTGATGATGGAACCATGTCCATGGAATTTGGTGACATTGTTGCCAAATTCAATATTTTCGATGCTATGAAGCATCCCTTGGAAGAGCACTCTGTCTTTCAAATAGAGTTGCTCTCTGAAATTGTTGATGACACTTATGATGACTTGGTTGCTGATTTTCCATCTATTTTTGGTTTTGATGATGTTTATTCATGTGTTGATTGTACTAACATTGACCCTTGTGCTGTTTGTGCTGAGATTGATGCTACCTTGCAGGGTGACAGTGTAAGTGAAACTGTTTGTTCAGCTGAAGTTCTTGACAGCACGGCTGCCCGAAACATACCATCCATTGAGCAGCCACCCTCCCTAGAGCTTAAGCCACTTCCTGAAAATCAGAAATATGCTTATTTGGAGAGGAATGAAAAGCTTCCGGTTATAATTTCCTCTAACCTTGATTCTGACCAGGAAACTAAGCTCTTGGAGGGTTTGAAGAAGCATAAGAAGGCGATTGGGTGGACCTCGGCTGACATACCAGGTATTAGCCCCTCCAGGTGTATGCATAGGATTTTGTTGGAGGATGGGGCTAAAACAGTTAGGCAGCCCCAAAGGCGGCTCAATCCCTTGATTCTTGATGTTGTGAAGAAGGAGGTAACAAAACTCTTGCATGCGGGTATCATATACCCTATCTCTGACAGTAATTGGGTGAGTCCCGTGCAAGTTGTACCTAAGAAATCTGGACTCACAATGGTAAAAAATGAAAATAATGAACTTGTTCCCACTAGAGTTTAGAATAGCTGGAGAGTTTGCATTGATTACAGGAGATTGAACCAGGCTGCTAGAAAGGATCACTTTCCTTTGCCGTTCATTGATCAGATGCTTGAATGGCTAGCTGGTAAATCACACTACTGTTTTCTTGATGGTTTTTCAGGTTACTTCCAGATCCACATTGCACCAGTGGATCAAGAGAAGACAACCTTCACGTGCCCTTTCGGTACTTTTGCTTACAGGAGGATGCCATTTGGTCTTTGCAGTGCTCCTGGCACATTCCAGATATGCATGATCAGTATTTTTACTGAATATATTGAGAATTGCATGGAAGTGTTCATGGATGATTTCACTGTTTATGGTTCCTCATTTGATGCATGCTTGCATAGTTTGAATCTGGTGTTGGAAAGATGCATTGAAACTGACCTTGTTTTAAATTATGAAAAATGCCATTTTATGGTTGAAGAGGGAATTGTTTTGGGGCATATTATTTCTGAAAAGGGTATTTCAGTAGATCCTTCTAAGATTGATGTGATTTCTACACTGCCTTACCCATCTTGCGTTCGCGAGATTCGTTCTTTTCTTGGCCATGCAGGTTTCTACAGGTGCTTCATAAAGGATTTCAGCAAGATAGCTCTTCCTCTATCAAACTTGTTGAAAAATGATGTCATTTTCAACTTAGATGACAACTGCAAGAAGACTTTTGATTTCTTGAAGAAGAAATTGACCTCTACCCCCATCATCCAGCCTCCTGACTGAACCCTCCCTTTTGAGATTATGTGTGATGCCTCTAACTATGCTGTGGGGGCGGTCCTGGCACAAAGGGTGGGCAAGACTGCCCATGTGATTTACTATGCTTCTAGGACTTTAGATGCCGCACAGGCTAATTACACCACTGCTGAAAATGAACTTCTAGCTATTGTTTTTGCTCTTGATAAATTTAGATCATATTTGCTAGGTTCCAAGGTTGTCGTTTTCACTGACCATGCAGCTCTAAAGTACTTGTTGAAGAAACCAGAAGCAAAACCGAGATTGATTCGGTGGATGTTGTTGCTCCAAGAGTTTAGTGTGGAGATAAAGGATAAGAGTGGAGCTGGGAATTTGGTGGCTGATCACTTGAGCAGAATAGAGAGGGATGAGGATCCTTCCCCCATTCAGGATGACTTTCCTGATGAGCAGCTCTTACAGTTACATGGGGTAACTCCTTGGTTTGCTGATATTGTTAACTATCTTGTTGTTGGTGTTTTTCCGACAGGTGCAACTAGGTCACAAATCCACAAACTCAAGAGTGATGCCAAATATTATGTTTGGGATGATCCATACCTTTGGAAATTTGGCAGTGATCAGGTAATTAGGAGATGTGTCCCCGACTATGAGATTGAATCTATTCTGCACTTTTCTCATGCTTCTCAAGTAGGGGGACACTTTGGGCCACAGAGGACTGCAAGAAAAATCCTAGATTCAGGTTTTTACTGGCCCACCATTTTTAAAGACGCTTATGAGGTTTACCGCACTTGTAGAGAGTGTCAGACAGCAGGTACAGCCATCACTCGTAAGAGTGAAATGCCTCAGCAACCTATGCTTTTCTGTGAGGTGTTTGATGTGTGGGGAATTGACTTTACGGGTCCTTTCCCTGCATCTTTTGGTTTTCTCTATATTCTGCTTGCTGTTGATTATGTTTCAAAGTGGGTGGAAGTTGTCCCCACCAAGACTAATGATTCTAGAGTTGTTGCAAATTTTGTCAGGTCCAATATCTTCTGCAGGTTCGGAATACCTCGGGCTATCATAAGTGACCAAGGCACTCATTTCTGCAACCGCACCATGGAAGCTTTACTCCGGAAGTATGGAGTTGTGCACAGGGTCTCTACTGCATATCATCCTCAGACTAATGGGCAGGCTGAGATCTCAAACAGAGAGATCAAACAGATCTTAGAGAAAATGGTGTAGCCAAATAGGAAGGACTGGAGCCGGCGTCTAGAAGACGCACTTTGGGCTCAAAGAACCGCTTTCAAGACACCAATAGGGATGTCTCCCTATAGACTTGTGTTCGGTAAGGCATGCCATCTTCCTATAGAGATTGAGCACCGAGCTTATTGGGCGGTCAGAAGCTGTAATTTGGAAATGCAAAAGGCAGGCATTGAAAGGAAACTCCAATTACAACAACTTGAAGAGCTTAGGTTGGAAGCCTATGAAAGCTCTCGAATTTACAAAGAGAAAACCAAGCACTTCCATGATAAGATGATTTCTAGGAAGGAATTCTCAGTGGGCCAACAGGTTCTATTGTTTAACTCCCGCCTGAAAGTGCTGGCTAGGAAACTTCGATCCAAGTGGATTGGCCCATTTGTTGTCACTAATGTTTTCCCTCATGGTGTAGTAGAAATAAAAAGTGCAGGTAGCAACAAGGTCTTTAAGGTTAATGGGCAGCGCTTGAAGCTATTCCATCAGAGCTCAGTGCCTGAAGAGGCAACTTTTGAAGAGCTCTCCTTGGGAGAGCCCACCTACACTACAACTTGATCGGGGAGCACCTTCTCCTTTCCCTCACTCTTATTTTGTATTTGTGTTCTTTCATTGAGGACAGTGTATGACTTAAGTGTGGGGGAGGGAACCAACTGTTTGTTTTTGTTTTGTTTTCCTTGTTTGTGATGCTTTGAGTCGTTTGTGTGTTGAGTCTTGTGTCGGTGAGCTTGTTGGATTCTAACCAAATTTTGCATAGATGGATTGCATGATATGTGTTGACTGTTGATGATTTCCACCTAGGTTTTGAAAATTCAAAATTGACCCCTATGTGAAAAATTGAAAATTGAACTTTGAGATATTCTATTATGATTGCATGATTTATGATAAATTTGGGGTGAAGGGATGCACACACTAGGGATTGAATCTCGGTCAAACAATTTGCGAAAATTGTCCAGGTGAGGATTTAAGCCTCCAACATGTTTTTAATTGTGTGAATCACTTTTAAGCTGCACTTTCCCGAATTTGCTTGAATCTCTTCATGGTTTGCATGCTTATGTGGTTGCAGCAAATGATTTAGGCAATTTTCTTTGAAATAACTACTTGGCCTAAAAGAACCATCCCTAATGCATGTTCCCTGGTTAGCCACATTGAGCCTAATAAGCCTATTGTTTCTTGATAACCTTATGTTATAAGCCGAAAAATCTGGAAAAACCATGTTAACCCAATCTTAGGATTAGGAGAGCATGGAAGCTTAGCAAGAGAAGGGTTGCAAGAAACTAAGTTTGGGGTGGCTACAAGGTTTGATATGTCATTCTGGGTTGAGAAAAAGAAAAAAATGAAGGTTGGAGCCAAAGGCAAAAGAAAAAAAAATAAAAAAAGAAAAGAAGGAAAGAACAAAATGTCAAAAAAGGGTATTGGAAGAAAAAGGCTGTAGTCACCCAAGGCAAAAAGAAAAATGGAAAAAGGAATTTGAGTGGAAGTTCAATGTGTCAAAATGCTCATGCTCTCTTAATTCCTAGGGACTTAAGCCTAGTACCTTTGAATATCCTGCCCTTAGCCAGGCCCCATTACAACCTATAAAAGACCTTTTATGTTGCATGCATGTTTTCGTGGGAACTTTGTGTGAGATGAAAATCAAATTCATGGGAAGTGCTCTTGAAATGTGAAATTGAGTGAAAAGTTGATAGCCTAGACAAATTGAGAAATTGAGTGAAATATTAAATGCCCTTGTGAGGAAGGCAATTGTTTGAGATTGGTGATCTCCCTTTTGTGTGTGACTTGGATCCTCAACTCAGATTAATGATTGCATGAATGATGGAATTCTCAATTGTTTAAAGTAAATGAATGTGGGGATTACACTGTTGCAAAGGGGGAAGTCATTGAAGAAAAATTGTTTTGTTAAGATTGCATGGAATTTGTGCGAAATTGATTGAATCCTTTAAGCTTGCCAAGTTCGAGTCTTTTTGAGTTTTAGTTTGCTTGGAGACAAGCAAAGTTTAAGTTTGGGGTATTTTGATAAGCCTCTGGTTATCAAGTTTTATAACTAGTAAGACCACGGCTTTTTCCACTAATTACTCGAGTTTAATCTCGTTTTCACCCAAATTTGGATTTAATTGTCCTCAAGCAACATTTTGAGTTTCTTAAGTAATTTAGGGCATTTTAGTTAATTGAATCATTCAACTTCACCCCCCCCCTACCCCCCCACCCCCCACCCACCCCCCAAACTGATTTTGAGGTTAATAACAATCCAAGAGTCCTTGTGATACGATACCCGAGTTGTCGCGCCCTAGCTGCAGTTTTTCAACCAGGGGTATAAGATAACAACTAGGTTGAATAAGTAGCTTGGAAACTCACGGAGCCATAAAAAACCAAAGCTGAACCGCTAGGCCTAATTGAGCAAATTCTCAAAAGCCCAAAGAAAATACACTAGGACTAGAGAGAATATGCTAGACTAAAAGGAGAAGCAAAGTCCAAAAAATAACAGGAAAGTTCCAAAGTAGTCTCACAGTAGGGAACACCAATCAACAAACTAAAACCAAAAACATGCATCCGCTCTTGTTCTTGGCATGTATCATGAACTCAGAATGATATAGAAGTAACTTCAAGCACAAACTTTGACAAAGGAGTTTTGAAATTAAATAAAAAGTAACAATATATGATTTCTTCTACCCAAATATGAGGAGATTTGAAATTAAATAAAAAGTAACAAAAATGGATTGAACAATACATCTTAACCCAAATCCTTAAGATAGCAAATTTATGAGTCTAACTACTTATAAAGTTCTCACTTTATCCATTCCATTACAATGTGAGACTTTTTATACATATATATGTTTGGAACTCGCACTTCAATTTTTAAAATAGAAAACTCTGTGCTTGAAAAACACTAATATGACCTACTATAAATTCACCAAACCATGCATATAACTCTTTGTAGGTGGTTTTCTACACATACACGAGAGTGTCATGTTGGTAAGTCTCAAAACACAATGACTCATAATTTTGGGAGGTTTTTGAATGTTATTGCCAGAAGGTTAAACCAGTTATATATGTTGAGATGTAGATACCCATGCAGTAGTTGTAGCCAGATGGGATTTGAAAAGAGTTCCAAGTTTATTTTTATTTGTTATTTTTTGGCAATTGTGCAAAATCAAATGCAATATCACACTCCACACTGCCTATTATATATACAGTTAAAGCTTACCTTTTCTTTTAGTTCCTCAATTTGTTCCATGAAAACCTGAGTCTGAAGAATATACAGAAAGTTGTAATTCAAATATCTGCTAACATTGAAATTTTAAAAGCAAATTCTATAGGATTGTTAATCACGCTAACCTTTCTTGCTCGAACATTGCTTACACTCCTCTCTAACTGTTGCTCTATCTCTTGCAGTTCATCAATGGAGCATGAACCCAAACCTTCTCCCAAGAGTTTCCTAAGGGGATGAAATTACAAATGCAACATATTCTTTCACTGTGAGTGACTGAGTGGGTGAAATTTAACATTGAATGTAAACAATTTGTCAAAATGAATGGAAATTCAAGAAGATCTTCAACCGTTTTGAAGCTTCAAGAAGGTCAATTTTCTTCAACATGCTTGCTGCTTCTTGCTTCAAATGCTGCCATATATTAATTAGGCAATTTCATTCAAACTTGAAACTTGAAATGTATAGTGGCAGATGAAGATGAAATTGACGCAGAAAATTCTATATCCACTATATGGCCACGGTAAGGCATTTAAAATTACCTTGAGTCTGCTACTACATGCATGAATCTAAGAATACATAAATATAGAAATGCAGGCATGAATGTAGGGATTAGAATTTGTCATTAAATTAAGTCTTGTGAGTTGTGACCTTCTAATCTTTGTTATAACTTATGATATCCAATTCCTCTATAAATAAGGGTAGATGTATAGGTCTTGATTACCACGAAATACTTGAATGTAATTAAGTCAGAAATGCACTGGAAAAATCTTTTTACCAACTAATTAATGTGCTTATTGGTTATCATGAGTTCATCACTTATACTTCATAGTTACTATGCACCAGTACATCTGGAACTAAGTCCATATTCGGACATCATTAACTTGTATATTTTTGAAATTTATATACATATTATATAATGTAAACTCAACTTCAGCATATGGCTTGTTGAATCTTTCTAATTTTATTTTCTTCCATTTTCTGATAGCAGAAGAAATTTATCGGACACAGAAGAGATGAACTATGACCCAAAGGCGGATATGAGATTTGAAAGGCTAAAATATTCATATTCATAAAATATAAACAATAAACATAACATACTATTTTATTTTGTATTGGTAAGGGAAAGAAATACCCTTAAAATTGAGCTCACTCGGCTTCAACTAAATACAGTAGAAAAATTGCAAAACCAGCACACTGTTAGAAATAGTAATTAAAAAATTGGTGAGTGGTGTTTAACCTCTAAGCTGTTTCCTTGTTTTCCGAAAGGTTATACACTTGATGGCACTAATATATGCAATTAGTATCATAACGGTGCAAATACAATTATGAATGATAAATTGATAACTTGAGGGTCTCCTTGTATTAAGTGTGTCAAGAAATGCAAATAAATAATCTTCAAACGAGAATTAGGAGACTTTGTTAAAGTTAAAAGAAGGATCAATTAGCCCCTATCTTCATCCATTAGCATTCTTTTTAGCCTTGTGCACCCATTTGACTCTGACTCTGATTGCTTCATGACCCTTGGGTAGAGTTCCTAATTCTCAAGTGTTGTTCTTCACAATTGATTTGATCTCCTCATCCAGGCTTGTGATCCACCTTTTATCTTTTACGACTTCATCAAAATTTAATGGCTCACACTATCGGCTAAAAGACAATATAATTCTTCAAGGTCAAGAGTAACTTTCATAAATGTCACGTATATCTTTCATCTTCCTCGGCCTTTCGCTTGAACTTTCTTTTTGTACATGAGAAGTAGGTGACGTAGGAGATGAAAGAGGTGGAGTTGCATCCAAAATAGACATCGTGGTCTCTTGGTCTTCTTCTTCAAGTTATGGAAGAACATTATAGGTTTTTCTTTTTGGGTCTTCCATGTAGCTTCTTCATCAATTTAACATCTCACGACTCAACAATCGTGTTTGTACAATTTGTAGCCTTTAGAATGCGAGTCATAGCCAATAATAAAGACATGTTTGATGCTTGGATCATCAAGCTTGGATCTTTCTTGCTGCGCTACATGACCATATGCTATGCTCTGAAAGGCTCGAGAATAATTGATACTAGGCTTCATTCCATTCCATGCTTCTTGGGGGGTTTGATCTTTGACGTTAATTTGGTGTTGGAAGGCGATTGGACAAATAGACCGCACAAGAAACTATTTCGGCCCAAAACTCCTTAGTGATCTTTTCGGACGTTAACATACATCTAGTCACGTTGAGAATAGTTCTATTCTTTCTCTCGGACGACAAATTCCATGAGCTGCACAAAATTCACTGAACTCTTTTGAAGTGAATTCGCCTCCCCGATCGGATCTCAAGGCTTTGATCTCATAGCCACACTCCTTCTCTAGATGAGCCTTGAAATTCTTGAAAGCAACAGATTCTTCATATGTTTGCTTTAAAAAATAAACCCAAATCTTTCTATTAAAATCATCGATTAAGAGTAAGAAATATTTACTCTTACTATATTAATATGGATTGGTTGGCCCACATATACATCGATATATACTTGTTGAAATGGGTTAGTTGCTTTTGATGCGGCTTCTTTTGGAAAACTTCTTCTAGCTTGCTTTCTAAAAAGACACGCTACACACAATTAATTGAGGGCATCCATTTCACCACCTTCTTTTCTCCTATAGCATTAACTTCCCCAAAGTTCAAATGGTCAAATCTCAAGTCTCAACATCATGCTTCATCTTGCACACTAATCTTCAAGCATTTTGCTTCAATGGTTTTTAGATTCAAGATAAACATTTTATTTCTTGACATAAGCACCTTAGCAATTAAATTATTATTATGATCTCAAAGTTAAAGACATCTACCTTTGATGAGAATCTCATATCCCTTTCAAGAGTTGACCCAAACTCAAAATGTTACTTTTCAATTTGGGCACATAATAACCATCGCTAATAAACCGATGGCTTCCATCTTTGAAAGAGATTATAGTTGCATCTTTCCCTTAAATTTGTACTTTTGATGAGTATCCAAAGGACACACTTCCATTCACCTTCTCATCAAGCTCCACAAATTTCTTTGTATCCACGCATGAGATTGCTAGCACCATTATCCAAGTACTACTACCTATTGGAATTAATTCTTCTCTTCTTCAAGTGTTGGCATCAAAGTTGACGAGTTCTTGGTGATGAATGACTTCTTTTCTCATTGTTCGAATCATCATTGTTGCCTCTTCCTCTTCCCCTTTTGCCACGACCATTTCCTCTTCCTTGTCCACATCCGCTTTGACTCTTTAATCCTCCATCATTCTTCAATGAAGCTTGGGTCTGGAGAAGTTGCTTTTTTTTCGATCTACTTCGAGGAGTATCCCATCGCCAACCTGAGACGAGGACTAATCTCCAGCTAGAGTTTGTTTGGCACCTCGATGGGTGGCATCCCTCCCAGCTGAGGTTTTTTCCATACCCAAGGCTCGAACCCGAGACCTTGGTTAAGGGGCGAGAGGCCTTTAACCACTCACGCCAACCTCAGTTGGTAGGAGAAGTTGCTTTAATGACTCTTCTTGTCTCCTCTTCATTCCTTCTTCATGGGTTTGTAAGAACCTTCTAATTCTTCAATGGTCATTGAGTCATGATCTTTTGATTCCTCAATGACATATACCACATGATCAAAGTCAGGAGTTAAGGAACGAAGAATCTTCTTTGCCTCATGAACGACATCTTCTAGTTTTTCTCCATATCTCTTTAATTGATTAAAATGGTCTTCACCCTCGAGTGTAGTAATCCAAAATAGATTAGGATTTCATCATCTTCAAAGCTTCAAAACGACCCCTTAGTGATTGACGCCTTATCTTATTCACTTTGTCAAAACCTTGGACAGATTTTTCCAAAATCTCCTAAGTTTTTTTTTTTTTGTTGATAGGCAAATGTTAGTATGTTAATGTTAGTAATTTTTGTTAGTGGGTAGGGTTTGAACTCTCAACCTCCTTATTGCTCCACTTCTTAACTCCCCCACCCAAACCACCTTGACCACCTTATGAGTCCCAAAATCTCTTGATTAAGGTTCCTTTGAGGTAGTAACTATTAGATAATAGAGTTTTCATATTTGTTATTAGATAATAGAGTTGTTATATTTGTTATCTATAATTTGTTACCACACGGTTAGGATAAGATTAGATAATTGATTAGATAGTTGGATAGCTTTTGTTATTCGTTATCTTTAAGTTTGTTAACTAGTCTATTAGCTTGACTGCCTATAAATAAAAGACATCACTCTCTTGTATTTTCAATCAATCAAATCCAAATAAACACATTGAAACATAAATCTATTATGGCATCAAAGAAGGTTGACGATCCAGAGAAGAAGTTGGGGAAGGAACATGCCTCCAACGGTGAGTCATCCAAACTCACTCCAGACACAGCTTTCCACCTTGGTTCCGGTGACAACCCAGGGACGCCTCTTGTTGCAGCAGTTCTCAACGGATCAAATTATAGAACACGGGCTTGTGCCATGAAGACTACACTACGCGCAAAGATGAAGCTTGGCTTCATAGACGATTCTATCAAGAAACCAGTCCTTGAGTCAGAAGATCACATACACTGGGAAAAGGTAGACTCAATGGTAATGGCATGGATCATAAATGTCGTTGATCCAAGCCTTCATGGAAGCATCTCTCACGCGTCAACAGCAAGGGATATCTGGTTGGATCTTGAAGAACGCTTTGCTCAAATCAATGCACCAAGAATTCATCAATTGTGGCGCATGCTCTGCATGATGGAGAAAGAACCAGACATGAACGTGACACACTACTACACAAAGTTTAAAAGCCTTTTCGATGAACTTGATGAACTACAGCCTTTACCAGAGTGCAGCTGTGGTGCTTCGAAGCAATTAACTCAAAGAGAAGAAGACCACCGTGTGCACCTGTTTCTTGGAGGTCTTGATAGCAAGGAATATTCTCATATCAAGGCAACCATTTTAAACACTGAACCGCTTCCTTCTCTTACCCGAGTCTTTAATCACATCCAAAGGGAAGAGTCGCGATTTGCATCAGACAAGGAAAGGAGCATCAAAATTGATAATGGAGCATCTTTTTACTCATCCAGAGGCGGCAAACAGAAGGGGCGTGGTGGTCCTCGGCCCAAGTGCGATCACTATGGCAAGACAGGCCATATAAAGGCAAACTGCTTCGAGATCGTAGGCTACCTAGAAAACTAGAACGCACACAGAAACCAAAGGGGAGCAGGCAAGCAAGGACAACAAGGAGGTGCATTCCTGGCTCGTGATGATGAGGAGAAAGGCAGTCCAGAAGGTGTGGCAGCACATAAACTACCTGGAAAATACATGATACACAATGCCGGAGTGCATGAAAGCATGACCGGTAATGACAAGAAACCAAGAGATACGGTATGGGTGTTAGACAGTGGGGCCTCTCACCACATGACACCATTGCTTTCTCTCTTAAAGGGAGTGTGCAAGATTGACAAACCTTTCTACATAACAGTACCCACAGGAAATGCTGTTCTTGTAGAAAGAATGGGATACCTTGTTTTCAATACAAATATCATGCTAGAAAATGTTTTATATGTTCCTCAATTCAGCTTCAATTTGATTTCCATGCACAAGTTAACACGTGATTCAAATTGCACACTAATATGTGATGAAAATGGTTGTGTTTTACAGGATCGGACCACGAAGAGGACGATTGGATTAGGTGATCTGCATGAAGGGGTTTATGTGCTCAAAAGACCAACTCAAGGCATTTCTTTTTCGACTGCACAGCAAGGCATAGCTAATATTTGGCACTCACGTCTAGGGCACCCTTCCTTTCAAGCTCTCCAGAAAATTTATCATTTGGTTAAATGTAACTTCAGTTTGAATAAAGATGAATGTTGTGATATTTGCCACAAATCCAAACAGTGTAAACTTTCTTTTAATCTTAGCAATAATAAGGTTGAATCACCTTTTCATCTCATACATTGTGACTTATGAGGCAAATACAAAACAGGCACACACAATGGTTCGCACTATTTTCTTACTATTGTTGATGACCATACAAGAGCAACATGGGTTTATCTAATGAGGCACAAGACCGAAACATTAGATATGCTCAAAAATCTTTGCAATATGGTCAAGAGGCAATTCAACATGAATATAAAGAGAATAAGGAGTGATAAGGGTACAGAGTTCACCAATTCAAGCTTCCAAAAATACATTCATGTGGAAGGAATAATCCATAAAACTTCTTGTGTAGCAACACCCCAACAAAACACACGTGTGGAACGAAAGCACAAGCACATACTCAGTGTGGCAAGGGCTTTACATTTTGAAGCTAATCTTCCCATACAATTTTGGGGAGAGTGTGTATTGGCAGCCACCCACCTCATAAATAGGACTCCCACCATTGCCAACCATGGGATAACTCCTTATGAGATGCTGTATGGAAAACCACCTAGTTATGATCATTTAAGGATCTTTGGGTGCCTATGCTATGTGAAGAATTCAAGCAAGCAACAAGACAAATTTGCACCAGGAGCATAGAAATGCATGTTTATTGGTTATCCTCAAAGTCAAAAGGGATGGAAAGTCTACAATCTCAAAACGCATGAATTTCAAGTTTCGCGTGATGTGAGTTTCGATGAAGAATCCTTTCCTCATAAATTGAATGAAGGAAAAGAAACATCAAATTCCAGCATTTTTCTGCAGCAAGATGGGGCCGAATACACATGCAGTACGTTGCATGAAAAAGAGGAGACTTCAACACACGAAAGCTTGCAAGCTCCATATGAGGAGGAGCACGCACAAGAAACTATAAGCAGAGATGACCCCCCTCAAAACTTCGAGACACAAAGTCATGATGACTTAGTGTTAGAAATTGAGAATGAGGAGGAGCGCCATGATGCACCAAACACCATAGAGCAGCCTCCACGGACAAGGCAGCCACCATCCTATCTCAAGGATTATTATTGCCATGCAGTCGCTGTAAACCCTTCATACACGACATCCAATCCTAACACCTCTTCACGTACGGTCTACCCTCTTTCTAAGTATGTAAGTTATGATCATTTTTCCCATAGACATAGAGCTTTCCTTGCAGAACTTGGGTCACACGAGGAACCCAAAACGTATGCTCAAGTCGTAAAGCATTCTGTGTGGAGAAATGCCATGACACAAGAAATCAAAGCACTGGAAGATAATCAAACTTGGGAATTGACCTTCCTTCCTCCAGGCCGAAAAACCGTGGGATGCAAATGGGTGTACAAAATAAAATACAAGACTACAGGTGAGATAGAGAAGTATAAGGTGTGTCTTGTGGCAAAAGGGTTCACTCAAGTTGAAGGAGAAGACTTCAATGAGGCCTTTGCACTAGTCGCCAAAATGACCACGGTTAGATGTCTACTTTCAGTAGCAGTGGCAAAAGGATGGGAGCTTCACCAAATGGACGTAAGCAGTGCCTTTTTGCATGGTGAGTTGAATGAGGAAGTTTATATGGTCGTGCCACAAGGGTATAATACACCCACAGAAGGCATGGTGTGCCGCTTACGCAAATCCTTATATGGTTTACGTCAGGCTTCCCGCAACTGGTATTCTAAGATTTCAAAGGCATTAGTGAAGTATGGTTTCCAAGAATGCCAAGCAGATCACAGTCTCTTCATCTATTCACATGAATCCACTTTCCTTGCAGTCTTGATCTATGTGGATGATCTTGTCATAGCAAGCAATGATTCTTCTGCTTGTGCCAATTTCAAACAATATCTGAGCAATTGTTTTCACATGAAAGACCTAGGCATTCTAAAATATTTTCTTGGTTTGGAATTGGCACGAGGCTCAACAGGATTGTTCATGTGTCAAAGAAAATATATTTTAGACATTTTGGATGAATGTGGCATGCTTGGTTGCAAACCTTCCTCCTTTCCTACGAAACCAAATCATCGTCTTGCATTGGCAATTGAATCTCCTTTTTCAGACCCTTCACAGTATCGAAGAATGGTAGGAAGACTTATCTATCTCACCATCACACGTCCAGAAATCACCTACTCAGTACATATCTTAAGCCAATTCATGCAAACACCCCGACAAGAACATTGGGACGCTGCTATTAGAATCCTAGGGTATTTGAAGTCATCACCGGGGCAAGGAATAATTTTACCAAAAGACAATGATCTTCAGCTTGTTGGCTACTGTGATTCAGACTGGGCTTCTTGTCCACTTACCAGGAGGTCCATTTCGGGCTATTTAATGAAACTGGGCTCGGCCCCAATTTCTTGGAAGACCAAGAAACAATCCAATCCACCGTGTCCAGACCCTCAAGTGAAGCAGAATACAGGGCAATCGCTCATGCTACAAGTGAAATAATTTGGCTGCGAAATTTGTTAAAATGTCTACAGGTTAATTGTGATACACCAACACTTTTGTACTGTGATAATCAAGCTGCTCTTTACCTAGCAGCCAATCCCATTTTTCATGAATGTACCAAGCACATTGAAGTGGATTGTCATTTTATAAGAGAACATTTGCAAGCAGGCACCATCGCTACCACATATATTCCAACAAAACAACAATAAGCTGATATATTCACAAAATCCTTGAATAGCAAACTGTTTTCGGACTTGGCAATCAACATGGGTGTTCATAACCCTCACACTCCACCTTGAGGGGGAGTATTAGATAATAGAGTTGTTATATTTGTTATCTATAATCTGTTACCATACGGTTAGGATAAGATTAGATAATTGATTAGATAGTTGGATAGCTTTTGTTATTAGTTATCTTTAAGTTTGTTATCTAGTTTGTTAGCTTGACTGCCTATAAATAAAAGGCATCACTCTCTTGTATTTTCAATCAATCAAATACAAATAAACACATTGAAACAGAAATCTATTAGTAACATCAACGACTTTCTCAAACATAGAATCATCCAACATTGATGGATAAGAGTGAGACTTTGTTGATCCTTCTTCCTTGTGTTTAACAAGGCCTCCTTCACATTTTGAGATAACCTTTCTTCATTTTGTGGCTTCTCATACCCTTTCTCTACAACCTCCCAAACACTTTGAAAGACAAGTAAATCTTTCGTGCAAAGACACCATTTTTCATAGTTCTCTTTCATAAGACGAGAAAATTGGAAAGTAGTATATTCATGGCTTGTCATCTCTCAACACACTTCACTCAGCTCTTACAATCCTAGCTCATGATAGCACATTGTTGGAGGAGGAGAAGTGTTTCTAAGAGAGAGCTCTAACTTGCTTAATTTCAATTTTCAAATGCCCGTTACATAGGGCTATTTATAGGTATAATTAGAGAACTCTAAACTTGATTCTAGGATCTCTCTTATTAAAACCCACTTCTAGATATTTTCTACACTTGTTTATATTTAAAACACTTCTAGATTTTACATAAATATTTTTCACAACTTCAAGTGATTCTAGATTAATCTAATTTCAAATTATAAATAATGTGAGGGATTTCCAAAATAATGGAAGTCCAAGACACCAAGTTGGAAAGAGGTTGAAGGACACCAATAGGTGTGTCTCTTCATGACTTTCAAATATTTCCTAATAGGTGTGTTTTTTTCATGATTAAATGTATTCATTCATCAAGTGTACATTCATGAAAGGTTGCAATCATTCTTTCAAATACATGAAAGGTTATTTCATTCACCAAGAGGCATAAGTTGGTCTATAAATAGAACCACTTGTGCATGCAAAATGATGTCTGAAAATTGGCTAAACTTCTGCAAGCCAAATCACTTCCTTTCTTCCGTTAATGCGCAGAAAGAATTAAGGAAACTATTATTCTGTAAAATGCCATTGACGATACGCTTGGTTTAGGGTGTGCAAACCAAACCAAGGTTCTCCATTGTATCCTGAAGGGGATTCGCCGGTTATACCTGTTGCATCCAATCTTCGAGGAGAGATTGGTGGGGGCGAATCGAACCTAAAGCCTAGTGTTCTTACATGCATTGGAGGGTGCGCATGTCACTTGTTCTTCTCTTCTTTGTTGCAGACCAGACCCCCCATTTTCTAACAATCTTTAGGTTCGATTTTCGTTCTATAACAATGGCTGCAACATTGAAGGAGATGGACGATATTTAATATTGCCAAAATGGAGAAGTTCGAGGGTGGAAACTCCGTTTATTGGGAAAAGGAGATGCATGGTTTTTTTCAACAAAGAGAGATGGGTACTCATATGCTTCATCAAAAATATGTTTATTTGTGACCATGGTGAAAGGTACACAATTACTTTCTATGGCTATGATATGCTTGATATTCTAAAGTCATGTATGTTGATGAATCTTAAAGGCATGCTTTGTTTATGTTAAAATTAATGTGGTATTAGAGCCTTAGATGCATGATTTAGAATACAAATCAAGTATGTGAATTTTGATGAACGTGAATATAATTGGTTTGTTATGCATGCAAGTTTGTTGGTCTATTTTGATAGAAATGTCTTAGATGTAAATGATTATATCAAGTGCATGCATGAATGGATTTGATCCATGTAACAACCAATTATATTTAGAGTACAAAATCTTATATTATGAAGTGCATGATTGTATGAATATAAGATGGAATTGTTCTTGATTTTGTTGAAATTAGAAATATTTGGATGTGATTTTTGATACTGTTCTAAAGTTGTCATAATGGACATGGATGTTCATAGATTAAGTTTATAGAAAACCTTAATGATTTTTTATCATTGTTTTGTTAGTTTTCTATTATGATAATTATTTAGATTTATCAAAGAATATGTTTTGAACATGAATCCCAGACAAAGACAGTAAAATATAACTTTAGGTTGATAAGTTTGTAAAAATGGCAAAAATGGTAGTGAATCATGTAAACCCGGTTTTCTAAAAGTGGGTCTGGTTAACCCAGTTGGGTGTAGTTGTGGTGTATCCAAATTTTTTTGGTTTAATTAGAAGTGACGCTTCAAAATTACATCAACTGATGTGTTGGTTTAGTGGTAGATGCACCTGTGCATATATGGTCAGGTTGCGGGTTCAACTCCAGGTTTTGAAGTTTTGAACCAATTTTCAAAAATTTTAAACAAAACCGCATGTGAAAAGTTACAACCTTTGGGATTCGAACTCGGGCATAAAACATAGGTGTAAGCAGACTTACCGTCAGGCCAATATTGGTGTTTGTAAATAATAGGTCATTAAAATCTATTTATCTCTGATTTGCTTTGAATGTTGAACTCATTTAATATTTGTATCATGACTGTATTAGTCAACAAGGTAAAGGAAATAAATGTTAGATTATAACAGTACTTTCAATTACCTAGAAAAATTTGATGCTTATATATATATATCATTATATAGTGTGAATAAATTGAAGTTGTTTGTTATTAGATATTTACTAAATGTCTTTGGAGTAATATAATAGGAAAAGTTTATTATCCGAGTAATTCCTTTGAGTCTACTAGAATGGTTGACCAAACAACTGCATCTTATTCCCCATAACAAATTAGTAGAATTGAAAAGAAAATTAGGATATAAGAAGAAATGGTAAAAGCCATGGTATCCTAGTTTGGTCTAACAAGATGATATTTGGGAGAAGTCATGTTGAAGGCTTTTTAGATAATAAATAGGGTTCCAAAAGAAGGAACAAGATAACCCCATATTAGATCTGGAAAATAGAAAAATCATTCTCAAAATTTTCAAAGTTTGAGGTTGTAGGGCAATAGTAAAAGTTCTTGAACCAACACTACAAAAAAAAGGTCATTTAGCGACCGAAAATAGCGACCGAATTTGTTGGTTGCTGTTTGCGACCGAAATGGCGACCGATTGTAGGATCTAAATCAAACACTGATTAGAGTTGATATTGCGACCGAAATAGCGACCGAAATAGAGCGTAGCAGAGTTATCGGTCTCTATTTCGGTCGCAAAATAAAGGAAAGTAAAAGTAAAAAATTTATGACTTTTTAGCGACCGAAATGGCGACCGAGTTAAATGCAACGGTTAAAATTAAGTTATCTTTTGTGACCGATATTAAAGCGATCGCTAAACGGCGCGTAAAAAATTAAAATAGAGCGTTTTAGCGACCGATTTAGCGACCGAATTATTCGGTCGCTAAAATTACGAATTCAAATTTCAAACTAACCATTTTAGCGACCGAATTATTCTGTCGCTAAAATTACGAATTCAAATTTCAAACTAACCATTTTAGCGACCGAATTATTCGGTCGCTAAAATTACGAATTCAAATTTCAAATTAACCATTTTAGCGACCGATTTAGCGACCGATTTAATTTTAGATTTGAAAATAAACTGGTTTGACATTAATCAGACATTAAATTTTGGACCGAGTATTTTCTTAGTTGATCAGTTCAACTATTAATCTTTACTCTAATTTGAATTTTGAAATCATATATTTATCAATCTTTATTTTTAGATTCAAAAACTAAAAACATATTTATTTTTAGGCTTAATATTTTATCACTCATTTTTGTACTTTAAAACATAAAAACTCTCTCCTTCCCTCATCAGACCTGTAACCCCTCCCCCCTCTCTCTTTCTTTCTTTTTCTTCTTCTTTCTCCTTCTTTCTCTCTTCTTCTTCTTCCTCCCTCCAACTTCACCCTCTTCCTTCACTCCCAGCCGGCGTCATCCCTCCACCGCAACCACCGTCCGGCCGCGCGCCGCTCCTCCTAGGGACGCCGTTCAGCCACTGCTCAACACGGAGAAGATGGCTATCCGACCCAGCCCTTTCCTGCGTGCGCCTGGCCGCTGCTTCGCCCTCCGCCGTCGTGAAACGACATCTCCACTGCGGTAAGCTCCGGTTGCCGCCATCAATGGTGGTTTTCAACCTCTATGGGTTGTTACACCTCCTTTCCTCCTCCCCTAAAGCTTGATTGTTGTTTTCATTTAGATCTTGGTGCTGTCCAGAAGCGCATCGCCGTCCTCCGCTGCCACTGCCGCCGCGCCGGACAGCCAGACCGCCACCATCTCTTCTCCCTTACTTGTGGGTGAGTGATTCCTCACCTTACCTTGTTGGATTTCAAGAAATCCCCAAATTGATTTTGAAACCCTAACCCTTTGATTTCAGATTTTACTCTTAAAATTAAACCTTGTTTTATGAAATTGGGACTGTGAACCCTAAACCCCAAACAATCCCCATTGGGAATGGAGTTGGCTAGAGAGATGGATGGCTCAGCGGCCCTCCCAGGGCCGAAGCACTTTGGATCATAATAATCCCTGCTTCTCCTTTTTGAGGACCTTTATATTTCTCTGTTCTTAAAATTTAGGTTGATAAAGCTGCTCAAGGTTGGGTTCCTATATTTTTGGCATTCATGCATTTATGTTCATATTAGTTACTATGATCAATCGAAATATCTATCACCATGTAAAGCTATTTTGCATACCGACCACATGAATTCATAATTATTAAAAAGTTTAGATACAGAATGCTATATAAGGAACTATTTATATGTTTGCCTCTGAATCATTGTGGTTTGGTGATCTTTTCGTGTATTCCACCTCTGTACTTTGCTATGTCATTAGATAAATAGATACATCACTTTGTTATTCAAGTGTGAGGCTAGAATGACATTTATTGAGTTCTGCATTTGTTGAGTTAACTATTTGGAATTGATATATGGCTTATTGTTTCTATTATATGGAATGGAAGTACATTTGGGATGTTATGTGATACGAAGGCTTATTTCTGAAAATGCTATCTTTGTAGGAGAAGAGGCAATTTTATGCTTTTGTGGTTCTTCTTATTGATTCTACAGTTGGGAGGCTGTTTAGGGGCATTAAGCTTCATTATGGAACATGGAATCAATCATACTACACCTATGTATGTGATCCATTTGGAAGTCTTAGTGGTCTGCTGCAACTTATGCTTCTTTTTGGTTCAGGGCGGTGAGTTTGTGTTGGTAACGATGGAAATGATTTATGCTTGATTGCATACTTAGGTGTGTTTCACATTGACTTGCATTAACCAATGAAATTGCTTGAGATTTTGTGCTTAAATGAATATCCACACTCTTCAAATTGAGCTGTGTTTTTATTTTTGAAGATATATTTGAGCTCACCGAGGAAGCTGCAATAATATGTCATCTAATATCTTAGTGGTCTTTTGCCTAAACTTTTATGTATTTTAAGAACATTAATACAGGAGCATTGCTACATTGTTTTTCAAAAAGGAAGTTTTTTATCATATTGAAATATTTTTGGGGGATGTTATGACAAGTCATGATTTATTCACTTAATTTGCTTGATGTAACCTTGCAGGGGTGTATGGTCTTTGTATTTTTTTTATTGTAAATTGATTTTTGGACTATTGGTTCAGTCTGACCATATTAGTTCTATTCTCTAAACGATAAGATACCATTTATAAGATAAAAAAATTTATCAATGATTAAGGTATATGGTGCACCTTAAGGCTCAATAAGGGTTTTAAACATAGAATATTTTGAAGCCACTGCTACCTTGGTTCAGTACTCTATCCCATTTGCTTTTTACTTCTATTTTCTATAATTGTCACTGTTTTCTTTTCCATTCTTGCATAGTCACACAATATAAAGCTTAATGTGCTTAATGTATTTTATGTTATTCATTCTGAATTGATGGTTTCATTGTTTGCTTTTTCCTTTATTTTTTCTCCTTGGTTTGCAGATGCATGAATTAGCGTTGAATCTTGCACTGCAGAAGTCCCAGAATGCACAACTCAGAAGTCAATTTGAAGGTTTGTTGAATGAAATTTATTTCAAGTATGTTACGGCTTTTCAATCTTTTGACTCTTGCAAATGACTACTCAAGAATCGCTAGTGTGTCGTGTCACCTTTGGTATCAGATTTATATGCATTTATAATCATGTATTTTTCTTTTCAAACAAAGAGGTATTGAATCAATAATTTGGTGTTTTGTTGGATGCTTGGAAGTCTTTTGCAGATATGGATTAAATGGCAAGTGCATTATCATTATTGATCTTTTGGGAGGTCAAATGTTTTCCCTGCAACATTGAAGTTTAAATCAAATTCTTTCTCTACATGGAGCTGGGTGTTGTGCTCTTCATGGTGGCTAATACAGGATTTAATTAATTGCTACAGATTAAAAGTTTATGGACTTGTTATGGTCTTTTTGGGCTTTTGATTTTCTATAGGGTGTAAAGGTTCAAAGGGCTTTTTCTCTTTTGCTGCTGTTATCCCTAATAAGCTTTTAGGCACTAAATTGCCAATAGCTGGGCGGTGGATTGGTTTTAGATATTAGGTGCTGAGGAGTTTTTTTTGGTCGACGATTAGTTAGTATATCAACCATTATTGACTTCTCCGACTTTGGTTGAATCTCTACCTTATCCCTCTTGTATCTGGTTCTTTTGTTTATGAGTTTAGAGTACCCATTATACTCTTTCAATACACTTTAGCTTATAAAAAAAATTATATTTGGTTTGTTATATGTTTTTTAAAGAAATCGGTCACTAAATTGGTCCCTAGAACAAGTTTTGGGGACACATTTAGTGACTGATTTTTTTTAATTTGGTGGCCAATTTAGCGACCGAATTAGCGACCGAATTTTCGGTCGCTAAAATTGGTCACATAACTGGTTATAGGAGACCAATTTAGCGACCGAATTAGCGACCGAATTTTCGGTCGCTAAAATTGGTCACATAACTGGTTTTAGGAGACCTATTTAGCGACCGATTTTTATAAATTAGCGACCGAATTATTCGGTCGCTAATAGAGACCGATTACAAATTCGGTCGCCAAATCATTTAGCGACCAGGGTTTTAGCAACCGTCATTATTCGGTCGCTAATTCGGTCGTTAACCATTTTAGTGACCGAATTTTGATGAATAGCGACCGATTTCTTCGGTCACTAAACACCCTTTTTTTGTAGTGCAAAGAAATAAATTATGTGAAAGGGGGATTGAATGTGTTCCCGGGCTATGCTAAAATTAGCAAAGCATATAGATTCATGGTTATTGAATCTAATGACTCATATCCTGTAAATACAATAATTGAGTCTAGGATACAACCTTTCAAAAGATAGGTTTAACTCAATTCCAATTCCCAGTGATAATGTTCATAGGAATGAACATAATCCGTAAATCAATGTATCTAATAATGATACTTTGGAAGGTTCAGAACTTAGAAGAAGTCAAAGACCTATAAAAGAGAAAACTTATAGACCAAGGTTTTTCATGTTCCTTGTTGAAGGAACAAGTGAGTCCATAGACGGTTATGGACCAATATATTATTATATTGAAAGTGATTTAGCAACATTTGAGGAGACAAAAAAATCTCAAGATGTTACTTTCTGGAAGGAAGCCATACAATAGAAAATTGATTCAATAAATGGGGAATAAAATTTGGAAATTAGTAGACCTCCCACCTGGTTCCACAACAATAGCTAGGTTGTAAATGGATTTTCCAAAGGAAAATAAAGGTAGATGGAACCATAGAAAGTTTAAGGCAAGACTAGTTTCTAAGGGATTTACACAAAAGGAGGGTATTGATTATTTTGATACATATGCACCTATGGCAAGAATTGCTTCAATTAGAGTGCTATTAGAATTGAGATCCATCTATAAGTTTGACATCCATCAATTGGATGTGAAAATACCATTCCTAAATGGGGAATTAGATGAAGAGGTGTATCTGACACAACTGAAGGGTTTGTGGTTAACAGTCAGGAAAAGAAAGTGTGTAAATTGAATAAGTCGTTGTATGGACTAGAATAAGATCCTAAGCGATGGGATCAAAAGTTTGATCAAGTTGTGCTAGTTAAATATGAAATAAATAAATCTGACAAGGGTATTTATAGTAAATTCCATGGAGGAAAAGGGGTCATGATTTGTTTATATGTTGATGATATATTAATATCTGGTACTGATCTAGATTAGGTTGAAGAAACTGAGAGGTTCTTATCTAGAAATTTTGACATGTAGCTGATGTGATTCTAGGAATTAGAATAATAAGAGATGGTGAGAATGTAGGTTTACCCCAAACTCACTATGTAGAAAAGGTATTAAAAAAAATTAATCACTTTGATTATCAACCTATCACTACTCCCTATGATCATAGCATTACTTTAGTACCAAATTAAACAAAGGTAGTCTAGTAGCACAACTTGAATACTCAAAAGTAATTGGATATTTAATGTATGCCATGACATGTACCCAGTCAAACATTGCATATGTTATATGAGACTAATTAGGTATACAAGTAATCCAAGAAAAAACCATTGGCATGTTGTCCAAGAGTATTGAAATACTAGTTGAGGGCAATGAACTATAGTTTAAACTATAATGATTATCCTTCAGAATTAGAAGGATACACGGATGTCAATTGGATAAATAATACAGAAAACCATGCTTCAACAAGCAGTTGAGTCTTCACAATTGGTGGGGGTGCTATTCCTTGGGGTTTCAAGAAATAAGACGGCATTGCCGGTTCCACCATGACAGCAAAAATTTATAGCACTAGCAGCAGGTAACAAAGAGATTGAATGGCTTAGAAATTTGTTGTATGAGATACCAATTTGAATGGTGCCAGTATCCATACAATGGGATAGTCAGTAAACACTATCAAGAGCATATAGCCAGGTTTATAATGGAAAGTCCAGGAACATTGGGCTAAGACATAGTTATGTCGAGGAACTAATTGCAAATGGAGTAATATCCAAGGTCTTTATAAGACGGAAAGAAATCTCGCATCCTTTGACAAAAGGACTGACAAGTGATATGATGTGGGAAAACATCATTAGGGATGGGAATCAAGCCCATATCTACACGATCACCAATGGTGGAAACCCAACTCACACTTGAGTAGCATCAAGTCTTGAGTTCAATGTGGCCAAAGTACACTATGAGAGTGATTGCAAGTACTTGACGAATAGATACATCCCAAGGTTTAAAAGTACTTGGATACCATAAGGACAAAAGGAAAAGGGTGAGCTTTTGCTCTTAATGGACCTATGGCATATATGTGCTGAGGTGCCCAACTTATGGGGGTGCTTCTGGTAAAGTCCACCTATGTGAGAGTGAAGTGTGGCCGCTTCTTAGAGTTGGGCTTGACTCTGTAAGCTCTCGTGAAAATGATACACGACACAAGGCCTTACCAAATGTGTCACACTACCACGTCGTTCAATGGTATCGAGATTTCATGTATAAGTCATGCACGCTTGTTCTAATGAATATTTGGTTCAAAGTTTGTCTATCAAATTATTCGGGGATGAGTAAAACCCATGGCTTACTAAGAAAAGGTTCAAATCCCCAAGATACCTTTGTCTGAAAGCATGCGATTTCCGGAATAATGGGATTTGGGTTTATTTTGAAAATGGTGGGGGATTGTGAGGGATTTCCAAAATAATGGAAGTCCAAGACATCAAGTTGGAAAGAGGTTGAAGGACACCAATAGGTGTGTCTCTTCATGGCTTTCAAATCTTTCCTAATAGGTGTGTTTTTTTCATGATTAAATGTATTCATTCATCAAGTGTACATTCATGAAAGGTTGCAATCATTCTTTCAAATATATGAAAGGTTATTTCATTCACCAAGAGGCATAAGTTGGTCTATAAATAGAACCACTTGTGCATGCAAAATGATGTCTGAAAATTGGCTAAACTTCTGCAAGCCAAATCACTTCCTTTCTTCCCTTAATGTGCTTAGAGAATTAAGGAAACTATTATTCTGTAAAATGTCATTGACGATACGCTTGGTTTAGGGTGTGCAAACCAAACCAAGGTTCTCCATTGTATCCTGAAGGGGATTCGCCGGTTATACCTGTTGCATCCAATCTTCGAGGAGAGATTGGTGGGGGCGAATCGAACCTAAAGCCTAGTTTTCTTACACGCCTTGGAGGGTGCGCATGTCACTTGTTCTTCTCTTCTTTGTTGCAGACCAGACCCCCATTTTCTAACGAATAAGGTCATGCACTTAACATTTAGATTACACTAACAATTAACAATTAGTATGAGCAATTATGAATGATAATCTCTCTGTCTTTAGTATAAATACAAGATGCTAATCTTTGGAAGTATACCAAAAATTAGAAATCATCTTCACTAATTTCCTCTCACCCCAACATACACTACCACGATTTTTCACATCTTTATTCCTTGCTAAAACATTTGAAGTATATATATAACGAGGAATTGCTTTTATTTAAAACAAACACCCATTTTTAGCATCTTATAAAGAAAACAACTGATGTAACAATACATAACGAGGAACTGCTTTTATTTAAAATAAACACCCATTTTTTTCTGACTGGTGCATGAATCCGGTGGAGTGTTTAAAACATCACTGAGGACTGTTTTGTTAACGGTTTGAATGCATGGTTATGGCTGCTGTCTTTGTGACTGTTATGGTGATTGGGTCATATCGATAGACTATTTTCTTGATGCATGGTTACGGTGACTGACATACAGTTTTGTGGAGTGTGGGTTATTTCACTTTTGTTTGATGCAGATTGGATGGAGGCTCTGTTTGAGAGTTAAGGGATGGTTGGTGCTGGTTTTGCTCTTCTTATAGAGGATAGAGTGTCACAGAAAAATGAGAGTGGTTAAGAAATTGAGAGAGTGTGGTTCAGCTGAGTGACAAAAGGCGAGGCAGAGAATCAACATGTTTTTTATGTTGTTTGTGAAGGGTAGGCTTTGGATGCTAATGGAAATAAAAGAAAATTTTAGAGAATAATGTGAGGACTTGGACTGAAGTTTTTTCAAGAGTGTATTGAGATGGCTACATATTCTTTCTTTCTTTGTCTCTTTGTTCATGTGTGGACGTTTTAAGAGGGTAGAGATACAATGAGAGGAGCCTATTGTTAAGGTCTTTAGGGAAGGGTTTTAGAGAGAGCTTCATTTTCTTTTTTCTCTTTGTATATATGTTTCCTTTTACTGGCTTATAACTTTTGGGGATATGGTGTAATTCTTGACCACTGCTAGTTCATTTTCATCTCTAGGTAGTTTGTTTTGGGGGTTGTGTAAAAGGTCTGCAGGTGGGCTAAGGAATATGGATAGTGAAGTTGCTGTTGCAGTTTGCCGTTTTGGTTCGATATGACAGATCACGAATTTGAAAAGTGGAAATGGCTAGGTTCTGCATGCTGATTTACGATCAGTTACTTTTTGGTTCTTTCACTTAGTTTTATGCACAGGTCTTATTTATGATGTTGGTTGTAGAGAGGACATTTACAAATGTTTGGGTTCTGTGGTTTGCCTAGAGATCCTTTTTATAGATTGCATGGGATGGGATGGATGAAATTTGCTGATTTTTTGAAATGCCAAATTGATCTGCTGATGGGTCTTTGTTTTCGGCTACAAATTGATTCATGGATTATTCTACAGTTTGAGGTTTTGTTGAGGCGCACACTGGTTGGTGACTTTGATGATGTTTTGCTGACAGCTTGGACTGATTTATAATAGTGTACTTGGATTGTTTCTTTTGGGTACTGATATAGTTTTATCTTGATTTTTAGCAATTTACACTAGGGTATTATGGTGGTTAGAATTTTACAACTTTTGGGTACTGATAGAAGTTAGTGACAGTTGGTTTTGGATTTTTAGATGAAAACTTTGTATATTAGATTCTGTTTCGGGACAGCGACAGTATCGTTTCTATGTAGGTTTAATTCTTTTTCTTTGTATATGGGTTTGAACACCCCTTATACTCGTTTTTAATATATTTTTGTTTATAAAAAAAAATACATAATAACTTCTTAAAAGTGGAAAGAAGAAATAACTAACGGTTGAAAACTAAATCCGCATATATTATATATATTTAGTGAAGGATAGAGGAGGGAAGGTGCTAATTATTTTAGACTGGGTATTCATATTTCACTACTTGGCAAGTTGAATATTATCTGGAAAGCAATGCCAAAGTCAGATATTAATCAATCAAGGAAAAAAAGAATAATTATTTAGTTTGGTCTTGAAAGGAACCCTAAAAGACTTGTGCATTTTGCCTTCCATGAAAATAACTAATAAGTAACCAACAAAACAAGAAAAACATTATGAGGAAAGGAAAACGTATATGCATTTTCATCAGACAGAGTGTCATCATATTACAATAGGAATGACTAATTATAGAAGAAAGAAAAAAATAAGATATAACCTGCATGTTTTGTTCATCGGATCTGGGTGCCGTTGTAGTATCCTTGGTATGCCTGCGGTATCGTTCAATTGTCTCCAGCATGCTGTATCATTATAGCCAATTAATTAATATTACTACAGTCAGGTCAGCTGATCCATGCATGGCCAAAATGTTAAGTAAATAGCAAGAACTTGCTTTAAAAAATATATATGAGAAAACAGACAAGGACATGATCAATGTCTCATTCCGAAAGCTATATATGTTTGACAATCTTGTAATGTGGGCTGGGTGAGTTGGTCTTTAGGTGGAATTTTACGTGGAATTGTGTTTGAGAGTTGCAAGTTTATTCAGTATAATTTGGACTTATACACTCCAAACTTTATATTCATTTTAGTTGACTCATTTCTATTGGATATGTGACTTCCTTTTATTTTCTAGCAGACAACAAATCGAGAAAATGAGAATGGGAAGGTAAAAATTAAACTTTCTTCGATTTCAAACATTATATAAATAGAAGAAAGTGAAATGTTGAAAATTAATTAAAGAAGTCTCATGGATAGAAAATAAGAGCAAATAATCGTTTATAATACTCTGGCTACTCTCCCTTTATGAGCTAGTTTTTAGAGTGGAGTTAGACCCAATTATCATTATAGAAATCAAAAGAAAATAGAAAAGGCACGAAAAAAAGTCATTGCCTTTCATTGATATAATACTTCAGAGAATGAAATAATTTCTGTAACTCAGAAATAGCTCAAATGAAAGTTCCAAAACAAAATTTCTTCATTTTAGGAGAGATTTTTAGTGAGTTCAAAGTAAAGTTCTGATTTGCTCCAACAAAAATCAAAGTTCTCATTATCATTCCTTTCACGTCCATGGATTTCCAAGCAATTGATAAACACATTTGACATTTTTAGCTGAGTTATACTTATAACCAATGTACTTAATTAATGGTAGAATTGAATTGTTTTTTTGTTACTGTGATCATAATTAAGAGTTTCTGAGATATCACATACTTTTTTTTTTTCTTGATCAAGTATCCCACCACCAAAGTTGCAAAGACTAACCCTCGGGGGAGGGTTATGGTTAAGTAAAGTTCTCCCCAAACGAGGCAACTAATTTATATTTAGGCAATTTAAATAAGTCAATATAATAAGTAGTTTTAATTTCATTGGCTTGTTTGTGTTGTTTTTCACTACCATTTCCTTCTTAATTACTTAATGCAATTTGATTGTGTAGGTTCTGCTGTCCAATAACAAGGCCAGCTGGGCGCAGATGTTGCTACTACCTCCACCGCTACATCGTGGGTGTTTGGAACTACTTTTAACAACCTCATAATCACTTTTGAAATAGAGAAACTACTAACTTCTCCCAAAAGCACTTCTATCTTCTCTTGACTAATTAAAGTTGCAAAACACACTATGTGGAGGGGAATTGAAATCAAGCTATATGTCAAGATGGATAGTCTCGATTCAATAAATTAACGTTCAATTGAGCTAAATTTGACAGATCTACATTGATTCAAGTAACAGAAATACATTGGTTCAAGTACCTGATTATATGATATATTCAAACTAAAATTATTATTTATTTGCTTTATAAAAAAAAATTCTTTTTAAGTACTGAATCAATGACAATGTACACCAGTGAAGGGATCATATCACCCAGAATGTGACATCTAATGGAAGGGAATCCATTTTTGGGCTTAAGACTACGCAGTAAGCAACCTAGGTGTTTAGAACTAGGGATGCCTCTCAAATAAACTTATTCAAAATGCATGTCTCATGCTTGACTTTGCTCGATTATTTCCCTAAGTGGCACAGTCGTGCCTTGTCATATATGAACAAATCAATGAATTCTTTCTTGAGTGTGCAGTTTCACCTCTATGCTACTCAACTTCTTGACAGCCAAAACCCTAGCCTGTTAAGGGTGGTTCAGGTTCAGGCTTTTTAAAAAGCTTTTTTAGTTAAAAAGACCAGGCCCAAGCCTATAGAAAAGTCTTTCTGGCCTATCAGGCCGGCCTGTTTATGTATATATATATATATTTATTTATATATTATATTAAGAATATTTATTTATTTTGTCAAAAAAATATTTAAAAAGTATTTTATTTCTGGTTTTAATACGAAACAGGCTTTTAAAAAGGCTAACAGGTCAGGCCAGACTCAAAATAAAGCCTTTAACAGGTGACAGGCCAGGCTTAGGCTTTTCAATTTTTAAACAAGCCAGGACTATTTAAGCAAAGCCTGACCTGACCTGGCCTATTCCCACCCCTATTTGCAAGCAAGTCAGGTGAAGGCACAAGTTGGCCAAGGCCCTATTTGGCAAAAAATAGTTGATAAGCTAGCTTATGACTG
This sequence comes from Sophora flavescens, assembly GCA_030762895.1. Lineage (NCBI taxonomy): Eukaryota > Viridiplantae > Streptophyta > Magnoliopsida > Fabales > Fabaceae > Sophora > Sophora flavescens. The sequence continues at coordinate 145,512,837 of CM061065.1, forward strand.
ATATATTAATTTTTAGTGAAAGCTGATAATTGAAAAACAAGTTTGTTGAATTTGAAGCATTTGATAAAATTAGTGGTTGAACCAACTTATAAATATAAAGTGACATAAGATGTCATATTTATATGAATTTTATATAAATGCATTTTAAATTCTAATTAAAATATTGAATTTTAGTTTATTTTTACATATTTTTATTAAATAATATAAATGAAATGACATTTTATAAGTCTTTTTAGTGTAAATTTTATTTTACAAGGGTCTGGGAAATTTGGAATTTCATTTAATTAATAAGGGTGAAAATATGTAGAAAAGTCAGTAACTATAAGATAAATAAATTAGCTTATGAATAAAAAATTATAAATTAATAAGATAAGTTTGTTTATCAAACATCTTTATTTTGGTTAAACAACCTTATAAGCTAGTTGAATAAGTTATAAACTAGCTTATGAGATTTGCCAAATGTAAGGCATGCAAGTGAGAATAAAACCAAAAATAAAGAGTAAAGGCAAGAAGTCAGATTAAAGTAAGTTTCTATGTGATAGTTTGAGTGACCTCTTTTCTCTACCTATCTCTCTACCGTCTCCAATAATATTAGTTGATTATTTATGCTATCTTATTTAGGTATAAGGTCACCATATATGTTTAATTAGACTTAGAACTAAATCAAGCCATCTCTGAGAGCTTCTTAATTCTACATTTGAGTTTTGTCACATATGTTTTATTACAATTTAAGTTCAATGACTCCAAATTATCTAAGACATATATAATACACGATCTCAAACTAGCTCCTTCTTAAATAAGTCAAGCCCAACAAGTGTTTGGAGGAAATAAAACCTACTAGTGTGAGAGGCAACATAAGGAAAATCTATCTAAGCAAAGATTCATGGAATTCATTGGTTATATAAAACCTGTAATTCGCACTTCTACACAACCATGTCACTGCCATGCAAAACATACAATTAGTATTATTATTATTATATATATAAAAAACCTTAATTAGTCTCTAAAATCTAAATCCTAAAAAGGAGGCTCGGATTTATGGTAATCTAAGAATAAAAAATCAGTGTCTTAACCTAACGTAGAGTGTATAACTAGATGAAGGCCAAGACAAATTACTTAATGCGGCATAAGGTAGAAGAGAGAGGAATGGGGGTGGGTAGAGGAGGGAGGGGTTAAGACAAATAGGAGGAAGAAATTGATAACTTTTCACTATTCATGTCTTTTCCGTCATTTTAATATGTAGTTTAGTCTCTTCAATTTATTAAAAAAAATTACGGTTTGAAAACAGGTCAAGGTAGACAAAAATATATATATCATAGTATATTATTTAAAAAATTTCCGTGAATATATGATATACTATCAAGATGTGCTAAGATTAATATTTATGCTGAATTTCATGAAGCCTTTTTTATTTTTACATTTTTAGGTAGGTGTAATTTTTGAAGTATACAGAAAACTATATATATCACTCCAAAACACAAAGCACAAATGGCTTAAAGGGTTCCCACAGTGAAGGCGCTCCAAGTTCGAATCACCACTGCTTATTATCCAAGCTTGAAAAAAATTAAATATAGTTCTGTCTAGTTATATATATCAATATATGCTAAAGAAAAAAAATCTAATATCACTTAAAAAGGTTGTATGATCATGAAACTGTCATTCAATTGTACTTTGTATGCAACCCAACAAATAAAGGCTGGATGGAAAAGTTATGCAGATACATAGATATGATTTTCAATTTTTTTGAACTTAATGAAAGGTACACTACTAGACCATTCTCACCAATCACTCTTGGTTACTATGGACCAGAACATTGATTACTCGGGTCTTGCTTATGATTGTGATTACGACATTGGTTAAGAAACCCAAAAATTACAAGATTTCATTGGAAAATCAAGTGTTTATCTTCTCAGAACATTAAATACATCAATTTCCAATAAAATCCTTCTTTTTTTGGTTCCTTAACCAGTATCCTTAAGACACTCGTTAACATTCTCCTTATTCTAAATATAGTTTAGACCTCAGGTTGACAACAGATAGCAGATTCGACTATATATATAATGTAGATCCTGATTATAATAATGATAATGAAATTATAAACAACCTTGGAATCTGGTTAATGTTTGATCTCTTGTTATACTAAAAACTCTGGTGATCACACTGCATATTAATTCATGGAATCACAAACTACTCACAGATAGAGTTTACATTTCTTTTTCTTTAATTTGGCACATTATATTACTGTCAAAGTTTACTCTCTTTAATTAGTTGGTGATAAAAGAAGTCGAGTCCTGACCCTATCTCTTAAACCAAAATATAATATTAATTTATTGATCAGAACATATTACAGTAGGCATCATATTAATCATCGTTAATTGGTGCAGGTCATTATATATTATATATAAGAATACAATACTAGCCTTCTTTATCTCTCTCCATCTCATGAAAATTGTATGTCAGTATTTACTATTTAATTAGTACATATGATAAAGCAATATATAATTATAACCTATATGATTTGTCTTTTCCCATTACTGAGAGACCAAGTACCTTCCATCATTATACCCTTTTGTAATGTTTGTACTGGTTAATTAGGCTAGCTTTAAGCTATTCACTGTAAGATAATCTATTCTTTGATTCGATTCTAATTAACTTAACAAACCCCAGACTAATATAGCAGAAAGGAAGAAAAAGTTGCAGGCTCCTTCCCCACCCATTTTTTTTATAAGCCAAATTTATTAATAGTCCAAAAGGGTAATAAGGTAGTCGGGTGAATTGGGATGTGAGACAAAAGTATTGAGAATTATAAGATGTATGATTCGAATTTCACCCTCTGCTGACTTAAAAAACTAAAACCTAACATTTGCCAATATAAAAAAAAAGTAATAGCCCAAAGGGTAAAAACATAACCACAAGTAGTGCCAAAGAGTACAATTGTGAGCAAGATCAGTCCAGCACTGAAAATGAATGGCCAAAAAAGAAAGGTTACCCCACCCATTGATGTTTTGTACGAAGTATTAAACAATGATGGGATTGGGTATATGCCATTTAATGTCATGACATATTCAAGGTTTCACACCTTCCATATATCACTTGTCCTAGAGAAGATGTAAACTTAATGCCTTTCCCTTGTGCACTTGAACTACTTAGCCCCTCGTACACCCCAAAAGAATAAATACAAATAATAAATAAATAAGAACAAATAAAATTAGATCATATACATATCTACCACCATATTTCTATGGCTATGATGAGTATCATGACTACTTGACCCTCCATTACAGTGTAAAAGTATACCAACATATATATATAATGTCTGCATGAAATTTACTAGCTCACAAATTAAAGGGACCCTTGTATGAAAAGAAATACTGCTAAAACCATTAGCAGATGCAGATGCAGATGCAGATGCAATCACACAATTTGAGAGCAATAAACAAAAGCTGAACAAAGAGGTAGGATCCCTATATATAAATATATACCTGGAGCTTGCAAATTCATAAAGCTTCCCTCTTGGAGAGAATACGATAAGAGCTACCTCAGCATCACACAGAACTGATAGCTCAAAAGCCTTCTTCAGCAGCCCATTACGCCTCTTTGAGAAGGTAACCTGCCTGCTTGTGGCGTTCTCTATACGCTTCATCTGAGTCTTTCCTCTCACCATCTCTTCTTCTTTCTGTGTTAAATCATCCTCATCACTCATCAGTACCCAGAAAAGGTACGGAAGTAATTAGAAAATTAGGAAATTGAAGTGAGTTCAATACATGATCGAAGCGAGTCCTCACCAAGTAACTAGGATGAATGAACCTAGAAAATATATGGGGAGATTAATTAATTTGCAGCAAATCTGAGCCTTCCAAGCAAGACTTGAAGACCCAAAAAGCTATAGCAGATAGGAAGAAAAAATGCAACAGATTAGAATCAAATCACTTCACTCATCAAAGGGTACTCATTGAAACCAAAAAAAAAAAAAAAAGGAAGAAGAAGAAGAAAAATGTGACATGTGATGGATGAAGGTTACAAAGAAATGGGAAGTTTATGAAAAATCAGAAGAAAAAAACTAGATTGTCAAACTAGCAGTAAATCCAAAAGGATCTAAACACCCAGAAAGATATATCTGAGAGAAGGGTTTCCTGATTTGATTGCTACTTACCAGGTAGAAAAAGCAACTTCAGATTCAACTAGTTCTCAGCAAGCCAAGAAATTAAAAAGCTTAGTTTTCCAGAAGGGATTGAAGTGCAGATTTATATATACCAAATTAATGGAAAAATCAAGGAAAATATTTTAGAGCAAGCTAGAAGATGAGAGGAATAAAGGGTTTGTGAATAGAAAAGGTTAAAAAAGAAAAATAATGAGAGAGTTGAGGAATCAAGAGAAAGGAAGCACCCAAAAAGAGCAGAAACAGTGCAGAGAAACAGAAAAAGGAAAGCTGTATCAACTACATAATTGAGGTACAAGTCAAGAAAGGAGTTGGATTTGACCTATCTTTATTTAGCTAAGAGAGAAGCACAGACACACCTTTCCTTATTCATCCACCCCATGTTCCCCAAGCCCCACCATATTAAGAAACAAAAGTATATGGTTATAGAAAATTGAAACCTCATCCCTTGCTTGTTTTGGTAAAACTAGAATCTACTTGCCCCAAAAAAGAAATATTGTAAGGTTAATGAAAATATATACATGAAAACGATACTTTTTTAATATTTTCTATTAGAAGACTAAGGGGGAGGAAAAGATATGTATATAAAAGGACAATAATAATAAAGTCTCAAAGGAACCTTATAAATAATATTATCTTGCCAACTCACTTCTATATCTTACATTTACAAGTTTTATTAAGTTGCTTTTAGTTCTTTTTTTAATGAAAGAGCTAGCTAGATATATAATACAAATAATAATCTTCGTATAAGCTTTTGTTTGTGCTTCTGAAATCTTAAATATGTCCCATAAAAACTGAGATTGTTAATATTATTTTATCTTCTTTTGGCACTGTTTATGAATGAAAGAAAATTGAGAATAGTAAAGTGGAGAGCGTGTGCTGGGAAGGAACTGTGAGGGAACAGCAGCAGAGAGTTAAAGAAAGAGAAAAGCGTACAATGTTAGAAACACGTCAACTTCTTCCGTACAACTACGTACATGGACTAGCCAATGAGCAGTCGAAAACATCGCAACTTTTTCATGAAATGTCATCATCACCTATTTTAACTTTTATATTTATTTTCATGTTTCTTTAAAATTTAAGGTAATGCTAAGGAATGTTGTTTCTTAAAAAAAAAAACCAGTTTTATTTAGAGCTATTACGGCTGTTTCGGAGACGGTGGCGGTTTTTGTCTGGAGGCTTTTGTTGGATAGGTTGCCGACTAGGGATGCTCTTCTAAAAAGAGGCATTATTATGGACAACCATAACACCTGTTGCGTTTTTTGTTCTGTTGTCACTGAATCTGTAAGTCATGCTCTGTTCTATTGCCCTTTTGCTTATAAAGTGTGGAGCTCAGTTTTTGAGTGAATTGGTTTGTCTGGGGTCTGGCATCATGAGGTAATTGAAAATTTTGTGCAGCATTGCCTCCCTTGAAGAGGTAGGCGGGGTAAGAAGGTAAAATATATTATCTGGTGTGCGGTGGTTTGGTGTATATGGCTGTTACGTAACAGAATCATTTTCAGTGATGGTGTGGTTGACCTTTCTGAGGCTTTATCTAATATAAAATTGGTTTCTTGGGGGTGGTTTTTGGCTAAGGAAGGAAGGAATTCAAAGTGGAAATTTTCTGATTGGTGTACGAATCCATTGGGTTGTTTTGACCGATTGATGTAAACATTTGACTTGTATTGGGTTTGAGTACTTCCTGTACTCCATTTTCAATAAATTTTTGCCTATCAAAAGAAAAATTAATGGTTCGACTCATACACTATATATTTCTTATATATTTAACTATTTTAAAATTATAAAATATGTAAATTTGTAACTCAAACATGCTTGAATAAAGATAATGATTAAATATATTTTTGATTTCTATAAAATTGAAAAAAAATTATTTGAGCCTCTATAAAATTTATTCATTTTTGCGCCTAAGAAATATAAAAATTATGTATTTTTAATTTATTGTGAGAATAAAGACCTACATGATGCTCAAATGAGTGAGCTATCACAATCAATTTTTAGGTACAAAATAAATAAGTAAAATTTAATATACAAGAACATTAACTTTAATTGATCCTAACGAATGGATCATGACAATAAAATCAATGTGTTCCACATTTGTAAATCTCATGAATTAAATGATAAAAAAAATTCTCAATAACTATTTGCATTTTTTTAAGATCCATTTGAGCCTTTAATCTATATATAATATAAATTAAAATTTTAAATCACTTTATTCATTAGATTGACAAAATTTGAAAAAAAAAATTGAAGGACAAATTTGATAAGATGGGGACCGACGCAGTAATTTAATATAGCCGGGGTAGTTGAGAGACACACCCCAATGTTGCAATGGATCAATAAAAGTTTCGATAGTTCCGAGGAAGTAAATATTGTTATCGATATTACCGATCCATATTATAAGTAGAAAATTAATACAATTGTATTAATTAATTTTATTTAATTTGATTAAAAAATTATATTTTTATCTGAATTATTATTTATGATAATGAGAAGTTGTTTGTGTTGTTGAGAATAAAATGAGTCATTGAAAAACAAAATTTGTATTAAGTGAATGATATTTTAGAAATAATGTCATTAAATGAGTCATTGGAAAACAAAATTTGTTTATATATTGGATCAAAAGATTTGAGATTTTTTTGCTTATAATATGGACCAGAGGAGGTATAGTTAAGGGTTATGCTAACTAGTACCCTTAGGACATTTTTTAAATAAACTCAAAAAAGCAAAAAATCATTGAAAAAATAAGTTTATTGTTTTTCAAAGTATAAAATACACCAAGCCCCAATGTCAAATTTCTATTTTTAGATTCTTAACAAATGCATTTAAGACATTGATTAGCATTCTCCTATAATTAAAAAAAATTATAACGAGTGTCCTTAAGATACTTGTTAAAGAATAAAAAAAAATAAAGCTTACATAAGAAATTAGTATATTTAATATTTAAAAATATGAAATGCTTAATTTTTCAATAATAAAAATAGTTTTTATTGATTCCTTACGTGAACCTATAGTTAATAGTTTTCTTTTTTGTATGGACCTAATTTGTACGTCCTTATAAAAATATTTTGTCTTAACAATTAATTATAAAATACTATATTATTAAAAAAATTAATTCTCTTCATAATTATTTTAAGAATTACACATAGAATATTTAACTATATAAAAAAAATATACTTACATTGTATTTAAATGAAACTTTGTTTTTATATGGTTTTGAAGATACTCTTGGGTGGGTACATTGTATTATTATGAGTTGTATATGGCGCAAATACTTCATCAAAAATTGAAGGGGGTGGAATCTTTCATCCTAACCAAAGAATATTCTAGAAGATTTAACAAATTTTTTTTTTTTTTACTAAAAGAAGATTTAACAAATATTTATAAATAGTATGATAATGTTATTTTTAGAATTACTTTATAAATTGTAAAAAGAAAGTTTTACAATACTATTATACTTTTATTATACACTTCCTTTTATAGGGAAAATAATTACAAACAGAAGTTTACTTTTTTATTTTTTTAGTAAAAAATAGTATGAAACATGAATGTAAAAAATGAGGCGTAAGTTTAAAATTCTTGCAAATCTATACTATATATATATATATATATATATATATATATATATATATATATAAAATAATGTTCAAGCAAAGGATATTTCGACATGTGTCAATAGTTTCTCGTATACTAATCTAACTTTTTTTTTTGAAACAAATATATTAATCTAACTTATTCTTTTATTTTAAATTTTTATTTCGAATTTCAAGATATTTTCTTAATTGTTCATTAATTATTCATTTAATTCCAACACAAATTGATATATAAGTATACATTGTAAGGAAATTATACTAATTAACAATCAAAATGAATACAATCAAAATCCTTTAATACAAAAAATTATAACGCATCAGTATTTTAATGCTATAAAATTTTAATTTTAATAATTAATAATTAATACTTATCAAATTATTTAAAAAAAATCTGAATACAACCAAAATCCTTTAATACATAAATAGAACGTGTAAGATTAGTATAGAAATTTTTTTAAAAAAATATGGACCGCAATTTTATAAAAAAATCCTTTAATACCACAATTTTTTAATGCTATAAAATCCGATATTGAAAATTATACTGATATTGAAAATCAATCAAAATAAATATTGATAGCAAAGAAAATCCGGATCATCAGAATTCATTATTATTCAATACGTACAATTAATTATTCATTAAAACCAAAATCCTGCCAACTACTTATTTTCCATCTATAAATTGTTGACCCCTAATCACTATCAGTCATCATATCTTGCTTCTAGCTCATATATTTACCTGCTAATATTCTTGTGTTAATTCTTCATATGCATAGTATGAATTGGTCTCTGCTGTAATAGCAGCAAAGTCTACCTGGAATCTCAAAGTTGAAATAGTCAGAATGTGGTTTGTCCCGAGTTTCAATGGTTCTAAAATATCATATTCATTAGAGTTGGTTGTCATGGATGGGCAGGTTAATTTTTAGTGTTCTTTATTTAATTTACTTTTAACCATGATTAATTTCTCAAACTCTCTTATTTATTTATCTATGTTTCATGGTGGAAAAATACAAGTGTAACGCCAAGATTTCTATGTCTTTCGGTAAGAGTAAATATATATGTATATGTATTAATTTTTGATAAAATCCAGATAATGATTTTAAATAAACTAAAATTATTTTCTTATGTTCTTTTACCGTAGGAAGTCACGGTTAAATTTTCGGTTGAAAATTCAGACGAAAGTCGGTCTGCATTTTCACTTCCAGTACAAGTTTACTGAGAAGAAAACCTAATTTTGAACTATGAACGAAACGGTATGATATTGGAGATTTTCGAAAATTTGAGTTCGTAAATAAAATATAATATTTATTCCGGGTGAAATACGATCGGAAACTTGAATCGGATACGCAATTGAGCAGAGTATGGAGTACAAAAGTGATGAGATGACATGTAAGAGTGAGGTGACTTACTAGGGGATGACCTAAGTCACATCCTAAAAAGTGGTCATGATGACACTTTTTGAATTATAACATATTATATGCTAAAAATCCATTTTTCTCTCTCTTTTTCAACCAAACAAGGCATAAGCCAAAACTTAGTCATCAAGACTTGTTCCTTCCTTCTCTTTCACACCCATCTCACCTCTCCCTCTATAAATACCAATTTCATTTTTTCTTCATCACTTTCCTACTTCTTCACTTTCTCATTTTTTAAGTTTCTAACACTTAAAGAGTTTCCATTTTTACTTAGTTTCAAGCTTCAAGTTCTTCATACTTTTTCTTTCTAGTTTCAAGGGTAACCCCTGTGAACACCCCATTTTGACCGGGTCCCTTAGTCTTCACGAAAAAAAAATTCAAAAAAAACAAATAAAAAAATAATAATAAAATAAAAATTTGAAAAGAAAATAAAAACCCATCTCATCCTCCTCCCTAGCAACCACTTTATTTTGAATTTGAATTTATTTTTCAAATCAGAGATAGAAATGTTAACCTGGGCATATTTTTAGGATCATGATCAGATAACAATCTGAATCTTAGCGGGATTTTAGGATCAAGATGAGAGAAATGGGCATTATAAAAATCGCAACACAGATCAGGAAAGGGGAGGGTCATACGCTGGCCTCTGCTACTTCTTTTCCCTCTATATCTTCTTTCCCCTTTTGTTTTTTTTCATATCACCCTCTCTCTGCCATATTTTCCACCATCTTCCTTTTCTCTATCTCCATCATTTGCCATTAACAACCCCATCTTCAACCCATCAGCGAGCCCCGAACCAGAACCAGTGCTCCGCCACGCACCGTCACGAGCCACCATTACTTTCGCATAGCAGCCACCTGCTCCGCTGTCTTCGTCGTCCTCTGTTGTATGACCCATCTCCTTCGCTTCTGACTGCCGCATCACAGTTCCGGTTCTTCCTACGCTGCCACGCGAACCTGCCGTCCAGTCCCGCCGCTTGCGCCGCCGTGACTGTGGACAGAAGCTTCGCTCCACCGTTCGATCGATGGCGTGAACGTGGCAGTCTTGGTTCCTCCGCCTCCGCCGATCATACACATCTGCCACCTAGGTCCGCCGCTCGCTAGCCAAGTCCGCCCCGCCGTTGTTCCACTATGCCTCCGTCATCTCCGGCTATTCTTCTCGTTGCAGGTTCGAGGGAGAAGAAGATCTTTTTTTCATTTTTTATCCTTTTTACTTTTCCACTTTCTGTTGTTTAGGCAAATAATAAAAATAAAATGTCCTTTTTTTAAAAAAGATTAAAAATAATAAATATTTTCATTTTCTTATATATATATATATATATATATATATATATATATATATATATATATAAATATCTCTTCAAAAAAAATAAAATTAATCATTTTTTTATAAAAATTTTAAAAACAATCTAACCAACCAATCAAACATTTTTTTTACAAGAACTACGTGGCTTTGAGTTTCCCATCGAAGCATGGAATACGTAGGAGCGGGATCAATCATCTCGTCAAGCCAAAATTAATTTTTCCATTATTTTTGTGTTCTTTTTAATTTATTTAATGTGGATAAATAATTTATTTAATGTTTTTGGATTGCTCTATGACAAGTGTCATACTCAATCCCTTAGCTTTAAGGTTGCCCTATGGACTTACGTGCCATGTTCAACCTCATTTAGGATTTATCAATAATATTTTAAAAGAAATTTAAATAAAAAAAACCAATAAAGAAACATAAAAAAAATATTAATGAATAAACAAATCCATCCTTGTAAATATTTTTGGGGTAAACAAATAAATAATTTAATTTTACACGATTAATTCAAGGTACCATTCGTAGGATGGACGATGTAGGGTGCTTAACACCTTCCCTACTCGTAACCGACTCCCGAATTCAACTTGGTTTCACAGACCATTTTTAAAGGTTTTCCAATTTTTCCTAAATTAACTAAAATTCGTGGCGACTCTACATTTTTCTTAAAATCTCTTTTTATCGCCGTCCCCGCCGTAATTTTTGGTTGCGATAGATGGCGACTCCACTGGGGACATTTTCGAGAGTCAAGCCTAAGTAATGAGTTGTGCATTTTGGTATTTATTGTTTACCCCTTTTTATTGTTTTCTTTTATTTATTTATTTTGTATATATTTGATTCCTTTTTGCTTTAATAATTATTTTTTACATTAGGATAGAAGACCCTGATATTTTTATTTTTATTTTGTTTGCTTGTCGAGCAGGTTCAAGTAGTTTTGTATTAGGATTGTACATGTTTGTATGCCTCCAGCACACACAACACCGGCACTCATTTTCACACACTTTCAGCTCTATACCCGAGCTTGTGGGACCTTAAGGATTAGGCGGTGACTCGGCATTGTCATTGAAGGCCTAGTGCCTCTCTGATATTTGTTGACCCACCACTCAGATTGTTACTAGTGTCATGGACTAATCGTCCTGGAGGGTTTATCCCTACTTGTGATTAGGTTCATGAACTAGGTCCTTGACAAGGGCAATCTGGGGACCACTACCTTTAGAATTCTAGATCCACCCTGAAATTTTCACTAATAGTTCAACTTAGTGGCCAATCCCCTTTGAGTCATGTCCCTTTACGACAAAGTGGACCATTTTAGGACATAGAGAGCATTTTTTCCCTCTATCCTACATGTTCTTGCACCTATAAAAAAAAGGGATGTATGGTCAACTTTTTAAAAAAAATAAATTGATTTGATGTTTATTTTTTGTTCCCATAAATTCCCCCTTCAAAAAAAACTTGTTTCATGTATCTCATGCATTTTTAAACTTTAAATAAAAAAGACTCACCACATGCACTAACTTGCGTTTTTCTTTCCAAACATGCCATGCATTATTTTTATTCTTGTTATTATTATTTTTTTAAAAAAGATTAAAAAAAGAAGCTTAATTGAAAATATTTTGAGAAAAAAAGGATTCATTTCAAGCAAAAAATATATATATCTGCGTCTCACCTCAACATAAGTTTTGCATCTAAGAAAAAGTAGGGACGATGATTTTATCTATTTTAATCCCAAGAATGACTTTCTCACAGAAGAAAAGTTGAATCATTGCGCGTCCTAGAAAAGAAGTCACCAATCAAACTCGTGTTCACAACACTAGAGCTAGAATGGCTGCTAGCAATCATGAAGCGGGAAGGAATCTGAGTTTGGAAATGGATGGAATGAGAGGAAGAATAGATGAGATGAATGAGACCCAAGCAAGACTAGAAGCAATATTGCAGGATATGAGGGAGTCACTAAGTTTGCTTAGTACAAATAGAAGTGCAAATGAAGCTGGTCCATATAAGACTTCACAACAAACCTCTTCCATGGTAACAACACCAATTTTCTCAAGCATAAGTACAAGCTTTACTCAGGGGTTGCCTTACTAAGAGCAGTCGCATTGCACAACGCCAATAGTAATTCCCATCGGAGAAGGATATCAATCTTTGGAAAAATGCCTATCACAAAACTCCTGGATATGAAGGACTCACCTGGAAACAACCTCATGTGTCCATTCTCAAGGACAAAAGGGGGGAGGAATGGATGGAGAAAGTGGAAAAGGAGATCAAGGCAATTAGAGGTTCTAGTGCTTATGGCTCCCTCAAAATAGAGGAACTGTGTCCTGCCACGGAAGTCGTGATCCCCAAGGATTTTAAGGTTCCCGATTTTTCCAAGTATGACGGAAGCGGGAATCCACGATTTCACTTAATCAGCTATGCGACCAAAATGGCAATTTGGTCTAAGGATGACAGATTCCTCATCAGTTTTTTCCATGAAAGTTTGACGGGTCTCGCATTAGAATGGTACCTTCAATTAGATCATTCTAAGATCTCGAGGTGGACGGAATTGGCCGATATGTTCATGGATCAATACAAGTACAATCTGGATGCGGCTCCCACCCGTGAACAACTTATTGTGATGCAAAAAAGAGATGAGGAATCTTTCAAGCAGTATGCACAAAGATGGAGAAGTTTGGCAGCACAAGTTCAACCCCCATTGACATTATCTGAGACATGCTCGTATTTTTTAGGAACTCTGGGAGCGCCCTTTATATGGGCAATGGCAGGAGTTGCTTATAAAGATTTTTCAGATTTGATCTCTGCAGGGGAGAGAATCGAAATTTTGGCTAAAGCTGGGAAGCTGCCAGTTGATGATGCGTAAGGTAGAGAGCTGAAAAAAGTGGTTGACCCAAGGAAGAAGGAAGCTGAGGCAAATCACATACAACACCAAGAAACCACCATTCCCCAATATTCAACATTGTACCCAAGATATCAAACACCACCATATGATCCTAACCCTTACTTTCTATACCAGACACCTACATTCGTATACCCACCTCACCATATCTTCCATCCCACAAATGTTTTCCAAGCTCCATCATCACCTTGTCCATACACACAACCACACTCATCATATCCCACTGTTTCCCCACCAAATCACCCTAGCCAATTCCAACCCAAAGTGAACCCACAAATGAGAAGAACCTTTCGCCCTCCATCAACCCTACCACCATTCCCAAGGCTATCCATTTCCAAGGATGAGTTATTCCAACGATTATTTGATGTCCATATGATTTCAGAGAAGCCTGTGCGCCCAAGGGAACCCCCATTTCCAGTATGGTATGACCCAAATGTCACTTGTAAGTATCACATGGGGGTAGGTGGTCACTCTATTGATAATTGTGAAGATTTCAAAACCACTGTGAGAAGGCTGTTAGCATCTGGACTAGTAAGTGTTCAAGGGGAAGAGCTATCATTACAAATGATTATTTCGACAATAGTTGAGGAAAGACAATATTTGGCATCTCTTTTTGTTCATCAATAGATTGTCATGATGATGGTTTAACTATTTGTTGTGTTTAGTGATTAGAATCTGTTGAGATCTAAGTTTTTGTCATCCTTCTTGAAGCATTAATATAATAAATTTGCATGGATTCCATCATAGTTTAGCTTCTTCATTTATGTGTTTACCTCTATCTTTCTTGTTGGTTTCTTCTTTGACATTGGAACTATGTGGGTATCCAGCCCTTGGATTTTTTTTTTCTTTCTTGATGAAACCCTTTGCGCATGTCCTATTTGCCCCAGGGAAAGAAAAGAAAAAAAAAAGGAAAAGAAAAAAGAAAAAAAGAGTAAATGAATGAAGGTGCGTTTTTTTACCTTGTCTCAAGTTTAATTCTTTATGAAAAATGAGTAATCCTAATTTGAAGTGAAGATTGACCGTCTTTCTCTATCCTTCATTAAAAAAAAATCATTATCCTTTGTTACCCCTGTTGAGCCTTATAAATTCTTTCAAAATAACCTTGGATAAGGATCACCCCTGCAAAAGGGGGCTCGTATAAAAGATCAATTGCAACCACAATAAGTGAAGGAAAAAGGAAGAAGAATCTGAAGGAGATGCTAAAATAAAGAAGAAAAGGAAGCAAAAGAAAAATAAAAAGAAGGAAAATGTGATGCTGAAAGCAAAAAGAGATGGCGATGTAATTGAATTAAAAAAAAAAGGATGAGAAGGAGAAAAATGAAATGAAAAAACAAAAAAGTTGTGTGTGCAAGTTAAAGCAAGCAATTCTCTTGATGATGTAAGATCCTTTGTCTCATTCACCCTTAAACACTTGTTTGAGCCTTTTATACCTTTTGTTTCTTAACCCTTAAACCATGGCCACGTTACAAGCTTTAAAAGTCCATTCTGATCAATGAGGAATTACTCTCATTTTCATAAAATATTAATCATGAGACAAGGTATCCACACTTTATTTTCCAAGCACTTTGCTCTTAAAAAAAGAAAAGAAAAGAAAAGCCCGTTAGACTGAAAACTCGAAAGGGCGGTCTAAGCAAAATTTAGGCCGAGATTTGGCTTGAATGAGGATAACTTCATCCTCAGAACCATAAACTGGGGCAATTTTTTTGGGGGGGCAATGTCGTTCTTAAAAGGTGTATCCTTGGTTGTGTTTATTCTAGAACGCCTTACACTGGGGCAATTTTGTTCTTGAAAGGTTTACCCATGTTTCAGTTTTTGTTTTGGAATACCTTACACTGGGGAAAATTTCGATCATGATATCCACTTGTTGAGAAAAGGGCAATCTCATTAAGATCAGAACAATCCAGATTAAGAAAACAACCCTTTTGAAATCCCTACCATCCTTTGTGTCCCTTTCCTTGTTTTCCGTATCTTGTGAAGTCAAACGCACAAGTCAAAGTTATCGAGTCAATCAAATCCTTTTTCATCACACTTTTGAATCAATGCATATCTGTTATATTATGTTTCAAGAAAGATGAACCTGGACATAATAGTATGATTTAACCATCTAATGGTAATCTTTTGATGAACAGTCCAGACCAAAAGAGCTATGAAGTTTCAGTAATGGAAGGAAATGACATCCTTATGGACAATAAAGACTGAGAGGTAGAAATGGATATACTGGAAGTAGCAAGCCTCAAGGAGGCATTGTCAAGTGAAAAGGGATATAGGCAAGATCAATTTTGCAGAAGATTCCATTTGAATATGAGTTTGATTAGTGAAAGCTTTTCTGAGAAGCGTTTGGTTCCACATTTTCTAAAAGGCGGTTTTCAATAAATTTCTCGGGTCATGGCCCAATCATAAAATTTTTCGGACTCGATGGTCTACCTTTTAAGGCTAATGGCTCACCTGTTTTGACTCAAGGTCTATTGCATTAAATTCTCGGGTCATGGCTCATTCATAAAATTTTTCTGACTCAATGGTCCATTTTTAAGGCTCATGGCTCGCATGTTTTGACTCAAGGTCCGCTGCATGAAATTGTCGGGTCATGGCCCAATCATTTTTTTTTCTGACTCAATGGTCCATTTTTAAGACTCATGGCTCGCATGTTTTGACTCAAGGTCCACTGCATGAAATTCTCGGGTCATGGCCCAATCATAAATTTTTCTGACTCAATGGTCTATTTTTAAGGCTCATGGCTCACTTGTCCACTGCATGAAATTCTCGGGTCATGGCCCAGTCATAAAATTTTTCTGACTCAATGGTCTATTTCTAAGGCTCACGGCTTACTTGTTTTGGCTCTGGGCTCATACATTTTGACTCAAGGTGCACTGCATTTTATTTTTCGAGCTCTAAGGCTCACTGCATTTTATTTTTGGGATCTGAGGCCCGCTGCAATTTATTTTTCGAGCTCTGAGGCTCACTGCATTTTATTTTTGGGATCTGAGGCTCGCTGCAATTTATTTTTCGAGCTCTGAGACTCACTGTATTTTTTTTTGGGATCTGAGGCCCACTGCAATTTATTTTTTGAGCTCTGAGGCTCACTGCAAATTTATTTTAGGGATCTGAGGCCCACTGCAATTTAATTTTCGAGCTCTGAAGCTCACTGCAAATTTATTTTTGGGGATCAGAGGCCCGCTGCAATTTATTTTTCGAGCTCTGAGGCTCACTGTATTTTATTTTTGGGATCTGAGGCCCACTGCAATTTATTTTTCGAGCTCTGAGGCTCACTACAAATTTATTTTAGGCATCTGAGGCCCACTGCAATTTATTTTTCGAGCTCTGAGGCTCATTGCATTTTATATTTGGGATCTGAGGCCCACTGCAATTTATTTTTCGAGCTCTGAGGCTCACTGCAATTTTATTTTTCGAGCTCTGAGCCTTACCGCAAATTTATTTTTGGGATCTGAGGACCGCTGCAAATTAATTTTTCGAGCTCTGAGGCTCACTGCTAATTTTATACTTGGGATTTGAGGCCCACTGTCACTTTTATTTTCCAAGCTCTAAAGCTTAATCTTCTCCGGCCTGTTTCCCATCCCGGCTAAAATGTGAGTTCATTTTCTTTACTAGTTCCTTACTATTACCACATGAAAAATCGTTCTTTCTTCATGTATTCTAGTAATGAACAAGTAAAGAGGGGCAACTGTGAACACCCCATTTTGACCGGGTCCCTTAGTCTTCACTAAAAAAAATTCAAAAAATAAATAAATAAAAATAATAAAATAAAAATTTGAAAAGAAAATAAAAACCCATCTCATCCTCCTCCCTAGCAACCACTTTATTTTGAATTTGAATTTAATTTTCAAATCAGAGATAGAAATGTTAACCTGAGCATATTTTTAGGATCAGGATCAGATAACAATCTGAATCTTAGCGGGATTTTAGGATCAAGATGAGAGAAATGGGCATTATAAAAATCGCAACACAGATCAGGAAAGGGGAGGGTCATACGCTGGCCTCTGCTACTTCTTTTCCCTCTATATCTTCTTTCCCCTTTTGTTTTTTTTCATATCACCCTCTCTCTGCCATATTTTCCACCATCTTCCTTTTCTCTATCTCCATCATTTGCCATTAACAACCCCATCTTCAACCCATCAGTGAGCCCCGAACCAGAACCAGTGCTCCGCCACGCACCGTCACGAGCCACCATTACTTTCGCATAGCAGCCACCTGCTCCGCTGTCTTCGTCGTCCTCTATTGTATGACCCAGATCCTTCGCTTCTGACTGCCGCATCACAGTTCCGGTTCTTCCTACGCTGCCACGCGAACCTGCCGTCCAGTCCCGCCGCTTGCGCCGTCGTGACTGTGGACAGAAGCTTCGCTCCACCGTTCTGATCCAGTAGCGTGATCGTGGCAGTCTTGGTTCCTCCGCCTCCGCCTCCGTCGATCATACACATCTGCCACCTAGGTCCGTCGCTCGCTAGCCAAGTCCGCCCCGCCGTTGTTCCACTACGCCTCCGTCATCTCCGGCTATTCTTCTCGTTGCAGGTTCGAGGGAGAAGAAGATCTTTTTTTCATTTTTTATCCTTTTTACTTTTCCTCTTTCTGTTGTTTAGGCAAATAATAAAAATAAAATGTCCTTTTTTTAAAAAAGATTAAAAATAATAAATATTTTCATTTTCTTATATATAAAAAAAAACATCTCTTCAAAAAAAATAAAATTAATCATTTTTTTATAAAAATTTTAAAAACAATCTAACCAACCAATCAAACATTTTTTTTACAAGAACTACGTGGCTTTGAGTTTCCCATCGAAGCAGGGAATACGTAGGAGCGAGATCAATCATCTCGTCAAGCCAAAATTAATTTTTCCATTATTTTTGTGTTCTTTTTAATTTATTTAATGTGGATAAATAATTTATTTAATATTTTTGGATTGCTCTATGACAAGTGTCATGCTCAATCCCTTAGCTTTGAGGTTGCCCTATGGACTTACGTGCCATGTTCAACCTCATTTAGGATTTATCAATAATATTTTAAAAGAAATTTAAATAAAAAAAAACCAATAAAGAAACATGAAAAAAAATATTAATAAATAAACAAATCCATCCTTGTAAATATTTTTGGGGTAAACAAATAAATAATTTAATTTTGCACGATTAATTCAAGGTACCATTCGTAGGATGGACGATGTAGGGTGCTTAACACCTTCCCTACTCGTAACCGACTCCCGAATTCAACTTGGTTTCACAGACCATTTTTAAAGGTTTTCCAATTTTTCCTAAATTAACTAAAATTGGTGGCGACTCTACATTTTTCTTAAAATCTCTTTTTATCGCCATCCCCGCCGTAATTTTTGGTTGCGACAACCCCCTCATACTCTTCTCTTGCAAGTTTTTCACTTATTTCATGATTTTACTCTATGTTTCCTTAAAAAGTTCTTAAAGCTCTTTTAACTTCTAAAATTTCTAGAAAATGGTAGAAAAATCCTTTTGATTTGAAACCAATTTCTATGAACTTATATTAATCTCTACTTTCATATTCTAAGAGCTTGTATCAAACAAATATCTCTAACCTATTTTTCCAAGGATGGCCGAAACTATGTATTAGTGGCCTAGGAAGTTTTGTTTTAACTTTTTGAAAGATGATCATGTATTTGAGCTTCTAGATACCTCTTGATCTTAAATCTAAAGTCTTGAAAAGTTTGGAAATTTCTAACCTATTTATCCTATGATGGCCGAACCTATGATGGTTGTGGACCTATGATGTTTTGTTTTCATTTTCCAATATGATCATGGATGCTAAGTCTAAGAGATTGCAAAGTTTAAAGATTTACAACCTATTTATCCTATGATGGTCGAACCTATGATGGTTGTGGACCCAGGATGTTTTGTTTTCAATTTCCAATATGATCATGGACTTGAGCTCCTTAATACATTTGGGTGCTAAGTCTAAGAGATTGGAAAGTTTAAAGATTTCTAGCCTATTTATTCTATGATGGCCGAATTAACCTATGATGGTTGTGAACCTAGGATGTTTTGTTTTATTTTCCAATATAATCATGAATTTAGACTTCTTGGTATCTTTTAACGCTAAATATAAGAGCTTAGAAGGGTTGGAAATTCCTAGCCTACTTATACTAAAGAGGTCGAAACCCTAAGCATGGATTTAGTGTAATTTTGTTCTATCTTTGTAAATTGAACCTTGGTTATGAACTCCTAACACTTAAGAATCATTAATCTATGAGTTGTGTTCTTTTTTAAAACCTCTAACCCCATTTTATGCCATGGCCAAACCTATACCTTCTTGGTTTAGTGTTCTTGGTTAACTTTTAACTTGTGGTTTTGGTGTTCATAAACCTAGACTTTCGTCGCGGAATAGATGAGGACATTCATAGTACACTTCCTCAAGCATCACGTACCTTTACCTTCACAAAAGGTAAGAAGGGACAGCCTGAGGGATATTCAATAGCTATGTGCATGTGTGTATGTGGTTTGATCGATTTATTTGAATATTGTTATTATATTGAATCAAAGTTTGAATGATTTGTATACTTGAACTGTTGTGATAATTGTTTGAAGTTGATACTTACTTGATTTAAAGTGTTGTGAATCACATATGTTATGAACCGTCATTAACTGTTATATTGTTGACTGAGATTATGATGATATTGATTGATGTCTGAAAAGCCTGACGTTAGTCGGTGCTCAACTAATTATATGATTAAAAGCCTAAATAAGCTTCGAAGAGAACTTTGAAAGTAATGGTGTTCATTTTAAAATGTTCTTTAGTAAAGTGTGTGTTTTGGAAAGTAGGTGATCTTACTTGTATTTATTTCGAAAGGATCAAACTTTGGAACTTGTGTTAAATAATTTCAAGTTAAAGGAAACTATTTTCTTACGAACTAAGTTTTTGTACAAGAGAAAATCATTGAGAAAATATGTGTTTTTACGGAAGGAAAAGCCTTTGGAAAATATTTGACCTTAAATAGAGATGATTTTAAGAAAAGGATATCAAGAGAAAATATATTTCTTATAATAGTTTACAAATGATTTTTCAATGAAAAGATTTCTTGTAAAGAAATACTTTTGAAAATATTCCGGTAACTTGGATGGGTTACCGAGGTTTTATTTTGGTGTTTGATTTTCACTGAACGAAAAGTAAGAACAGGTGAAATCGAATTTAGTTCGCAAGACGTCGCTTCTAGTATTCTATAATGTGCATGTTGATATTTGATCCGTGTTAAGTATTGTGGACCGAGAGTCTTAATCATGATGTTGTGGGCTAAGAGTCCTAATCTCGTTATTATGGACCAAATGTCCTAATTACGTTGTTGTGGACTAAGAGTCCTAATCATGTTGAAATAAAACATGGGTAAGATTGTTAGTCTTTTTCTATGACCACAAACCTTGACTGAGGCATCGGTCTTAAGTGTTGTGATTGAACACTCGGACTGCGTATCCTGTGTTGATGTTGAGTAATTTCAAGTGATGAAAATTATCAATGGTCGTTAGCTTTGAGCTTCGACAACGAATGAGATTGAACACAAAGAAAACATCTTGAATGAATGTTTTTCTTCATGCATTTAGGCAGACGTGCCTCACAGGTTAGTCACTTCGGTGATGCCCAAGCAAGGGCTATTAGTCACTTTGGTGATGTCCAAGCAGGGACTTTTAATCACTTCGGTGATGCCCAAGCAGGGGCTGTCATATAAGTCACGACGGTGATGTCCAAACAGGGACTTTAGTCACGACGGTTATTCCCAAGTGGGGGCTTTGAGTTTGATCAACCCTTAGAAAGATGAAGAGATCTCATGAGATTAAGTTTATAGAGTCGGAATATCGAAGTGTCATGCATAATCTTTATAAAAGCTAATTGTACGGGTATGACACCCATTGATATGATACTTGTTGTTTTATATATTAATATTTGATAAATGTTAATATGTTGCTGTGATGCATGTATCATGCATATGGTTATTGTAATCTATCCATATATTGGTATCTCACTCTTGCATATCTTCTTGTTATTTCTCTTTGCTTTTCGGAATCACTATATATCTATGAGTTTAGATGGATCCGAACATCCCATTGGTACCGTCGAAATCGAAGACTGAGATCTTCAATGATGCGGGGAATGCGGAGGCGTGGCAGATTCACCCCGGATTTACATCGGTTACCTATCATGGACCGATAACCACGCTGGAGAAGAATGCCGAGGGCGACCCATGTCGCAGAGTTCAGACAGTTGAGACGAGGAGGATTGCTCTCCCACCACCTTGGTACTACTTACACGTGCTACAGATGAATGGACAGCTACATGAGCTCCCGCCTCTAGGGGTACCATTACCTGGAGTCGAGCCGGCTTCACCTATTGAGGAGGACCCGGAGGAAGACCGCGAGGAGTACCTGGAGGATGAGCCCATGTGCCACGTCTTGGATCACGACGATGATCTTGATGAGGTGCCGGAGTACGTGCTTGATGATGATCCTGATTTTTATGATTCCGACTCTCCTGATGAGGGCGGAGACGTCATGGACCCATCACCTAGGGTCTCTTCTTGTGGGAGTGTTCGTGGCAAGTCTTCCTTTTAGTCATTAATAGTGGCCAGCTTAGGGGTGTATATTTTGTGGTTAGTCTATCTCTGTCCAACTGTATTTGGCTTCATAGAGCCACCCTTTTGATGCGTGGTTCCGGACCCTCCCTCTATTTTGCTTTACTTAGTTTACATATGTTAACATTATGTTCTATAACTCTGTTATTAAAGGCCATCCTGATCAGACCTTAGTTTCTGTACTAAACTCTGAATCCCACTGAGATAGATTATATATATATATATATATATATATAATGGTTACATTTCATGTTCTTAGTGTTCATCACTTACCCTTGTTTTTTAGAATACTCACTTATTAAGAAAATATCATTTACCGGAAGCAACCAGCAATTTAATTATTTTATTTTCCCCAACGGGTAACAAAGTGACGCCCCAGTTTAGGGTGTCGAATTAGTGCTATCAGAGCTGGTCGAGTCTTTCGGGAATCTTTGGGGTTTAGGTCTGGTAGGTTGATGTTGTGTGTTCTTTGATTAAGGCTTGATTGAATTACTTCTTAGGAGTAATGTGTAATAACTGTCGGGTTAGATTTTCCTTTTCTGGCTACCATCTCACTGATTGTGTCTTACAGGTCAGTATGGAACCAGGAGGTACGTGCGGGCGTGATGGTCGTGGCAGAGGCAATTGAGGGATGGACTTCGCCGCCCAGACAATAGCTGATGTGACTACGGCAATTGCTTTTCAGACTGCTACGATGGCCGCCCAGAACCAACAAGAGCAGCTGGGGGCTGAACAAGCTGCTGAGGGAAAGCATCTGAATGCTTTCAGACGTCAGAACCTGTCACAGTTTGATGGAGACGTGGATCCTACGAAAGCTTATCTGTGGATTCAGGAATTGGAAAAGATCTTTGAGCTAGTTCATACACCTGAGGAAGCAAAGGTGCCCTATGCAATTTTCCAATTGGTAGGAGATGCTGAGTACTGGTGGAAAGGCACCAGACAAATGTTAGAGGCTGAGCACCAAGCAATCACCTGGGAAGTATTTGGCAACAAGTTTCTGGATAAATACTTTCCTCGGCGTGCTCGGACTGAGAAGGAACAAGAGTTCCCGAGTTTACGTCAACGAGACCTGACTGTGGGAGAATATGCGGCAAGATTCGAATCACTTGCCAAATATTTCCGCTTCTTTCAGAACAACCCAAATGAAGAATGGAAGTGTGAAATGTTCGAAGGCGAACCGAGCTTCGAAATCAAGGAGTCAATGCTACTACTGGAAATCAAGAACTTCCAAGCCTTAGTGGAAAGGTGCATAAAAGTAGAGATAACGCGGAAGGGACGAGACACCGAGGGGAATGTTGGGGGACCCTCTCGTCCTAAGAGCCAATTTCAAGGGCAGAACCAGAAATTGAAGCAGAACCAGAGGAAGCTATGCTACCAATCACCCAACTACAATCAAAGTGATAGTGTGATTTCACATCATATTTTATGTACATTTTTGCATGCATTTTCATATAGTTTAGGCATATTTAAATTGATTTTTATTAGTTTTTACCTTGGAACGGGTAAGGCGGTTTCGTGGCATTGTTTTGCAGGAATTAAGGGTAAAATACTCAAGATTGACCATGATGGAGCTTGAATGAAGATAGAGCTTGAAAAGTGAAGAAAATGAGCCAAACAGAGCCCATCACGGCCTAGCCGTGATGACCATCACGGCCTAGCCGTGATGACCATCACGGCCATGATCGAGCAAAACTGGAGAAGAAAAAGGTAAAAGACAGAAGCTGTCACGGCCTAGCCGTGACCCATCACGGCCGTGACATGTTAATTGAGCCTTTTAGGTAGAATCTGTCACGGCCAAGCCGTGATGCCCATCACGGCCGTGACAAACCAATTGGTGAAGGCAGAAGCGATCACGACCTAGCCGTGATGAGTGTCACGGTCGTGACAAACATATTTTGAAAGCGCGCCCAAGGCAGAACCCATCACTGCCTGGCCGTGATGGCCATCACGACCGTGACGCGCACCTAATTTATAAAAAGGTATCAGGGGCAGAACGAAAGGAGGACTTTTACACCAGACTTTTACCCTAATTCTCTGAGCTAGAGGCTGTTGTGGCTGCTGTGGAAAGCTCCCATGGAGTCCATTCTCTCCTTCTTCTCTATTTCTCTGGTTTTGGCTTTCTCTGTAATCATGAGTAGCTAATTCCCTTTTTGTTGGGATTAGATGTAACTGAACCGAATATCATGTAATTGCTTTGATTTATCAATCCGTGTTTATGCCTTCATATTAGTGTTTAATTCCTACGCTTAATGCCTTTTGTGGTTTGATCACCCATGAACTGATTTTGAGATTTGATTTGCAATGGGGACGTTCTTATCAATTCTTGATCTGGAATTAATCACCTAGTAAACCTTGCATCTAGGAATGGATTTTGGTTTATTAGTAATCGTGTAATCCCTACTCTTAATGCAAATTCACTAATTAGGCCACCTAAGGAATTAGGATCTATTAGGGGATTTAGCCTCTTGTCATCTAAGGAATTAGGGCTTGAGTAATCTAGTGGATTGATTTTAATATTTGATGCATAAACTTGATTGGCGGTCTTGGTATTGCATGATACTAAGGTTTAGTGAAATCTAATCCCAACATCTTTCATCTTATTTTGAAAATCCATTTTTCTGCACCCCAAGTGTTTGATAAAAGTTCTCAAAGACCTTTTTCCTTTTATTTTGTTTCTTTTAACTTTTGTTAGGATTGGTAATTAGTATAGAACTCCCTTCAATCCTAAAATTTTCTTAGATAGTAATTGATTCGGTACGTACTAGTACTTGTCTCAGTCCTCGTAGGAACGATATCAGTCTCACCACTGTATTACTTGTACGACTAGGTATACTTGCCTAGATTCGTTAAACAAGTTTTTGACGCCGTTGCCGGGGACTGAGTTTCAATATTAGCATACCCATTTTGGTTACTAATTTAAGCACAATTTTATTTTTGTTTTACTGATCTGTTTTTCTTTGCTGTCCTTGAGTGCTAACAGTTTTGGTCTCTAGACGTTTGTGCATGCGAGGTACTGTCCCAACTGACCAACTTCTCTACGATCCTGAAATAGAGAAAACAGCTAGGGAGAATCGGAAGCAAGTAAGACAACAGAAGTTAGTAGAGCAACAAGAAAGAGAACAAGAGACTTCCACTTCTCAAGTTCATCAAGAAGAACTCAAGATGGCAGGCAATGGTGAAGGTGCTCCACAGAGGACACTTGGAGATTATGTCAATACAAATGTCAACCGTCATGTCACTAGCATAGTGAGGCCTCCAGTGAATTACAACAATTTTGAAATCAAGCCAGCTTTCTTGAATATGGTTGCACAAAATCAATTTACCGGGTTGGAGCAAGAGGATCCTAATAATCATGTCTCCAACTTCCTGGAGTTATGTGATACGATGAAGATAAATGGTGCTTCCGATGATGCACTTCGCCTAAGGTTGTTTCCTTTCTCTCTAAGAGATAGAGCCAAGTCTTGGCTCCAATCTCAACCAAGGGGGAGCATCACTACATGGGATGACTTAGAGGCAAAATTTCTTGCAAGGTTCTTTCCCGCCTCAAGATTTGTGAAGACAAGGGGTGATATCATAAGCTTTGCTCAACAAGAGGGTGAGACTCTTCATGACACATGGGAAAGATTCAAAGATCTGCTCCGAAGATGTCCAAATCATGGGTTTGATGATCTTACCCAAATGCAAACATTTTACAATGGATTGAGGCCGTCAACTAGGTATATGTTGGATGCCTCAGCTGGAGGTTCCATGAACACAAAGACACCAGAGGAAGCACTGATTTTGATAGAAGCTATGACATCTAATGACTATTTGATGCATCATGATCGAGGTACCACATCAAGAAGGGGAGTGTTGGAGTTAGACTCACAAACTACACTTTTGGCTCAAAATAGGCTTATGAAACAACAACTTGAGTCCATCACCAAGCAACTGGCTTAACTCCCACAACAACTTCAAACCATTCAAGGGACAACCATGCCACCTCAACAGGTAATGAGATGTGATTTTTGTGGAGGAGGTCATGACAATGGGAATTGTGAGGCCACACCTAGTTCCCATGAGGAAGCTAATTATATGGGGAACTATGGGCGGCAAGGTAACAATCAATATTCCAACAATTACAACCAAGGGTGGAGGAATCAAGCAAATTTTGGTTGGAAACAAGATGCCGGACAAGCAAGTAAGCCTCTTCCCACACAACCGCCTCAAGACCGAACTTCAATCTTGGAGAACACCCTCAATCAATTCATACAAATATCCATGTCAAACCAAAAAAACACTGATGCTGCCATAAAGAACTTGGAGGTTCAAGTTGGACAAATTGCAAAGCACCTAGCAGAACAATCTAGCGGCAGTTTTTCAGGTAACCCTCAAACAAATCCTAAAGAGCATTGTAAGGCTATTGTTTTGAGCATTGTAAGGCTATTGTTTTGAGGAGTGGTAAAAGTATTGAGCAAGAGAGCGGTGAGCCTTTGTTGAAAAATCAGAGAGATGATGAAAAAACAGAGATGAATGCTGAAAAAACTGAGTTGAATGAGGAAAAATGCAAAGAGGTTGTAATAGAGGAAGAAGAAAAATGCAGTGAAAAAGACAAGAGAGAAAAGTTAGTGGATGAAAATTCAATCTTGAGGAAGACTAAAAGTCATATTTTGAAAGATGGAGACAAGCCTCAAGAGATCCCTTCTTATGTAAAGTTGTCATATCCTCATTTAAGCAAGAAGAAGGAGAAGGGAGAGCAGTTTGCCAAATTTCTTGACATCTTCAAGAGGTTGCAAATCAACATACCCTTTGCTGAAGCACTAGAGCAAATGCCCACTTATGCAAAGTTCATGAAGGAGTTGCTTACAAAGAAAAGGAGATTCAAAGAAGGTGAGACTGTTGCCTTGACGGAAGAATGTAGTGCGATACTCCAAAGGAAGCTACCACCAAAGCTTAAAGATCCTGGTAGTTTTACAATCCCCTGCACCATTGGGAGTGTTGCTATTGGGAAGGCCTTGTGTGACTTGGGGGCGAGTATCAATTTGATGCCGCTTTCAATCTTGAACAACCTTGGAGGTGGTGAAGTGAAACCAACAAGAATGGCATTGCAACTAGCAGACAGATCAATCAAGCGTCCTTATGGTATTCTGGAAGATGTTTTGGTGAAAGTGAATAAGTTTATCTTCCCAACAGATTTTGTGATATTAGACATGGAGAAGGATGTGGAAGTTCCACTTATATTGGGGACACCTTTTCTAGCAACTGGTCGTGCTTTGATAGATGTACAAAAGGGCCAACTCCGATTTAGAGTGCAAGATGAAGAGGTTACTTTCAATGTGTTTGAAGCTATGCATCGCCCGAGTGATGAAGAGAATTGTTTCCGCATGGACATTGTGGGTGTAGTGGCTAAAGAAGTCTTTGCACATCAACACCGTTCCTCTACTCTTGAGAAGGTAATTATGAATTCCATTGAAAATCTTGATGAGGAAGAGGAGGAGTAAATAGAGGAGTGTTTGTGTGATTTGGAAGCTCAACCCATTCAACATGCTGTCAATACTAAGAAAGAAGAGCTCAAAAAGGATGAAGTCCAAGAGAAGCTCGAGTTAGAACTTAAACCTCTACCTCCCCGCTTGAAATATGTGTTCCTTGGTGAGAATGATGAAAATCCTGTCATAGTGAGCAATGTATTGTCCAAGTTGGAAGAGGAGAAACTTGTAAGGGTGCTTAGAGAGCATAAAACAGCAATTGGATGGTCCATCTCAGATTTGAAAGGTATTAGTCCTGCATTTTGTATGCACAAGATCATGATGGAGGGTGAATTTAAACCGGTGGTCCAACCGCAAAGGAGGATCAATCCTATAATGAAAGAAGTGGTAAGGAAGGAGGTGTTGAAACTCCTTGAAGCTGGAATGATATGTCCGATTTCCGATAGTGCTTGGGTGAGTCCGGTACAAGTGGTTCCCAAGAAAGGTGGCATGACCGTCATGAACAACGAGAAGAATGAGTTGATCCCAACCAGAACGGTCACCGGTTGGCGAATGTGTATAGATTATCGGAAGCTAAATCAAGCTACTAGGAAAGATCACTTCCCACTTCCATTCATGGACCAAATGTTGGAGAGGTTGGCCGGGCAAGCTTACTATTGTTTCTTGGATGGTTATTTGGGTTATAACCAAATTGCGGTTAACCCGGAAGACCAAGAGAAAACTGCCTTCACATGCCCTTTTGGAGTTTTTGCCTATCAGAAGATGCCTTTCGGTCTTTGGAATGCGCCTGCGACATTTCAAAGGTGCATGCTTTCCATTTTCTCTGATATGGTAAAAAAATACATTGAAGTTTTCATGGATGATTTTTCTGTTTTCGGTTCCTCTTATGATAATTGTTTGTCTAACCTTGCTGCTGTGTTAAAGAGGTGCATGGACACCAATTTAGTCTTAAATTGGGAGAAGTGTCATTTTATGGTGCAGGAAGGCATTATGCTTGGGCACAAGATTTCAGCTAAGGGGATCGAAGTGGATAAATCCAAGATTGATGTGATTGAGAAACTACCTCCACCAGTGAATGTCAAGGGTGTGAGGAGTTTTCTTGGGCATGCAGGCTTTTACCAGCGGTTCATCAAAGACTTCTCAAAGATAGCCAAGCCGTTGTGTATCCATTTAAATGAGGACACACCATTTGTGTTTGATACTGCTTGTCTCACTTCTTTCCAGATTTTAAAAGAAAAATTGATCACTGCTCCCATTCTTGTTGCACCCAACTGGGAGTCACCATTTGAATTGATGTGTGATGCCAGTGACTACGCAGTTGGGGCAGTTTTGGGACAGCGAAGGGAAAAGTTTTTCCATGTCATTCACTATGCTAGCAAGGTTCTCAATGAGAACCAAATAGATTATGCAACAACTGAAAAAGAGTTGCTAGCCATAGTGTTTGCATTGGAAAAATTTCGTTCATACTTAATTGGGTCCCAAGTCACTGTTTTTACTGATCATGCTGCAATTAAATATTTGTTGACTAAGTTAGATTCAAAACCAAGACTCATAAGGTGGATTCTATTGTTGCAGGAATTTGACTTAGTCATTAAGGACAAAAAGGGCAGCGAAAATGTGGTGGCTAACCACTTGTCTCGGTTGGTGAATGAAGAGGTTACTGCAGAAGAAAAAGACATTCGGGATGAGTTCCCGGATGAGGCCTTATTTCTGGTGCGTGAAAGACCATGGTTTGCCGACATGGCAAATTTCAAGGTAGCCAACATTGTTCCAGAGCACCTCACTTGGCAGCAAAAGAAAAAATTCTTCCGGGATGCCAACCATTTCATGTGGGATGATCCATTTCTGTTCAAGGTTGGACCGGATGGCTTATGGAGGAGGTGTGTTAGTCAAGAGGAAGCGAGGAGTATTCTGTGGCATTGCCATAACTCTCCATATGGTGGACATTACAATAGGGACAAGACAACTGCAAAGGTCCTCCAATCTGGGCTCTTTTGGCCCTCAATCTTCAAGGACTCTTACGACCATGTGAAGAGCTGTGACAAGTGCCAAAGGACCGGGAACCTATCTAAAAGGGATGAGATGCCACTGCAAAACATATTGGAGGTTGAAGTATTTGATTGTTGGGGCATAGATTTTATAGGTCCACTTCCTCCCTCATTCTCCAATCAATATATCTTGGTGGCGGTGGACTATGTTTCCAAATGGGTGGAGGCCATTGCAACACTGAAGAATGATGCACAAACAGTGATTAAGTTCATCAAGAAAAACATTTTTGCCCGGTTCGGTATCCCAAGGGTCCTTATAAGTGATGGGGGATCTCACTTCTGCAACTCACAACTGAAAAATGTGTTCACCAAGTATGATGTGAGGCATAAGGTGGCATCTCCATATCATCCGCAAACAAATGGGCAAGCGGAAGTCTCTAACCGGGAGATTAAGCGGATTCTGGAAAAAACTGTGGCCACTTCAAGAAAAGATTGGTCAAAGAAGCCTGACGATGCCTTGTGGGCTTAGCGGACTGCATTGAAAACTTCTGTGGGGTTATCTCCATTTCAGATGGTCTATGGGAAGGCATGTCATCTACCCGTAGAGTTGGAGCATCGAGCCTTTTGGGCATTGAAGTTCTTGAATTTTGAGGCCACTCTGGCGGGTGAAAAAAGAGTCAACCAGCTACATGAATTAGAGGAGATGCGCCTTAATGCATATGAGAATGCAGCTATTTACAAGCAGCGAGTCAAGACCTACCATGACAAGCAGCTATTTACATGCAGCTATTTACAAGCAGCTATTTACATGCAGCTATTTACAAGCAGCTATTTACATGCAGCTATTTACATTTTTGAAAATGATTGAGGCAATAGGTATTTTTCTGGCCTTCTGAGCTTTGAATGTGTGAATGCTACCCTTAGTTGCCCAATTTTGAGCCAAAATGAATAAAATGCTTTTCTTGGTACCCTGAAAAATTTGGATACATATACTTGATAAGGGACCTTCTAAAGTATCACAAAAAGGGTGAAAAAGGTAGTTGAAAGTTTGGGAAAAGAATCAGAAAAAAAAAAAATCTTGAATTGAAAAATTTCCCCTTCTCCAAATAAAAGAAAAAGAAAAAAAAAAGAAAAAAAAGAAAAAGAAAAAGAAAAATAAATAGAGAAGGGGATGACAAAAAAATAATAAAAAGAAAAAGAAAGAAAAGAAGGGTGGAAAAATGTATTGAAAACCCAAGAAGGTATTTTAGAAGGTTTCTTGTGTTGAAATGTTTGATACTTGGTTTAGCCTTTTGAAATATCCCTTTCTTGTTATCCCCACCTAAAGATTAATCCCACGGCCACGTTACAACCAAATAAAGACCTCTTGATTCTTAAGTGTTTTTCATAAATAAAGTGGAGATTTGGTTGATAGTCAAGCATATGGTAGGAATCATTCCTTGAGGAAAATGGAGCGAATTGTTATATATACTTGAACACTTGAGTGAGTGAGGCAAGAAAGAGAGCCAAGCAAGTAAACAAACTTGGGGTGAGCTTCAAGTGAGCAAGAGTGCCCGAATCAGTGAGAATGTGAGTCTAGGAAACTTAAGCCCCTAATTGGACTTGAATTGATTGTCTCTTGCTGAATTGTTTGAATTGCCTATTGCTTGGATCATTTTACTCGGGTTCTTAGTTCACTATCCATGCTTTGACTGTTTATCTCTTCTGGCCTTAGTTTTTGCTTGAGGACAAGCAAAGTCTTAAGCTTGGGGTGATTTGATGAGTGTGATTTTACCTCATTTTTCATGTACATTTCGGCATGCATTTGCATATAGTTAGGCCAATTTAGTGTTGATTTTGTATAGTTTTTCCTTTGGAACGGATGAGGTGGTTTCTGTGTGTTGTTTTGCAGGATTCAGTGGAAAAATGCCCAGAAATCAGCCTTGGTAGAGCTTGGCTGAAAAAGAGCTTGAAAAGTGAAGATTATGAGCCAAACAGAGAGTATCACGGCCTAGCCGTGATGGACCTCACGGTGAGTGAGGAGCGATAGAGTGAAGAAAGATTGAGCCAAAAGTCAGAAGCTGTCACGGCCTGGCCGTGATGGCTATCACGGCCGTGACCTGCTAGTTGGAAAAGTCAGAAACGATCACGGCCTAGCCGTGATGGATATCACGGCCGTGATGAATAAGTGAATGAAGAGGCGCCCAAGTCAGAGACCATCACGGCCTGGCCGTGATGGCCATCACGGCCGTGACGGGCGACAGACCTATAAATAACAGCACAGCAGACAGAAAATGGGACTAACTTCTAACCTAAAACGATCTGCACTTGGAGGCAGGCTGAGGCTGGCGGCTGGAGAGGGTTTCTACCCAAAAAGGGGGGCGTTTTCTCTGCTCTTGGATGGAGAGAAGATTGGAGGAAGCTTGTCTATGAGTGTTCTTCATCCCTTCTCTTTTTCCTTTTTGTATTTCCTTATCATGAGTAGTTAAATCCCCCATTGTTGGGGTTAGATGTAACTTTTCTGAACTTGTTGTAATTGATTTGGTATTTTAATACAAGTTTCTATTTCGTTATGAGTATGTGATTCTGTGTTTAATGCTTTCCTTGGATTAGCTACCCATAGGAATGATTTGTTGCTTTGATAGATGACTGGAAGGTTGGTATTAAGGCATGCTCATGAATCATATGCCAAGTAGGTCAAGAATCTAGACATAGGTGTTGGCTGCTTGCAATCTTATAAGTCTTAACTTAATGCAAAATCTCAAGTTATTCCACCTAAGACATTAGGGTTTAATTTGGGGTTTTAGGCTCAATGCACCTAAGACATTAGGCTTGAGTACTTTAGAAAAGGCTTGATTGGCATAATTGAATTAGGACTTGTGTTAGAAGCCATTTCATTGCAACTAAGGGAGAATTAGTGTAGTCTAACCCTGACAATTCTAGCCACATTCCTGTTTGCATACCAAGTGTTTGACAAAATTCCAAAAAGACAAAAATACTTTATTTCTTTATTTTCTGTTTAATCTCTCATATTATAGTTTAGTCTAGATAGTTGTTAAGTTTGTGAATTGGTAATTGACATCCAATCCCTGTGGATACGATAACCGGTCTCACCACCGTATTACTTGATTGCGACGAGGTGCACTTGCCTTTAATTATATTTCTAAAAATACACGCATCAACCGTTCATTGTCAAAGAAGTCGCACCTCATGGAGAACCGAGAACAGTAGGTTAATCGTCTTTAGCTTATTTGTCATTTAAACTGCTTTGTTATTGCTCTGTTTTCTGTTTTGTTTCTTTATTTTATTTCTATCCAAAACACCCCCCCCCCCCCAAACTGATTTTGTGTTAATAACAACAACCCAAGAGTCCTTGTGAGACGATATCCGGGTTGTCGCTCCCTAAACTACATTTTTACAAACCGTTCGCTTTTTGGCGCGTGCACGACAGCGCGACCAATACCCTACTATTCGGATAAACCCAGCCTTGAGTAATTTCTCCATTTCTGCTTTGATATTAGGGAGCAAATCTGGATTAAATCTCCTCGCTGACTGCTTGTAGGGCTTATATCCCTCCTTAATTGGCAGTCGATGCTCAACTAACTGTCTAGACAAACCAGGCATTTCGCTGTAATCCCATACCAGGCAGTCCTTGTACTGCCGAATGAGCTCGACCAACCTGATTCTATCAGACTCAGCTAACAAACCACTAACCTTAGTCATTCTCGGCTCATCATCCGAACATAAGTTCACTGCAATCATTGGATCGTGTGCTTCAAATGTTGGCACCTTTTTGTGCACTGGGGCATGTATTTCTCTTTCATCTGAGCCTTTCCCCTAGCATATTTCTCTATCTCATTCTGCATTTCTCCTTCAGCCAACCCTGTTTCCTCGATCTTACTTTCAGTTGTAAACATGGCTAGCCGATGGAGAAGGTCTTTTATGACTTTGTGTTTATTAATCATTAAAAATATCCAAAGGCTGTAAATCGACCAACACTGTTTCCACTTCATTATCACTCCACATGATCAGCCGCTGATGTAAAGTTGAGGGGACACACTTACTTGAATGGATCCAATCTCTTCCCAGCAGTATCTAAAAAGTAGTCTTTGCGTCCACCACGAAGAAAGCAGAACTAACAGTCTTTGACCCAACCGCTACATCGGCTACCAAGACTCCTAAAGCAGTCATTGCTTCCCCAGTGAAATTGGTCATCTTCATGTTAGTTGACACCAAATCTTCTTTGGTCTTTCCCAGCTTCCGCAGAGTATTGACAGGCATCACGTTTAACACTGCTCCCCCATCCACAAACACTCGGCTGATTTCCTTCCCATTCAATTGTGCCTTGATATATAGAGGTTTCAAATGCTTAGTCATCTCTTATGTTGCCTTGTCGAATGTCATACCCACTCAAGAAAGCTTCATCAAATAAAACAATTCACTCAACCTCTTCTGTGCATACATCACCTTCCAGTATGCCCAGAATTCGATAGACAAAATGCTAACAATGTCCACTTCGGACGATGGTCAAACTTCCTCGGTCAGAAGTGTATCAAGCAATGACTCTTCCAAGAATGACATCATATCAATCTCCTCTTTAGCCATAGCATCCCCTGCTTTTCCATTTTCTTATCAACAGATAATGTCTCTCGGTTGCTCAGGACTCTGCATCAACTTCACTTCGTTTAATGCTTTCATAGTCTCATCATGCTCATCCAGCTCACCCTGTCTATCCTGCTCATCTAACAGCTAGCATTCCGACTCCTCTACTTTCTGTTCCTCTGAGCCTTGCTTTGGTAATTCTTCAACTGGAGGACAACAAAAAGCTTCCTCAAGTGCCTTATCAACCTCACTGGATGGAATTTCCTTCTTATCCTTGGCTTTGACCTCGTCTAACAACTGCAATGTCATCCTCATTTTTTGCACAAACTTCTTCCGTTGTTGCCTTCTCTTTTGTGTCTGTGTCAACTGTTGAGGGCCAACATTAGCAGTCTTGTCTCTTTCGGCTTGCTTATTCACATGCCACTTCCCTTCTTCAACCTTAGTCGAAGGTTTAATCATTCTTTGGGCTCTCACATTTTCCTCATTTCTTACCACAATCCTCAGAGACGACATTCCACCCTTCATGTTTATTTCAGCTACGTGTCGTTTAACTTCTGGAATGGGATCCTCGTCCACTATCGGCAACTTCTCTTTACTGAGCGACTCCCCATGATTAGGCATCTTGCCCCCAGGCCTATACTGATAATACCCCTTAGGGCGTATAGTGTGTATTGCAAACTGTCCGTTCAATCCTTTAACTTCATTGTTCCTCCCTGAAGGCATCAGCTTGTTGAAGACACTAGACCTATGGGATGATGCATTCCCTGAAACCTTCTGAGGCACTGACTTCCTAACAGCTACCACATTGGGAGCCCCCAACCTCTCGAACAAGGATGCTTTCTGGCCCTCAGCCGATCCAATGGAATTCCTTGGTATTTCCACCGCATTCTTAACTCTTCAATGCCGATGAGTAGGTTGTTTCCATTTTTTATATGGTGAGCCAGACCCACCAAAAAAAGAGACCATGTCGATCACAAAGTCAGGGAATGGATTAACATCTACCCCCATCTCTGCTACTGTCTTATCGAATAGTTTGAACATGCCATCTTTCACTTCTTTTTGGATGGCCTTCCTAAAAATCACACAATTCATAGTAGCATGACTATAGGAATTATGCCATTTGCAATATTTCTTACCTGTCAATTCATCAGTCGATGGAATTTTATGACCTTCGGCTAATCGAATCTATTTATCCTTGAGAAGGTAGTCAAATAACTGATCAGCTATCGATATATCAAACAAATACTCTGTTTTATGCTCTTGAGTATCTACTTCCTTACCTTTAGTAGCTCTCAACGCTGGACAAAAATAAGGCTTTCCTCTAAGGATCTCGGCTGACATAATATCAGCCGTGGATTCGGCTGAATTTTCCACCATGTCATCCAAGCCCTTAGTATCCATGATAGACACTAGGTGAATACCCTTGTTCCTGCTTGACCTCCTCTGTTCCTTCTCGATAATGAACTGTTCTACCTGAGTGGCCACAGAGGCTAGTTGGCCTAAATCCAGGAATCTTTGTGCCACCAACTTTTCCCTCAACTGAGGATGCATATTACTTATGGCCATTGAGGCATACTCTGATTCTAGGAATTGTACACTGCAACGGCTTCCCGATTTCCTTAATCTTTCTATGAATTCTGCAACTGGTTCATCGACTAGCTATTTCAGATTCAACACATCGGTCGCAGTTACCTCGGGCCGAGGTCTATGGAACCTGCCATGAAAGCTTCTCTCCATATCGGCCCAATTCTGAACCGAATTAGGTGGCAATGACGAATACCATGTAAACTCAGTCCCAGTCAGGGAAAGAGGGAACAACTGCAATTTAAGTACGCATTCCGATTTGCTTCCCCACACTAAGTCTTGAATCGACCAATATGCTCCATAGTATACTTTTCGTCATCACCAGAGAAGGTTGTAAAATCCGGAGTTTTAAACCCCTCGTCAAGGACATCATCTTGTCAACCCATTCTGGATACAGCTTCTTATAGATGGGTCTGTCTAACGGCTTCAGTTGAAAGCCAAAATACTTCTTGATAGTCTCAACAATCATTTTGGGATCAATTAACGGAGGGCCACAGGGCCTGCCATCGGCTGCCACTCCTTGAGGTGGGTTTACCCCAACGGCTGGCTGTCCGAAGGATACAGATGCCCCCAAGTATGAACTTTGATAGTCGTACTCTGGTGTATATGTATTCCTGGGTAGGTTACTCGCATGAGGTGGGTTATTCACCTATTGCTGCACATTGGTGTAACTTTCTAGAACCTCGTATTGCATCCCTTGGACACTAGGTAAATTCCCTGTATGAGGTGGAAAATAATTCCATGTCTGCTCACTCGAGTATTCCCCAGGTGTCTTGCACAAAACCCCTCGTTGAGGAGTAGAACCTAGTTGGCCACAAGGGGGCTGTTATGGCACAGTCTGTCCAAACAGCAAGTCACCAGCGGGAGGTGGAATCATATTCCATGGCTGCTCCCCCACGTAATTGCCAAACAGCCTGACCTGTGTTCCTCCATAGCCCATGGTTGGATACGAAGCTTGGAGCGACGCGACTGCCTGAATACTGGTCCCGATAGCCGAAGCTTGCGATCCCAAGTATGGCATGCCCAACGTTCCAACTGCTCCTGGTGGCCTCATGGCCATCGAAACCTGCGACACTACATTCGGCTGGACCACGTTAGAAGGTCCTACCTGAACTTGTGGCATTCCATATCCAGCATGTCCCCCAACGGGATGATTTGTTTGAGAAGGATTCGACTATCCAGGAACAATCGTGGTAGCCGAACTTTGAGTGGATCTAAGACCAAGTTCTACCATCTGAATCTCATTTCGTACCATAGGTTGTATGATCTCGGCTAGCTGCCTTGACATTTCTTTCATGAGTTCATTAAGTCCCGAGTCAATCTGGTCTTTAATGAACGTGGTAGCTAGTTAGCACCATGGGTTGGACTGACTCGACCCATGCAACCGTTGATGACCTTGCCGTGTGGCTGACAGGTGCACTACTTGCCACGGGAGTACCAGGTGATGATTGAAAGGATACTGGCATCCCTAAAGTAGGTTGCACTTCAGTATTCTTCCAGAACGCAATTTGGTTTTGGTTGCGGATTCATATTGCTCACTTGTTTTCCAGAACGCAAATGCATGCGCCAATTGAAATCTTGATCAGGAGAGGCAAACTTCCCAATACGTTCACCTTCACCAGTCCCACCGGGCGTGCCAAATTTGTTATCGGGTGAAGTAAAATTAGCCGTGGGATCGACTAACTCTTAATAACAACGATTCCCTTAATCAGTCGAAAGCGTTAGAATGGGGATTCTGCCTCCTAACTTGTGTTCCTAAACTACTCCAAAGAGTGTTTAGTGTGGAAGATGAAGTAAGTTTAAATAAATTCGCATAAACAGTAAATGGACTGAAAGATAAAGCTTGTGCATAAAAATGTTTGATTATATTGATGTGTGTCTAACTCAAAATGTACAATGGTTATTTATAGGTTACAAACAATCTATGCAAAGTATCCCTATGACCACTAACTCCTAAATTTTCGCTTGCTAACTTAGTGGCCACCTTAAGTTACAACGGCTAATCACCTCCAGCTAAAATCCATATTATTTAGGATCACCTTCCATGATCATCCGCCAATAACCGCTAGCTTGATGTCTTCTATCTTCAACGGCTCTTTCCTTCCTAAAATCAAGCTAACCAACTCGAAACCGCATCCCTTGTTTATAGGAGTTCTGTTAACACGTGCAATCGGCTACCGAAATCACCTTCTGAACGGACGAGTTTAAAACAACCACCTCCTATAACCGCGTCAACCTTTTATTCTTCACGAATTTATCAACCGTTCCCTTATCTTCCCATCGACTACCAATACTCTAATCGACTGGCTTCCGATTTGTTTGGCCCAAACGGCTGAACTTTCCAACAACTATAATTGACCTAGTTTCTGGTGATAACACTCTCATAACAGTTTCTGTTATATTGTTCTTCAGTTATTATTTATTCCCCTATGTATGCCAGAAGAGAAAATCACAAAGGGTATCCGGTTGTATATTTTAAAGAGACATATTAATTTTGTCCTCGTAGCTGCTTGAGTTGCAGATGCAACTGTCTTTAAAAACAAACCCTGCTTGACCTCCTGCTAACGTTGTTGGGGGTATCTTTATTAGGGAGTAGAATTCTCCAGAAATATCAACTCTGTTCCCTATATATTTCAACATTTTACTTTTGTTCATAATGATCACCATTTCTTTTCAAGAATTTTCTGCAAAATCCTATTTGTGGTAATTTTGCATTTGGAACAAATTGCCACAATTTTCCCAGTTGTGCGCAAGCATTTGGAATCCCTAAATCACCCAAATTGCCACAATTTTCCCAGTTGTGCACAACATATTTATACTTGAATCCTTAAATTCTTTGGAGTATATATTTAATAAATTCAGTACAACAGTCTCAGATAGGGGTGTTCGCGGATTAGATTGGATCGATTTTAAGTTAAAAAGTCATCCAATTCAATGATGAAAACAACATGCGGTTTGGATTGGATCGGTTTGTTTTCTTAAAAAAATCCGATCCGATCGAATCCAATCAAATGCGGTTTGGATTAGATTCGATAATTTAGTTTTTGTCATACTTTATTTTTTTCTTATGTCAAGTGTCCTTTCTACTTATTTAATAACGGACAAAACATAATCTTCATTTAAGTGAGTTAATTTAGAGTGTCGAATACTTATTTAAGTGAGCTTTACATCTCCATTCTAAAGACTTTGCTTGTCCGTTATCACTTGTAGTGTGGAGCAGAGGGCTGTAAATACTACAAGGTTTGATGCATAAACTGTTAAAAATGATGCACCGTTTCTAGAAGTTTCTACACCTATGTAACATAAACCAAGTGATGGTAATTGTCTAGAATGTTCTAGCATTGAGCAAATTAAACATGTAAAACTATAAGTTGTAAAAGAACTATGATGAGTTCTCTAGAAATGTCTAACCACCTCATCGTTGGTGGTGATCTATGCCTATAAATAGGCAATATACATCAGTTTGTAAGAGAGTAGAGGAATTTGAAATGAAAGTTTCTTATGTTTATTCATCTCAAGCCTCCTCCATACATCTAACAAATTATATTCATTTACCACATGATTCGTGCTCCCAACTATTGTCACTTTTATTATCAACTATAAATCTCACTTTGGCTTATCAAAAAAAAAAAAAATTATCAACTATAAATCTAACAAGAAATACCTACAATTTTCTCTTTCTCTCTACTAGCATAATGTTGTCTTAGTATTAAATGTTATTGGGGCTAAATGAAAAGTGACTATACATTTTGTCTTAGATACATGGAATGGAGGGCCCTAGTACTCATAGTACATTTTGTAATTCACACCAAGAGGATTCATACCATTTATTTATTTTTTCTTATCTGGTCTCTCTTCAGGTATGGGCCTCTTTCTTTGCTTGGATTGGGTTTTATGCTATTTTGCCTCAGTTTGGATTTGCACATTATCTTCAACATGGGGGTTTGTTATGAGGGAAAAGGGTAAAATTTTCTTGGTTGATCCTGTGGCTTGCAGTGGTGTGGTCTTTATGGTTGATGCATAATAAGATCATTTTTTAAATGGATCTTTTGATTCGATAAATCCGTGGAATACCATTAAGATCCGTTCTTGTTCATGGTTCCAGACAAAAGTAGGAGTTCCCATGCTTATAAAAAAGAAAAGAAAAGTAGGAGTTCCCATTTTTTGTTTGTGGATTGGTGTGTTAATACAATAATACTTCCTGTTGGATGTATTACTTTATGAATTTATTTTTCTTATACGTGGATTAGAATACCCTTTATACTCTATTTAATATTTTTTAATATAAAAAAGCATAGAATGGAGGGCTAACTGGTTGTTTTATTTTCCCTCTTTGCTTATCCAAAATGGGTTGTTTATGGTTAATGTCTCACAGGAATTCAAAGGTAGGGTTTCAGCTTTTGAGGTGTAAGCAACTGATACAAACTGGAGCAGATAATTCTCTTGCAGGCAATTATCTAGAGTGGTTTCACACAAAGATATTTATATGGTAACCAAATTAGTATATTCCTTTCAGTTATCAGTCATGAACCAGCAACTTTTGTAGTATTATTGCCTAGACATATGATGGGAAAAAACCTATAATTGACAGTTGTGAATCTTTTATTTTTGATGAAGTTGTGAAAGGCAAGATGAAGACAAAACATGGAAGGAGAGAACAAAGCCATTGAAAAGAACAATACTTGAGAATTGTCATCTCTTCTTAAGGGCCAAGAAACTAATACAGTCAAATGGATGTTTAAGCCAAAAGAAGAAATGGAAACACAAACAAGAAAGAAGTGAGCTGACGTATGTTGAAGACTCAAAGATGTAGTTGCACCGATTTTCACAGCTTTTCAAATTTGAAGATTTTTTTAGCGTTGTGAGCAAACTTTGGACTCATGAAGAATTCCAGAATTAAGGGGAATGTGATTAATTGGTTAAGAATATCAAGTTATTAGTCTTTATGATTTTTCTTGATGTGAAAAGGTTCAATGTGAGTGTATGTACCGAAATTGTATTCAGTAATTCATGTATTTAGTATTCATGACTGTTCTTGCCAGCTGAAAGGAGTTGCTTTTTTTGTTAAACTATTATTGTATATGGGTTAGAGTATTCCTTGTACTTTCACGAATACATTCCCTTTGCTTATAAAAAAAATTTATCTATCAAGGTTTATGCAACTAGTTGTCAAGATGTCGTACATTATTCATTAATGTATTTGGAAACCGGAAAAAGAGAGGTGACCGAAATACAAATTCATTCTAAAGTAAGGAGGGAAAAGAAGTGTAATTAATCAATAGTGAACTTAATTTCAATTTTCTTTCTCCTGATATAGCATCTATTTTGTTAATTTCACTAGTCATACCATGCCAAAATTTCTACCATAACTATAAATGCTTAGGAATCAGGAAAGTCATGCATTTAAAACCCTAGAAGGATGACATCAACCATACAACTGAAGTGAAAGTGCTGAATCTGAAATGTAAGTCCCAATACAACATGTCATTTACACCATACAATTGAGAATTTTAACATATCAGATATGATTCAGGAAGCATGTCTCATATCACCATTATCTTTTTTTTATCTCTACATGACCATAAAGAAACATATCTGATATATACATTAATGAGACAGTTGGGCATACCCTTATTTTATATCTGCATAGGCTAGGAGTAGTTTTTCTAAGGATTAGCAAAATGAATATTATTAAGAGGGTATAAGAGGTACCCCAACCCGAGACTAGGCGTAGTTAATCTTCAACTAGACCTGAGTAGGAGAGATACGCCTTGATCTTGTTTCTGGAAGTCCAATGAACAATTCAGTCTCCACATCTGAACTTGGACTACTTTCTGCATAGGATTGAGGTTGATTTTCTCTTGGATCCTTTGATGCTGGCTGTGGATGGATACCATACTGCAGAGAAATTCAGTTAGTATTAGGTTTTAATTTTAATTATAGGATATG
This sequence comes from Sophora flavescens, assembly GCA_030762895.1. Taxonomy (NCBI): domain Eukaryota; kingdom Viridiplantae; phylum Streptophyta; class Magnoliopsida; order Fabales; family Fabaceae; genus Sophora; species Sophora flavescens. Next base: position 145,554,353 of record CM061065.1, read on the forward strand.
CATAACAAAACAAGTATCCAAGAAAGACCTGCAAACTGGGAATTCAGTTTACTTTCTAATTTTATTTTCAGTTGATAAGTTTCCATCATTAATTAATTATAAAAATACCAACTTATATTTCCAGAAAGCTGTAACTCAGGGTAACTTAACCTTCTCAGAGAGTCTGCAATTTTCAGCAACTAGGGCTTTTTCCTGAAATGTATTGGAAAAATAAAAACACTTTAAGTCAAAAACTTTTTGATGTAACATTAGCTGGGAACTTTTTCAAAGTTCAGAACTCATGGAGAAGGAAATGAACCTTTTTTTTTTTTTTTGATAAGCAAAGAATATATAAATATGAGTATAAGGGGTACTCGAACCCATATACAAGAGAAAAGAGGCAAAAGAAAGAGACAAGATACAAATTCAACCAGGGGTATAAGATAACAACTAGGTTGAATAAGTAGCTTGAAAACTCCCAGAGCCAAAAAAACCAAAGCTGAACCGCTAAGCCTAACTGAGCAAATTCTAAAAAAAGCCCAAAGAAAATACACTAGGACTAGAGAGAATATGCTAGACTAAAAGGAGAAGCATAGTCCAAAAAATATAATAACAGGAAAGTTCCAAAGTAGTCTCACAGTAGGGAACAACAATGAACAAACTAAAACCAAAAACATACATCCGCTCTTGTTCTTGGCATGTATCATGAACTCAGAATGATATAGAAGTAACTTCAAGCACAAACTTTGACAAAGGAGTTTTGAAATTAAATAAAAAGTAACAATATATGATTTCTTCTACCCAAATATGAGGAGATTTGAAATTAAATAAAAAGTAACAAAAATGGCTTGAACAATACATCTTAACCCAAATCCTTAAGATAGCAAATTTACGAGTCTAACTACTTATAAAGTTCTCACTTTATCCATTCCATTACAATGTGAGACTTTTTATACATATATATGTTTGGAACTCGCACTTCAATTTTTAAAATAGAAAACTCTGTGCTTGAAAATCACTAATATGACCTACTATAAATTCACCAAACCATGCATATGACTCTTTGTAGGTGGTTTTCTACACATACACGAGAGTGTCATGTTGGTAAGTCTCAAAACACAATGACTCATAATTTTGGGAGGTTTTTGAATGTTATTGCCAGAAGGTTAAACCAGTTATATATGTTGAGATGTAGATACCCATGCAGTAGTTGTAGCCAGATGGGATTTGAAAAGAGTTCCAAGTTTATTTTTATTTGTTATTTTTTGGCAATTGTGCAAAATCAAATGCAATATCACACTCCACACTGCCTATTATATATACAGTTAAAGCTTACCATTTCTTTTAGTTCCTCAATTTGTTCCTTGAAAACCTGAGTCTGAAGAATATACAGAAAGTTGTAATTCAAATATCTGCTAACATTGAAATTTTAAAAGCAAATTCTATAGGATTGTTAATCACGCTAACCTTTCTTGCTCGAACATTGCTTACACTCCTCTCTAACTGTTGCTCTATCTCTTGCAGTTCATCAATGGAGCATGAACCCAAACCTTCTCCCAAGAGTTTCCTAAGGGGATGAAATTACAAATGCAACATATTCTTTCACTGTGAGTGACTGAGTGGGTGAAATTTAACATTGAATGTAAACAATTTGTCAAAATGAATGGAAATTCAAGAAGATCTTCAACCGTTTTGAAGCTTCAAGAAGGTCAATTTTCTTCAACATGCTTGCTGCTTCTTGCTTCAAATGCTGCCATATATTAATTAGGCAATTTCATTCAAACTTGAAACTTGAAATGTATAGTGGCAGATGAAGATGAAATTGACGCAGAAAATTCTATATCCACTATATGGCCACGGTAAGGCATTTAAAATTACCTTGAGTCTGCTACTACATGCATGAATCTAAGAATACATAAATATAGAAATGCAGGCATGAATGTAGGGATTAGAATTTGTCATTAAATTAAGTCTTGTGAGTTGTGACCTTCTAATCTTTGTTATAACTTATGATATCCAATTCCTCTATAAATAAGGGTAGATGTATAGGCTTGATTACCGAAATACTTAATGTAATTATAAATCACAAAACTTTAAGTCTTAATGTGCTTATTGGTTATCATGAGTTCATCACTTATACTTCATAGTTACTATGCACCAGTACATCTGGAACTAAGTCCATATTCGGACATCATTAACTTGTATATTTTTGAAATTTATATACATATTATATAATGTAAACTCAACTTCAGCATATGGCTTGTTGAATCTTTCTAATTTTATTTTCTTCCATTTTCTGATAGCAGAAGAAATTTATCAGACAGAGAAGAGATGAACTATGACCCAAAGGCGGATATGAGATTTGAAAGGCTAAAATATTCCTATTCATAAAATATAAACAATAAACATAACATACTATTTTATTTTGTATTGGTAAGGGAAAGAAATACCCTTAAAATTGAGCTCACTCGACTTCAACTAAATACAGTAGAAAAATTGCAAAACCAGTACACTGTTAGAAACAATAATTAAAAAATTGGTGAGTGTTGTTTAACCTCTAAGCTATTTCCTTGTTTTTAGAAAGGTTATACACTTGATGGCACTAATATATGCAATTAGTATCATAACGGTGCAAATACAATTATGAATGATAAATTGACAACTTGAGGGTCTCCTTGGCTCTAGTATACTTGTATTAAGTGTGTCAAGAAATGCAAATAATCTTCAAATGAGAATTAGGAGACTTTGTTGAAGTTAAAAGAAGGATCAATAAGCCCCTATCTTCATCCATTAGCATTCTTTTTAGCCTTGTACACCCATTTGACTCTGACTCTGATTGCTTCATGACCCTTGGGTAGAGTTCCTAATTCTCAAGTGTTGTTCTTCACAATTGATTTGATCTCCTCATCCAGGCTTGTGATCCACCTTTTATCTTTTATGACTTCATCAAAATTTAATGGCTCACACTATCGGCTAAAAGACAATATAATTCTTCAAGGTCAAGAGTAACTTTCATAAATGTCACGTATATCTTTCATCTTCCTCGGCCTTTCGCTTGAACTTTCTTTTTGTACATGAGAAGTAGGTGACGGAGGAAATGAAAGAGGTGGAGTTGCATCTAGAATAGACATCGTGGTCTCTTAGTCTTCTTCTCCAAGTTATGGAAGAAAATTATAGGTTTTTCTTTTTGGGTCTTCCATGTAGCTTCTTCATCAATTTAACATCTCACGACTCACAACAATCGTGCCATTTCATGGTTTGTACAATTTGTAGCCTTTAGAATGCGAGTCATAGCCAATAATAAAGACATATTTGATGCTTGGATCATCAAGCTTGGATCTTTCTTGCTGCGCTACATGACCATATGCTATGCTCTGAAAGGCTTGAGAATAATTGATACTAGGCTTCATTCCATTCCATGCTTCTTGGGGGGTTTGATCTTTGACGTTAATTTGATGTTGGAAGGCAATTGGACAAATAGACCGCACAAGAAACTATTTCGGCCCAAAGCTCCTTAGTGATCTTTTTGGACGTTAACATACATCTAGTCACATTGAGAATAGTTCTATTCTTTCTCTCGGATGACAAATTCCATGAGCTGCACAAAATTCATTGAACTCTTTTGAAGTGAATTCGCCTCCTCGATCGGATCTCAAGGCTTTGATCTCATAGCCACACTCCTTCTCTAGATGAGCCTTGAAATTCTTGAAAGCAACAAATTCTTCATATGTTTGCTTTAAAAAATAAATCCAAGTCTTTCTATTAAAATCATCAATTAAGAGGAAGAAATATTTACTCTTACTATATTAATATGGATTGGTTGGCCCACATATACATCGATATATACATGTTGAAATGGGTTAGTTGCTTTTGATGCGGCTTCTTTTGGAAAACTTCTTCTAGCTTGCTTTCTAAAAAGACACGCTTCACACAATTAATTGAGGGCATCCATTTCACCACCTTCTTTTCTCCTATAGCATTAACTTCCCCAAAGTTCAAATGGTCCAATCTCAAGTCTCAACATCATGCTTCATCTTGCACACTAATCTTCAATCATTTTGCTTCAATGGTTTTTAGATTCAAGATAAACATTTTATTTCTTGACATAAACACCTTAGCAATTAAATTATTATTTTGATCTCAAAGATAAAGACATCTATCTTTAATGAGAATCTCATATCCTTTTCAAGAGTTGACCCAAACTCAAAATGTTACTTTTCAATTTGGGCACATAATAACCATCGCTAATAAACTGATGGCTTCCATCTTTGGAAGAGATTATAGTTGCATCTTTCCCTTAAATTTGTACTTTTGATGAGTATCCAAAGGACACACTTCCATTCACCTTCTCATCAAGCTCCACAAATTTCTTTGTATCCACGCATGAGATTGCTAGCACCATTATCCAAGTACTACTAACTATTGGAATTAATTCTTCTCTTCTTCATTGTTGCCTCTTCCTCTTCCCCTTTTGCCACGACCATTTCCTCTTCCTTGTCCACATCCGCTTTGACTCTTTAATCCTCCATCATTCTTCAATGAAGCTTTGGTCTGGAGAAGTTGCTTTTTTTTCCGATCTACTTCGAGGAGTATCCCATCGCCAACCTGAGACGAGGACTAATCTCCAGCGAGAATTTGTTCGGTACCTCGATGGGTGGCATCCCTCTCAGCTGAGGTTTTTTCCATACCCAAGGCTCGAACCCGAGACCTTGGTTAAGGGGCGAGAGGCCTTTAACCACTCACGCCAACCTCAGTTGGTAGGAGAAGTTGCTTTAATGACTCTTCTTGTCTCCTCTTCATTCCTTCTTCATGGGTTTGTAAGAACCTTCTAATTCTTCAATGGTCATTGAGTCATGATCTTTTGATTCCTCAATGACATATACCACATGATCAAACTCAGGAGTTAAGGAACGAAGAATCTTCTTTGCCTCATGAACGACATCTTCTAGTTTTTCTCCATATCTCTTTAATTGATTAAAATGGTCTTCACCCTCGAGTGTAGTAATCCAAAATAGATTAGGATTTCATCATCTTCAAAGCTTCAAAACCCTTAGTGATTGACGCCTTATCTTATTCACTTTGTCAAAACCTTGGACAGATTTTTCCAAAATCTCCTAAGTGTTTTTTTTTTTTTTGATAGGCAAATGTTAGTATGTTAATGTTAGTAATTTTTGTTAGGGGGTAGGGTTTGAACTCTCAACCTCCTTATCGCTCCACTTCTTAACTCCCCCACCCAAACCACCTTGACCACCTTATGAGTCCCAAAATCTCTTGATTAAGGTTCCTTTGAGGTAGTAACTATTAGATAATAGAGTTGTCATATTTGTTATTAGATATTAGAGTTGTTATATTTGTTATCTATAATATGTTACCACACGGTTAGGATAAGATTAGATAATTGATTAGATAGTTGGATAGCTTTTGTTATTAGTTATCTTTAAGTTTGTTAACTAGTCTGTTAGCTTGACTGCCTATAAATAAAAGGCATCACTCTCTTGTATTTTCAATCAATCAAATCCAAATAAACACATTGAAACATAAATCTATTATGGCATCAGAGAAGGTTGACGATCCAGAGAAGAAGTTGGGGAAGGAACATGCCTCCAACGGTGAGTCATCCAAACTCACTCCAGACACAGCTTTCCACCTTGGTTCCGGTGACAACCCAGGGACGCCTCTTGTTGCAGCAGTTCTCAATGAATCAAATTATAGAACATGGGCTTGTGCCATGAAGACTACACTATGCGCAAAGATGAAGCTTGGCTTCATAGACGGTTCTATCGAGAAACCAGTCCTTGAGTCAGAAGATCACATACACTGGGAAAAGGTAGACTCAATGGTAATGGCATGGATCATAAATGTCGTTGATCCAGGCCTTCATGGAAGCATCTCTCACGCGTCAACAGCAAGGGATATCTGGTTGGATCTTGAAGAACGCTTTGCTCAAATCAATGCACCAAGAATTCATCAATTGTGGCGCATGCTATGCATGATGGAGAAAGAACCAGACATGAACGTGACAAACTACTACACAAAGTTTAAAAGCCTTTTCGATGAACTTGATGAACTACAGCCTTTACTAGAGTGCAGCTGTGGTGCTTCGAAGCAATTAACTCAAAGAGAAGAAGACCACCGTGTGCACCTGTTTCTTGGAGGTCTTGATAGCAAGGAATATTCTCATATCAAGGCAACCATTTTAAACACAGAACCGCTTCCTTCTCTTAGCCAAGTCTTTAATCACATCCAAAGGGAAGAGTCGCGATTTGTATCAGACAAGGAAAGGAGCATCAAAACTGATAATGGAGCAGCTTTTTACTCATCCAGAGGCGGCAAACAGAAGGGGTGTGGTGGTCCTCGGCCCAAGTGCGATCACTATGGCAAGACAGGCCATATAAAGGCAAACTGCTTCGAGATCGTAGGCTACCCAGAAAACTGGAACGCACACAGAAACCAAAGGGGAGCAGGCAAGCAAGGACAACAAGGAGGTGCATTCCTGCTCGTGATGATGAGGAGAAAGGCAGTCCAGAAGGTGTGGCAGCACATGCACTACCTGGAAAATACATTATACACAATGCAGGAGTGCATGAAAGCATGACCGGTAATGACAAGAAACCAAGAGACACGGTATGGGTGTTAGACAGTGGGGCCTCTCACCACATGACACCATTGCTTTCTCTCTTAAAGGGAGTGTGCAAGATTGACAAACCTTTCTACATAACAGTACCCACAGGAAATATTGTTCTTGTAGAAAGAATGGGATACCTTGTTTTCAATACAAATATCATGCTAGAAAATGTTTTATATGTTCCTCAATTCAGCTGCAATTTGATTTCCATGCACAAGTTAACACGTGATTCGAATTGCACACTAATATGTGATGAAAATGGTTGTGTTTTACAGGACCGGACCACAAAGAGGACGATTGGATTAGGTGATCTGCATGAAGGGGTTTATATGGTCAAAAGACCAACTCAACACATTTCTTTTTCGACTGCACAGCAAGGCATGGCTAATATTTGGCACTCACGTCTAGGGCACCCTTCCTTTCAAGCTCTCCAGAAAATTTATCATTTGGTTAAATGTAACTTCAGTTTGAATAAAGATGAATGTTGTGATATTTGCCACAAATCCAAATAGTGTAAACTTTCTTTTAATCTTAGCAATAATAAGGTTCAATCACCTTTTCATCTCATACATTGTGACTTATGGGGCAAATACAAAACAGGCACACACAATGGTTCGCACTATTTTCTTACTATTGTTGATGACCATACAAGAGCAACATGGGTTTATCTAATGAGGCACAAGACCGAAACATTAGATATGCTCAAAAATCTTTGCAATATGGTCAAGAGGCAATTCAACATGAATATAAAGAGAATAAGGAGTGATAAGGGTACAAAGTTCACCAATTCAAGCTTCCAAAAATACATTCATGAGGAAGGAATAATTAATGAAACTTCTTGTGTAGCAACACCCCAACAAAACACACGTGTGGAACGAAAGCACAAGCACATACTCAATGTGGAAAGGGCTTTACGTTTTGAAGCTAATCTTCCCATACAATTTTGGGGAGAGTGTGTATTGGCAGCCACCCACCTCATAAATAGGACTCCCACCATTGCCAACCATGGGATAACTCCTTATGAGATGCTGTATGGAAAGCCACCTAGTTATGATCATTTAAGGATCTTTGGGTGCCTATGCTATGTGAAGAATTCAAGCAAGCAACAAGACAAATTTGCACCAGGAGCAGAGAAATGCATGTTTATTGGTTATCCTCAAAGTCAAAAGGGATGGAAAGTCTACAATCTCAAAACGCATGAATTTCTAGTTTCGCGTGATGTGAGTTTCGATGAAAAATCCTTTCCTTATAAATTGAATGAAGGCATAATACACCCACAGAAGGCATGGTGTGCCGCTTACGCAAATCCTTATATGGTTTACGTCAGGCTTCCCGCAACTGGTATTCTAAGCTTTCAAAGGCATTAGTGAAGTATGGTTTCCAAGAATGCCAAGCAGATCACAGTCTTTTCATCTATTCACATGAATCCACTTTCCTTGCAGTCTTGATCTATATGGATGATCTTGTCATAGCAAGCAATGATTCTTCTGCTTGTGCCAATTTCAAACAATATCTGAGCAATTGTTTTCACATGAAAGACCTAAGCATTGTAAAATATTTTCTTGGTTTGGAATTGGAACGAGGCTCAACAGGATTGTTCATATGTCAAAGAAAATATATTTTAGACATTTTGGATGAATGTAGCATGCTTGGTTGCAAACCTTCCTCCTTTCCTATGAAACCAAATCATCGTCTTGCATTGGCAGTTGAATCTCCTTTTTCAGACCCTTCACAGTATCGAAGAATGGTAGGAAGACTTATCTATCTCACCATCACACGTCCAGAAATCACCTACTCGGTACATATCTTAAGCCAATTCATGCAAACACCCCAACAAGAACATTGGGACGCTGCTATTAGAATCCTAGGGTATTTGAAGTCATCACCAGGGCAAGGAATAATTTTACCAAAAGACAATGATCTTCAGCTTGTTGGCTATTGTGATTCAGACTGGGCTTCTTGTCCACTTACCAGGAGGTCCATTTCGGGCTATTTAATGAAACTGGGCTCGGCCCCAATTTCTTGGAAGACCAAGAAACAATCCAATCCACCGTGTCCAGACCCTCAAATGAAGCATAATACAGGGCAATCGCTCATGCTACAAGTGAAATAATTTGGCTGCGAAGTTTGTTAAAATGTCTACAGGTTAATTGTGATACACCAACACTTTTGCACTGTGATAATCAAGCTGCTCTTTACCTAGCAGCCAATCCCGTTTTTCATGAATGTACCAAGCACATTGAAGTGGATTGTCATTTTATAAGAGAACATTTGCAAGCAGGCACCATCGCTACCACATATATTCCAACAAAACAACAACAAGCTGATATATTCACAAAATCCTTGAATAGCAAACTGTTTTCTGACTTGGCAATCAACATGGGTGTTCATAACCCTCACACTCCACCTTGAGGGGGAGTATTAGATAATAGAGTTGTTATATTTGTTATTAGATAATAGAGTTGTTATATTTGTTATCTATAATCTGTTACCATACGGTTAGGATAAGATTAGATAATTGATTAGATAGTTGGATAGCTTTTGTTATTAGTTATCTTTAAGTTTGTTATCTAGTTTGTTAGCTTGACTGCCTATAAATAAAAGGCATCACTCTCTTGTATTTTCAATCAATCAAATACAAATAAACACATTGAAACAGAAATCTATTAGTAACATCAACGACTTTCTCAAACATAGAATCATCCAAACATTGATGGATGAGAGTGAGAGTTTGTTGATCCTTCTTCCTTGTGTTTAACAAGGCCTCCTTCACATTTTGAGATAACCTTTCTTCATTTTGTGGCTTCTCATACCCTTTCTCTACAACCTCCCAAACACTTTGAAAGACAAGTAAATCTTTCGTGCAAAGACACCATTTTTCATAGTTCTCTTTCATAAGACGAGAAAATTGGAAAGTAGTATATTCATGGCTTGTCATCTCTCAACACACTTCACTCAGCTCTTACAATCCTAGCTCATGATAGCACTTTGTTGGAGGAGGAGAAGTGTTTCTAAGAGAGAGCTCTAACTTGCTTAATTTCAATTTTCAAATGCCCGTTACATAGGGGTATTTATAGGTATAATTAGAGAACTCTAAACTCGATTCTAGGATCTCTCTTATTAAAACCCACTTCTAGATATTTTCTACACTTGTTTATATTTAAAACACTGCTAGATTTTACATAGATATTTTTCACAACTTCAAGTGATTCTAGATTAATATAATTTCAAATTATAAATAATGTGAGGGATTTCCAAAATAATGGAAGTCCAAGACACCAAGTTGGAAAGAGGTTGAAGGACACCAATAGGTGTGTCTCTTCATGGCTTTCAAATCTTTCCTAATAGGTGTGTTTTTTTCATGATTAAATGTATTCATTCATCAAGTGTACATTCATGAAAGGTTGCAATCATTCTTTCAAATACATGAAAGGTTATTTCATTCACCAAGAGGCATAAGTTGGTCTATAAATAGAACCACTTGTGCATGCAAAATGATGTCTAAAAATTGGCTAAACTTCTGCAAGTCAAATCACTTCCTTTCTTCCCTTAATGCGCAGAGAGAATTAAGGAAACTATTATTCTGTAAAATGCCATTGACGATACGCTTGGTTTAGAGTGTGCAAACCAAACCAAGGTTCTCCATTGTATCCTGAAGGGGATTCGCCGGTTATACCTGTTGCATCCAATCTTCGAGGAGAGATTGGTAGGGGTGAATCGAACCTAAAGCCTAGTGTTCTTACACGCCTTGGAGGGTGCGCATGTCACTTGTTCTTCTCTTCTTTGTTGCAGACCAGACCCCCCCATTTTCTAACAATCTTTAGGTTCTATTTTCGTTCTATAATAATGGCTGCAACATTGAAGGAGATGGACGATATTTAATATTGCCAAAATGGAGAAGTTCGAGGATGGAAACTCTGTTTATTGGGAGAAGGAGATGCATGGTCTTTTTCAACAAAGAGAGATGGGTACTCATATGCTTCATCAAAAATATGTTTATTTGTGACCATGGTGAAAGGTACACAATTACTTTCTATGGCTATGATATGCTTGATATTCTAAAGCCATGTATGTTGATGAATCTTAAAGGCATGCTTTGTTTATGTTAAAATTAATATGTGGTATTAGAGCCTTAGATGCATGATTTAGAATACAAATCAAGTATGTGAATTTTGATGAACGTGAATATAATTGGTTTGTTATGCATGCAAGTTTGTTGGTCTATTTTGATATAAATGTCTTAGATATAAATGATTATATCAAGTGCATGCATGAATGGATTTGATCCATGTAACAACCAATTATATTTAGAGTACAAAATCTTATATTATGAAGTGCATGATTGTATGAATATAAGATGGAATTGTTCTTGATTTTGTAGAGATTAGAAATATTTGGATGTGATTTTTGATACTGTTCTAAAGTTGTCATAATGGACATGGATGTTTGATGAATGTGTAAAATATGTTAGTTTGGAAGTATAATTAGGAAAGAGTTTGTAAATAATCCTAGAAATTATAGGAAAAGTGATAAGAAAATGTACACATTCATTTGAATAGAGTTTTGATACTTAGATTTCAATTTATATTGAAATTATACTTAAAAGAGGTTGATAATGTGCAGGAATAGTAGCCCAGCGCTTAGCCCTGGAATTGGACGCTCAGCACGGACAGAAACGGAAGAAAACTGCATCCTGCAATGCATGGGCCAGTGCCCAGCGCTGGCATAATTGGTAGAAAGCTGGCGCTCAGCTCTAGAAAGCTGGCGCCCAGCTCTATGATGCAGCGCCCAGCTCTGCAATTCAGCAGCAGAAGACGTTTGGGCACCCAGCGCTGGCAAACGAGCCGACCCAGTATAAATTCGTTTTGAACAGATTTGAAAAAGGATCTCTCGGCTCATTTTTCACTTCTCACACTCGAGGTTCATCATCTTCTCTCTGCTTCCTTGAAGATCCAAGCTTGGGAACAAGATTTGGAGCTTCCATGGCTTCCTCCACTCACATCCACTCAAGTTTCTTCTTCTCTTCTCGTTTTTCCCTTTTTACTATGAGCTGTTAGATATTTTAGGTTAGGTTAGGATGATTCTGATTTGATTCTTGATGTAATTGATTTTGATTCTGAATTCAATTCTGTTTCATTCAATTAGAGTGATTTGCTTCTATGCTTAATGCTTCTATTGATTGATCAACTCTAGATTGATGTTAGATTCAATCTCACAATTGGAAAATTGGTTATTGGATTGGAAATGAAGTAGATTACCATTGGAATGTTGATTCTAGGAATAAAACTATGTTTCAATGCATTCTTATGAATCACATGCTTGATGTTTGTGCAAATGCTTGAGTGACCTAAGGAATTAGGCTTCTTGATTTGTACAAAAGGATTATCACCTAAGGAATTAGGGATAAATCTAGGTTAATGATTTGAATGACAATTGGGTGGAATGAATTGGAATTAGGACTGAATGAATTTACATTAAGTGAAGAATTAGAGGATTCCGATGCCTAACCGCTTTTACCTATATTGAATACATTCTTTAATTGCATTGAATTCATTCTTGTGACAACTTGTAATCAAAAATCCATAAAAAAAACTCTTCTACAAACAGGACATTCATAGGTTCAAATAGCTATTGCCTAGGCTAAGTTGATACTTGAAACACAATCCTCGTTGGGAACGATACTCTACTCTCACTTTATTACTTGTACGATTTGGTACACTTGCCAAAATATCAACAATGTTCATAGATTAAATTTATAGAAAACCTTAATGATTTTTTATCATTGTTTTGTTAGTTTTCTATTGTGATAATTATTTAGATTTATCAAAGAATATGTTTTGAACATGAATCCCAGACAAAGATAGTAAAATATAACTTTAGGTTGATAAGTTTGTAAAAATGGCAAAAATGGTAGTGAATCATGTAAACCCAGTTTTCTAAAAGTGGGTCTGGTTAACCCAGTTGGGTGTAGTTGTGGTGTATCCAAATTTTTTTGGTTTAATTAGAAGTGACGCTTCAAAATTACATGAACCGATGTGTTGGTTTAGTGGTAGATGCACATGTGCATATATGGTCAGGTTGCGGGTTCAACTCCAGGTTTTGAAGTTTCGAACCAATTTTCAAAAATTTTAAACAAAACCGCATGTGAAAAGTTACAACCTTTGGGATTCGAACTCGGGCATAAAACATAGGTGTAAGCAGACTTACCATCAGGCCAATATTGGTGTTTATAAATAATAGGTCATTAAAATCTATTTATCTCTAATATGCTTTGAATGCTGAACTCATTTAATATTTGTATCATGACTGTATTAGTCAACAAGGTAAAGGAAATAAATGTTAGATTATAACAGTACTTTCAATTACCCAGAAAAATTTGATGCTTATTTATATATATATATATATATATATATATATATATCATTATATAGGGTTCTTTTTTTATATATATATATCTATATATATATATATATCATTATATAGTGTGAATAAATTGAAGTTGTTTGTTATTAGATATTTACTAAATGTCTTTGGAGTAATATAATAGGAAAAGTTTATTATCCGAGTTATTACTTTGAGTCTACTAGAATGGTTGACCAAACAACTGCATCTTATTCCCCATAACAAATTAGTAGAATTGAAAAGAAAATTAGGATATAAGAAGAAATGGTAAAAGCCATGGTATCCTAGTTTGGTCTAACAAGATGATATTGGGGAGAAGTCATGTTGAAGGCTTTTTAGATAATAAATAGGGTTTCAAAAGAAGGAACAAGATAACCCCATATTAGATCTGGAAAATAGAAAAATCATTCTCAAAATTTTCAAAGTTTGAGGTTGTAGGGCAATAGTAAAAGTTCTTGAACCAAAGAAATAAATTATGTGAAAGGGGGATTGAATGTGTTCCCGGGCTATGCTAAAATTAGCAAAGCATATAGATTCATGGTTATTGAATCTAATGACTCATATCCTGTAAATACAATAATTGAGTCTAGGATACAATCTTTCAAAAGATAGGTTTAACTCAATTCCAATTCACGGTGATAATGTTCATAGGAATGAACATAATCCATAAATCAATGTATCTAATAATGATACTTTGGAAGGTTTAGAACTTAGAAGAAGTCAAAGACCTATAAAAGAGAAAACTTTTAGACCAAGGTTTTTCATGTTCCTTGTTGAAGGAACAAGTGAGTCCATAGACGGTTATGGACCAATATATTATTATATTGAAAGTGATTTAGCAACATTTGAGGAGACAAAAAAGTCTCAAGATGTTACTTTCTGGAAGGAAGCCATACAATAGAAAATTGATTCAATAAATGGGGAATAAAATTTGGAAATTAGTAGACCTCCCACCTGGTTCCACAACAATAGCTAGGTTGTAAATGGATTTTCCAAAGGAAAATAAAGGTAGATGGAACCATAGAAAGTTTAAGGCAAGACTAGTTTCTAAGGGATTTACACAAAAGGAGGGTATTGATTATTTTGATACATATGCACCTATGGCAAGAATTGCTTCAATTAGAGTGCTATTAGAATTGAGATCCATCTATAAGTTTGACATCCATCAATTGGATGTGAAAATACCATTCCTAAATGGGGAATTAGATGAAGAGGTGTATCTGACACAACTGAAGGGTTTGTGGTTAACAGTCAGGAAAAGAAAGTGTGTAAAATGAATAAGTCGTTGTATGGACTAGAATAAGATCCTAAGCGATGGGATCAAAAGTTTGATCAAGTTGTGCTAGTTAAATATGAAATAAATAAATCTGACAAGGGTATTTATTGTAAATTCCATGGAGGAAAAGGGGTCATGATTTGTTTATATGTTGATGATATATTAATATCTGGTACTGATCTAGATTAGGTTGAAGAAACTGAGAGGTTCTTATCTAGAAATTTTGACATGTAGCTGATGTGATTCTAGGAATTAGAATAATAAGAGATGGTGAGAATGTAGGTTTACCCCAAACTCACTATGTAGAAAAGGTATTAAAAAAAATTAATCACTTTGATTATCAACTTATCACTACTCCCTATGATCATAGCATTACTTTAGTACCAAATTAAACAAAGGTAGTCTAGTAGCACAACTTGAATACTCAAAAGTAATTGGATATTTAATGTATGCCATGACATGTACCCAGTCAAACATTGCATATGTTATATGAGACTAATTAGGTATACAAGTAATCCAAGAAAAGACCATTGGCATGTTGTCCAAGAGTATTGAAATACTTGTTGAGGGCAATGAACTATAGTTTAAACTATAATGATTATCCTTCAGAATTAGAAGGATACACGGATGTCAATTGGATAAATAATACAGAAAACCATGCTTCAACAAGCAGTTGAGTCTTCACAATTGGTGGGGGTGCTATTCCTTGGGGTTTCAAGAAATAAGACGGCATTGCCGGTTCCACCATGACAGCAAAAATTTATAGCACTAGCAGCAGGTAACAAAGAGATTGAATGGCTTAGAAATTTGTTGTATGAGATACCAATTTGAATGGTGCCAGTATCCATACAATGGGATAGTCAGTAAACACTATCAAGAGCATATAGCCAGGTTTATAATGGAAAGTCCAGGAACATTGGGCTAAGACATAGTTATGTCGAGGAACTAATTGAAAATGGAGTAATATCCAAGGTCATTATAAGACGGAAAGAAATCTCGCATCCTTTGACAAAAGGACTGACAAGTGATATGATGTGGAAAAACATCATTAGGGATGGGAATCAAGCCCATATCTACACGATCACCAATGGTGGAAACCCAACTCACACTTGAGTAGCATCAAGTCTTGAGTTCAATGTGGCCAAAGTACACTATGAGAGTGATTGCAAGTACTTGACGAATAGATACAACCCAAGGTTTAAAAGTACTTGGATACCATAAGGACAAAAGGAAAAGGGTGAGCTTTTGCTCTTAATGGACCTATGACATATATGTGCTGAGGTGCCCAACTTATGGGGGTGCTTCTGGTAAAGTCCACCTATGTGAGAGTGAAGTGTGGCCGCTTCTTAGAGTTGGGCTTGACTCTGTAAGCTCTCATGAAAAGGATACACGACACAAGGCCTTACCAAATGTGTCACACTACCACGTCGTTCAATGGTATCGAGATTTCATGTATAAGTCATGCACGCTTGTTCTAATGAATATTTGGTTCAAAGCTTGTCTACCAAATTATTCGGGGATGAGTGAAACCCATGGCTTACTAAGAAAAGGTTCAAATCCCCAAGATACCTTTGTCTGAAAGCATGCGATTTCCGGAATAATGGGATTTGGGTTTATTTTGAAAATGGTGGGGGATTGTGAGGGATTTCCAAAATAATGGAAGTCCAAGACACCAAGTTGGAAAGAGGTTGAAGGACACCAATAGGTGTGTCTCTTCATGGCTTTCAAATCTTTCCTAATAGGTGTGTTTTTTTCATGATTAAATGTATTCATTCATCAAGTGTACATTCATGAAAGGTTGCAATCATTCTTTCAAATATATGAAAGGTTATTTCATTCACCAAGAGGCATAAGTTGGTCTATAAATAGAACCACTTGTGCATGCAAAATGATGTCTGAAAATTGGCTAAACTTCTGCAAGCCAAATCACTTCCTTTCTTCCCTTAATGTGCTTAGAGAATTAAGGAAACTATTATTCTGTAAAATGTCATTGACGATACGCTTGGTTTAGGGTGTGCAAACCAAACCAAGGTTCTCCATTGTATCCTGAAGGGGATTCGCCGGTTATACCTGTTGCATCCAATCTTCGAGGAGAGATTGGTGGGGGCGAATCGAACCTAAAACCTAGTTTTCTTACACGCCTTGGAGGGTGCGCATGTCACTTGTTCTTCTCTTCTTTGTTGCAGACCAGACCCCCATTTTCTAACGAATAAGGTCATGCACTTAACATTTAGATTACACTAACAATTAACAATTAGTATGAGCAATTATGAATGATAATCTCTCTGTCTTTAGTATAAATACAAGATGCTAATCTTTGGAAGTATACCAAAAATTAGAAATCATCTTCACTAATTTCCTCTCACCCCAACATACACTACCACGATTTTTCACATCTTTATTCCTTGCTAAAACATTTGAAGTATATATATAACGAGGAATTGCTTTTATTTAAAACAAACACCCATTTTTAGCATCTTATAAAGAAAACAACTGATGTAACAATACATAACGAGGAACTGCTTTTATTTAAAATAAACACCCATTTTTTTCTGACTGGTGCATGAATCCGGTGGAGTGTTTAAAACATCACTGAGGACTGTTTTGTTAACGGTTTGAATGCATGGTTATGGCTGCTGTCTTTGTGACTGTTATGGTGATTGGGTCATATCGATAGACTATTTTCTTGATGCATGGTTACGGTGACTGACATACAGTTTTGTGGAGTGTGGGTTATTTCACTTTTGTTTGATGCAGATTCGATGGAGGCTCTGTTTGAGAGTTAAGGGATGGTTGGTGCTGGTTTTGCTCTTCTTATAGAGGATAGAGTGTCACAGAAAAATGAGAGTGGTTAAGAAATTGAGAGAGTGTGGTTCAGCTGAGTGACAAAAGGCGAGGCAGAGAATCAACATGTTTTTTATGTTGTTTGTGAAGGGTAGCCTTTGGATGCTAATGGAAATAAAAGAAAATTTTAGAGAATAATGTGAGGACTTGGACTGAAGTTTTTTCAAGAGTGTATTGAGATGGCTACATATTCTTTCTTTCTTTGTCTCTTTGTTCATGTGTGGACGTTTTAAGAGGGTAGAGATACAATGAGAGGAGCCTATTGTTAAGGTCTTTAGGGAAGGGTTTTAGAGAGAGCTTCATTTTCTTTTTTCTCTTTGTATATATGTTTCCTTTTACTGGCTTATAACTTTTGGGGATATGGTGTAATTCTTGACCACTGCTAGTTCATTTTCATCTCTAGGTAGTTTGTTTTGGGGGTTGTGTAAAAGGTCTGCAGGTGGGCTAAGGAATATGGATAGTGAAGTTGCTGTTGCAGTTTGCCGTTTTGGTTCGATATGACAGATCACGAATTTGAAAAGTGGAAATGGCTAGGTTCTGCATGCTGATTTACGATCAGTTACTTTTTGGTTCTTTCACTTAGTTTTATGCACAGGTCTTATTTATGATGTTGGTTGTAGAGAGGACATTTACAAATGTTTGGGTTCTGTGGTTTGCCTAGAGATCCTTTTTATAGATTGCATGGGATGGGATGGATGAAATTTGCTGATTTTTTGAAATGCCAAATTGATCTGCTGATGGGTCTTTGTTTTCGGCTACAAATTGATTCATGGATTATTCTACAGTTTGAGGTTTTGTTGAGGCGCACACTGGTTGGTGACTTTGATGATGTTTTGCTGACAGCTTGGACTGATTTATAATAGTGTACTTGGATTGTTTCTTTTGGGTACTGATATAGTTTTATCTTGATTTTTAGCAATTTACACTAGGGTATTATGGTGGTTAGAATTTTACAACTTTTGGGTACTGACCGAAGTTAGTGACAGTTGCTTTTGAATTTTTAGATGAAAACCTTTATATATTAGATTCTGTTTTGGGATAAAGACAGTATCATTTTTACATAGGTTCAATTCGTTTTCTTTATATACGGGTTTGAGCATCCTTTATGCTCGTTTTTAATATACTTTTGTTTATAAAAAAAAATTACATGATAACTTCTTAAAAGTGGAAAGAAAAAATAACAACGGTTGAAAACTAGATCAGCATATATTATATATATTTAGTGAAGGATAGAGGAGGGAAGGTGCTAATTATTTTAGACTGGGTATTCATTTTTCACTACTTGGCAAGTTGAATATTATCTGGAAAGCAATGCCAAAGTCAAATATTAATCAATCAAGGAAAGGAAGAATAATTATTTAGTTTGGTCTTGAAAGGAACCCTAAAAGAGTTATGCATTTTGCCTTCCATGAAAATAACTAATAAGTAACCAACAAAACAAGAAAAACATTATGAGGAAAGGAAAACGTATATGCATTTTCATCAGACAGAGTGTCATCATAT
Organism: Sophora flavescens; assembly: GCA_030762895.1. NCBI lineage: Eukaryota > Viridiplantae > Streptophyta > Magnoliopsida > Fabales > Fabaceae > Sophora > Sophora flavescens. The sequence continues at coordinate 145,572,982 of CM061065.1, forward strand.
TACAATAGGAATGACTAATTATAGAAGAAAGAAAAAAATAAGATATAACCTGCATGTTTTGTTCATCGGATCTGGGTGCTGTTGTAGTATCCTTGGTATGCCTGCGGTATCGTTCAATTGTCTCCAGCATGCTGTATCATTATAGCCAATTAATTAATATTACTACAGTCAGGTCAGCTGATCCATGCATGGCCAAAATGTTAAGTAAATAGCAAGAACTTGCTTTTAAAAAAATATATGAGAAAACAGACAAGGACATGATCAATGTCTCATTCCCAAAGCTATATATGTTTGACAATCTTGTAATGTGGGGTGGGTGAGTCGGTCTTTACGTGGAATTGTGTTTGAGAGTTGCAAGTTTATTCAGGATAATTTGGACTTATGTACTCTAAACTTTATATTCACTTTAGTTGACTCATTTCCATTGGATATGTGACTTCCTTTTATTTTCCAACAGACAACAAATCGAGAAAATGAAAATGGGAAGGTAAAAATTAAACTTTCTTCGATTTCAAACATTATGTAAATAGAAGAAAGTGAAATGTTGAAAATTAATTAAAGAAGTCTCGTGGATTGAAAATAAGAGCAAATAATCGTTTATAATACTCTGGCTACTCTCCCTCTATGAGCTAGTTTATAGAGTGGAGTTAAACCCAATTATCATTATAGAAATCAAAAGAAAATAGAAAAGGCACAAAAAAAAGTCATTGCCTTTCATTGATATAATACTTCAGAGAATGAAATAATTTCTGTAACTCAGAAATAGCTCAAATGAAAGTTCCAAAACAAAATTTCTTCCTTTTAGGAGAGATTTTTAGTGAGTTCAAAGTAATGTTCTGATTTGCTCCAACAAAAATCAAAGTTCTCATTATCATTCCTTTCACGTCCATGGATTTCCAAGCAATTGATAAACACATTTGACATTTTTAGCTGAGTTATACTTATAACCAATGTACTTAATTAATGGTAGAATTGAATTGTTTTTTTGTTACGGTGATCATAATTAAGAGTTTCTAAGAGATATCATATACTTTTTGTTGTCTTTGATCAAGTATCCCACCACCAAAGTTGCAAGACTAACCCTCGGGGCGAGGGTTATGGTTAATTAAGTAAAGTTCTCAGCAACTAATTTATATTTAGGCAATTTAAATAAGTCAATATAATAAGTAGTTTTAATTTCATTGGCGTGTTTGTATTGTTTTTCACTACCATTTCCTTCTTAATTACTTAATGCAATTTGATTGTGTAGGTTCTGCTGTCCAATAACAAGGCCAGCAGGGCGCAGATGTTGCTACTACCTCCACCGCTACATCGTGGGTGTTTGGAACTACTTTTAACAACCTCATAATCACTTTTGAAATAGAGAAACTACTAACTTCTCCCAAAAGCACTTCTATCTTCTCTTGACTAAAAGTTGCAAAACACACTTCCATTTTTGGGCTTAAGACTACGCAGTAAGCAACCCAGGCGTTTAGAACTAGGGATGCCTCTCAAATCAACTTATTCAAAATGCATGTCTCATGCTTGACTTTGCTCGATTATTTCCCTAAGTGGCACAGTCGTGCCTTGTCATATATGAACAAATTAATGAATTCTTTCTTGAGTGTGCAGTTTCACCTCAACTTCTTGACAGCCAAAACCCTAGCCTGTTAAGGGGGGTTCATGGTTGAAGAACTTCATGATTCTAGCGTCATAATATCACTAGCCAAACCCTAGCCAAGGCTTAATTAAAATTAAACCCTCCCCTTAAATTCTAGCTCGTGTAATGGCTTAAAATTTTATGTGTGAGAGTGGAACATTCCTCCGGAAAACATTCATCAGCTTGGGAGAGAAACACTTAGCTTGAGAGAGATACACAGAGAGGCTCTTTGTAGCTTGCCTCTTCTAACCTTTAATATAGATGTCATCTTGCTCTCTCTGTTGTTTTTGTGCAGGTCTGTCCCAACGTAATATCCTAGTATCCTACATCTAGGCTAGTTCTTTTAACACTTGACAGCTAATGAGTTGTTTTTTATAAGCAAATGTTACTAATTGATAAGAGTACTGAGGATACTCGAACTCATATACAAGAACAAGAAAAAGAATAAGAGAAGCACAAAACTGTAACTAATATACTGACACTAAAAGGATAGCCAGTATATGTATTACAAAGTCCTACTACACCAAGAAATAAGCAAATAAGTAACCAAGAAAAATAAACAATAGTCCTATATACAATCACTCTACTACAAGGATAATGAGTTGTTTGAGTGAGAGTTTATTTAAACACTTGGAAAGGGAGAATTTATTTGGCTCCGGAGGAAACACTGTGAGGCTTAGAGAGTCTCTGTGAGGAGAAAAACACTTGAAAAAACAGTCTATTACCTTCGCGTATTGACCCTTGGCTAGTCGGTGATGGTAATATGTTGCTTGAAATTTTAGTGGGTTTATATGTTTTACGTCTTAAGGTTTAACTGAAAATAGCTGCTACAAGGGTTCTACTTCTACCAGAGGTGATGTGCTTGCTGTTTGATTATAGAGGAGTTTGTTCTAAATTAGGGGTACTCTCTCCACCAGCTTGGAAGTGTTTTGGTGGAGTAAATTTTTTTATTTTTTTTTATAAGCTAAAGTATATTGACGAGGAGTATAAGGGATGCTCCGACCCACCTACAAGATAGGACCCAAGAGCAAACCTATGTAAATAAAATACAGACCATCTTTACATGCAAAAGAGCTACTTAAGAACACCCACAAACCCAAATGAAAAGTACCTGAAACGCTGCAATAGAGCATACTACTCGGCTGTCCTCCTAGATGGGCCATTTTTCATCCATGTTATCTACTCCCTTATTCTCAAGGTTGTGGTATACTATCCTATGTTAATTAGCTGCTGGTTCCTGCTGTTCGAGCTCCATTCAGTTGTACTTCTGTGGCTGGAATGCTTCTTTGCTAGGGCTTTTGCCTTTCTGTTTTGTCCTGATGAATCTATGGTCTGCTATTGAGTTTTAAGGTTGGTTTAATGTGTATTGTATAGTGGATTAATGTCTATAGTTTTGGTGGTTACTTTGTTCTTGTATATCGGTTGAGCAACCCATTGTACTCTAATCAATATATATACTTCTTTGTTTATAAAAAAATAAATTAATAAATTAACATCATTAGCATATACAGTCATGGTTGTCAAAGTCGGGATTCTATCTAAGATCGAGAGGAGGTTGAAAAATTATAACTCTAGTATCGTCGTAAAATCTTGCTTAAAATACAAAATTACACCCACACATATATATATATATATATATATATATATATATATATATATATATATATACATAAAAATTAAAAAAAAAAAAACAGAGATAACGAAAATAACCTTTAAATCACAATGTTAAACTAAACTTATATTAAAAATTCATAATGAACATTAAACTAAACTTAACCTAAATATTATTTATGGCATGCTATTGTGTGGTCCATGTGGTTGTTGCGGAATGATATTATTTTGAAGAAGGCTCTTTTGATATGTTTTATTTGTTGGACATTATTAAGGTTTGTTCTTGGTCTTAGTTCCAAGCAAGTGCTGGGAGTTCTTTTTTGTCTTTTTCCTATCAGTTGGTGAATCCGATGGCCTGTATTTTTTTAATTTTTTTTTCAGACTTTGTTCTTTATAAATATGGGTAAAAATATTCCTTGTACTCTAGTTAATATTATTCCTTCTGCCTATAAAAAAAGGTATTGATGCATTTTTAGATCCAAAGCATGTAAGGCACAGTGAGAGAAAAGCCAAAAATAATGAGTAAAGTCGAGAGGTCAATTCAATTGGTTTCTAAGAGAATTTGAGTGTTCTCCTTCTCTAGCTGTCTCTTTGCTATCTCCTTCAAAGTGGTATCAAGGGCTAAGTTATTTTCTAAAGATGTCTTACTTTGTTCAAGTTCCTAAATTCACGAATGGGAAATTTGATGATATTGGTATATTCATATGAAGGCAATTCTTGGCTCCCATGAGATATGGGAGATTGTTAAGGATGAGCATGTAGAATCGGAGATCGAACAAAAAAGCTTTGAGACATGCTCAAAGAAACAATTTGCAAACAATTAACAAATTGGATCAACTTGCTCAATTCATGCGGCCATGGATGATTGTTATTTGAGAAAATGGCTTGTACAACGAAAGAAGCTTGGAACGTTCACCAAGCAATATTCTCTTTGAGAGGCAAAAAGGAAAAAGCGTGCTAGTATAAAAAATAAGAAGGAAAAAGAAGGTATGATGAATTTAAGATTGAAAGTTTTTCCATAAGGAGTTATTATCTTCAAATGACAGTTGCATCATTTCCCATCCATTAAATCCTAATGGCAATGATTCACCTCATGGTGGTTCATTAATTCAAGGTTCAAGTACAAGAAACCTCATAGAAATTTATGAAGCAGATATAATGAATCGTTCAACTTTTTGTTTTGTTTCTTTGTTGATGAAGTTACTAGGTTTTCAAGAATTTTTTTTTTTTTTCAAAGATCAATGGGAAGTCACCAAAAGGATCAAGTTTAAAGGGAGTGTTAGAAATTTAAACTTGATTCGTGCATATAATTGATTAGTATTCGTGTATTTTTAGGTTCAAAGCATTTTTCCTATGCATGTTCTCTATATTTAAAAACTTATAATTTCTTGGAGTTGTAGTTTCAATGCATGTGCTTAAATCTATTGTATCATTCTCACATGCAACAAAATGCGCCAAATGCATATATATATATATATATATATATATATATATATATATATATATATATATATATATATATATATATATATATATATATATATATAAAAGCAGGTCTTGCTAACTAGTGTGGTGCTCTTAGGGCATTGGTTAAGGAATCTACAAAAGAAAAATTCGTATTGAAAAACTAAATGTCACACTCTTTGAAATGCTAAATACATCTCATACAAATTTTCCTTTTCTGTTTCATTAAATATTGCACTAAGGGCACTTGTTAACATTCTCCATATAAATATCATGTACTAGTACATTTGCAAGTAGGGGTGGGAGTAGGCCAGGCCGCCCGACAGGGGCCTACAACCTGGTCTAGCCTTTTTAGCAAAAAGGCCAGGTTCAGGCTTTTTAAAAAGCTTTTTTAGTTAAAAAGGGCAGGCCCAAGCCTATAGAAAAGTCTTTCTGGCCTATCAGGCTGGGTTGTTTATATATATATATATATATATATATATATATATATATATATATATATAATATTAAGAATATTTATTTATTTTGTCAAAAAAAATATTTAAAAAGTATTTTATTTCTGGTTTTAAAACGAAACAGGCTTTTAAAAAGGCTAACAGGTCAGGCCAGACTCAAAATAAAGCCTTTAACAGGTGACAGGCCAGGCTTAGGCTTTTCAATTTTTAAACAGGCCAGGACTATTTAAGCAAAGCCTGACCTGGCATTGCCTATTCCCACCCCTATTTGCAGGCAAGTCAGGTGAAGGCACAAGTTGGCCAAGGCCCTATTTGGCAAAAAAAATAGTTGATAAGCTAGCTTATGACTGATATATTAATTTTTAATGAAAGCTGATAATTGAAAAACTAGTTGGTTGAATTTGAAGCATTTGATAAAATTAGTGGTTGAACCAACTTATAAATATAAGGTGACATAAGATGTCATATTTATATGAATTTTATATAAATGCATTTTAAATTCTAATTAAAATATTGAATTTTAGTTTATTTTTACATATTTTTATTAAATAATATAAATGAAATGACATTTTATAAGTCTTTTTAGTGTAAATTTTATTTTACAAGGGTCTAGGAAATTTGGAATTTCATTTAATTAATAAGGGTGAAAATATGTAGAAAAGTCAGTAGGTATAAGATAAATAAATTAGCTTATGAATAAAAAATTATAAATTAATGAGATGAGTTTGTTTATCAAACATCTTTATTTTGGTTAAACAACCTTATAAGCTAGTTGAATAAGTTATAAACTAGCTTACGAGATTTGCCAAATGTAAGGCATGCAACGTGAGAATAAAACCAAAAATAAAGAGTAAAGGCAAGAAGTCAGATTAAAGTAAGTTTCTATGTGATAGTTTGAGTGACCTCTTTTCTCTACCTATCTCTCTACCGTCTCCAATAATATTAGTTGATTATTTATGCTATCTTATTTAGGTATAAGGTCACCATATATGTTTGATTAGACTTAGAACTAAATCAAGCCATCTCTGAGAGCTTCTTAATTCTACATTTGAGTTTTGTCACATATGTTTTATTACAATTTAAGTTCAATGACTCCAAATTATCTAAGACATATATAATACACGATCTCAAACTAGCTCCTTCTTAAATAAGTCAAGCCCAACAAGTGTTTGGAGGAAATAAAACCTACTAGTGTGAGAGGCAACATAAGGAAAATCTATCTAAGCAAAGATGCATGGAATTCATTGGTTATATAAAACCTGTAATTCGCACTTCTACACAACCATGTCACTGCCATGCAAAACATACATGGTAATCTAAGAATAAAAATTCAGTGTCTTAACCTAACGTAGAGTGCATAACTAGATGAAGGCCAAAACAAATTACTTAATGCGGCATAAGGTAGAGGAGAGAGGAATGGGGGTGGGTAGAGGAGGGAGGGGTTAAGACAAATAGGAGAAAGTGATAACTTTTCACTATTCATGTCTTTTCCGTCATTTTAATATGTAGTTTAGTCTCTTCAATTTATTAAAAAAAATTACGGTTTGAAAACAGGTCAAGGTAGACAAAAATATATATATCATAGTATATTATTTTAAAAATTTCCGTGAATATATGATATACTATCAAGATGTGCTAAGATTAATATTTATGCTGAATTTCATGAAGCCTTTTTTATTTTTACATTTTTAGGTAGGTGTAATTTTTGAAGTATACAGAAAACTATATATATCACTCCAAAACACAAAGCACAAATGGCTTAAAGGGTTCCCACAGTGAAGGCGCTCCAAGTTCGAATCACCACTGCTTATTATCCAAGCTTGAAAGAAATTAAATATATATAGTTCTGTCTAGTTATATGTATCAATATATGCTAAAGAAAAAAAATCTAATATCACTTAAAAAGGTTGTATGATCATGAAACTGTCATTCAATTGTACTTTGTATGCAACCCAACAAATAAAGGGTGGATGGAAAAGTTATGCAGATACATAGATATGATTTTCAATTTTTTTGAACTTAATGGAAGGTACAGTACTAGACCATTCTCACCGATCACTCTTGGTTACTATTGACCAGAACATTGATTACTCGGGTCTTGCTTACGATTGTCATTACCACACTAGTTAACGAACCCAAAAATTATAAGATTTCATTGGAAAATCAAGTGTTTATCTTCTCAGAACATTAAATATACCAATTTCTAATAAAATCCTCCTGTTTTTGGTTCCTTAACCAGTATCCTTAGAACACTTCTTAGCACTCTCCTTATTCCAAATATAGTTTAGACCTCATGTTGACAACGGTTAGCAGATTCGACTATATATAACGTAGATCCTGATTATAATAATGATAATGAAATTATAAACAACCTTGGAATCTGGTTAATGTTTGATCTCTTGTTATACTAAAAACTCTGGTGATCACACTGCACATTAATTCATGGAATCACAAACTACTCACAGATAGAGTTTACATTTCTTTTTCTTTTGGTACATTATATACTCTGTCAAAGTTTACTCACTTTAATTAGTTGGTGATAAAAGAAGTCGAGTCCTGACCCTATCTCTTAAACCAAAATATAATATTAATTTATTGATCAGAACATATTACAGTAGGCATCATATTAATCATCGTTAATTGGTGCAGGTCATTATATATAAGAATACTATACTAGCTTTCTTTATCTCTCTCCATCTCATGAACATTGCATGTCAGTATTTACTATTTAATTAGTACATATGATAAAGCAATATATAATTATAACCTATATATGATTTGTCTTTTCCCATTACTGAGAGACCAAGTACCTTCCATCATTTTACCCTTTTGTAATGTTTGTACTGGTTAATTAGGCTAGCTTTAAGCTATTCACTGTAAGATAATCTATTCTTTGTTTCGATTCTAATTAACTTAACAAACCCCAGACTAATATAGCAGAAAGGAAGAAAAAGTTACAGGCTCCTTCCCCACCCATTTTTTTTATAAGCCAAATTTATTAATAGCCCAAAAGGGTAATAAGATAGTCGGGTGAATTGGGGTGTGAGACAAAAGTATTGAAAGTTATAAGATGTATGATTCGAATCTCATCCTCTACTAACATAACAAACTAAAAAAACCTAACATTTGCCAATATAAAAAAAAAAGTAATAGCCCAAAGGGTAAAAACATAACCACAAGTAGTGCCAAAGAGTACAATTGTGAGCAAGATCAGTCCAGTACTGAAAATGAATGGCCAAAAAAGAAAGGTTACCCCCACCCATTGATGTTTTGTACGAAGTATTAAACAATGATGGGATTGGGTATATGCCATTTAATGTCATGACATATTCAAGGTTTCACACAATTCCATATATCACTTGTCCTAGAGAAGATGTAAACTTCATGCCTTTCCCTTGTGCACTTGAACTATTTAGCCCCTCGTACACCCCAAAAGAATAAATACAAATAATAAATAAATAAGAACAAAGAAAATTAGATCATATACATATCTACCACCATATTTCTATGGCTATGATGAGTATCATGACTACTTGACCCTCCATTACAGTGTAAAAGTATACCAACATATATATATAATGTCTGCATGAAATTTACTAGCTCACAAATTAAAGGGACCCTTGTATGAAAAGAAATACTGCTAAAACCATTAGCAGATGCAGATGCAATCACACAATTTGAGAGCAATAAACAAAAGCATAACAAAGAGGTAGGATCCCTATATATAAATATATACCTGGAGCTTGCAAATTCATAAAGCTTCCCTCTTGGAGAGAATACGATAAGAGCTACCTCAGCATCACACAGAACTGATAGCTCAAAAGCCTTCTTCAGCAGCCCATTACGCCTCTTTGAGAAGGTAACCTGCCTGCTTGTGGCGTTCTCTATACGCTTCATCTGAGTCTTTCCTCTCACCATCTCTTCTTCTTTCTGTGTTAAATCATCCTCATCACTCATCAGTACCCAGAAAAGGTACGGAAGTAATTAGAAAAATAGGAAATTGAGTGAGTTCAATACATGATCGAAGCGAGTCCTCACCAAGTAACTAGGATGAATGAACTTAGAAAATATATGGGGAGATTAATTAATTTGCAGCAAATCTGAGCCTTCCAAGCAAGACTTGAAGACCCAAAAAGCTATAGCAGATAGGAAGAACAAATGCAACAGATTAGAATCAAATCACTTCACTCATCAAAGGGTACTCATTGAAACCAAAAAAAAAAAAAAAGGAAGAAGAAGAAGAAAAATGTGACATATGATGGATGAAGATTACAAAGAAATGGGAAGTTTATGAAAAATCAGAAGAAAAAAACTAGATTGTCAAACTAGCAGTAAATCCAAAAGGATCTAAACACCCAGAAAGATATATCTGATCAGAGAAGGGTTTCCTGATTTGATTGCTACTTACCAGGTAGAAAAAGCAACTTCAGATTCAACTAGTTCTCAGTAAGCCAAGAAAAAACTTAGTTTTCCAGAAGGGATTGAAGTGCAGATTTATATATACCAAATTAATGGAAAAATCAAGGAAAATATTTTAGAGCAAGCTAGAAGATGAGAGGAATAAAGGGTTTGTGAATAGAAAAGGTTAAAAAAGAAAAATAATGAGAGAGTTGAGGAATCAAGAGAAAGGAAGCACCCAAAAAGAGCAGAAACAGTGCAGAGAAACAGAAAAAGGAAAGCTGTATCAACTACATAATTGAGGTACAAGTCAAGAAAGGAGTTGGATTTGACCTATCTTTATTTAGCTAAGAGAGAAGCACAGACACACCTTTCCTTATTCATCCACCCCATGTTCCCCAAGCCCCACCATATTAAGAAACAAAAGTATATGGTTATAGAAAATTGAAACCTCATCCCTTGCTTGTTTTGGTAAAACTAGAATCTACTTGCCCCAAAAAAGAAATATTGTAAGCTTAATGAAAATATATACATGAAAACGATACTTTTTTAATATTTTCTATTAGAAGACTAAGGGGGAGGAAAAGATATGTATATAAAAGGACAATAATAATAAAGTCTCAAAGGAACCTTATAAATAATATTATCTTGCCAACTCACTTCTATATCTTACATTTACAAGTTTTATTAAGTTGCTTTTAGTTCTTTTTTTAATGAAAGAGCTAGCTAGATATATAATACAAATAATAATCTTCGTATAAGCTTTTGTTTGTGCTTCTGAAATCTTAAATATGTCCCATAAAAACTGAGATTATTAATATTATTTTATCTTCTTTTGGCACTGTTTATGAATGAAAGAAAATTGAGAATAGTAAAGTGGAGAGCGTGTGCTGGGAAGGAACTGTGAGGGAACAGCAGCAGAGAGTTAAAGAAAGAGAAAAGCGTACAATGTTAGAAACACGTCAACTTCTTCCGTACAACTACGTACATGGACTAGCCAATGAGCAGTCGAAAACATCGCAACTTTTGTCATGAAATGTCATCATAACCTATTTTAACTTTTATATTTATTTTCATGTATCTTTAAAATTTAAGGTAATGCTAAGGAGCGTTGTTTCTTAAAAAACAAAACTAGTTTTCATGGGTTAAATATACCAATTTTTTATGTATTTTTTTTTTTTAAACATGAAAAGGATTTTTTTTCAAAAAATTAATGGTTCGACTCATGCACTGTATATTTCTTATATATTTAACTATTTTAAAATATGTTGAAGTTTTAAAATTATAAAATATGTAAATTAGTAACTCAAACATGCATGAATAAAGATAATGATTAAATATATTTTTGATTTCTATAAAATTGATAAAATTTTATTTGAGCCTCTATAAAATTTATTCATTTTTGCGCCTAAGAAATATAAAAATTATGTATTTTTAATTTATTGTGAGAATAAAGGCCTACATGATGCTCAAATGAGTGAGCTATCACAATCAATTTTTAGGTACAAAATAAATAAGTAAAATTTAATATACAAGAATGTTAACTTTAATTGATCCTAATGAATGGATCATGATAGTAGGATTAATGTGTTCCACATTTGTAAATCTCATTAATTAAATGATAAAAAAAATTCTCAATAACTATTTGCATTTTTTAAGATCCATTTGAGCCTTTAATCTATATATAATATAAATTAAAATTTTAAATCACTTTATTCATTAGATTGACAAAATTTGAAAACAAAAATTGAAGGACAAATTTGATAAGATGGGGACCGACGCAGTAATTTAATATAGCTGGGGTAGTTGAGAGACACACCCCAATGTTGCAATGGATCAATAAAAGTTTCGATAGTTCTGAGGAAGTAAATATTGTTATCGATATTACCGATCCATATTATAAGTAGAAAATTAATACAACACATATTAAGATGATTAATTAATTTTATTTAATTTGATTAAAAAATTATGTTTTTATCTAAATTATTATTTATGATAATAAGAAGTTGTTTGTGGTGTTGAGAATAAAGTGAGTCATTGAAAAACAAAATTTGTATTAAATGAAGGATATTTTAGGAATAATGTCATTAAATGAGTCATTGGAAAACAAAATTTGTTTATATATTGGATCAAAAGATTTGATATTTTTTTGCTTCTAATATGGACCAGAGGGGGTATAGCTGAGAGCTATGCTAACTAGTACCCTTAGGACATTGTTTAAAGAAACTCAAAAAAGCAAAAATTCATTGAAAAAATAAGTTTATTGTTTTTCAAAGTATAAAATACACCAGGTCTCCATATCAATTTTTTATTTTTAGATTCTTAACAAATACATTTAAGACACTGATTAGCATTCTCCTAAAGGTAAAAGAAAATTATAACGAGTGTCCTTAAGATACTTATTAAAAAATAAAAAAAATAAAGCTTACATAAGAAATTAGTATATTTAATATTTAAAAATATGAAATGGTTAATTTTTCAATAATAAAAATAGTTTTTATTGATTCGTTACGTGAACCTATAGTTAATAGTTTTCTTTTTTGTATGGACCTAATTTGTACGTCCTTATAAAAATATTTTATCTTAACAATTAATTATAAAATACTATATTATTAAAAAAAATCATTCTCATCATAATTATTTTAAGAATTACACATAGAATATTTAACTATATATAAAAAATATACTTACATTGTATTTAAATGAAACTTTGTTTTTATATGGTTTTGAAGATACTCTTGGGTGGGTACATTGTATTATTATGAGTTGTATATGGCGCAAATTCTTCATCAAAAATTGAAGGGGATGGAATCTTTCATCCCAACCAAAGAATATTCTAGAAGATTTAACAAATTTTTTTTTGACTAAAAGAAGATTTAACAAATATTTATAAATAGTATGATAATGTTATTTTTAGAATTACTTTATAAATTGTAAAAAGAAAGTTTTACAATACTATTATACTTTTATTATACACTTCCTTTTATAGGGAAAATAATTAAAAACAGAAGTTTACTTTTTTATTTTTTTAGTAAAAAATAGTATGAAACATGAATGTAAAAAATGACGCGTAAGTTTAAAATTCTTGCAAATCTATACTACACACACACACACACACACACACACACACACACACACACACACACATATATATATATATATATATATATATATATATATATATATATATATATATATATATGTATGTATATAAATAAAATAATGTTAAAGCAAAGGATATTTCGACATGTGTCAATCTCTGATGCAATAGTTTCTCGTATACTAATCTAACTTTTTTTTTAAACAAATATACTAATCTAACTTATTCTTTTATTTTAAATTTTTATTTCGAATTTCGAATTTCAAGATATTTTCTTAATTGCTCATTAATTATTCATTTAATTCCAACACAAATTGATATATAAGTATTCATTGTAAGGAAATTATACTAATTAACAATCAAAATGAATACAATCAAAATCCTTTAATACAAAAAATTATAAATCATCAGTATTTTAATGCTATAAAATTTTAATTTTAATAATTAATAATTAATACTTATCAAATTATTTTTTAAAAAAATCTGAATACAACCAAAATCCTTTAATACATAAATAGAACGTGTAAGATTAGTATAGAAATTTTTTTAAAAAAATATGGACCGCAATTTTATAAAAAAATCCTTTAATACCACAATTTTTTAATGCTATAAAATCCGATATTGAAAATTATACTGATATTGAAAATGAATCAAAATAAATATTGATAGCAAAGAAAATTCGGATCATCAGAATTCATTATTATTCAATACGTACAATTAATTAATCATTAAAACCAAAATCCTGCCAACTACGTATTTTCCATCTATAAATTGTTGACCCCTAATCACTATCGGTCATCATATCTTGCTTCTAGCTCATATATTTACCTGCTAATATTATTGTGTTAATTCTTCATCATGGATGCATAGTATGAATTGGTCTCTGCTGTAACAGCAGCAAAGTCTACATGGAATCTCAAAGTTGAAATAGTCAGAATGTGGTCTGTCCCGAGTTTCAATGGTTCTAGAATATCATATTCATTAAAGTTGGTTGTCATGGATGGGCAGGTTAATTTTTAGTGTTCTTTATTTAATTTACTTTTAACCATGATTAATTTCTCAAACTCTCTTATTTATTTATCTATGTTTCATGGTGGAAAAATACAAGTGTAACGCCAAGATTTCTTTGTATTTCGGTAAGAGTAAATATATATGTATATGTATTAATTTTTTATAAAATCCAGATAATGATTTTAAATAAACTAAAATTATTTTCTTATGTTCTTTTACCGTAGGAAGTCACGGTTAAATTTTCGGTTGAAAATTCAGACGAAAGTCGGTATGCATTTTCACTTCCGGTACAAGTTTACTGAGCAGAAAACCTAATTTTGAACTATGAACAAAACGGCATGATATTGGAGATTTTCGAAAATTTGAGTTCGTAAATAAAATATAATATTTATTCCGGACAAAATACGATCGGAAACTTGAACCGGATACGCAATTGAGCAGAGTAGGGAGTACAAAAGTGATGAGATGACATGTAAGAGTGAGGTGACTTACTAGGGGATGGCCTAAGTCACATCCTAAAAAGTTGTCATGATGACACTTTTTGAATTATAACATATTATATGCTAAAAACCCATTTTTCTCTCTCCTCTTCAACCAAACAAGGCATAAGCCAAAACTTAGCCATCAAGACTTGTTCCTTCCTTCTCTTTCACACCCATCTCACCTCTCCCTCTATAAATACCCATTTCATTTTTTCTTCATCACTTTCCTACTTCTTCACTTTCTCATTTTTTAAGTTTCTAACACTTAAAGTTTCCATTTTTACTTAGTTTCAAGCTTCAAGCTTAAAGTTCTTCATACTTTTTCTTTCTAGTTTCAAGGGTAACCCCCTCATACTCTTCTCTTGCAAGTTTTTCACTTATTTCATGAGTTTACTCTATGTTTCCTTAAAAAGTTCTTAAAGCTCTTTTAACTTCTAAAATTTCTAGAAAATGGTAGAAAAATCCTTTTGATTTGAAACCAATTTCTATGAACTTATATTAATCTCTACTTTCATATTCTAAGAGCTTGTATCAAACAAATATCTCTAACCTATTTTTCCAAGGATGGCCGAAACTATGTATTAGTGGCCTAGGAAGTTTTGTTTCAACTTTTTGAAAGATGATCATGTATTTGAGCTTCTAGATACCTCTTGATCTTAAATCTAAAGTCTTGAAAAGTTTGGAAATTTCTAACCTATTTATCCTATGATGGCCGAACCTATGATGGCTGTGGACCTAAGATGTTTTGTTTTCATTTTCCAATATGATCATGGATGCTAAGTCTAAGAGATTGGAAAGTTTAAAGATTTACAACCTATTTATCCTATGATGGTTGTGGACCCAGGATGTTTTGTTTCCAATATGATCATGGACTTGAGCTCCTTAATACATTTGGGTGCTAAGTCTAAGAGATTGGAAAGTTTAAAGATTTATAGCCTATTTATTCTATGATGGCCGAATTAACCTATAATGGTTGTGAACCTAGGATGTTTTGTTTTATTTTCCAATATAATCATGAATTTAGACTTCTTGGTATCTATTAACGCTAAATATAAGAGCTTAGAAGGGTTGGAAATTCCTAGCCTACTGATGAGCCTCTGTTTTACTGGTTTTATAACTAGTAAAGACCCTGGCTTTGTGCTTATTTTATACCATTTTTACCCAAATTAGACTTTATTGTTCCTAAGTAGTATTTTGAGTCTGTAAATTGTTTTTATGTTAATTTAGTTGTTTTAGAATTGAATAATTATTTGCTTGTATTTTCTATTTTCAGGTTAATAAAAAGTAATAAATCTGGAGCCACTCGCCCCGCGAATAATCTCTCGCCCCGCGAGTATTGCAACCATGAAAAAGTCAGAGACGATCACGGCTTGCCCGTGTTGAATATCACGGCCGTGGCAATTCTGAAGTTGAAGAGTTCGCCCCGCGAGAAATCCTTCGCCTCGCGAGTCTTGGAAGATCAGAAGCCATCACGGTTTGGGCGTGTTGAATGCCACGGGCGTAACAGTTGGAAGCTGAAGAGTTCGCCTCGCGAATCTATGCTCGCCTCGCGAGAAGACAAAGAGTTGCAGACCTTTCATGTAATTCGCCTCGCGAGCAGTGATTCGCCTCGCGAGTACTCTGACTCCAGAAACGTGTATATAAGCAGTCTTAGGCAGAAATGAAGAGAGAGTCAGAATTAGCCAGCTTTGGCTAGTTTCTGAGCTAATCTTAGTTAGCCTTTTGTTTTCTCTTTTAGTTATGTTTTGTTTTCCTTTTGTAATGGAGAATTAGTCTCCTAGATTAATCTACTGTGATTGGTTTTTATCCATACTTGAGGTTTCTGTAATCCTGTTTCATTTCCTTTTCTCTTTTCAATGCCATGCTTTATATTTCTGTTTGCTTAATTCAGGAGTATATTGTGTTGTGTTGGTTTATCTCGGTGATATCATGTTCCTATATATAATCGCGTTTGCTTAATTCGCGTGTGTACGTTTCGTGTTCGCTTAGTTCACGAAGTGCTTAACCCCGTTTGCTTAATTCGGGAATAGGGATATATATCCGTAGTAGTGGTTCCGCTTGTGAATTATTGCTACAACCGGGAGGGGATTAGAATCTGCTTAGGGCTAGGAATTTGCATGAACCGATGATAGTTGGGAAACCAAAAGCAGTAGGTTAATCGTTTTAGCTTATTTGGTAACTGCTCTATTTTCTTGTTTTGTTTTCTGTTTTGCTTCTTAATTTATTTTAATCTCAAAACCCCCATTTCTAACTTTTTCTGTTAATAATAACAACACCTAAAAGAGTCCTTGAGAGACGATCCGAGTTGTCGCTCTATACTACATTATTTTGTAAACGCTCGTTCTTTTTGGCGCGTGGCGACAGCGCGGTCAAAAATTGGCGCCGTTGCCGGGGACTCTGGTTTGTTGTTATTAGCAGAAAATAAATAAATAAAAAAAAAAAATTTCTCTTTTCTAGTTAGTTTTGTCTGCTTGTCTGGTTGTTTGATTGCCATGGATAATTACATGTATGGATATTTGCCTAATGTTTATTATGAACCACCTTGCATGTATTATCCTAGTTTTAATGAGCCACCACCATACTATCCTAGCCAAGTGACCACCTCTGCACCTTCCGAACCTTCACAGAGCACCTTGGATAAAATTGCTTCTATGCTACAACAAATGGCTGCACAAACGGAAGCATACAATCTTGAATTTCAAAAGAGGATGGAGGCAATGGAGGCAAGTAATCTTGAAGCCTTCCAGAGGAGCCAAGCTGAATCTCAGAGATTGTGGGCTCTAATTAATCAAGTTACCGCCAACTCGGCTGCAATGCTAACTCCACAGCCTCTTGAGGAACATACAGATTCTAAAGTGGTTATTTCTGAAAATACTTTTGATGATAATTTTGATGATAATGTTTCTGTTGATGATGAATTTAGTGTTGAATCCCCTGATCCTAATGCTTGTTATTGTGATGGAACTGCTTTATGTGTTGAATGTTTTACAGGTTTATACTTTTCAGGAAAAATAGAAAATGCGGATCGTTTTGCAAGTTTGTTCTGTTCAGGAAACTTAGATCAGGAGGATCAAGAGGACGTCTGCTCCCCCGTGCCTGAAGATAAAGAAGAACCTTTGGGAGTAGATGATTCAAGTAAAACAATTGAATGTGTTGAGAGTAGAGGGGTGGATGATGAACTAATTGCAGAATTTCCAGACATTGTAGATTTTTCTGATTCATTTTCTTGTAATATATGTACTAACTCTAACCTTTGTTTGGTGTGTGCTGAAATTTCTGCGTGTATAGCAGGTGAAAAATTTGTTAATGCAGTGGATGGAGACATTGCAGAAAAGGAAGCAGCACCGATAACCATTTCTAACTGTTTACCATTTCCCCCTGAGGAACCAACTCTGGATTTTGTACCCTTGGATTCTGCACCATGGCCAATCCAAGAGGTTGAGCCCCACTTTTATTGGGGAGACTTTATTGAGAAGGAGGTCATCTGTGACCCGAGAGGTAGTGAGAAGTCCGCCGCACTGGATGGAGTTATTATAATTGTCAAGTGCTCACCTCCGCATCAAAGCTGCAAGTTAGCGAGGCTTGGAATGAATTTCAGTCCTTTGGCTACCATGTGGGACTTATGTTACAAGCTGTGGGATCCTGGTGGAACCACCACCTTCAATGAGTTTTTCTTTACCTTGCTCTTTTAATTTATTTATTTTTTCTTTGCTTTATTTCTGTTTTATTGTCAATAATGCTCCTGAATAATTTGAGAAGCTCAGGAGTTGTGTTTGTGTCTTGGTTATGGCAAGTTTATTGGATTTGATTGATTTTGCATAGATGGATTGCATGTTATGTGTTGACTGTTTCCCCCTAGGATTTGAAATTTTTTTGAAAAATGATCCCCATATGATTGAAAACTGAACTTTGGGATTTTGTTATGATGGCATGATTTATGATAAGTTTGGGGTGATAGGAAGCACACACTAGGGATAGAATCTCTGTCAAATAATTTGCAAAAAAATGTCCAGGTGAGGTTTTGAGCCTCCAACATGTTTTAAACTGTGTGAAAATCACTTTTTAAGTTGCACTTCCATGGATTTGATTGAATCTCTTTTTGGTTTGCATGATTATATGTGTGTAGCAAATGATTTAGGCAGTTTTTTTTGTAAATAGCTACTTGACCTGAAATAACCAATTCCTAATGCATGTTCCCTAGTTAGCCCCTTTGAGCCTATTAGCCTATTAATTCTTGATAACCTAATGTTATAAGCCCAAAACTCTGGAAAACCATGTTAACCCGATCTTAGGATTAGGAGAGCATGTAATCTTAGAATGGGTGCAAGAACTAAGTTTGGGGTGGCTGCAAGGTGTAATGTGTTGTTTGGGATTGAGAAAAAAAAATTGTAAAAAAAAAAAAAAATAGAAAAAAAAAGGGAAGAAAAAAAAAAAGAAAAAAAAATTGTGAAAAAAAAAAAAAAGAAAAAAAAAAGAAAAAGTGCAAAAATGCCAAAAAGAAATAAAAAGGTTGTAGTCACCCAAAGCAAATGAAAAATGGAAAAAGGAACTTGAGTGAATTTCAAAGTGTAAATAAGTTCATGCTCTCTTAGTTCCTAGGGTCTTCAGCCTAGTTCCTTTGTATATCCTACCCTTAGCCAGGCCCCATTACAACCCATAAAAGACCTTTTGATGTTGTATGCATATTTTCTGTGGGAATCATTTTGAGATGAAAACCAAATTTTTGGGAAGTGCTCTTAAAAGTGAAATTGAGTGAAAGCCTAGACACAAACTGAGCGATTGAGTGAACATAAATTTCCCTTGTGAGGAAGGCAGTTGTTTGATTTTGGTGATCTCCCTTTTGTGTGTGACTTGGATCCCCAGCTTAGATTTCTGATTGTTTGAATAATGAAATTCTCAATTGTTTAGAATAAATGAATGTGGGGATTGGATTGGATTACTTTGCTTGAAAGGGGGGAACATTGAAAGAAAAATTGTTTTGAAAAATTGCTTGAATTCTGTGCAAAGTTGATTGAATTCTTAAGCTTGCCATGTTTTGCCAGGTCTTGAGTCCTTTTAAGTTTTTAAGTTTTAGTTTGCTTGGGGACAAGCAAAGTTTAAGTTTGGGGTATTTTGATGAGCCTCTGTTTTACTGGTTTTATAACTAGTAAAGACCCTGGCTTTGTGCTTATTTTATACCATTTTTACCCAAATTAGACTTTATTGTTCCTAAGTAGTATTTTGAGTCTGTAAATTGTTTTTATGTTAATTTAGTTGTTTTAGAATTGAATAATTATTTGCTTGTATTTTCTATTTTCAGGTTAATAAAAAGTAATAAATCTGGAGCCACTCGCCCCGCGAATAATCTCTCGCCCCGCGAGTATTGCAACCATGAAAAAGTCAGAGACGATCACGGCTTGCCCGTGTTGAATATCACGGCCGTGGCAATTCTGAAGTTGAAGAGTTCGCCCCGCGAGAAATCCTTCGCCTCGCGAGTCTTGGAAGATCAGAAGCCATCACGGTTTGGGCGTGTTGAATGCCACGGGCGTAACAGTTGGAAGCTGAAGAGTTCGCCTCGCGAATCTATGCTCGCCTCGCGAGAAGACAAAGAGTTGCAGACCTTTCATGTAATTCGCCTCGCGAGCAGTGATTCGCCTCGCGAGTACTCTGACTCCAGAAACGTGTATATAAGCAGTCTTAGGCGAAATGAAGAGAGAGTCAGAATTAGCCAGCTTTGGCTAGTTTCTGAGCTAATCTTAGTTAGCCTTTTGTTTTCTCTTTTAGTTATGTTTTGTTTTCCTTTTGTAATGGAGAATTAGTCTCCTAGATTAATCTACTGTGATTGGTTTTTATCCATACTTGAGGTTTCTGTAATCCTGTTTCATTTCCTTTTCTCTTTTCAATGCCATGCTTTATATTTCTGTTTGCTTAATTCAGGAGTATATTGTGTTGTGTTGGTTTATCTCGGTGATATCATGTTCCTATATATAATCGCGTTTGCTTAATTCGCGTGTGTACGTTTCGTGTTCGCTTAGTTCACGAAGTGCTTAACCCCGTTTGCTTAATTCGGGAATAGGGATATATATCCGTAGTAGTGGTTCCGCTTGTGAATTATTGCTACAACCGGGAGGGGATTAGAATCTGCTTAGGGCTAGGAATTTGCATGAACCGATGATAGTTGGGAAACCAAAAGCAGTAGGTTAATCGTTTTAGCTTATTTGGTAACTGCTCTATTTTCTTGTTTTGTTTTCTGTTTTGCTTCTTAATTTATTTTAATCTCAAAACCCCCATTTCTAACTTTTTCTGTTAATAATAACAACACCTAAAAGAGTCCTTGAGAGACGATCCGAGTTGTCGCTCTATACTACATTATTTTGTAAACGCTCGTTCTTTTTGGCGCGTGGCGACAGCGCGGTCACCTACTTATACTAAAGAGGTCGAAACCCTAAGCATGGATTTAGTGGAATTTTGTTCTATCTTTGTAAATTGAACCTTGGTTATGAACTCCTAACACTTAAGAATCATTAATCCATGAGTTGTGTTCTTTTTAAAACCTCTAACCCCATTTTATGCCATGGCCAAACCTATACATTCTTGGTTTAGTGTTCTTGGTTAACTTTTAACTTGTGGTTTTGGTGTTCATAAACCTAGACTTTCATCGCGGAATAGATGAGGACATTCATAGTACACTTCCTCAAGCATCACGTACCTTTACCTTCACAAAAGGTAAGAAGGGACAGCCTGAGGGATATTCAATAGCTATGTGCATGTGTGTATGTGGTTTGATCGATTTATTTGAATATTGTTATTATATCGAATCAAAGTTTGAATGATTTGTATACTTGAACTGTTGTGATAATTGTTTGAAGTTGATCCTTACTTGATTAACTGTTATATTGTTGACTGAGATTATGATGATATTGATTGATGTCTGAAAATCCTGACGTTAGTCGGTGCTCAACTAATTATATGATTAAAAGCCTAAATAAGCTTCGAAGAGAACTTTGAAAGTAATGGTGTTCATTTTAAAATGTTCTTTAGTAAAGTGTGTGTTTTGGAAAGTAAGTGATCTTACTTGTATTTATTTCGAAAGGATCAAACTTTGGAACTTGTGTTAAATAATTTCAAGTTAAAGGAAATTATTTTCTTACGAACTAAGTTTTTGTACAAGAGAAAATCATTGAGAAAATATGTGTTTTTACGGAAGGAAAAACCTTTGGAAAATATTTGACCTTAAATAGAGATGATTTTAAGAAAAGGATTTCAAGAGAAAATAAATTTCTTATAATAGTTTACAAATGATTTTCCAATGAAAATATTTCCTGTAAAGAAATACTTTTGAAAATATTCCGGTAACTTGAATGGGTTACCGAGGTTTTATTTTGGTATTTGATTTTCACTGAACGAAAAGTAAGAATAGGTGAAATCGAATTTAGTTTGCAAGACGTCGCTTCTAGTATTCTATAATGCGCGTGTTGATATTTGATCCGTGTTAAGTATTGTGGACCGAGAGTCTTAATCATGATGTTGTGGGCTAAGAGTCCTAATCTCGTTATTATGGACCAAATGTCCTAATTACGTTGTTGTGGACTAAGAGTCCTAATCATGTTGAAATGAAACATGGGTAAGATTGTTAGTCTTTTTCTATGACCACAAACCTTGACTGAGGCATCGGTCTTAAGTGTTGTGATTGAACACTCGGACTGCGTATCCTGTGTTGATGTTGAGTAATTTCAAGTGATGAAAATTATGAATGGTCGTTAGCTTTGAGCTTCGACAACAAATGAGATTGAACACAAAGAAAACATCTTGAACGAATGTTTTTCTTCATGCATTTAAGCAAACGTGCCTCACAGGTTATTCACTTCGGTGATGCCCAAGCAGGGGCTATTAGTCACTTTGGTGATGTCCAAGCAGGGACTTTGAATCACTTCGGTGATGCCCAAGCAGGGGCTGTCATATAAGTCACGACGGTGATGTCCAAACAGGGACTTTAGTCACGACGGTTATGCCCAAGTGGGGGCTTTGAGTTTGATCAACCCTTAGAAAGATGAAGAGATCTCATGAGATTAAGTTTATAGAGTCGGAATATCGAAGTGTCATGCATAATCTTTATAAAAGCTAATTGTACGGGTATGACACCCATTGATATGATACTTGTTGTTTTATCTATTAATATTTGATAAATGTTAATATGTTGCTGTGATGCATGTATCGTGCATATGGTTATTGTAATCTATCCATATATTGGTATCTCACTCTTGCATATCTTCTTGTTATTTATCTTTGCTTTTCGGAATCACTGTATATCTATGAGTTTAGATGGATCCAAACATCCCATTGGTACCGTCGGAATCGAAGACTGAGATCTTCGATGATGCGGGGAATGCGGAGGCGTGGCAGATTCACCCCTGATTTACATCGGCTACCTATCATGGACCGATAACCACGCTGGAGAAGAATGCCGAGGGCGACCCATGTCGCAGAGTTCAGACAGTTGAGACGAGGAGGATTGCTCTCCCACCACCTTGGTAATACTTACACGTGCTACAGATGAATGGACAGCTACATGAGCTCCTGCCTCTAAGGGCACCATTACCTGGAGTCGAGCCGGCTTCACCTATTGAGGAGGACCCGGAGGAAGACCGCGAGGAGTACCTGGAGGATGAGCCTATGTGCCACGTCTTGGATCACGACGATGATCTTAATGAGGTGCCGGAGTACGTGCTTGATGACGATCCTGATTTTTATGATTCCGACTCTCCTGATGAGGGCGGAGACGTCGTGGACCCATCACCTAGGGTCTCTTCTTGTGGGAGTGTTCGTGGCAAGTCTTCCTTTTAGTCATTAGTAGTGGCTAGCTTAGGGGTGTATATTTTGTGGTTAGTCTATCTCTGTCCAACTGTATTTGGCTTCATAGAGCCACCCTTTTGATGCGTGGTTCCGGACCCTCCCCCTATTTTGCTTTACTTAGTTTACATATGTTAACATTATGTTCTATAACTCTGTTATTAAAGGCCATCCTGATCAGGTCTTAGTTTCTGTACTAAACTCTGAATCCCACTAAGATAGATTATATATATATATATATATAATGGTTACATTTCATGTTCTTAGTGTTCATCACTTACCCTTGTTTTTGAGAATACTCATTAAGAAAATATCATTTACCGGAAGCAACCAGCAATTTAATTATTTTATTTTCCCCAACGGGTAACAAAGTGACGCCCCAGTTTAGGGTGTCAAATTAGTGCTATCAGAGCTGGTCGAGTCTTTCGGGAATCTTTGGGGTTTAGGTCTGGTAGGTTGATGTTGTGTGTTCTTTGATTAAGACTTGATTGAATTACTTCTTAGGAGTAATGTGTAATAACCGTCGGGTTAGATTTTCCTTTTCTGGTTACTATCTCACTGATTGTGTCTTACAGGTCAGTATGGAACCAGGAGGTACGTGTGGGCGTGATGGTCGTGGCAGAGGCAATTGAGGGATGGACTTCGCCGCCCAGGCAATAGCTGATGTGACTGTGGCAATTGCTTTTCAGACTGCTACGATGGCCGCCCAGAACCAACAAGAGCAGCTCGGGGCTGAACAAGCTGCTGAGGGAAAGCATCTGAATGCTTTCAGACGTCAGAACCTGTCACAGTTGGATGGAGATGTCGATCCTACGAAAGCTGATCTGTGGATTCAGGAATTGGAAAAGATCTTTGAGCTAGTTCATACACCTGAGGAAGCAAAGGTGCCCTATGCAATTTTCCAACTGGTAGGAGATGCTGAGTACTGGTGGAAAGGCACCAGACAAATGTTAGAGGCTGAGCACCAAGCAATCACCTGGGAAGTATTTCACAACAAGTTTCTGGATATATACTTTCCTCGGCGTGCTCGGACTGAGAAGGAACAAGAGTTCCCGGGTTTATGTCAACGAGATCTGACTGTGGGAGAATATGCGGCAAGATTCGAATCACTTGCCAAATATTTCCGCTTCTTTCAAAACAACCCAAACGAAAAATGGAAGTGTGAAATGTTCGAAGGCGGACTGAGCTTTGAAATCAAGGAGTCAATGCTACTACTGGAAATCAAGAACTTCCAAGCCTTAGTGGAAAGGTGCAGAAAAGTAGAGATAACGCGGAAGGGACGAGACACCAAGGGGAATGTTGGGGGACCCTCTCGTCCTAAGAGCCAATTTCAAGGGCAAAACCAGAAATGGAAGCAAAACCAGAGGAAGCTATGCTACCAATCACCCAACGACAATCAAAGTGATAGTGTGATTTCACATCATATTTTATGTACATTTTTGCATGCATTTTCATATAGTTTAGGCATATTTAAATTGATTTTTATTAGTTTTTACCTTGGAACAAGTAAGGGGGTTTCGTGGCGTTGTTTTGCAGGAATTAAGGGTAAAATACTCAAGATTGACCATGATGGAGCTTGGATGAAGATAGAGCTTGAAAAGTGAAGAAAATGAGCCAAACAGATCCCATCACGGCCTAGCCGTGATGACCATCACGGCCATGATCGAGCAAAACTGAAGAATAAAAAGGCAAAAGTCAGAAGCTGTCAGGGCCTAGCCGTGATACCCATCATGGCCGTGACATGTTAATTGAGCCAGACCCCTTCTAGGCAGAATCTGTGGCTGCTGTGGAAAGCCCCCATGGAGTCCCTTCTCTCCTTCTTCTCTATTTCTCTGGTTTTGGCTTTCTCTGTAATCATGAGTAGCTAATTCCCTTTTTGTTGGGATTAGATGTAACTGAACCGAATATCATGTAATTGCTTTGATTTATCAATCTGTGTTTATGCCTTCATATTAGTGTTTAATTCATACGCTTAATGCCTTTTGTGGTTTGATCACCCATTAACTGATTTTGAGATTTGATTTGCAATGGGGACGTTCTTATCAATTCTTGATCTGGAATTAATCACCTAGTAAACCTTGCATCTAGGAATGGATTTTGGTTTATTAGTAATCGTGTAATCCCTACTCTTAATGCAAATTCACTAATTAGGCCACCTAAGGAATTAGGATCTATTAGGGAATTTAGGATCTTGTCATCTAAGGAATTAGGGCTTGAGTAATCTAGTGGATTGATTTTAATATTTGATGTATAAACTGGATTGGTGGTCTTGGTATTGCATGAGACTAAGGTTTAGTGAAATTTAATCCCAACATCTTTCATCTTATTTAAAAATCCATTTTTTGCACCCCGAGTGTTTGATAAAAGTTCTCAAAGACCTTTTTCCTTTTATTTTGTTTCTTTTAACTTTTGTTAGGCTTGGTAATTAGTATAGAACTTCCTTCAATCCAAAAATTTGCTTAGATATTAATTGATTCGGTACGTGCTAGTACTTGTCTCAGTCCTCGTAGGAACGATATCAGCCTCACCACTGTATTACTTGTACGACTAGGTATACTTGCCTAGATTCGTAAAACAAGTTTTTGGCGCCATTTCCGGGGACTGAATTTCAATATTAGCATACCCATTTTGGTTACTAATTTAAGCACAATTTTATTTTTCTGTTTTACTGATCTGTTTTTCTTTGTTGTCCTTGAGTGCTAACAGTTTTGGTCTCTAGATGTTTGTGCATGCGAGGTACTGTCCCAGCTGACCAACTTCTCTACGATCCTGAAATAGAGAAAACAGCTAGGGAGAATCGGAAGCAAGTAAGACAACAGAAGTTAGTAGAGCAACAAGAAAGAGAACAAGAGACTTCCACTTCTCAAGTTCATCAAGAAGAACTCAAGATGGCAGGCAATGGTGAAGGTGCTCCACGGAGGACACTTGGAGATTATGCCAATACAAATGTCAACCGTCATGTCACTAGCATAGTGAGGCCTCCAGTGAATTGCAACAATTTTGAAATCAAGCCAGCTTTCTTGAATATGGTTGCACAAAATCAATTTGCCGGGTTGGAGCAAGAGGATCCTAATAATCATGTCTCCAACTTCCTGGAGTTATGTGATACGATGAAGATAAATGGTGCTTCCGATGATGCACTTCGCCTAAGGTTGTTTCCTTTCTCTCTAAGAGATAGAGCCAAGTCTTGGCTCCAATCTCAACCAAAGGGGAGCATCACTACATGGGATGACTTAGAGGCAAAATTTCTTGCAAGGTTCTTTCCCGCCTCAAGATTTGTGAAGACAAGGGGTGATATCATAAGCTTTGCTCAACAAGAGGGTGAGACTCTTCATGACACATGGGAAAGATTCAAAGATCTTCTCTGAAGATGTCCAAATCATGGGTTTGATGATCTTACCCAAATACAAACATTTTGCAATGGATTGAGGCCGTCAGCCAGGTATATGTTGGATGCCTCAGCTGGAGGTTCCATGAACACAAAGACACCGGAGGAAGCACTGATTTTGATAGAAGCTATGGCATCTAATGACTATTTGATGCATCATGATCGAGGTACCACATCAAGAAGGGGAGTGTTGGAGTTAGACTCACAAACTGCACTTTTGGCTCAAAATAGGCTTATGAAACAACAACTTGAGTCCATCACCAAGAAACTGGCTCAACTCCCACAACAACTTCAAACCATTCAAGGGACAACCATGCCACCTCAACAGGTAATGAGATGTGATTTTTGTGGAGGAGGTCATGACAATGGGAATTGTGAGGCCACACCTAGTTCCCATGAGGAAGCTTATTATATGGGGAACTATGGGCGGCAAGGTAACAATCAATATTCCAACAATTACAACCAAGGGTGGAGGAATCAAGCAAATTTTGGTTGGAAACAAGATGCCGGACAAGCAAGTAAGCCTCTTCCCACACAACCGCCTCAAGACCGAACTTCAATCTTGGAGAACACCCTCAATCAATTCATGCAAATGTCCATGTCAAACCAGAAAAACAATGATGCTGCCATAAAGAACTTGGAGGTTCAAGTTGGACAAATTGCAATGCACCTAGCGGAACAATCTAGCGGCAGTTTTTCAGGTAACACTCAAACAAATCCTAAAGAGCATTGTAAGGCTATTGTTTTGAGGAGTGGTAAAAGTCTTGAGCAAGAGAGCGGTGAGCCTTTGTTGAAAAATCAGAGAGATGCTGAAAAAACAGAGATGAATGCTGAAAAAACTGAGTTGAATGAGGAAAAATGCAAAGAGGTTGTAATAGAGGAAGAAGAAAAATGCATTGAAAAAGACAAGAGAGAAAAGTTAGTGGATGAAAATTCAATCTCGAGGAAGACTAAATGTCAAATTTTGAAAGATGGAGACAAGCCTCAAGAGATCCCTTCTTATGTAAAGTTGTCATATCCTCATTTAAGCAAGAAGAAGGAGAAGGAAGAGCAGTTTGCCAAATTTCTTGACATCTTCAAGAGGTTGCAAATCAACATATCCTTTGCTGAAGCACTAGAGCAAATGCCCACTTATGCAAAGTTCATGAAGGAGTTGCTTACAAAGAAAAGGAGATTCAAAGAAGGTGAGACTGTTGCCTTGACGGAAGAATGTAGTGCGATACTCCAAAGGAAGCTACCACCAAAGCTTAAAGATCATGGTAGTTTTACAATCCCCTGCACCATTGGGAGTGTTGCTATTGGGAAGGCCTTGTGTGACTTGGGGGCGAGTATCAATTTGATGCCGCTTTCAATCTTGAACAAGCTTGGAGGTGGTTAAGTGAAACCAACAAGGATGGCATTGCAACTAGCAGACAGATCAATCAAGCGTCCTTATGGTATTCTGAAGATGTTTTGGTGAAAGTGGATAAGTTTATCTTCCCAGTGGATTTTGTGATATTAGACATGGAGGAGGATGCGGAAGTTCCACTTATATTTGGGAGACCTTTTCTAAAAACTGGTCGTGCTTTGATAGATGTACAAAAGGGCCAACCTCGACTCAGAGTGCAAGATGAAGAGGTTACTTTCAATGTGTTTGAAGCTATGCATCGCCCGAGTGATGAAGAGAATTGTTTCCGCATGGACATTGTGGATGTAGTGGCTAAAGAAGTCTTTGCACATCAACACCGTTCCTCTACTCTTGAGAAGGTAATTATGAATTCCATTGAAAATCTTGATGAGGAAGAGGAGGAGGAAATAGAGGAGTGTTTGTGTGATTTGGAAGCTCAACCCATTCAACATGTTGTCAATACTAAGAAAGAAGAGCTCAAAAAGGATGAAGTCCAAGGGAAGCTCGAGTTGGAGCTTAAACCTCTACCTCCCCCTTGAAATATGTGTTCCTTGGTGAGAATGATGAAAATCCTGTCATAGTGAGCAATGTATTGTCCAAGTTGGAAGAGGAGAAACTTGTAAGGGTGCTTAGAGAGCATAAAACAGCAATTGGATGGTACATCTCAGATTTAAAAGGTATTAGCCCTACATTTTGTATGTACAAGATCATGATGGAGGATGAATTTAAACCGGTGGTCCAACCGGAAAGGAGGATCAATCCTACAATGAAAGAAGTGGTAAGGAAGGAGGTGTTGAAACTTCTTGAAGCTGGAATGATATATCCGATTATCGATAGTGCTTGGGTGAGTCCGGTACAAGTGGTTCCCAAGAAAGGTGGCATGACCGTCATGAACAACGAGAAGAATGAGTTGATCCCAACTAGAACGGTCACCGGTTGGCGAATGTGTATAGATTACCGGAAGCTAAATCAAGCTACTAGGAAAGATCACTTCCCACTTCCGTTCATGGACAAAATGTTGGAGAGGTTAGCCGGGCAAGCTTACTATTGTTTCTTGGATGGTTATTCGGGTTATAACCAAATTACGGTTAACCCGAAAGACCAAGAGAAAACTGCCTTCACATGCCCTTTTGGAGTTTTTCCCTATCGGAAGATGTCTTTCGGTCTTTGTAATGCGCCTGCGACATTTCAAAGGTGCATGCTTTCCATTTTCTCTGACATGGTAGAAAAATACAGTGAAGTTTTCATGGATGATTTTTCTGTTTTCGGTTCCTCTTATGATAATTGTTTGTCTAACCTTGCTGCTGTGTTAAAGAGGTGCATGGACACCAACTTAGTCTTAAATTGGGAGAAGTGTCATATTATGGTGCAGGAAGGCATTGTGCTTGGGCACAAGATTTTAGCTAAGGGGATCGAAGTAGATAAATCCAAGATTGATGTGATTGAGAAACTACCTCCACCAGTGAATGTCAAGGGTGTGAGGAGTTTTCTTGAGCATGCAGGCTTTTACCGGCGGTTCATCAAAGACTTCTCAAAGATAGCCAAGTCGTTGTGTATCCTTTTAAATGAGGACACACCATTTGTGTTTGATACTGCTTGTCTCACTTCTTTCCAGATTTTAAAAGAAAAATTGATCACGGCTCCCATTCTTGTTGCACCCAACTGGGAGTCACTATTTGAATTGATGTGTGATGCCAGTGACTACGCAGTTGGGGCAGTTTTGGGACAGCGAAGGGAAAAGTTTTTCCATGCCATTCACTATGCTAGTAAGGTTCTCAATGAGAACCAAATAAATTATGCCACAACTGAAAAAGAGTTGCTAGCCATAGTGTTTGCATTGGAAAAATTTCGTTCATACTTAATTGGGTCCCAAGTCACTGTTTTTACTGATCATGCTGCAATTAAATATTTGTTGACTAAGTTAGATTCAAAACCAAGACTCATAAGGTGGATTCTATTGTTGCAGGAATTTGACTTAGTCATTAAGGACAAAAAGGGCAGCGAAAATGTGGTGGCTGACCACTTATCTCGGTTGGTGAATGAAGAGGTTACTGCAGAAGAAAAAGACATTCGGGATGAGTTCTCGGATGAGGCCTTATTTCTGGTGCATGAAAGACCATGGTTTGCCGACATGGCAAATTTCAAGGCAGCCAACATTGTTCCAGAGCACCTCACTTGGCAGCAAAAGAAAAAATTCTTCCGGGATGCCAACCATTTCATGTGGGATGATCCATTTCTGTTCAAGGTTGGACTGGATGGCTTATGGAGGAGGTGTGTTAGTCAAGAGGAAGCGAGGAGTATTCTGTGGCATTGCCATAACTCTCCATATGGTGGACATTACAATGGGGACAGGACAGCTGCAAAGGTCCTCCAATCTGGGCTCTTTTGGCCCTCAATCTTCAAGGACTCTTACGACCATGTGAAGAGCTGTGACAAGTGCCAAAGGACCGGGAACCTATCTAAAAGGGATGAGATGCCACTGCAAAACGTATTGGAGGTTGAAGTATTTGATTGTTGGGGCAAAGATTTTATAGGTCCACTTCCTCCCTCATTCTCCAATCAATATATCTTGGTGGCGGTGGACTATGTTTCCAAATGGGTGGAGGCCATTGCAACACTGAAGAATGATGCACAAACAGTGATTAAGTTCATCAAGAAAAACATTTTTGCCTGGTTCGGTGTCCCAAGGGTCCTTATAAGTGATGGGGGATCTCACTTCTGCAACTCACAACTGAAAAATGTGTTGACCAAGTATGATGTGAGGCATAAGGTGGCATCTCCATATCATCCGCAAACAAATGCACAAGCGGAAGTCTCTAACCGGGAGATTAAGCGAATTCTGAAAAAACTGTGGCCACTTCAAGAAAAGATTGGGCAAAGAAGCTTGACGATGCCTTGTGGGCTTACCGAACTGCATTGAAAACTTCTGTGGGGTTATCTCCATTTCAGATGGTCTATGGGAAGGCATGTCATCTACCCGTAGAGTTGGAGCATCGAGCCTTTTGGGCATTGAAGTTCTTGAATTTTGATGCCACTCTGACGGGTGAAAAAAGAGTCAACCAGCTGCATGAATTAGAGGAGATGCACCTTAATGCATATGAGAATGCAGCTATTTACAAGCAGCGAGTCAAGACCTACCATGACAAGAAGATCGTGATGAAAACATTTCAGTCGGGACAACAAGTTTTATTATTCAATTCCCGGTTGAGATTGTTTCCGGGCAAGTTGAAGTCTAAGTGGTCGGGACCGTTCATTGTCAAAGAAGTCTCACCTCATGGAGCTATAGAAGTGGAGGATCCTACTTCAAAAAGAACCTTCAGAGTCAATGGCCAAAGGCTCAAGGCCTAATTGGGTGGTGACATCGAGAGATTGACCACAGCTGTGCACCTTCGTGATCCTTGAGATCATCTACACGTCAAGCTAGTGACCTTGAAGAAGCACTTATTGGGAGGCAACCTAAGTTTCTTTTCCTTTTTCACTTGTTTTTGAAATTTTGCTCTTGAATAATTTGAGAAGATCAATAGGAAAAATATCATAAACTAATAAATTTGTTAAGTGTTTTCAGGGTAAGGAGGAAGGAGAAGCAAGAAGGGCAAGGACAAGCAAAGTCAGCAACCATCACGCCCAGGCCGTGACACTGGTCATGGCCGTGATGAGCCTAATGTGAAGACCAGAAAGGATCACGACCCAGCCGTGATACTCATCACGAGCGTGATGAGAGGACCCTGAAGATCAGAGAGCATCACGGCCTAGCCATGATGGAGGTCACGGCCGTGACAGACCAGCTCCTGTGGACCAGAATTGATCACGGCCTGCCCGTGATGAGGCTCACGGCCGTGATGCATTTCCCAAAAAGTTTCTGACTGGAATACGAGCCAACACCTGCTACCGCCTCGGTAAGTCGTTCCATTTTTTCTCCTCTCTCCATCTTGATTATTTACATTGGGGACAATGTAAGTTTTTAATCTTGGGGTAGGGGTACTTTTTCATACTTATTTTTGCATTTTGCATGTTGCATTCATATAGGCATAGTTTTTCATGATCACATGATTCGATTGCCCCTTGCCTAGATTATGCATCCAATTGTGAGAACTGAGTGCCAAATAAATTGAGATAGTGAACTTTTGAACCCAATTTTTTATTCTTGTGATAAGGCTACAAATAAAAAGCTTGAGACAATCTTTGATAGTTGATAATTAGCATGTGGTTCCGTAGATTTGTGTTTCTCATTGATTTTTGAACTACGAAAATGTGAGATTCTTGAGCCAAAAAGGGGTACTCACTAAATTTACCCCATTCTTTTTGATAGAGTGTTTTAATTCCTCTTGGATGCTTTTCTCTAGAACTTGACTTGAAACCGTTTTGAAGCTTAGAAATTTTTGAAAACATTTTTGAAAATGATTGAGGCACTAGGTATATTTCCGGCCTTCTGAGCTTTGATTGACTAAATGCTACCCCTTAGTTGGCCAATTTTGAGCCTGAAAGAATGAAATATTTTTCTTGGTACCCTGAAATATTTTGATGAATGATGCTTGATAGGATACCTTCTAAAGTATTGCACAAAAGGGTAAAACGGTAGTTGAAAAAGTATGGGATGAGAAAGTCAAATAATATTTCTCTTGAATTGAAAATATCCCCTTCTCCAAATAAAAAAAATTTATATATATGTGTAGAGAAGGGGATGACAAAAGAAAGTGAGAAATAAAATGAAAAGAAAGAAAGAAAGGTGGAAAAATGAATCGAAACCCAAAAAGGTATTTTAGAATGTGTCATGTTTTGCAATGCTTGATATTTTGTTTAGCCTTTTTAAAAATTCATTTTCTTGATTTCCCCACCTAACGATCAATCCCATGGCCCCGTTACAACCTAAGTAAAAGACCTCTTGATTCTTAAGTGTTTTCATTAATAAAGTAGAGATTCGGTTAATAGTCAAGCTTATGGTAGAATTCATTCCTTGAGGAAACTGAGCGAATTGTCATATATACCTAAACACTTGATTGAGGTGAGAAAGAGTGCACTAATCAGTGAGAATATGAATCTAGGAAACCTAAGCTTCTAATTGGACTTGAAATTGATTGTCTCTTGCTGAATTAATTGAAAATACCTGTTACTTGGATTACTTACTCGGGTTCTTGGTTCACTATCCATGTTCTGATTATTTATCTCTTCTGGCCTTAGTGATTGCTTGAGGACAAGCAAATGAATAAGCTTGGGGTGATTTGATAGTGTGACTTCACATCATATTTTATGTACATTTTTGCATGCATTTTCATATAGTTTAGGCATATTTAAATTGATTTTTATTAGTTTTTACCTTGGAACGGGTAAGGCGGTTTCGTGGCGTTGTTTTGCAGGAATTAAGGGTAAAATGCTCAAGATTGACCATGATGGATCATGGATGAAGATAAAGCTTGAAAAGTGAAGAAAATGAGCCAAACAGAGTCCATCACGGCCTAGCCGTGATGACCATCACGGCCATGATCGAACAAAACTGAAGAAGAAAAAGGCAAAAGTCAGAAGCTATCAAGGCCTAGCCGTGATACCCATCAGGCCGTGACATGTTAATTGAGTCAGACCCCTTCTAGGCAGAATCTGTCACGGCCAAGCCGTGATGCCCATCACGGCCGTGACAGACCAATTGGTGAAGGCAGAAGCGATCACGGCCTAGCCGTGATGAGTGTCACGGCCGTGACAAACATATTTTGAAAGAGCACCCAAGGCAGAACCCATCACTGCCTGGCCGTGATGGCCATCACTGCCTGGCCGTGATGGCCATCACTGCCTGGCCGTGATGGCCATCACGGCCGTGACGCGCGCCTGATTTATAAAAAGGAATCAGGGGCAGAACGAAAAGAGGACTTTTACACCAGACTTTTACCCTAATTCTCTGAGCTAGAGGCTGTTGTGGCTGTTGTGGAAAGCCCCCATGGAGTCCCTTGTCTCCTTCTTCTCTATTTCTCTGGTTTTGGCTTTCTCTGTAATCATGAGTAGCTAATTCCCTTTTTGTTGGGATTAGATGTAACTGAACCGAATATCATGTAATTGCTTTGATTTATCAATCTGTGTTTATGCCTTCATATTAGTGTTTAATTCCTACGCTTAATGCCTTTTGTGGTTTGATCACCCATGAACTGATTTTGAGATTTGATTCGCAATGGGGACGTTCTTATCAATTCTTGATCTGGAATTAATCACCTAGTAAACCTTGCATCTAGGAATGGATTTTGGTTTATTAGTAATTGTGTAATCCCTACTCTTAATGCAAATTCACTAATTAGGCCACTTAAGGAATTAGGGTCTATTAGGGGATTTAGGCTCTTGTCATCTAAGGAATTAGGGCTTGAGTAATCTAATGGATTGATTTTAATGTTTGATGCATAAACTGGATTGGTGGTCTTGGTATTGCATGAGACTAAGGTTTAGTGAAATCTAATCCCAACATCTTTCATCTTATTTGAAAATCCATTTTTCTGCTCCCCAAGTGTTTGATAAAAGTTCTCAAAGACCTTTTTCCTTTTATTTTGTTTCTTTTAACTTCTGTTAGGCTTGGTAATTAGTATAGAACTCCCTTTAATCCAAAAATTCGCTTAGATAGTAATTGATTCGGTACGTGCTAGTACTTGTCTCAGTCCTCGTGGGAACGATATCGGTCTCACCACCGTATTACTTGTATGACTAGGTATATTTGCCTAGATTCGTCAAACACAAAGGTCACAGCAACATCATTCCAGTACTTTGGGGACTGGGACTGGAGGTCAGAGGAACCAAAATCAAGGCCAAGAGAGGAAGTGTTTTAAGTGTGGAGATCCTAACCACCTGGCTGACACTTACCCGATGAGAGGGGCAAGGTGTTTCAACTGGGATCGTTTGGGTCACTTGGCTAAAGACTGCAGGGCACCAAAGCGTGAGCCAGTTGTCAACTACACCAGAGCCAACAAGCCGACTGCAAAAGGAAGGGTGTATACGATGAGTGGATTTGAGGCATCAAACTCTGGTGGTCTCATGCACGGTACGTGTGACATAGCTGGTAATCTTTTAACCTTTTCGATTCGGGTGCAACACATTCTTTCATTTCAATGGATCGTGTGAAACCTCTATGTTTGCCTATTTCTTCCTTGCCATATAACCTGATTGTTTCAACCCCAACTGTTGAGCCAGTTACTGTAAATTCTGTGTGTTTGAACTGTTGTATCATTGTCCAAGATAGACGTCTTCTTGTAGATATGATCTGTTTGCCTTTAATTCAGTTAGATGTAATTTTAGGCATGGATTGGCTATCTTCCAACCATATCTTAATAGATTGTGCTCAGAAAACCTTAGTTTTTAGGGATGAGATTTCTGGATTGTTATCTACTAGTCAGGTAAGGGCTTCTTTGAAAGAGGGAGCACAATGATACATGCTGCTGTTTTCCTTAGACGTTAAGAACGAGTTAGACTTAGAGTCCATCCCTGTCGTCAATAAGTTTCCGGAAGTTTTTCCTGAAGATATACCTAGACTACCGCCTGTTTTTTGATATCGAGTTAGTGATTGATCTGGTTCCAGGCACTGGGCCAATCTCTATGGCACCATACCACGTGTCGCTATCGGAGCTAGAAATCTTGAAGGAACAAAACTCAAACTGAGTTCTGCCTATCATCCAAAAACTGATGGACAATCAGAAAGGACGATTCAGTCACTGGAAGATTTGCTGAGAGCGTGTGTGATGGAAGACACTGGGAACTGGGATGAATTTCAACAACTGACAGAGTTCACTTACAACAACAGTTTCCATTCAAGCATAGGAATGGCGCCTTATGAAGCTCTATATGGTTGACGGTGCATAACACCTCTATGTTGGTACCAAGATGGAGAAAGTTTGTTGTTAGGACCAGAGATTGTTCAGCAGACAACAGAAAAGGTGAAGATAATTCAGGAGAAAATGCGGACAACTTAAAGTCAACAGAAGAGTTATGCTGACAAGAGACGACGACCTCTTGAGTTTGAGGAAGGCGAGCATGTGTTTTTGAGAGTCACGCCTACGACTGGGATTGGCAGAGTAATTAAATCGAGAAAGCTCACTCCCAAATTCATTGGACCCTACCAAATCTTTCGTCGTGTAGGTCCAGTAGCTAGCCTATAAAATTTCCTTGCCACCTTTTCCTTCCAATATTCACGATGTTTTCCATGTTTCACAACTGAGAAAATATGTTCATGATCCATCTCATATAATTGAGCCCGATAATGTACAACTAAAAGAGAACTTGTCTTTTGAGACTTCTCCTGTACGAATCGCGGATAAGATGTTGAAGCAGCTCAGAGGTAATCAAATTGCGTTAGTCAAGGTCATCTGGAATGATGCAACCGGAGAAGCCACATGGGAAATCGAGGACAAGATGCAATTGCAACACCCTGGGTTATTTCAAGGTACGTAATTTTGAGGACGAAATTATTTTTAAAAGGTAGTATTGCAACGCTCCGATTTATGTGTCTTTCTGTAGCAATAAATACATGTGTATAAGTATTAATTTTTGATAAAATCCAGAGAGTGATTTTAAATAAACTAAAATCATTTTCTTATGTTCTTTTACCATAGGAAAACACGGTTAAATTTTAGGTTGAAACTTTACACGAAAGTCGGTCTGCATTTTCACTTCCGGTACAAGTTTACTGAGCAGAAAACCTAATTTTGAACCGTGAACGAAACGGTTAGTGTTTTTGTGTTGTATTGTATGATATTGGAGATTTTCGAAAATTTGAGTTCAAAAATAAAATAAATATTTATTCCGGGTGAAATACGATTGGAAACTTGAGCCGAATACGCAATCGAGCAGAGTTGGGAGCAAAAAAGTGATGACGTGACATGTGAGAGTGAGGTGACTTACTAGGGGGATGGCCTAAGTCACATCCTAAAAAGTGGTCATGATGACACTTTTTGAATTATAACATATTATATGTTAAAAACCCATTTTTCTCTCTCTTCTTCAACCAAACAAGGAATAAGCCAAAACTTGTCAATCAAGACTTGATCCTTCCTTCTCTTTCATGCCCATCTCACCTCTCCCTCTATAAATACCCATTTCATTTTCTCTTCATCACTTTCCTACTTCTTCACTTTCTCATTTTTAAGTTTATAACACTTAAAGTTTCCATTTTTACTTAGTTTCAAGCTTCAAGTTCTTCATACGTTTTCTTTCTAGTTTCAAGGGTAACCTCGTCATACTCTTCTCTTGCAAGTTTTTCACTTATTTCATGAGTTTACCCTATGTTTCCTTAAAAAGTTCTTAAAGCTCTTTTAACTTCTAAAATCTCTAGAAAATGGTAGAAAAATTCTTTTGATTTGAAACCAATTTCTATGAACTTATATTAATCTCTACTTTCATATTCTAAGATTTTGTATCAAACAAATATCTCTAACATATTTTTCCAAGGATGGACGAAACTATGTATTAGTGGCCTAGGAAGTTTTGTTTCAACATTTTGAAAGATGATCATGTATTTGAGCTTCTAGATACCTCTTGATCTTAAATCTAAAGTCTTGAAAAGTTTGGAAATTTCTAACCTATTTATCCTATGATGGCCGAACCTATGATGGTTGTGGACCCATGATGTTTTGTTTTCATTTTCCAATATGATCATGGACTTGAGCTCCTTAATACATTTGGGTGCTAAGTCTAAGAGATTGGAAAGTTTAAAGATTTCTAGCCTATTTATTCTATGATGGCCGAATTAACCTATGATGGTTGTGAACCTAGGATGTTTTATTTTATTTTCCAATATAATCATGAATTTAGACTTCTTGGTATCTTTTAACGCTAAATCTAAGAGCTTAGAAGGGTTGGAAATTCCTAGCCTACTTATACTAAAGAGGTCAAAACCCTAAGCATGGATTTAGTGGAATTTCGTCATATCTTTGTAAATTGAACCTTGGTTGTAAACTCCTAACACTTAAGAATCATTAATCCATGAGTTGTGTTCTTTTTTAAAACCTCTAACCCCATTTTATGCCATGGCCAAACCTATACCTTCTTGGTTTAGTGTTCTTGGTTAACTTTTAACTTGTGGTTTTGGTGTTCATAAACCTAGACTTTCGTCGTGGAGTAGATGAGGACATTCATAGTACACTTCCTCAAGCATCACGTACCTTTACCTTCATAAAAGGTAAGAAGGGACAGCCTGAGGGATATTCAATAGCTATGTGCATGTGTGTATGTGGTTTGATCGATTTATTTGAATATTGTTATTATATTGAATCAAAGTTTGAATGATTTGTATACTTGAATTGTTGTGATAACTGTTTGAAGTTGATCCTTACTTGATTTAAAGTGTTGTGAATCATATATGTTATGAACTGTCATTAACTGTTATATTGTTGACTGAGATTATGATGATATTGATTGATGTCTGAAAAGCCTGACGTTAGTCGGTGCTCAACTAATTATATGATTAAAAGCCTAAATAAGCTTCGAAGAGAACTTTGAAAGTAATGGTGTTCATTTTAAAATGTTCTTTAGTAAAGTGTGTGTTTTGGAAAGTAAGTGGTCTTACTTGTATTTATTCCGGAAGGATCAAACTTTGGAACTTGTGTTAAATAATTTCAAGTTAAAGGAAATTATTTTCTTACGAACTAAGTTTTTGTACAAGAGAAAATCATTGAGAAAATATGTGTTTTTACGGAAGGAAAAGCCTTTTGAAAATATTTGACCTTAAATAGAGATGATTTTAAGAAAAGGATTTCAAGAGAAAATGGATTTCTTATAATATTTTTCAAATGATTTTCCAATGAAAAGATTTCCTGTAAAGAAATACTTTTGAAAATATTTCGGTAACACTGATGGGTTACCGAGGTTTTATTTTGGTATTTGATTTTCAATGAACGAAAAGTAAGAACAGGTGAAATCGAATCTAGTTCGCGAGACGTCGCTTCTAGTATTCTATAATGTGCATGTTGATATTTGATCCGTGTTAATTATTGTGGACCGAGAGTCTTAATCATGATGTTGTGGGCTAAGAGTCCTAATCTCGTTATTATGGACCAAGTGTCCTAATTACGTTGTTGTGGACTAAGAGTCCTAATCATGTTGAAATAAAACATGGGTAAGATTGTAGGTCTTTTTTCTATGACCACAAACCCTGACTGAGGCATCGGTCTTAGTTGTTGTGATTGAGCACTTGGACTGCGTGTCCTGTGTTGATGTTGAGTAATTTCAAGTGATGAAAATTATGAATGGTCGTTAGCTTTGAGCTTCGACAACGAATGAGATTGAACACAAAGAAAACATCTTGAATGAATGTTTTTCTTCATGCATTTAGGCAGAAGTGCCTCACAAATTAGTCACTTCGGTGATGCCCAAGCAGGGGCTATTAGTTGAAGTTGACACGGGCAAACACAAGAAGGGGGGTGAATTGTGTTTGTTAATAATTTTAGAAAACAACCTTTAAAACAATTTTTGCACTCGAGGAGATTTGAAATAGAAGCAAGCACAAAGACAAAGATCATTTTAAAAATATTTTAACAAAAGCAATATCAAAACCTCACAGTTAGTATAAGCAAATAAAACTGAAGAGTTTAGGGATAGAAGATTTACACAAGAAATTTTATCCTGATTCACTCTCTTCCAACCAAGAGCTACATCCAGTCCCTTCGACTTGAAGGATTTATCCACTATTTCTCCAAATAGATTACAATCAAGTATTCAACACCTCTTCAGGCTACAAGTATTTCTTTCTTACCAAGCTTCTTCAAGCTCTAACTCTAACAAAGAGATTTAATGTTTGATCTCTTTAACTCACTATGTGTGAGGATATGATAGTTTAAGATCAGTTGAATATTACAATAATATTCAAACTAAAGAATTCAGACTCTTGCTTTTGAAAAAAATATTAGAATGAGTGATTATCGATTGGTAAAAGTTGTTCTTCAGAACTTGAGGTCTTCTATTTATAGTGACCTTCTTCTTCACTTGTATTTCTTCAACGGTTACTTTGAATAATCCCGTTTAGATATAGCATTTAATGCATGATATCAGTTGTGACTGATAGCTTGATTGTGGCAATGTTGAATAGTACTCTAGGTTATCGAGGTAGCATGAAATTCGAGGTTCACTCCTCTGAGTATTGCAGCTTGAGCACTCGTTGTTCCTCCTTTGTGTGTAACCCATCTTTTTCATCCATAAAGTTGTCATCGTACAGATCGTTTTGCAGTATCTTATTGTACAATTCTGCTTTTTTCATTTCTTGATTGTACTACGTTTCTTTTACAACAACGCGAAACATTAAAGCAGATAAAACAAAAATGAAGAACAAATATTCAAATGAAATAAATATCAATCATTTGAAATAAATTCAAGAGATTCGGATTGCATTTAATTCATTTCAATGATGGAGCTCGTCTAAAAAGAAACTCCGTCTACTTAGTTATATGAGAGTCTAAGTTTGTTTTATATTTTACTTAGCTCGTCTGATGACATGGCATATCATCTTGTCTATTCCTTAGTGAGTTATAAAGATCTCTGTCTGGTGACATGGCGGTTAGAGCTCGTCTACTAGATTACTTTATTTTTCAGTTCATTTACTTCAACTAATTACTTCTGTCTGCTTACATGGCAAGATGGACGTGCTCATTATCAAGTCTTTGGACTTGTTGTATCTAACAAGTTAATTTGGTAATCATCTAGCAAACACTTAGAGCCTCATCTACTTAAGAAAACAAGTATACTTAATTAAATAACTAAGTAACTTTACCAAAGTATTTGAGCAGCCCGTCTACAGGGGTGGACGCGTATTTTTCAATTAGAACTTATCCCATATTTCTTTTACTTATATGTAAATATTTCTGCATAACTGAAAGCACATGTTAGATCTCAACTAATACTTTGACAAGCAAATTTAATCCTTTTGTTAGCATCAAAACTTAGAGATTATTAAATCCAAAACCATTTTGGTTCCAACATTAGTCACTTCGGTGATGCCCAAGCAGGGGCTATTAGTCACTTCGGTGATGTCCAAGCAGGGACTTTTAGTCACTTCGGTGATGCCCAAGCAGGGGCTGTCATATAAGTCACGATGGTGATGTCCAAACAGGGACTTTAGTCACAACGGTGATGCCCAAGTGGGGGCTTTGAGTTTGATCAACTCTTAGAAAGATGAAGGGATCTCATGAGATTAACTTTATAGAGTCAGAATATTGAAGTGTCATGCATGATCTTTATAAAAGCTGATTGTACGGGTATGACACCCATTGATATGATACTTATTGTTTGATCGATTAATATTTGGTAAATGTTAATATGTTGATGTGATGTATGTATCATGCATATGGTTATTGTAATCTATCCATATATTGGTATCTCACTCTTGCATATCTTCTTGTTATTTCTCTTTGCTTTT
The DNA here is from genome assembly GCA_030762895.1 of Sophora flavescens. Taxonomy (NCBI): domain Eukaryota; kingdom Viridiplantae; phylum Streptophyta; class Magnoliopsida; order Fabales; family Fabaceae; genus Sophora; species Sophora flavescens. The sequence continues at coordinate 145,614,112 of CM061065.1, forward strand.
CGGTATCGCTGTATATCTATGAGTTTAGATAGATCCGAACATCCATTGGTACCGTCGGAATTGAAGACTTAGATCTTCGATGATGCGGGGAATGCGGAGGCATGGCAGATTCACCCTGGATCTACATCGGCTACCTATCATGGACCGATAACCACACTAGAGAAGAATGCCGAGGGCAAACCATGTCGCAGAGTTCGGACAGTTGAGACGAGGAAGATTGCTCTCCCACCACCTTGGTACTACTTACACGCGCTACAGATGAATGGACAGCTACATGAGCACCCGCCTCTAAGGGTACCATTACCTGGAGTCGAGCCAGCTTCACCGGTTGAGGAGGACCCGAAGGAAGACCTCGAGGAGTACCTGGAGGATGAGCCCGTGTACCACGTCTTGGATCACGACGACGATCTTGATGAGGTGCCGGAGTACATGCTTGATGACGATCCAGATTTTTATGATTCCGACTTTCCTGATGAGGGCGAAGACGTCGTGGACCCATCACCTGGGGTCTCTTCTTGTGGGAGTGTTCGTGGCGAGTCTTCCTTTTAGTCGTTAGTAGTGGCCAGCTTAAGGGTGTATATTTTGTGGTTAGTCTGTATCGTTCTGATTGTATTTAGCTTCTTAGAGCCACCCTTTTGATGCGTGGTTCCGAACCCTCCCCCTATTTTGCTTTACTTAGTTTATAGCTGTTAACATTATGTTCTGTAACTCTGTTATTAATCGCCATCCTGATCAGGCCATAGTTTTTGTACTAAACTCCGAATCCCACGGGGATAGATTATATATATATATATATATATATATATATATATATATATATATATGTGTGTGTGTGTGTGTGTGTGTGTGTGTGTGTGTGTGTGATGGTTACATTTCATGTTCTGAGTGTTCATCATTTACCCTTGTTTTTTAGAATACTCACTTATTAAGAAAATATCATTTACCGGAAACAACCAGCAATTTAATTATTTTATTTTCGCAATGGGTAACAAAGTGATGCCCCAGTTTAGGGTGTCACAACAAGCATCCATTCGCAAATCTTTTATTTATATGATTCAACGTCTGTTGTCTGAGGGGGAAGTTATTTTTATAACTGGTGTTGGTGTTGGCTCTAATGGAGGTGACTACAGGACATCAAGGCATGAATACAAGCTTAATTTTCTATATGATACTCAAGTGCAGCCTCTGCAAGAAACCCAAATTTTTCCAACCCCTTACTCTTTTGTTCCTTCACCGAAATATCGGATCTGAACTTTAATACATATTACTTGGTTGATACTTTTTTTTTAGTAATATACTTGCTATTTCATTTATTCATTTTTAGTAATGTACTTGATACTACATTTCTTTATTTTCAATATCGATGTAATGATTTTCAGATGTAATCGATCTACTTACTGGTGTTAGAGAGGAAAATGAATATATGAAGGATGGCAAAAAATCCTCATTGAAGGTTATCGAATTGGACAATGATGGGTTAGTTTAGACACATCTATTATTTTTTCCGAATTTTTTTCCCTTTCTTATTATATGAAATTTAACGTGTAATTTTTTTATACAGTAATAAAATTGAATGTGCTCTCTGTGGCAATTATCTTGATGTGTTCAAAAACTTTATTGGTGCTAGTGGTGGAGTCAATTCTGTTGTTGTTATACAGTTTGCCAAAGTTAGGACATACAAATGTTTGTTGTATATTTTGGCTTTTTTTTTCTCATCTTTTAAAATCTTGTATTTTATGTATTATGTTCTCATGTGTAAACCGTATTCAAATTGTTATGTATTCAACCAAACTGTTTTTCGATCCAGAGATACCTGAGGCCGTGGATCTAATGCTAAGGTTTTTTCTTCAATATTCTTAATTCAAATATTGTTAATCTTTTTTACAATGAAATTATTGAAAAATTTTGTTCCTTTTTCCTCCCTAGAATGGTTGACCCTATTCAATCTGGTTCTCAAGTCCTCAGCCAACCGAATCTCCAAAAAGGACTATTGAGCAAGAGCTGTTGAATGTCTCAGATAAAACGACTATTCAAGAGATCGATGACTGCCTAGAGGTCCATAACTTCATGTCTCTATTTCCTATATTTAATCCCTATTTCTCAACCCTACGTATTTCAATTTTAATCTTTATTTTTGTTTTTATTTCAGCATCATTTTTCTGTTGTGTGTGTCACTATTAAACATTTGAACAAGGCTGAATTTGGTGGTATATATCGTGCAAATGTGGCAAATTTATTGAGGAAGAGGAATCAAAGTTTTACTGTGAGAACTGTAATCGTCATGTGACTGATGTTGGAGAGAATTAAAAATTCCTCTAAATTTTCTCCCTTACTATGTCTATGTTTTTTGATTTTTTTTTTATGTATGCGTCTAATTTTTTTGAATAAATAATATAAATATCGAATAAAGGTTAGGGTCGTTGATGAGTCTGATTTTGCTACCTTTACAATCTTTGACCGTGATGCAACATATCTCTTAGGCAAGGAATGTCCCAATTTGCTGAAACTTTACAAGAAGGTTGCTGACATGGAAAACTAAAAAACATACGTCCTGTTTTACTTTTGTATAAATCGATGTTTATAATACTAATACGGATACTAATACTAACTATACTAATTATAACTGTAGAAGTTATCTCTAATGAAGTAGACACTCCAAAAGCTTTTGCTTTGAATAATTCAATATATTCTTTTCACTTTTAGACTATTATTTAACCTTTTTTTATTTTATATATTTTATATTTTAATACTTTAATATTTTAATGTATTTACAAAAACAATAAAAAGACAAAGGCTTAACTAAGTTGTTTTTAGTTTAAGATTTAGTTCCTTCCGTACTTTTTAAATTTTATATGAAAGTTATAATAAATTGAAATATGCATCAAACTAAAAGATTAAATTTTAAAACAATATGCATTTTAGGAAATGGTCACTACTAACCCCTTCATTGATCACTCTTAAATATTAGTATTCCAGGAATTTCATATTTAAACTTCTGTGTGGGAACAAGTAATGAGAGGCTTTCTTGACTTAAGAATGTAAATTGTTTTTTAGAAATTTACTTAATGTGTGAAAGTCAAATTATGAAACTGTCATTCCTTTAAACTCATAAAAGTCAAAATTAATCATCAACATTGGTTAAAATTTGTAATTCATCCATAAATTTTTCATAAAACTTGAAGTGACGACTGAATTTGTAACAATATAAATATATCTTATTTATAATGCTTATAGTTTTTAACCATATTTAATATATTTTTATTTGGTATTAAATAATTCTAATTGCTAACTATATTTTTACAAAAATTATTCCCATACGTTGCTGTGGTTCAGGGACTCATAAATTTTATATAAACGAACTCGGTTGCATCTATTTATCTGTAACAACACCGTCTCTGGTTCATAAGTAAAAGAAAAGTATTGATTTCCAAGAAAAAAATGTATCAGTTATATAAAAGGAATTGATTGTCCCTTTTGACATTTGAAGAATTTAATTTTGATATATGGTAAGTAGAAAGTTTTTTTTATATCTTACTAATATATAAAGGCAAAATTCAAAAATTTTCAAAAATTTGGTTGAAAAATCACACTTTTGCGGTTTTGGGGTTTCCATCCGTCAGGATTTGGAGAACAATAATGTTTTTTAGATTCATTCAAATTATTTTAAGAAAAAAAAAGGTCAAAATAAACCCCAAAATAGTTCCACTGACTCCCTCCCATAATTGTTCCCCTTTCTCTTTTCTCTATTCTCCCCAAATTTATGCTTCTACATTGCCTTTGTGGAGACAGTCTTCGATTTCATCTCCCGAAAAATCGATCATCTCGCGAGTGAGACCGATGAGAAGGAGATAATGTTGCTGTTGCGCGCTACGAATGAGAAGAACTGAAGGCCTCGTAGGAGTAACAAAAATCCAATAAGAGATGGAAGGAAGAGAAGAAGGAGAAGGAACTCGAAGTGGAGGAGTAAAAGAAGAAACGGGAAAAGGGCACCAGTGGTAAGGCAAAAAAGGATTTAAAGGAATTTCCAATATACATTTATTCGTGATTTTGCACCAATAATTTTTTCTTCATTTTTTTTTTGTTATGATTTTATTGTTAAAGTAAGTGTTTGCACTGTTATTAATTTGCGAAGTTTTTGCGAGTGACAAATCGTTGCTTCTAGATTGTTCATTTGTTGAGTGGAACTATGTTCAATTGACATATATTCATGGACTTGGGTCTTTTTTATTATCTTCCATAGCCTTTAATAACGTTATCTGACATGACTTTGTCTCGACCCAGGGAAATGTTATGATTTTGCACTCACAATGATCCATAAAAGGTATTTCTTCTACTCTAAATCAACTGAACATTTAAAATCTATAATTTAATATTTTATTTATATGCATTTGTCATTTTGACTTTTTATTTAAAAGGATGTAACACATTACCCGTTTCCTTTTATTTGGGGTGTTAAATGTTAATTAAATTAATTTAATGATTTAATGATTATTGATGAGACGAACTTCCCCTTTCTCTGCGTAAATCCTAGCATCATTCCCAAATCACAACACGCCTCCTCACAGCCCTCCAATGTCATTGTGTAGTAGAATTGTAGAAGAATAACACATGCTTTTGATTCGATAAAATCAGAACAAGATTAGGGAAGTAACATTTGATCATATGAGGGTATTATATGTGTTTCTTTTCTTTATTTTTCCCCCTCTTTTGGATGCAGAAAAAGAGAGGCACTAAAGAAGTACCCTCAGACGAGCGTAGAAGGATTGGAGCAAAAAAGGGAGGCAGAGGCATGCCAATGATATTGCCTTTCAATTTGTTTGTCAAGTGTGTATAGTAGGGGAGCAATGAAGGTAATCTGCTTCTTCCTACCAACTGACATTGGTTTATGGTTTTCCCTGTTTTATTGTCAAATTCTTGACAAGATAGAGATTTTCCACCCTGTCCGCACTGCAAGAAAACAAATCACCCCCAAATGAAATGTTGGTGGAGGCCACATGTTAAGTGGAGGAAGTATGGCAACATGAGGCATGTGGAAAGAATATGCAAATGAAAGAAGGAATGGGAACAAGTTGTGCTATTCTCCCATTTAATTTAAAAGATTTAAAAGGTGTTATAATACTTTTATTGAGGTTCAATGATTGTATTAGAGAGACACATATTACCCAAGATGAAATATATACCTCATCATGAACATAATTCTGTCAGGAGTACATTCAGTAATTATGTGCATCACTATATCAGATTGTGAATAAAATCTTTTAATCAGGTGGAGACGTGGTGCAATACAAATAAAATTGGAGAGAAGTAATAAGATGATGAGTTCAAGTTGTATACTATTAGGCTTGGGATTATCATATAAGAATTTATGCTTGATATTTAAGATATATATATATATATAAATCTATTCGTGTTTATTTAGTTAAATCTTTCTATTCATGTGACTTTGTTATTGCTTATCTGCTTCATTAGAAGTTGAGTTGATGCTGATATGTGATGATTGACGCCTTAAGTCTGCAAGTTCTTGAGGTTGAAACCTTATAATCAATTTGAGAATTTATGAAGTTGAAATGTGGTGATATTAGTTTCAATCATGTTGTAGAAGCACGAGTAAGGAGATGGATTCGAAGGGTCTAAATGATCTCTATAATCTCCCTGATATGCGTTGGTTATTTTACACTACATCCCCTGTTTCTCTATTTTTTTGTTCCTTTCTAGGATTCTGCATCTCTCCCGTGATGTGGTTCCCACTGGTAATTCTTTTATTTTATGTAGGCTTCAAATACTTGTCGTTTATGCCATTTGATGAAGATTTTCATTGTTTCCCAATAATCAGTTTATACAAAAATCTCCCAAAGATTCTAACAATTGAACAATTTGATTGACTTGAACAGCTCGAAGCAAATGGTATGTTGGTGTTCTAATTATGTTATTTGATTTCAACTTTTTAGGGGAAAGGACATTTGGAGTCTTGACAAAGATTGATCTTATGGATAAGGGAACTGATGCTGTTAGGGTAACCCATAATTTTTTTTCCCTGACTTCTGAGATGAAAACAGGGAGTAAAATGTGTGAGATTTGTGTTGCATTTATATATTTAAGATTGTGAAATGTAAAGTTATTTGGCATGTACCTGATATAATGTTAAACTTTTTCATCATAATACAGATAGCAACATGGGGAAATGATTATGGAATGAGAAGCTTGGCAGATGTGACTTCACATTGGCTTTCATATGGGGCAAGGCCGGAGGATCCTCTACTTTCTTTACAAATGTTATACAATAAATGCTTGCTACACAACTTTTTACTCAGGGAAATGGTTCATCTGACTATTAATGGCATGTGGCAAGTATTTAATCTTCAGCAATCAACACCTGTAGATGATTAATTTATTATTGTCTAATAGATTCAAAGAATGGAATACTCTTTAGGCTTCTAGGTACTCTTTTGGTTTAGTTCAGTATAGTATAATACATATATTTCAAATTTTTACTGCCACATGTGTACAATTTTGGTGGGATTTAGGTCCTAGTTTTATATTGCAAGATTTCTTCCGTAATAGGATTGGCCTCCCTAACTATAGGCTCAAATAACTTTGTTTCTTTCATGGGTATTGGTCCTGTACCCCATGCTTTGTATTGTTTTCTTCTTTTTTTAATAAATTCATGGTGTGCTGCAAGTGATTGGTGGTTCTTGGGGTGCCAACCTAGTTGGGATGCCAAGTTTCCACAGTGATGTCGTTGCATACCATTTTGATTTAAAAAAAAATGTGTACAATTTTGGTTGCCAATTTGTCTCCACATCAAGATTTTTATGGAGGGAGGATGCATGGAGTTTCCAAATTTCTTCTTTCATTGTTTTTGCGTTTTGATACTCTATGTAGATGGTAACTGAGCAAGTAACAATGGGTCAAAGAGATTGGAATAAAAAAAGAGAATGGAGGGTTATTGGAGATAGGGGTTGCAAAAAATAAACTGTAATATAATAAATTAAAAATAAAATGATATAAGTGAATTGAAAAATGGGATTTAGAGTAGAAGAAATAAATGGGATTGCAAAAATAAACCTAAACATCTGAGTGTTCACAAATGCTTTTAATTCTGGTTTCTTCACTCCACTGTCCCCTCACCTCCTCTCTTTTTCTTCACTTTGTTCACCAAATCAGTCACCACCATTGTTCCTTCATCGTCACCGGTGCGCCACCATCCTTCCACCTATGACTCCTATCGTTTCTCTCCATTACAAGCACACAAACAAATAAGGTACCCCCCTTTTCTCCTTCCTTAAGGAATTGTATTTATTTGTTTCGCTAATTTTCAGTTGGAAAGTTTTATTTTGTTTTAGGTAAAATTTTGATTTTATTCAAAATTTTGTTCTTTTCGCTGTCATGGCTGCGAGTTTAGAGTTGAGAATTTGCTTTCGTGTTGTGATTTTTGGATTAATATTTTGACTTCTTTGACACCAAATTTATTGATGTGAATGAGATTTTGGATGTTGAATTTTGTTGATTTTGGTTTGGACTGAGTTATGACCAAGGAGGCCAATGTTCATGCATGATATTCTGATCTAATTTTTTGTTGATGATAATGTTAATCTAATGAGTTGGTTAAGCATTATGCATGTGTGTTATTGAACTTTGTCAATGATTGGAATTCGTCCAAGTGATTGAGGAAACATCTTGATGTTGTAATTGATTGATCTATTGACTTAAAAATGAGTTAGACCAATTACTGATAGGAAAAAACTTAAAGTGCAGTTAAATAGGTGCTGTTTTTGATGTTCCCCAATTATAACTTGCCACATAGATCAAAATTTTCATTTAAATTCAAATTTAAAATGTCCCTATGTTTTCTATTGGTTGATTAATCCAGGTGTTGAATTGTGATTGGAGAACGGTAAAAACTGCACATAAGGAACTGCACCTAAGTTTTGTCCTTAATGATATAGGTGCTCGAAAATTGAAGAGACAATGAAGTTACTTAGTCAATTGGTTTTAAATTGTCTCACATATTTGTTTGTGTTAATTAACTAAATTTGAAAGAAAATGACTTTAGGTTTTCAATTTTCATATAATTTTAGTACCATAAGAAACAAATTAAAAGTAGATAAAAACGAGACAAGAGGGGTCATGACCTCCACTTGGCTTACAATTTGGTAAATTAAATTCTGGATTAATATTAGTTTAACTGTTTTATGACCTTATTAATGGTTTTAACTTTTAAGTGTACCTCCTTTTGAAAAAAAAATTATAAGTGTAATATTTTTATTGCTACAATTTAGGCTTACAGTTTGGTTACTTAAACTTTGGATTACTCAATTTCATGACATGGGAAAAAAATTAGATTAAGTACATCTTTAAATGAATTAAAGATAATTATATTATTTATTTCATTGGACGCAGGCCCGTAAAATTAAGGGGTTACCACATGCAAATAATAGTCAAGAAGTTTTGTCAAAAAAATAATAATTATAATCAAGAAGTGAGGAAAGACACTGCATCTATATTAGAAAGAATAGAAAGGCATATAGGTGCATAGGTATATATTAAAAATTAAAAAAATAAGAATAACCAAGGCATATACATGGAGCATCAAAGGAAAGAAAGGCATATACGTGCCCCCTTATGCATAAAGCATCTTGCACAAATGTGTTTAAAAATTGTATTTTTTTAAAAATTTTTTTACCAAGTTGTCTATTTGATGGTTTAGTAATTAGGTGTTAAGATGGGCCAACATAGTGAGTACATTGTATAAAGAAATTAATACAAAAAATTCAAAGAAAGTAAAGTAGATAAAGGTTAGTGAGTGCGATGAACAAAACCCAGTAGTCTTACACCAAAATAAATGAAGAGCAACAGTGTGTTTGTGTAATAGAAATCGTTGTGGGTTTCGATGATTATCTGATGAAAGACGATCCGCGGTGTGAAGCGTCTGTGTCGTGGTGGGTATGTAGGTGTTTTGATGCAAAGGTGGACGTCTGCCTCCTTAGCTGAATCTGCGTATTTGATGTGCAGCGGTGTATGGCGGGTAACGGCAGTCTTAGGCAAGTTGGGATCTTTTGATTTTGTGAGTTTGGTGGGGGTGAATAGTGTGCTACGTCCCGACGATGACGGTGGTAGCGAATTTGTATTTGTATGACCTGAAAAATCAATAACAAAAGGTAAATCCATTTGGATTGCAAAAATAAACCTAAAGATATTCATATTATGTCGTTGTATAAAAAACTGATATTCTAATATTTTGATAATTAGGTACATCATCTAAAGATATACTCTTTTGGGTAGGGTTCCACGGTAACAGCAGATAAGACTCAGCTATGGAACATGGTAAAAAGAGAATTGTGGGCTCAAAGGTTAGAAAGGTAATGTATTATGTATTGTATTCGATATGATAATATACATACTTACTATATAATAAGTTTTATTATTTCCACAATTTATTAAAATACTATCTTTTTTTTTTTACATTATTAGGAAACTTGAAGTTACATTACCAAGCAAAAGAAGTCGTGATAGCTCAATACATTTGAAACAAAAAATGGTCTTACTTGAGGATGTAATATGTTCTTTTAATAATACATTGTATTTGTTATGGATGATTATGATAATGAATGTTCCAAATTTTAGTCTTACATTTTTTATTTCATTTGTAGTTTATTAAACAAAAAAACATTAAACATGATAAAAAGTATGAAGATTTTTTGAGAATTTTGACAAGGGAAGTGACTATTAGAAGTAAGTTATGTTTTTTTTTTAAATTTTATATGCTTTGTTACTTTTTATCCAACAAAAATTAACATTATAAATTTATTTTGTTTGTAATGCAGGGAAATTCAAAAAGCTACTGAAAATCGATCCATACTTAATCTCCTTATAAATCTAAATACTGAGATGTCAAGGTCAAATAATAGCCGCTTACTAAATTATATTTGGCACCTTGGATTTGTTTTTTATTAGAATATGTATCTTATTTGTTTTTACATTCATTTGTACCATGATATTATTAATGCAATGATGTATATAATGTGTGTTTACATTATTACGTCACATTGTAAAGTTGGATAAATCTATACAATAAAGATGAGTAAAAGCACTAGAAATGCGGCCAGACAGGCACGTGAGTGCCTGCCTTGCCGCTAGTATATAATAATGGGAGAGAAAACTAACTAACAAGATTAGGAGGAGAAGCCCCTCCTATAATCTTTGCTAATGAGTAAATCCAAAAGAGGGAAAAGAGTATCAACTAAGGAAACAAATTAAGAAGGGGCCATGCCTGCAACACAATTTGCAAATCTATTGATGAACGAAATTAGATTTAGCCTCTGCAAGAAGAGGTTGAATGTAGGGAACTGACGAGTAGGAGATTGCCTTTCTTTTTCAATAATGTGAACTTGAGATGAAACCTCAACCCAGAAACTTGAATTCATACTTGATGTTGAGGAAAAAGACTAGAGAGTTTCTATCTTTCTAGATCTGCATCCACACCGTCACACTAGAGAATGTAATCCAATTCTAAGGGATAAGATAATTACATCATATATTGTTTCAAATAGAAAGTTTTTTATATTGTCAATCAATTACATCATCTTATATACATGATTTTTAAGATAATTATGATAAGAGTCTCAATTTTTTTTAAAAAATAATATGACACTTTTTGATTGACTGGCGGTATAATTTTTTTTTTTTACAATAACAATCCATACCAACTAAATTCGCTTTAAAGCTTATAACATGAAAAATTTAGTTTACATAATTGTGATTTTAAATTTCTTAATATTAATAATTTATTTTATTATTTACTTATTTTATTTTCAATATTTGCATTTAAATTTTTCTACTCACAATGAAAATCTCTTTTAATTTCACACCCAGTATTTTTTTTGTGTGTTCAAAAGTTTGACTGAGTTAGGTCTCGGGGACTCATCAAGGTCAGGATGGGCCTCAAGATACAAATAACACTTACAGAGGTACTTACAGATTATTCAACAACGAGGTCCTCACATCGACAGCGAGATTTGAACTCACGATCTTATGGATTATGACTCTTATCCTTATCAAATACAACAACCTTCGTTGGCCCCTCCGAGTACTTTTTATCATGCACTAAGTTAATATTATATTTTCAGAACTATAAATACCAAAATTAACTTCCACAAATATTTTTTTTTCTTAAGCTTAACTTCCACAATTAATATTTGAAACACTTGTCTTTTTGGGTAATCATCGGTACGAAGTATTCACCATCGTACGTAAATAGGACTAATGGTATTTATGGGTTGCTCTCTTTCAACCAGGTTTTTTTTTTACATATACAATAGTCAAAATTAGAATCCTTGGATACTTTTTTAATAGATCCAAGCTACTTACCACTCGGACATGTTGGTGAAACACTTGTCTTTTATTTCTATTGTATCTTTTTTTTATTCCCACGATAGAATCCAGAATATCTCCACAGTCAATAGCCATATGACTAATTCTCCGAGAATGTAGAGTATTAACCAAGAGACAACTCACTCTACTTACATGTACAACTTTATTCACATTAACAGGTATTCAAATCCTCAATATACGATTAAAGTGATTGAAATACTAACCACTTGAATCACACGTTATTGATCTATTTCTATGGTATCTAATTTGTTATATTTTCCTACAAAGCTAACCACACAATTCCATATTAATTTTTCTATTAAAAACAAAACATAGTCAATGTGGCCATGTGGGTAGTGCAGAGGTTGTCACATGTCAGCCAATGAGAGTGGCAACGGGCAAGTATAAATATGCTATTTACTATTTAGGTAATATAATGTTTGTTTCTTCGAAACCAAATGTTGGATTCAGATTTCAGACTACAGAAAGAGAGAATTATGGTACCCAATGCAACTAAGGAGCAAAGAAATGTTTGGTGAGGGGGGGACCACTGAGCGTGCTGTTCTCCTTCAATGCATCTACTGATCCAACGGCCATAAACTCAACGACACACTTTGAGATCAGATTATAGCGCCAATCTATGTGCACGTCATTCCCCGTAAACTTGCTGCCGTCACCCTCACATTTCTTTGCGGGTTTGCGTTTAATTTGTAAAAGATCTTTCTTATCAATATCCCAAGAATTTGGTTGTATATCATGAGATTAAAAAATACTTCCTCACGTTCACGATACAAGAAGTAAAATCATAAAATAAGAAAATATATTGAAATAAATATATTATGATTAATTTTTATATAAATTTTTAAAAATATTTTTTCTAATATTAATGAATCAACTCATTTATACGAAAATTGATATATCTCATAAATAAAATTTTATTATAAATAATAATAATATTGCAAATTAATATTAAATATGTATAAAAATTAATACATATTTCTTATATTTGAACAAAAATATCTATTTATTTATTATACCGTGAATCAGAATCAATAGTAAATTTTCTTTCATAATTTAAGTACATCACTTTTTATATAAATTTTCATTTCATTAAGGTAAATGCTAATAAATGTACGGGTCCTGCTAGACTCCAACAAAAGTTTTCATCGAAAAAGGTGAGATAACACTTTTAAAAAATTTAAATGCATTCCTATCAATTAAATTTTTTTCTTTTTCTTTTGGTTATTTAATAAGTATCCTAAGGTACTGATTAACATTCCTTCTAAATGTATTAAGGATATTGATTAAAAAAATCTAAAAGAGTATTTCATCAATTCTTTTTCTATAGTAATTTAAGGTTTCTACACACAGATTAAGAAATTATTAATTTGTTTATATTTGTACCAAAATACTTTTATTTATAACATCATTAATTATTTACAAATTCTAATCACATTTACTCCACACTCCATTAGGAAGGTGCACAATTTATTTGGTCAAATACAAGGTGTATTGATATGTCACTTTTGTTTTGGAACATACAACATTTATGACTGAATTTAAGTAGGGAATATTTAGTGTATTTTTAAGATATTTCAATTTAATTCTATGATAAGGGTATATATGGAAAAAAAATGTCAAATATATATTGGGTTTATAAAAGATCCATTGTTTTGGAACAAAAACAAATAACTAAAATTACCATAGAAAAAGAACGGGGGAGTAAGTTTTTATAAGGAGTGATGCATTCAATATATTAAAAGGATAATGCTAACGAGTGCCATTAGGGCATTGTTTAAGGAATCGAGAAAGCAAAATTTGTATGGGAAATTTTGTCTGTGTATTTAACATTTTGAAAAGTATTACACTTAGTTTCTCAATACAATTCCTTTTATGGGTTGCTCAACCAATATTCTTAGGACACTCGTAAGTAAGACCCATATTAAAAATGGATATGTTTAGTCTTTCAATGAAAAATTACCCTATTTAGTACACCATTTTTTAATAAAATTTATCTGTTTTGATTATTTAACTAATATCTTAAGAATATTAGTTAATATTTACCTTTGTAAATATATAATTTACCTTTGTTTTGTTATGATTCCTTTTGGCGTACAGCGAAGAAGCATCTATTTGGTTTAAATTATGGGTCATGCTAACCAATGTCCTAAAGATACTGGTTAAAGATTCCAAAATCATAAAGTTCTCATTGGAAATATAAGTATATCATTCTTTAAAATTTTAAATGCAACAACTTCCAATATATTTTTTATATTCTTGATTTTTTAACCAGTGTCATTCTCCTTAATTTATTTACAACTTCCCGATGCATTTTTATTGAAAGCTCCAAATTGTGGGTTTCTAGCGATACGGTTTCAAATGGAAGTTTGTGGAAATAATTTAAAATAGCTGGAAGTTATTCGATACTTACATTTTATGGGATGAGACTCTTCTAAAGTAAGTAAAAATGTAAAGTAAAAAAATAATAATGCATCTACCATTGATTAGCTAAAGTGAGTTGGGATCTCGATGTACATTATTAATTAATCAAAGATGAATGCACCTCTTAGTTTCTTACTCTACACTTTTATTCACTTTAGAAGAGTTTTATCTTTTTTCATGTCATATATTATAGAGTTTTCATTAAGGTTTTGCTAATATGTAACCTAAAAAGATTGAAAAAAACATTATTTACTAAGAACACTTGTTAAGAAAATTAAATGGCAAATTTTTAATAAAGAAAATTTAATACATTAGAAACCAGAAAAACTTTACTTTTTGGTTCAAAACTTATTATTTTAACTTCTTCAACTAGTGCAATTTAACAGTTAGGGGATGGAAAGTGTCTTTAACATCCAAGAAAACCCTTTTTAACAAGTTTTACTTCATAAATATTCAATACTTAATATACATAAATCTAAACTGTTTTGAGATTGAGCACATACAAAGACAACCATTGGCATAATGTATGCATAATGGGCTTATACATGCTGTGCTACACGTACCTCTTCACAGTGGCATATGGAAGAAGCCATTTCTACCTTGAGTAATATTTCAAAAACTGTTTGGGCTTGAAATCATGGGAGCTGAATTTAAAACTAGTCAAACCATGTGGATTGTTTAGTAGCATACAATCACATTTACGACAAATATATGAAAGCTTAATCCAATACTTCTAAGAACTCCATTCATCCCATGAGATTCATTATTCTTAAAATCAATTACATTACTTTCGTCATCGTCATGTTCACATCTTTGAAAATACACTGATAATGCTGAACAAAAGATTCACACGTTGGTCCATAAGTTACATGAACCACACTGTGTTGGAAAACTTTATGAGAGAAACTTAAAGATGAAAATCATCCTCTAAACAAGACAAGTCATGTTTAATCATCAAGAATAAAAAATGAAAGACAATAGCGGAAGCGTACCCGAATTCATGGAAAATATGATGGAGAAACTTCTGGTTCTTGGTCTTCCAAGTCAACATGCACAATTCTTCTTAAACCATAAAGAGCCTCTCCTTTCTAACGATGGGTGTTAGAAAAGAAAATTGGTTGCATATGACTTGGGGACCATAACCTTTTATAATGAGTCCATGCCCTTTCATGAAGAGTGATGTCCCTTCGAATTCAAATTCTTTCATGAAGAGTCATGACTATCCACACATTTCTTATCTCTAATTTTGCCCATCATAAAAATAGAAATAAGACCTTATGGTATCTACACAATAATTTTCATAACAATTATGTCCTTAGCCATAAACCTTACTTGAATTAGATCACTTTAATTTGACTAATTAAAAATAATGGCCCTAACACATTTAAACATTACAAGTGTGACCCAAAAATTTCTAACAATCTCCCACTGGTCACATATGTATGCTTATAAATGTGTTATACTTTATGAGCTCCAAATTTACCATTATAAACCTTGGACATATCCCTATCCCGTCCATTAGTTATATCAATATATAGAACCAAAGCGACTTTCGTTATATTAATCATAACTAAATACATCAATGATCACTAATATTAACACAACCAAATGACATAGATTAATCATGAAATGTGCAACATGAAAATCACATGAAGGTGATCTGTACATGTCGATTTTCAACTGGTCCTACTTTATTCTTTAATGAGATCAATACTCAGAGTGAAAACCAAACCAAAAACTGTATTCTGTAGAAAATAATCATAAAGTATATCTTCCTTAGAAAAGCATCCAAATACAAACTCTCACTGAACAAATGTATCGTCTAGTGGTACAACACTCATTCGAGCAATATGCTCGTGAAAGACCTTGGGTGGTAAACCTTAGTAAGTGGATCCGCAACTATGGAGTTTGTCCTAACATGCTTTATAGACATCTGTCACTCTGAACTCTTTCCACATCAATAAGGAACTTAATGTCACTGCTAACTTATGGTCACAAAATAACTGTAGTGGTCTTTCAATAAATCTAAAATTCATAACCCAGTGACAAAATTCCGCAGCCATAGTCCATAATTTGGATGCCTTATAACCATAAATAAACATAACCTGATGTGGATTTTCAACTGTATTGGCATCCAACAAAATCAGAATCAGAATACTCAATGATCTCTAACTGATCTGATTTTCCTTATGTGAGCATATAGTTCTTTGTTCTCTATTGAATAAATCATAACCTGTTTGGCTGCTTTCTAACGATTTATTCCTAGATTGCTTAAGTATCTGCCTAACACTTACAATGTATGCTATGTCCGGATGAATACGGACTTGGGTATACATTATACTTCCTACAACTGATGCATAGGAATCTCCTGCATCTCCCGAATCTTAAGATTTATTTTGGGCACTGATTGAGACTAAATTTGTCTCCCTTAGCGACCGGGACATTACCTAATTGACAATCTTGCATGCCAAATCTTTTGAGCACTTTATTGATATAGCTCCTTTGTGACAATCATAGAGTACTCCAAGATTGGGCTCAGTGTATCTGGATCCCTAATACAAAGGAGACGTCACCATATTTCATCTCGAAATTATCAATAGAAATCTATTGGTTTCGTGCAAACATGCCTATATCATTAGTCCCAAGTAGTATGTCATCAACATACAATAACAGGAAAATAATCTTACTCCCACTGAATTTGTGTTGCACACAAATACTAACAACATTCATCTCAAAACTGAATGAGAGAATTACCTGATAGAACTTGTGGCATCACTAACGAGACGATTATTTTAGCCCACAGATGGATTATGTCAATTTTCAAACCGTGTTCTTTGTGTCTCCCAACACAAAGTTTTACGGCTGCACCATATAGATTGTTTCGTCAATGTTGTCATTGAGAAACATCATCTTGACATCCATTTGATGAAGCTCCAAATCATAATGTGCAACAAGGGTCCCGATTGTCCTAAAAGAGTCCTTTAATGAAACCGAAGAGAAAGTCTCTTTATAGTTAATCCCTTTATTTTGAGTATGGTCATTGGCTACAAGACGAGTCTTATACCTCTCCACATTACCTTTGGAATCCCTTTGGTCTTAAATATACATTTTCAACCAATAAGTTTCACACCTTCTGGTAATAGGAGAAGTTCCCAAACCTTATTGTCTTGTATGAACTCATACTCCTCATTTATTGTTTCAATCCAATTTCTAATTTGGAATCTTGCATGACTTGACGAAAATTGATTGGATCATTTTCCATCATACCATCATTTTCCTCATGTTCCTGAAGAAATACTATGTAGTCAACTGGAATAGCATTTCTTCTTTCTCTATTGGATCGTTGCAAAGACACTTACTCTTGAAGCACTAGTTCTTGAGGATCTTGAATTTGTTCTTCTGGAACAACTAACTCATCTTGAATGGGAGTTTGAACAGCAATGTCATTTAGAGCGAGGTTCCGGACTTGCTTCATCAAAAGCAACTTTATGAATTTATTCTGGAATTGAAACCAATTCTTACTCAAAGACAAAGTCTCTAACCTTATTTCTCCCGCCAAACTCAATATCCTCAAAGAACGTGGCAGTTCCCGTCTCAAAAATTGTCTTTAATTTGGGATCGTAAAACTTATAGCCCCTGGATCGTTCAGAATAGCCAATAAAGTAGCTGCTCACTGTTCGGGGATCCAATTTCCTTTCATTTGGCCTATAAGGCCTTGCCTCAGCTGGACATCCCCATACATGAAGGTGATTTAGACTAGGCTTTCTACCTGTCCAAAGCTCATAGGGTGTTTTGGCAGCTGCCTTAGTTGGCACTCTGTTCAAAATGTAAGCTGCAGTCTTCAATGCCTCTCCCCAGAGTGACTCCGGTAAAGTAGAATGACATAGCATACTCCTTACCATATCCTTAAGAGTCCGGTTTCGTCTTTCAGCTACACCATTCATGCTAGGTGACCTCGGCATGGTGTACTGTGGGACGATCCCACATTCCTGAAGGTATTTGGCAAATGGTCCCGGACGTTGTTCACCTGATCCGTCATACCTACCGTAATATTCACCTCCACGGTCAGATTTGACACTCTTAATTCTTTTATCGAGTTCATTTTCAACTTCAGCCTTAAATGATTTGAACACATCCAAAGATTGAGACTTTTCATGTATAAGAAATAGGTACGCATATCTGGAATAATCGTCTATGAATGATATAAAGTATTGTTGACCATTCCAAGATGGTGTTGGAAATGGCCCACAAATGTCCGTATGTATCAATTCTTAGACATCTGTAGCTCTATATGCTCCCAATTTCTTTTGTTTGGTCTGTTTGCCCTTAATGCACTCAACACAGACATTAAAGTCTGTAAAGTCAATGGAATCAAGGATCCCATTTGACACAAGTCGTTCAACTCTATTTCTAGAGATGTGACCTAGACGCTTGTGCCACAACGCTCCTGAATTTGCATTGTCAACTTTGCGCTTAGTACCACGTGATTCCACATTCAAGTTTTCATTATAGGAAGCAATAGTGTCAAGCAAATATAGATTGTCATACACCATAAGAGTACCAGTTCAACAACATTTGAATTAATAGATAAACTGAATTGATTGTTTCCAAATGAACAATGATAACCAAATTTGTCCAAACAAGAAACAGAAACTAAATTCGTCTAAAGGGCGGTACAACAAAAGTATCCATTAAATCCAAATAATAACAAGTACTTAATAACAACCTAAAATGACATATTGACTCTACTTCTACCGACTTGTCATCTCCCACATAAATGCGTCTTTCAGCATCAGTTGGCCTTCGGTAACTCAGGCAACCCTCATAACAGACCAAAGTAAGGAACATACCTTTCTTTTCACGCCAGGCATGATACTTGGTACATTCCTTCTTGACATGTCCAGTCATGCCACAAAAGAAGCAACCGTTGTCACCCTTATTTTGCTTCTTTTGTGATGGACCCTTAGGAGCTTCATTCTTAGTATCCTTATGTTTCCTTTTTTTGCCCTTGTACTTCATAGAAATCAAGCTTTGAAGGAGTGTGCTTGTTTCTACCTTATCACTTTTGGCAAAGCGTTTCTCAATTTCAGCAAGGAATTCTTTGGCACTTGTTATCTTTTCAGATATAGCACCCCTAAATGCCTCCGGAATGCCGCGCTTAATGATCATGAGACTCATACGATTGGAGCGTTCTCACTTCTCATAAGTTTTCCTCTCTTCAGAGGTACTGGAGTCCGTAAGAGAATAGGGTTGCTCCATCCTTAGTGCAAGGTCAAGATCCATGCAGCCCAGAACAATTAAAATGTTCTCTTTCCAATCCTTAAAGTTTGTACCATTAAGATCAGGAACCGAATTTGGGCTAGCAGATATAGTAGCAATAGTAGCTGAAGAGAGAACAAATAAATAACATAAATATACTCACATCATAACCAAAATTCATTCATCAATAAATTCAAATAATGGCATACCCCATCTCAAGATACCTGGTGCAACATTAATATCAAGTCTTTGGACAGTAATATTAACTGCTAGTGGTACTCTTGTTGTAATGATCAAACATTGACAATAATGTATGTCAAATAATAAACCCTTCTTTGGACTGATTTATCATTCACATCTACAACCTTATAATCATCACATGTTTACCATCACAGGTGTGCATGTAATCCGGCCAAATATTAACCTTCCTTTGGACCGATTAATACTCGCATGGATACTCATACACACTAACATTCAACATTTCTCATGAGCAATCTACACAAGAGAGGTCACTTTGGCGACTTCTTGCTTTAATTGGGTCACTTAAAATGTCAAACAATTTTGTAATCCAAAATATAACCAATTATTTGAATTTTGATTGAACACTTAATCCAAAATAAATTTTATTTATTTCCAGAAGAAGACTGTGTCCAAACTGTGTGCATCACTGTTTTACTGAGAAAAAATATTTCCCTCCTTATTGCAAAAAAATAGGCATCGGTCAACCAGTATTTAAATAAAACGTTTGGATACTAAAGCATGATGTTATAGTGCCAGCCTAGTGGTCAGGGCTCCTTGACACAAAGCACAACCGCATGGTCTCATGTTCAAATCCCACGTCCGCCGCTTTTGTTATATTTTCCGATTTTTGGAAATCAACAAAAAATATAACTATGAATGCAATAGTGGAGATCGAACACGGAACCATCTTGAAAGGAAGCACCCGCTCAGACCACCGAGCCACAAAAACGGTAATGTTGTAATTTGCGAATCTTAATATTTAAAGTCTAAATGAACCGCAATGGTTCAAAATTAACCGCAAGCCACCATTACACCACCGAATAAAATACCATTATGGATAATGACTAATTTATTTGTAAACTCAAACCCAACAGTGTCAGAACGAAACTCAAACTCAGAAAACCAAATCCATACAATAACATAATATTTTCAACCAACATTTATGATTTGATATCATAAATCAAAAAACAATCAATGAATTCGTAAAATTTTAATATGGATAATACATGAATTCAATATTCAATAATATCCATCTTCAATAAAATTATGTCCATATTTGTTCTTAAATTTGATATTTTCACAATTTAAATCATCAAATTAAGAACACTCAATCATTCATAAAACAAAATTTTCTCAATGATTCAACATAAACTTGTGGCTCTAATACCACTTGTTGGAAAACTTTATGAGAGAAACTTAAAGATGAAAACCATCATCTAAACAAGACAAGTCATGTTCAATCATCAAGAATAGAAAATGAAAGACAATAGCGGAAGCGTACCCGAATTCATGGAAAATATGATGGAGAAACTTCTGATTCTTGGTCTTCCAAGTCAACATGCACAATTCTTCTTAAACCATAAAGAGCCTCTCCTTTCTAACGATGGGTGTTAGAAAAGAAAATTGGTTGCATATGACTTGGGGACCATAGCCTTTTATAATGAGTCCATGCCCTTTCATGAAGAGTGATGTCCCTTCGAATTCAAACTCTTTCATGAAGAGTCATGACTATCCACACATTTCTTATCTCTAATTTTGCCCATCATAAAAATAGAAATAAGACCTTATGGTATCTACACAATAATTTTCATAACAATTATGTCATTAGCCATAAACCTTACTTGAATTAGATCACTTTAATTTGACTAATTAAAAATAATGGCCCTAACACATTTAAACATTACAAGTGTGGCCCAAAAATTTCTAACACACTGACCCTACATGGCAATATGGTCCCTGAACCAAAACTGAAATGTTGGATTGGTTTGATCACAAAACCACCCCTCTACTTGTGTAAAACTGACCTTGTTAAAATAAGGCAGGAAAACACAGATCTCGACCAGATAATTACGCTTTATGAGCAATTAATCAGGGCAAGGTAAAAAAAGAGAATAAGGAAAAGGGAAAAAGAATAAAAGACCTATGAAGCCTATATACTTCTTGTAATCCCCAGATCCCTACCCCTTTCTTTTCAGTGTACCCCCTTAAAGAACACCACCCTAAAAACCCAAGTATTTAAGAGCCTGCAAATCCATGAAAATCCACTTATCACACTATCTCTTGCACTCCACTACCACCTGACTCCTTGTGCTGCAGGTGAGGTGTAAAATGTGCTATGAGAAGAGGATTTCTTCTAAGGCATGAAAGAAAATCATCCTTGTTGATTCTTCCATCATTATCGTTATCAAACAACTCAAAAAGCTCGTGGACCTACAAGTATCCAGTTATTAACATCAGTCATATTAAAATAAGAGCAAAAGGAATGTTATGGCTTGTTTGCTTTGTTTCCAGATTCTTGTTTTCATTTCCAGCTTTCAAAAATAATTACAAAACTGTCACCTTGTTTTCATTCTATCTCCGGTTTTCACACAAAGATATTTGTATGGTAACCAAACTAGTATATTCCTTTCAGTTATCAGTCATGAACCAGCAACTTTTGTAGTATTGCCAAGATATATGATGGGAAAAAACCTATAATAGACAGTAGTGAATCTTTTATTTTTGATGAAGTTGTGAAAGGCATGATGAAGACAAACCATGGAAGGGGAGAACAAATCCATTGAGAAGAACAATACTTGAGAATTGTCATCTCTTCTTAAGGGCCAAGAAACTAATACAGTCAAATGGATGTTTAAGCCAAAAGAAGAAATGGAAACACAAACAAGAAAGAAGTGAGCTGACGTAAGTTGAAGACTCGAAGATGTAGTTGCACCCATTTTCACAGCTTTTCAAATTTGAAGATTTTTTTAGCGTTGTGAGCAAACTTTGGACTCATGAAGAATTCCAGAATTAAGGGGAATGTGATTAATTGGTTAAGAATATCAAGTTATTAGTCTTTATGATTTTTCTGGATGTGAAAAGGTTCAATGTGAGTGTATGTACCGAAATTGTATTCAGTAATTCATGTATTTAGTATTCATGACTATTCATGCTAGCTGAAAGGGGTTGTTTTTTTGTTAAACTATTATTATAAATGGGTTAGAGTATCCCATGTACTTTCACGAATACATTCCCTTTGCTTATAAAAAAAATATATCTATCAAGGTTTATGCAACTAGTTGTCAAGATGTCATACATCATTCATTAATGTATTTGGAAATTGGAAAAAGAGAGGTGACCAAAATACAAATTCATTCTAAAGTAAGGAGGGAAAAGAAGTGTAATTAATCAATAGTGAACTTAATTTCAATTTTCTTTCTCCTGATATAGCATCTATTTTGTTAATTTCACTAGTCATACCATGCCAAAATTTCTACCATAACTAAAAATGCTTAGGAATCAGGAAAGTCATGCATTTAAAACCCTAAAAGGATGACATCAGCCATACAACTGAAGTGAAAGTGCTGAATCTGAAATGTAAGCCTAATACAACATGTCATTTAGACCATACAATTGAGAATTTTAACATATCAGATATGATTCAGGAAGCATGTCTCATATCACCATTATCTTTTTTTTTTATCTCTACATGACCATAAAGAAACATATCTGATATATACATTAATGAGACAACTGGGCATACCCTTATTTTATATCTGCATAGGCTAGGAGTAGTTTTTCTAAGGATAAGCAAAATGAATATTATTAAGAGGGTATAAGAGGTACCCCAACCCGAGACTAGGAGTAGTTAATCTTCAACTAGACCTGAGTAGGAGAGATATGCCTTGATCTTGTTTCTGGAAGTCCAATGAACAATTCAGTCTCCACATCTGAACTTGGACTACTTTCTGCATAGGATTGAGGTTGATTTTCTCTTGGATCCTTTGATGCTGGCTGTGGATGGATACCATACTGCAGAGAAATTCAGTTAGTATTAGGTTTTAATTTTAATTATTGGATATGCATAACAAAACAAGTATCCAAGAAAGACCTGCAAACTGGGAATTCAGTTTGCTTTCTAATTTTATTTTCAGTTGATAAGTTTCCATCATTAATTATAAAAATACCAACTTATATTTCGAGAAAGCTGTAACTCAGGGTAACTTAACCTTCTCAGAGAGTCTGCAATTTTCAGCAACTAGGGCTTTTTCCTGAAATGTATTGGAACAATAAAAACACTTTAAGTCAAAAACTTTTTGATGTAACATTAGCTGGGAACTTTTTCAAAGTTCAGAACTCATGGAGAAGGAAATGAACCTTTTTTTTTTTTTTTGATAAGCAAAGAATATATAAATATGAGTATAAGGGGTACTCGAACCCATATACAAGAGAAAAGAGGCAAAAGAAAGAGACAAGATACAAATTCAACCGGGGGTATAAGATAACAACTAGGTTGAATAAGTAGCTTGAAAACTCCCAGAGCCAAAAAAACCAAAGCTGAACCGCTAAGCCTAACTGAGCAAATTCTAAAAAAAAGCCCAAAGAAAATACACTAGGACTAGAGAGAATATGCTAGACTAAAAGGAGAAGCAAAGTCCAAAAACTATAATAACAGGAAAGTTCCAAAGTAGTCTCACAGTAGGGAACAACAATGAACAAACTAAAACCAAAAACATACATCCGCTCTTGTTCTTGGCATGTATCATGAACTCAGAATGATATAGAAGTAACTTCAAGCACAAACTTTGACAAAGGAGTTTTGAAATTAAATAAAAAGTAACAATATATGATTTCTTCTACCCAAATATGAGGAGATTTGAAATTAAATAAAAAGTAACAAAAATGGCTTGAACAATACATCTTAACCCAAATCCTTAAGATAGCAAATTTAAGAGTCTAACTACTTATAAAGTTCTCACTTTATCCATTCCATTACAATGTGAGACTTTTTATACATATATATGTTTGGAACTCGCACTTCAATTTTTAAAATAGAAAACTCTGTGCTTGAAAATCACTAATATGACCTACTATAAATTCACCAAACCATGCATATGACTCTTTGTAGGTGGTTTTCTACACATACACGAGAGTGTCATGTTGGTAAGTCTCAAAACACAATGACTCATAATTTTGGGAGGTTTTTGAATGTTATTGCCAGAAGGTTAAACCAGTTATATATGTTGAGATGTAGATACCCATGCAGTAGTTGTAGCCAGATGGGATTTGAAAAGAGTTCCAAGTTTATTTTTATTTGTTATTTTTTGGCAATTGTGCAAAATCAAATGCAATATCACACTCCACACTGCCTATTATATATACAGTTAAAGCTTACCATTTCTTTTAGTTCCTCAATTTGTTCCTTGAAAACCTGAGTCTGAAGAATATACAGAAAGTTGTAATTCAAATATCTGCTAACATTGAAATTTTAAAAGCAAATTCTATAGGATTGTTAATCACGCTAACCTTTCTTGCTCGAACATTGCTTACACTCCTCTCTAACTGTTGCTCTATCTCTTGCAGTTCATCAATGGAGCATGAACCCAAACCTTCTCCCAAGAGTTTCCTAAGGGGATGAAATTACAAATGCAACATATTCTTTCACTGTGAGTGACTGAGTGGGTGAAATTTAACATTGAATGTAAACAATTTGTCAAAATGAATGGAAATTCAAGAAGATCTTCAACCGTTTTGAAGCTTCAAGAAGGTCAATTTTCTTCAACATGCTTGCTGCTTCTTGCTTCAAATGCTGCCATATATTAATTAGGCAATTTCATTCAAACTTGAAACTTGAAATGTATAGTGGCAGATGAAGATGAAATTGACGCAGAAAATTCTATATCCACTATATGGCCACGGTAAGGCATTTAAAATTACCTTGAGTCTGCTACTACATGCATGAATCTAAGAATACATAAATATAGAAATGCAGGCATGAATGTAGGGATTAGAATTTGTCATTAAATTAAGTCTTGTGAGTTGTGACCTTCTAATCGTTGTTATAACTTATGATATCCAATTCCTCTATAAATAAGGGTAGATGTATAGGTCTTGATTACCACGAAATACTTGAATGTAATTAAGTCAGAAATGCACTGGAAAAATCTTTTTACCAACTAATTAATGTGCTTATTGGTTATCATGAGTTCATCACTTATACTTCATAGTTACTATGCACCAGTACATCTGGAACTAAGTCCATATTCGGACATCATTAACTTGTATATTTTTGAAATTTATATACATATTATATAATGTAAACTCAACTTCAGCATATGGCTTGTTGAATCTTTCTAATTTTATTTTCTTCCATTTTCTGATAGCAGAAGAAATTTATCGGACAGAGAAGAGATGAACTATGACCCAAAGGCGGATATGAGATTTGAAAGGCTAAAATATTCATATTCATAAAATATAAACAATAAACATAACATACTATTTTATTTTGTATTGGTAAGGGAAAGAAATACCCTTAAAATTGAGCTCACTCGGCTTCAACTAAACACAGTAGAAAAATTGCAAAACCAGCACACTGTTAGAAACAATAATTAAAAAATTGGTGAGTGATGTTTAACCTCTAAGCTATTTCCTTGTTTTTAGAAAGGTTATACACTTGATGGCACTAATATATGCAATTAGTATCATAACGGTGCAAATACAATTATGAATGATAAATTGACAACTTGAGGGTCTCCTTGGCTCTAGTATACTTGTATTAAGTGTGTCAAGAAATGCAAATAATCTTCAAATGAGAATTAGGAGACTTTGTTGAAGTTAAAAGAAGGATCAATAAGCCCCTATCTTCATCCATTAGCATTCTTTTTAGCCTTGTACACCCATTTGACTCTGACTCTGATTGCTTCATGACCCTTGGGTAGAGTTCCTAATTCTCAAGTGTTGTTCTTCACAATTGATTTGATCTCCTCATCCAGGCTTGTGATCCACCTTTTATCTTTTACGACTTCATCAAAATTTAATGGCTCACACTATCGGCTAAAAGACAATATAATTCTTCAAGGTCAAGAGTAACTTTCATAAATGTCACGTATATCTTTCATCTTCCTCGGCCGTTCGCTTGAACTTTCTTTTTGTACATGAGAAGTAGGTGACGGAGGAAATGAAAGAGGTGGAGTTGCATCTAGAATAGACATCGTGGTCTCTTAGTCTTCTTCTCCAAGTTATGGAAGAAAATTATAGGTTTTTCTTTTTGGGTCTTCCATGTAGCTTCTTCATCAATTTAACATCTCACGACTCACAACAATCGTGCCATTTCATGGTTTGTACAATTTGTAGCCTTTAGAATGCGAGTCATAGCCAATAATAAAGACATATTTGATGCTTGGATCGTCAAGCTTGGATCTTTCTTGCTGCGCTACATGACCATATGCTATGCTCTGAAAGGCTTGAG
This sequence comes from Sophora flavescens, assembly GCA_030762895.1. NCBI lineage: Eukaryota > Viridiplantae > Streptophyta > Magnoliopsida > Fabales > Fabaceae > Sophora > Sophora flavescens. The sequence continues at coordinate 145,640,651 of CM061065.1, forward strand.
AATAATTGATACTAGGCTTCATTCCATTCCATGCTTCTTGGGGGGTTTGATCTTTGACGTTAATTTGATGTTGGAAGGCAATTGGACAAATAGACCGCACAAGAAACTATTTCGGCCCAAAACTCCTTAGTGATCTTTTTGGACGTTAACATACATCTAGTCACATTGAGAATAGTTCTATTCTTTCTCTCGGACGACAAATTCCATGAGCTGCACAAAATTCATTGAACTCTTTTGCAGTGAATTCGCCTCCTCGATCGGATCTCAAGGCTTTGATCTCATAGCCACACTCCTTCTCTAGATGAGCCTTGAAATTCTTGAAAGCAACAAATTCTTCATATGTTTGCTTTAAAAAATAAATCCAAGTCTTTCTATTAAAATCATCAATTAAGAGGAAGAAATATTTACTCTTACTATATTAATATGGATTGGTTGGCCCACATATACATCGATATATACATGTTGAAAGGGGTTAGTTGCTTTTGATGCGGCTTCTTTTGGAAAACTTCTTCTAGCTTGCTTTCTAAAAAGACACGCTTCACACAATTAATTGAGGGCATCCATTTCACCACCTTCTTTTCTCCTATAGCATTAACTTCCCCAAAGTTCAAATGGTCCAATCTCAAGTCTCAACATCATGCTTCATCTTGCACACTAATCTTCAAGCATTTTGCTTCAATGGTTTTTAGATTCAAGATAAACATTTTATTTCTTGACATAAACACCTTAGCAATTAAATTATTAATTTGATCTCAAAGATAAAGACATCTATCTTTAATGAGAATCTCATATCCTTTTCAAGAGTTGACCCAAACTCAAAATGTTACTTTTTAATTTGGGCACATAATAACCATCGCTAATAAACTGATGGCTTCCATCTTTGGAAGAGATTATAGTTGCATCTTTCCCTTAAATTTGTACTTTTGATGAGTATCCAAAGGACACACTTACATTCACCTTCTCATCAAGCTCCACAAATTTCTTTGTATCCACGCATGAGATTGCTAGCACCATTATCCAAGTGCTACTAACTATTGGAATTAATTCTTCTCTTCTTCAAGTGTTGGCATCAAAGTTGACAAGTTCTTGGTGATGAATGACTTCTTTTCTCATTGTTCGAATCATCATTGTTGCCTCTTCCTCTTCCCCTTCCCCTTTTGCCACGACCATTTCCTCTTCCTTGTCCACATCCGCTTTGACTCTTTAATGCTCCATCATTCTTCAATGAAGCTTTGGTCTGGAGAAGTTGCTTTTTTTTTGATCTACTTCGAGGAGTATCCCATCGCCAACTTGAGACGAGGACTAATCTCCCGCGAGAGTTTGTTCGGCACCCCGATGGGTGGCATCCCTCCCAGCTGAGGTTTTTTCCATACCTAAGGCTCGAACCCGTGACCTTGGTTAAGGGGCGAGAGGCATTTAACCACTCACGCCAACCTCAGTTGGTAGGAGAAGTTGCTTTAATGACTCTTCTTGTCTCCTCTTCATTCCTTCTTCATGGGTTTGTTAGAACCTTCTAATTCTTCAATGGTCATTGAGTCATGATCTTTTGATTCCTCAATGACATATACCACATGATCAAACTCATGAGTTAAGGAATGAAGAATCTTCTTTGCCTCATGAACGACATCTTCTAGTTTTTCTCCATATCTCTTTAATTGATTAAAATGGTCTTCACCCTCGAGTGTAGTAATCCAAAATAGATTAGGATTTCATCATCTTCAAAGCTTCAAAACGACCCCTTAGTGATTGACGCCTTATCTTATTCACTTTGTCAAAACCTTGGACAGATTTTTCCAAAATCTCCTAAGTTTTTTTTTTTTTTTTGTTGATAAGCAAATGTTAGTATGTTAATGTTAGTAATTTTTGTTAGTGGGTAGGGTTTGAACTCTCAACCTCCTTATCGCTCCACTTCTTAACTCCCCCACCCAAACCACCTTGACCACCTTATGAGTCCCAAAATCTCTTGATTAAGGTTCCTTTGAGGTAGTAACTATTAGATAATAGAGTTGTCATATTTGTTATTAGATAATAGAGTTGTTATATTTGTTATCTATAATCTGTTACCACACGGTTAGGATAAGATTAGATAATTGATTAGATAGTTGGATAGCTTTTGTTATTCGTTATCTTTAAGTTTGTTAACTAGTCTATTAGCTTGACTGCCTATAAATAAAAGACATCACTCTCTTGTATTTTCAATCAATCAAATCCAAATAAACACATTGAAACATAAATCTATTATGGCATCAAAGAAGGTTGACGATCCAGAGAAGAAGTTGGGGAAGGAACATGCCTCTAACGGTGAGTCATCCAAACTCACTCCAGACACAGCTTTCCACCTTGGTTCCGGTGACAACCCAGGGACGCCTCTTGTTGCAGCAGTTCTCAACGGATCAAATTATAGAACACGGGCTTATGCCATGAAGACCACACTACGCGCAAAGATGAAGCTTGGCTACATAGACGGTTCTATCAAGAAACCAGTCCTTGAGTCAGAAGATCACATACACTGGGAAAAGGTAGACTCAATGGTAATGGCATGGATCATAAATGTCGTTGATCGAAGCCTTCATGGAAGCATCTCTCACGCGTCAACAGCAAAGGATATCTGGTTGGATCTTGAAGAACGCTTTGCTCAAATCAATGCACCAAGAATCCATCAATTGTGGCACATGCTCTGCATGATGGAGAAAGAACCAGACATGAACGTGACACACTACTACACAAAGTTTAAAAGCCTTTTCGATGAACTTGATGAACTACAGCCTTTACCAGAGTGCAGCTGTGGTGCTTCGAAGCAATTAACTCAAAGAGAAGAAGACCATCGTGTGCACCTGTTTCTTGGAGGTCTTGATAGCAAGGAATATTCTCATATCAAGGCAACCATTTTAAACACTGAACCGCTTCCTTCTCTTACCCGAGTCTTTAATCACATCCAAAGGGAAGAGTCGCGATTTGCATCAGACAAGGAAAGGAACATCAAAACACATAATGGAGCAGCTTTTTACTCATCCAGAGGCGGCAAACAGAAGGGGCATGGTGGTCCTCGGCCCAAGTGCGATCACTGTGGCAAGACAGGCCATATAAAATCAAACTGCTTCGAGATCGTAGGCTACCCAGAAAACTGGAACGCACACAGAAACAAAAGGGGAGTAGGCAAGCAAGGACAACAAGGAGGTGCATTCATGGCTCGTGATGATGAGGAGAAAGGCAGTCCAGAAGGTGTGGCAGCACATGCACTACCTGGAAAATACATGATACACAATGCCGGAGTGCATGAAAGCATGACCGGTAATGACAAGAAACCAAGAGATACGGTATGGGTGTTAGACAGTGGGGTCTCTCACCACATGAGACCATTGCTTTCTCTCTTAAAGGGAGTGTGCAAGATTGACAAACCTTTCTACATAACAGTACCCACAGGAAATAATGTTCTTGTAGAAAGAATGGGATACCTTGTTTTCAATACAAATATCATGCTAGAAAATGTTTTATATGTTCCTCAATTCAGCTTCAATTTGATTTCCATGCACAAGTTAACACGTGATTCCAATTGCACACTAATATGTGATGAAAATGGTTGTGTTTTACAGGACCGGACCACGAAGAGGACGATTGGATTAGGTGATCTGCATAAAGGGGTTTATGTGCTCAAAAGACCAACTCAAGGCATTTCTTTTTCGACTGCACATCAAGGCATAGCTAATATTTGGCACTCACGTCTAGGGCACCCTTCCTTTCAAGCTCTCCAGAAAATTTATCATTTGGTTAAATGTAACTTCAGTTTGAATAAAGATGAATGTTGTGATATTTGCCACAAATCCAAACAGTGTAAACTTTCTTTTAATCTTAGCAATAATAAGGTTGAATCACCTTTTCATCTCATACATTGTGACTTATGGGGCAAATACAAAACAGGCACACACAATGGTTAGCACTATTTTCTTACTATTGTTGATGACCATACAAGAGAAACATGGGTTTATCTAATGAGGCACAAGACCGAAACATTAGATATGCTCAAAAATCTTTGCAATATGGTCAAGAGGCAATTCAACATGAATATAAAGAGAATAAGGAGTGATAAGGGTACAGAGTTCACCAATTCAAGCTTCCAAAAATACATTCATGAGGAAGGAATAATTCATGAAACTTCTTGTGTAGCAACACCCCAACAAAACACACGTGCGGAACAAAAGCACATACTCAATGTGGCAAGGGCTTTACATTTTGAAGCTAATCTTCCCATACAATTTTGGGGAGAGTGTGTATTGGCAGCCACCCACATCATAAATAGGACTCCCACCATTGCCAACCATGGGATAACTCCTTATGAGATGCTGTATGGAAAACCACCTAGTTATGATCATTTAAGGATCTTTGGGTGCCTATGCTATGTGAAGAATTCAAGCAAGCAACAAGACAAATTTGCACCAGGAGCAGAGAAATGCATGTTTATTGGTTATCCTCAAAGTCAAAAGGGATGGAAAGTCTACAATCTCAAAACGCATGAATTTCTAGTTTCGCGTGATGTGAGTTTCGATGAAGAATCCTTTCCTCATAAATTGAATGAAGGAAAAGAAACATCAAATTCCAGCATTTTTGTGCAGCAAGATGGGGCCGAATACACATGCAGTATGTTGCATGAAAAAGAGGAGGCTTCAACACACGAAAGCTTGCAAGCTCCATATGAGGAGGAGCATGCACAAGAAACTATAAGCAGAGATGACCCCCCTCTAAACTTCGAGACACAAAGTCATGATGACTTAGTGTTAGAAACTGAGAATGAGGAGGAGCGCCATGATGCACCAAACACCATAGAGCAGCCTCCACGGACAAGGCAGCCACCATCCTATCTCAAGGATTATTATTGCCATGCAGTCGCTGTAAACCCTTCATACACGACATCCAATCCTAACACCTCTTCACGTACGGTCTACCCTCTTTCTAACTATGTAAGTTATGATCATTTTTCCCATAGACATAGAGCTTTCCTTGCAAAACTTGGGTCACACGAGGAACCCAAAACGTATGCTCAAATCGTAAAGCATTTTGTGTGGAGAAATGCCATGACACAAGAAATCAAAGCACTGGAAGATAATCAAACTTGGGAATTGACCTTCCTTCCTCCTGGCCGAAAAACCGTGGGATGCAAATGGGTGTACAAAATAAAATACAAGACTACAGGTGAGATAGAGAAGTATAAGGTGCGTCTTGTGGCAAAAGGGTTCGCTCAAGTTGAAGGAGAAGACTTCAATGAGGCCTTTGCACCAGTCGCCAAAATGACCACGGTTAGATGTCTACTTTCAGTAGCAGTGGCAAAAGGATAGGAGCTTCACCAAATGGACGTAAGCAATGCCTTTTTGTATGGTGAGTTGAATGAGGAAGTTTATATGGTCGTGCCACAAGGGTATAATACACCCACAAAAGGCATGGTGTGCCGCTTACGCAAATCCTTATATGGTTTACGTCAGGCTTCCCACAACCGGTATTCTAAGCTTTCAAAGGCATTAGTGAAGTATGGTTTCCAAGAATGCCAAGCAGATCACAGTCTCTTCATCTATTCACATGAATCCACTTTCCTTGCAGTCTTGATCTATGTGGATGATCTTGTCATAGCAAGCAATGATTCTTCTGCTTGTGCCAATTTCAAACAATATCTGAGCAATTGTTTTCACATGAAAGACCTAGGCATTCTAAAATATTTTCTTGGTTTGGAATTGGCACGAGGCTCAACAGGATTGTTCATATGTCAAAGAAAATATATTTTAGACATTTTGGATGAATGTGGCATGCTTGGTTGCAAACCTTCCTCCTTTCCTATGAAACCAAATCATCGTCTTGCATTGGCAGTTGAATCTCCTTTTTCAGACCCTTCACAGTATCGAAGAATGGTAGGAAGACTTATCTATCTCACCATCACACGTCCAGAAATCACCTAATCAGTACATATCTTAAGCCAATTCATGCAAACACCCCAACAAGAACATTGGGACGCTGCTATTAGAATCCTAAGGTATTTGAAGTCATCACCAGGGCAAGGAATAATTTTACCAAAAGACAATGATCTTCAGCTTGTTGGCTAATGTGATTCAGACTGGGCTTCTTGTCCACTTACCAGGAGGTCCATTTCGGGCTATTTAATGAAACTGGGCTCGGCCCCAATTTCTTGGAAGCCCAAGAAACAATCCAATCCACCGTGTCCAGACCCTCAAGTGAAGCAGAATACAGGGCAATCGCTCATGCTACAAGTGAAATAATTTGGCTGCGAAGTTTGTTAAAATGTCTACAGGTTAATTGTGATACACCAACACTTTTGTACTGTGATAATCAAGCTGCTCTTTACCTAGTAGCCAATCCCGTTTTTCATGAATGTACCAAGCACATTGAAGTGGATTGTCATTTTATAAGAGAACATTTGCAAGCAGGCACCATCGCTACGACATATATTCCAACAAAACAACAACAAGCTGATATATTCACAAAATCCTTGAATAGCAAACTGTTTTCGGACTTGGCAATCAACATGGGTGTTCATAACCCTCACACTCCACCTTGAGGGGGAGTATTAGATAATAGAGTTTTTATATTTGTTATTAGATAATAGAGTTGTTATATTTGTTATCTATAATCTGTTACCATACGGTTAGGATAAGATTAGATAATTGATTAGATAGTTGGATAGCTTTTGTTATTAGTTATCTTTAAGTTTGTTATCTAGTTTGTTAGCTTGACTGCCTATAAATAAAAGGCATCACTCTCTTGTATTTTCAATCAATCAAATACAAATAAACACATTGAAACAAAAATCTATTAGTAACATCAACGACTTTCTCAAACATAGAATCATCCAAACATTGATGGATAAGAGTGAGAGTTTATTGATCCTTCTTCCTTGTGTTTAACAAGGCCTCCTTCACATTTTGAGATAACCTTTCTTCATTTTGTGGCTTCTCATACCCTTTCTCTACAACCTCCCAAACACTTTGAAAGACAAGTAAATATTTCGTGCAAAGACACCATTTTTCATAGTTCTCTTTCATAAGACGAGAAAATTGGAAAGTAGTATATTCATGGCTTGTCATCTCTCAACACACTTCACTCAGCTCTTACAATCCTAGCTCATGATAGCACTTTGTTGGAGGAGGAGAAGTGTTTCTAAGAGAGAGCTTTAACTTGCTTAATTTCAATTTTCAAATGCCCGTTACATAGGGGTATTTATAGGTATAATTAGAGAACTCTAAACTTGATTCTAGGATCTCTCTTATTAAAACCCACTTCTAGATATTTTCTACACTTGTTTATATTTAAAATACTGCTAGATTTTACATAGATATTTTTCACAACTTCAAGTGATTCTAGATTAATCTAATTTCAAATTATAAATAATGTGAGGGATTTCCAAAATAATGGAAGTCCAAGACACCAAGTTGGAAAGAGGTTGAAGGACACCAATAGGTGTGTCTCTTCATGACTTTCAAATCTTTCCCAATAGGTGTGTTTTTTTCATGATTAAATGTATTCATTCATCAAGTGTACATTCATGAAAGGTTGCAATCATTCTTTCAAATACATGAAAGGTTATTTCATTCACCAAGAGGCATAAGTTGGTCTATAAATAGAACCACTTGTGCATGCAAAATGATATTTGAAAATTGGCTAAACTTCTGCAAGCCAAATCACTTCCTTTCTTCCCTTAATGCGCAGAGAGAATTAAGGAAACTATTATTCTGTAAAATGCCATTGACGATACGCTTGGTTTAGGGTGTGCAAACCAAACCAAGGTTCTCCATTGTATCCTGAAGGGGATTCGCCGGTTATACCTGCTGCATCCAATCTTCGAGGAGAGATTGGTGGGGGCGAATCGAACCTAAAGCCTAGTGTTTATACACGCCTTGGAGGGTGCGCATGTCACTTGTTCTTCTCTTCTTTGTTGCAGACCAGACCCCCCATTTTCTAACAATCTTTAGGTTCGATTTTCGTTCTATAACAATGACTGCAACATTGAAGGAGATGGACGATATTTAATATTGCCAAAATGGAGAAGTTTGAGGGTGGAAACTCCGTTTATTGGGAAAAGGAGATGCATGGTCTTTTTCAACAAAGAGAGATGGGTACTCATATGCTTCATCAAAAATATGTTTATTTGTAACCATGGTGAAAGGTACACAATTACTTTCTATGGCTATGATATGCTTGATATTCTAAAGTCATGTATGTTGATGAATCTTAAAGGCATGCTTTGTTTATGTTAAAATTAATGTGGTATTAGAGCCTTAGATGCATGATTTAGAATACAAATCAAGTATGTGAATTTTGATGAACGTGAATATAATTGGTTTGTTATGCATGCAAGTTTGTTGGTCTATTTTGATAGAAATGTCTTAGATATAAATGATTATATCAAGTACATGCATGAATGGATTTGATCCATGTAACAACCAATTATATTTAGAGTACAAAATCTTATATTATGAAGTGCATGATTGTATGAATATAAGACGGAATTGTTCTTGATTTTGTAGAAATTAGAAATATTTGGATGTGATTTTTGATACTGTTCTAAAGTTGTCATAATGGGCATGGATGTTCATAGATTAAATTTATAGAAAACCTTAATGATTTTTTATCATTGTTTTGTTAGTTTTCTATTGTGATAATTATTTAGATTTATCAAAGAATATGTTTTGAACATGAATCCCAGACAAAGACAGTAAAATATAACTTTAGGTTGATAAGTTTGTAAAAATGGCAAAAATGGTAGTGAATCATGTAAACCCAGTTTTCTAAAAGTGGGTCTGGTTAACCCAGTTGGGTGTAGTTGTGGTGTATCCAAATTTTTTTGGTTTAATTAGAAGTGACGCTTCAAAATTACATCAACCGATGTGTTGGTTTAGTGGTAGATGCACCTGTGCATATATGGTCAAGTTGCGGGTTCAACTCCAGGTTTTGAAGTTTTGAACCAATTTTCAAAATTTTTAAACAAAACCGCATGTGAAAAGTTACAACCTTTGGGATTCGAACTCGGGCATAAAACATAGGTGTAAGCAGACTTACCATCGGGCCAATATTGGTGTTTGTTAATAATAGGTCATTAAAATCTATTTATCTCTGATATGCTTTGAATGCTGAACTGATTTAATATTTGTATCATGACTGTATTAGTCAACAAGGTAAAGGAAATAAATGTTAGATTATAACAGTACTTTCAATTACCCAGAAAAATTTGATGCTTATATATATATATATATATATATATATATATATATATATATATATATATCATTATATAGTGTGAATAAATTGAAGTTGTTTGTTATTAGATATTTACTAAATGTCTTTGGAGTAATATAATAGGAAAAGTTTATTATCCGAGTTATTACTTTGAGTCTACTAGAATGGTTGACCAAACAACTGCATCTTATTCCCCATAACAAATTAGTAGAATTGAAAAGAAAATTAGGATATAAGAAGAAATGGTAAAAGCCATGGTATCTTAGTTTGGTCTAACAAGATGATATTGGGGAGAAGTCATGTTGAAGGCTTTTTAGATAATAAATAGGGTTCCAAAAGAAGGAACAAGATAACCCCATATTAGATCTGGAAAATAGAAAAATCATTCTCAAAATTTTCAAAGTTTGAGGTTGTAGGGCAATAGTAAAAGTTCTTGAACCAAAGAAATAAATTATGTGAAAGGGGGATTGAATGTGTTCCCGGGCTATGCTAAAATTAGCAAAGCATATAGATTCATGGTTATTGAATCTAATGACTCATATCCTGTAAATACAATAATTGAGTCTAGGATACAATCTTTCAAAAGATAGGTTTAACTCAATTCCAATTCCAATTCACGGTGATAATGTTCATAGGAATGAACATAATACGTAAATCAATGTATCTAATAATGATACTTTGGAAGGTTCAGAACTTAGAAGAAGTCAAAGACCTATAAAAGAGAAAACTTATAGACCAAGGTTTTTCATGTTCCTGGTTGAAGGAACAAGTGAGTCTATAGACGGTTATGGACCAATATATTATTATATTGAAAGTGATTTAGCAACATTTGAGGAGACAAAAAAGTCTCAAGATGTTACTTTCTGGAAGGAAGCCATACAATAGAAAATTGATTCAATAAATGGGGAATAAAATTTGGAAATTAGTAGACCTCCCACCTGGTTCCACAACAATAGCTAGGTTGTAAATGGATTTTCCAAAGGAAAATAAAGGTAGATGTAACCATAGAAAGTTTAAGGCAAGACTAGTTTCTAAGGGATTTACACAAAATGAGGGTATTGATTATTTTGATACATATGCACCTATGGCAAGAATTGCTTCAATTAGAGTGCTATTAGAATTGAGATCCATCTATAAGTTTGTCATCCATCAATTGGATGTGAAAATGCCATTCCTAAATGGGGAATTAGATGAAGAGGTGTATATGACACAACTGAAGGGTTTGTGGTTAACAGTCATGAAAAGAAAGTGTGTAAATTGAATAAGTCATTGTATGGACTAGAATAAGATCCTAAGCGATGGGATCAAAAGTTTGATCAAGTTGTGCAAGTTAAATATGAAATAAATAAATCTGACAAGGGTATTTATAGTAAATTCCATGGAGGAAAAGGGGTCATGATTTGTTTATATGTTGATGATATATTAATATCTGGTACTGATCTAGATTAGGTTGAAGAAACTGAGAGGTTTTTATCTAGAAATTTTGACATGAAAGGCTTAGGGGTAGCTGATGTGATTCTAGGAATTAGAATAATAAGAGATGGTGAGAATGTAGGTTTACCCCAAACTCACTATGTAGAAAAGGTATTAAAAAAAATTAATCACTTTGATTATCAACCTATCACTACTCCCTATGATCATAGCATTACTTTAGTACCAAATTAAACAAAGGTAGTCTAGTAGCACAACTTGAATACTCAAAAGTAATTGGATATTTAATGTATGCCATGACATGTACCCAGTCAAACATTGCATATGTTATATGAGACTAAGTAGGTATACAAGTAATCCAAGAAAAGACCATTGGCATGTTGTCCAAGAGTATTGAAATACTTGTTGAGGGCAATGAACTATAGTTTAAACTATATTATCCTTCAGAATTAGAAGGATACACAGATGTCAATTGGATAAATAATACAGAAAACCATGCTTCAACAAGCAGTTGAGTCTTCACAATTGGTGGGGGTGCTATTCCTTGAGGTTTCAAGAAATAAGACGGCATTGCCGGTTCCACCATGACTGCAAAAATTTATAGCACCAGCAGTAGGTAACAAAGAGATTGAATGGCTTATAAATTTGCTGTATGAAATACCAATTTTAATGGTGCCAGTATCCATACAATGGAATAGTCAGTAAACACTATCAAGAGCATATAGCCAGGTTTATAATGGAAAGTCCAGGAACATTGGGCTAAGACATAGTTATGTCGAGGAACTAATTGCAAATGGAGTAATATCCAAGGTCTTTATAAGACGGAAAGAAATCTTGCATCCTTTGACAAAAGGACTGACAAGTGATATGATGTGGAAAAACATCATTAGGGATGGGAATCAAGCCCATATCTACACGATCACCAATGGTGGAAACCCAACTCACACTTGAGTAGCATCGAGTCTTGAGTTCAATGTGGCCAAAGTACACTATGAGAGTGATTGCAAGTACTTGACGAATAGATACATCCCAAGGTTTAAAAGTACTTGATACCATAAGGACAAAAGAAAAAGGGTGAGCTTTTGCTCTTAATGGACCTATAGCATATATGTACTGAGGTGCCCAACTTATGGGGGTGCTTCTGGTAAAGTCCACCTATGTGAGAGTGAAGTGTGGCCGCTTCTTAGAGTTGGGCTTGACTCTGTAAGCTCTCATGAAAAGGATACACGACACAAGGCCTTACCAAATGTGTCACACTACCACGTCGTTCAATGGTACCGAGATTTCATGTGTAAGTCATGCACGCTTGTTCTAATGAATATTTTGTTCAAAACTTGTCTACCAAATTATTCGGGGATGAGTGAAACCCATGGCTTACTAAGAAAAGGTTCAAGCCCCCAAGATACCTTTTTCTGAAAGCATGCGATTTCCGGAATAATGGGATTTGGGTTTATTTTGAAAATGGTGGGGGATTGTGAGGGATTTCCAAAATAATGGAAGTCCAAGACACCAAGTTGGAAAGAGGTTGAAGGACACCAATAGGTGTGTCTCTTCATGGCTTTCATATCTTTCCTAATAGGTGTGTTTTTTTCATGATTAAATGTATTCATTCATCAAGTGTACATTCATGAAAGGTTGCAATCATTCATTCAAATACATGAAAGGTTATTTCATTCACCAAGAGGCATAAGTTGGTCTATAAATAGAACCACTTGTGCATGCAAAATGATGTCTGTAAATTGGCTAAACTTCTGCAAGCTAAATCACTTCCTTTCTTCCCTTAATGCGCAGAGAGAATTAAGGAAACTATTATTCTGTAAAATGACATTGACGATACGCTTGGTTTAGGGTGTGCAAACCAAACCAAGGTTCTCCATTGTATCCTGAAGGGGATTCGCCGGTTATACCTGTTGCATCCAATCTTCGAGGAGAGATTGGTGGGGGCGAATCGAACCTAAAGCCTAGTGTTCTTACACACCTTGGAGGGTGCGCATGTCACTTGTTCTTCTCTTCTTTGTTGCAGACCAGACCCCCCATTTTCTAACGTTTAAGGTCATGCACTTAACATTTAGATTACACTAACAATTAACAATTAGTAAGAGCAATTATGAATGATAATCTCTCTGTCTTTAGTATAAATACAAGATGCTAATCTTTGGAAGTATACCAAAAATTAGAAATCATCTTCACTAATTTCCTCTCACCCCAACATACACTACCACGATTTTTCACATCTTTATTCCTTGCTAAAACATTTGAAGTATATATATAACGAGGAATTGCTTTTATTTAAAACAAACACCCATTTTTAGCATCTTATAAAGAAAACAACTGATGTAACAATACATAACGAGGAACTGCTTTTATTTAAAATAAACACCCATTTTTTTCTGACTGGTGCATGAATCCGGTGGAGTGTTTAAAACATCACTGAGGACTGTTTTGTTAACGGATTGAATGCATGGTTATGGCTGCTGTCTTTGTGACTGTTATGGTGATTGGGTCATATCGATAGTGTTAAACTGTAATGCCAATGACAATGCAAATAATATAGAGGAATCAAGGAAATCAAGAAATGATGCTGCTGAAGATTCCAAGTGCCTCACCAAGTCCCACATGGTTGGAGTGATGAAATCAGGGGTGCCTAGTCACCAATCACTCCACTCACATTTCCTTCTAGAAGCACCTTTATTCTCTCCTCTAACAAATCCTAACAGAAAGTAGGCTGAGGATGATTCAGTGTATTGGCACCTAGGATAGCTTACTATGTTCCCTTTCCCTTTGTATAAATAGCACAGTAGCTTCATCACTGTAATGTTGAGCATTTCAAGTAATACAAAGCCTCCATCTTTTATTCTCTTGATTATGTTTGCCTTTCTTGCTTTTCTTACTTTCCTTAAAACTTGAGATGGTATCAGAGAGCGTCTAGCTCTCTGCCTTGCGCAACTCTGATGGCCAAAGGAAGCAGCTCTAACAATAACAACAGTGGTGGTGTTGTCACAGACCCATCACAAGATCCCTCCAGTCCCTATTATGTTCACTCAGGAGATGGACCTTCATCAGTTGTGGTCACCCCTGTGTTGAATGGTTCAAACTATCATGCTTGGGCTCGATCCATGAGAAGAGCCTTAGGTGCTAAGAATAAGTTTGAGTTTGTTGATGGAAGCATACCCATCCCTGACAGCTTTGATCCAAGTTACAAAGCTTGGAGCCGTTGCAATATGATCATCCATTCCTGGATAGTAAACTCGATGAGTTGAATCTATTGGACAGAGCATTGTCTTCCTGGAAAATGCCATTGATGTATGGAATGACTTGAAGGAACGATTCTCACAAGGAGATCTCATCAGGATCTCTGAGCTGCAACAAGAAATCTATGGATTAAGGCAAGGTTCTCTCTCTGTTACAGAATTTTATTCTGAGCTAAAAATACTTTGGGAAGAATTAGAGACCTACATGCCTATTCCTTGTTGTGCTTGCCCTATAAAATGCACATGTGCTGCCATGAGAAATGCTAGGCACTTTCATACTCTTAACTATGCTATAAGATTTCTAACTGGATTAAATGAGAATTTATCGGTTGTAAGATCCACGTGATTTTGTTGATGGATCATTTGCCTAGCATGAACCGAATCTTTTCTATGGTAATCCAACATGAGAGGCAAGGGAATTTTAGTAATGTTGATGATTCTAGAGTGCTCATAAATGCTGTTGATTATAAGAGACCACAAGGAAGAGGAAGAGGATTTGGACAAAATTCAGGATCCAAAAGGGTATGCACTCACTTGTGGAAGAACAGGTCACACAATTGACACTTGCTACAGGAAGCATGGCTTCCCTCCTCACTTGCAGAGAAACAATGGTTCAATGGCAAATAATGTTTCAAATGAAGGTCTTGAGATGTTGGAAGACCACTCAACCAATGGAGATGCTAAATCTGGTCCACCTATCTTCACCCACGAGCAAGATGAGAAATTGATAAGCCTAATTCAAGGGTTCGGCATCAACCAAGAACCTACTTCAATGGCCAACCAGGTTATTTCATCAACTCATTTTGGTCATACACCAACTGAGAAAAACAAGTCAGCAGGTAACATATTCACCTCTTCTTCTTTTAGTAGTTTTACTCTTGGCTCTTGGATCATAGACTCAGGAGCTAGTGATCACATATGTGCATCTCTAAAATGTTTTCAAACCATTAGTGATATAAAACCTGTTAATATTAGACTCCCAAATGGTCAGTTTTCAATTGCTAAACATGCTGGCACAGTGAGTTTTTCCCCTGGTTTTTCCATTACAGAAGTGTTGTATGTGCCTAATTTCTCTCTAAACTTAATTTCAGTTTCAAAACTGTGCAGCAATTTAAAATGTGCAGTCTCATTTACTGATTCCATGTGTTTTATCCAGGACCGAAGTCACGAGAGGACGATTGGTTCTGCTGAGAGGTTTGAAGGGCTATATCACCTAGTTGTTGATGCCAAAAATGTCGTTTGTTCTAGTGCACAAGCAGCTGACATACAAACTCTACCTGAAAATGCCTTATGGCACTTTAGATTAGGCCACCTATCTACTTCTAGAATGACCATTTTAAATTCTGAATTTCCCTTTGTTGTTGTTGATCCAAATGCAGTTTGTGATGTTTGCCACTTTGCCAAACATAAGAAATTGCCTTACAAATTGAGTATTAATAAAGCTGCTGCACCTTATGAACTAGTTCATTTTGATATTTGGGGGCCATTGGCCATTCAATCTGTGCATGGTCACACCTATTTCCTAACTGCAGTAGATGATTTCAGCAGGTTCACATGGATAACATTGCTAAAATCAAAGGGGGAAGTGAGACTACATGTCCAGAATTTCATAAAACTAATTGAACAACAATATAATGCAAAGGTTAAGACTGTGAGAAGTGATAATGGACCCGAATTCATAATGCCTCAATACTATGCCTCAAAAGGAATTGTACACCAAACAAGTTGTGTAGAATCCCCACAACAAAATGGAAGAGTTGAGAGAAAACATCAACACATTCTTAATGTAGGAAGGGCTCTCTTGTTTCAATCAAAATTACCTAAACAATTTTGGTCCTATGCCATACTTCATGCAACTTACATCATAAATAGGGTCCCTAGTCCTCTCCTTCAAAACAAGTCACCATACTTCCTTCTATACAACAAATCACCCAATTTACATGACCTAAAGGTTTTTGGTTCACTGTGCTATGCTTCAACTCTTCAGTCACATAGAAGCAAACTTGAGTCTAGAGCCAGGAAAGGCATTTTTCTTGGCTATAAGGTTGGTGTGAAAGGAACTGTCATCATGGATCTCAACAACAGAGAGATTTTCATCTCAAGAAATGTGACTCACCATGAGCACATTTTCCCATATAAATCATGCTCACCCATTTCCACTTGGAACTATCATTCCACACCCTTATGTTCTGTTCCTGACAATAATGTGCCAAACACCATCCCTGCAATCCCTCAGCCTACTGATCAAACAGCCACCAACATTGAACCAGAAACCACCTATACTGAACCTGCACTCCCTGATATCATTCACTCTCACCCTGATGCACCTGATGTGACAGAAACAGCCACTGCTTCACCAAGGAGATCCACTAGGCAAAGGCAAAAACCACAACATTTGAATGACTATGTGTGTAGCCTTTCAACTGATACAGCAGAAGCAATTGCCTCAGGTATATCTTATCCTATTTCTTCCTTTCATTCCTTTTCTAGGCTTTCACCTGCTCATCATGCTTATTCACTATCTATCTCACACACTCTTGAGCCACATACATACCAACAGGCAAGTAAGTATGAATGTTGGAGAAATGCCATGAAACTTGAATTAGATGCTCTTGAGAAGAATGGTACATGGATCCTAGTTGATTTACCTGCTAATGTGAAGCCAATTGGAAACAAGTGGGTTTATAAAGTAAAGCATTGAGCAGATGGGACCATTGAGAGATACAAGGCAAGATTAGTTGCCAAGGGATACAACCAGGTAGAGGGTCTGGACTTCTTTGACACATTCTCTCCTGTGGCCAAACTTACCACAGTAAGGACTCTATTGGCTCTTGGTTCCATTCACAATTGGCATTTACATCAATTAGATGTAAATAATGCCTTCTTGCATGGTGATTTACATGAAGATGTTTACATGGTGGTTCCACAAGGCATTCAGTGCTCAAAGTCTAACCAAGTGTGCAAGTTGCTTAAATCTCTATATGGACTTAAGCAAGCCAGCATAAAATGGTATGAGAAGCTGACATCTCTGCTCATTAGCCAAGGATACCATCAATCAAATGCAGACCATTCACTCTTCACATATAAGAATGGAGACATCTTCACTGCACTCTTGATCTATGTGGATGATGTGATCCTGGCGGCAGAAATTCCATAACTGAATTCACTAGAATCAAAGGCATCCTGGACTTTCATTTCAAAATCAAAGATTTAGGCACTCTAAAGTACTTTCTTGGCCTAGAGGTTGCTCATTCTAAGATGGGAATCTCTATATGTCAGAGGAAGTATTGCTTGGATCTTTTACATGAATCGAGATTGCTTGGTTCAAAACCAAAGAAAGACACCCCTTGACCATTCTATCAAACCGCATCGGGATGATGGGAAACCGTATGAAGATATCGAGTCATATAGAAGACCGATTGGAAAGCTTTTATACTTAAACACTACAAGACCCGATATCACATTTGCCACTCAAAGAACTCGGCCAATTCCTAAGCAAACCTACTATGACACATTATCATGCTGCATGTAGGGTTGTTAGATATCTAAAGAATAATCCTGGCCGAGGTCTATTGTTCACTAGAAAATCAGAAATACAACTTTTAGGATTTTCTGATGCTGATTGGGCTAGTTGTATTGACTCTAGGAGGTCAATCTCAGGGTATTGTTTCTTCCTAGGATCATCCTTGATCTCTTGGAAAGCTAAGAAGCGACAAAACCGTATCCAGATCCTCCTCAAAGCGAGTATAGAGCACTCTCCACTGCCACATGTGAATTGCAATGGCTTATGTACCTCTTACAAGACTTGCACATCGGTTGTTCTAGGACACCAAGATACTATCTTCGTGACAATCAAAGCGCTATGCACATTGCAGCCAACCCGGTCTTCCATGAAAGAACAAAGCATTTGGAGATAGATTGTCACTTTGTCCGAAACAAGGTTCAAGATGGTGTCCTTCGATTGTTGCCTATTCCATCAAAGGAGCAGTTGGCTGATTTCTTCACCAAAGCATTGTCACCTCCATCATTTGTTCCTTTCATTTCCAAGCTGGGCATGATTGATATATACCATGCTCCAAACTTATGGGGATGTTAAACTGTAATGCCAATGACAATGCAAATAATATAGAGGAATCAAGGAAATCAAGAAATGATGCTGCTGAAGATTCCAAGTGCCTCACCAAGTCCCACATGGTTGGAGTGATGAAATCAGGGGTGCCTAGTCACCAATCACTCCACTCACATTTCCTTCTAGAAGCACCTTTATTCTCTCCTCTAACAAATCCTAACAGAAAGTAGGCTGAGGATGATTCAGTGTATTGGCACCTAGGATAGCTTACTATGTTCCCTTTCCCTTTGTATAAATAGCACAGTAGCTTCATCACTGTAATGTTGAGCATTTCAAGTAATACAAAGCCTCCATCTTTTATTCTCTTGATTATGTTTGCCTTTCTTGCTTTTCTTACTTTCCTTAAAACTTGAGAGATAGACTATTTTCTTGATGCATGGTTACAGTGACTGACATACAGTTTTGTGGAGTGTGGGTTATTTCACTTTTGTTTGATGCAGATTCGATGGAGGCTCTGTTTGAGAGTTAAGGGATGGTTGGTGCTGGTTTTGCTCTTCTTATAGAGGATATAGTGTCACAGAAAAATGAGAGTGGTTAAGAAATTGAGAGAGTGTGGTTCAGCTGAGGGACAAAAGGCGAGGCAGAGAATCAACATGTTTTTTATGTTGTTTGTGAAGGGTAGGCTTTGGATGCTAATGGAAATAAAAGAAAATTTTAGAGAATAATGTGAGGACTTGGACTGAAGTTTTTTCAAGAGTGTATTGAGATGGCTACATATTCTTTCTTTCTTTGTCTCTTTGTTCATGTGTGGACGTTTTAAGAGGGTAGAGATACAATGAGAGGAGCCTATTGTTAAGGTCTTTAGGGAAGGGTTTTAGAGAGAGCTTCATTTTCTTTTTTCTCTTTGTATATATGTTTCCTTTTACTGGCTTATAACTTTTGGGGATATGGTGTAATTCTTGACCACTGCTAGTTCATTTTCATCTCTAGGTAGTTTGTTTTGGGGGTTGTGTAAAAGGTCTGCAGGTGGGCTAAGGAATATGGATAGTGAAGTTGCTGTTGCAGTTTGCCGTTTTGGTTCGATATGACAGATCGATCACGAATTTGAAAAGTGGAAATGGCTAGGTTCTGCATGCTGATTTACGATCAGTTACTTTTTGGTTCTTTCACTTAGTTTTATGCACAGGTCTTATTTATGATGTTGGTTGTAGAGAGGACATTTACAAATGTTTGGGTTCTGTGGTTTGCCTAGAGATCCTTTTTATAGATTGCATGGGATGGGATGGATGAAATTTGCTGATTTTTTGAAATGCCAAATTGATCTGCTGATGGGTCTTTGTTTTCGGCTACAAATTGATTCATGGATTATTCTACAGTTTGAGGTTTTGTTGAGGCGCACACTGGTTGGTGACTTTGATGATGTTTTGCTGACAGCTTGGACTGATTTATAATAGTGTACTTGGATTGTTTCTTTTGGGTACTGATATAGTTTTATCTTGATTTTTAGAAATTTACACTAGGGTATGAAGGGTGGCAAATGGATGGATCGGATAAATTTTTATTCGGATCTTAACGGATGGATTAAAAACAATCCATTAATCCATTATAATCCATTAAAAATTCATTAAAAAAAATCCAATTCATCCATGATCCGTTAAATAAAATCCATCCGATCCATCCATTGACAATTTTTCATGAATGGATATCCAATCCATCCACTAAAATTTATTTTAAGAAATTAAATAATTTTATATCTCTTTTATCCATCCATAAAATATTTTTAAAAATAAAATAATTTGTAAAAAAATTAAAATATTATATCTATCTCACCCTCACTCTCCTCTTTCTTCCTCTCTCTATCCCTTTTTTTCCTACTCTCTCTCTATCTTTACTCTCTTTCCACTCTATCTCACCACCATTTTGTATCAAGGTCATTTTTCTATTATTATATGGGAGTTATTGATTATGTGCATCTACAGAGGTTGTTTTGCCACAACATTCCATGATATTGTTTTACCAAACTTGTTACGACTTTATGTGTTTTCAATTAGTCAATACTCTTTTTTTTAATTTCTCAAAAAAAAGGCAACGAAAAAAGAAAATGTACGTGATAACGTAGACTACAACTGGTGCTTGAGAACAATTAATTAAACAAAAAAAGAAAAAAAAAAGCAGATAAATAAAATAAAAAATAGTGAAGAAAAAATATAGGGAACGGAAGAGAAAATTAGATGGAATGTTTTTTTTTTTTGGTTACAAATGGAGGTTTTTTTTTTATTTGGTGAAAAATAATATGAAAAAAATAAATTGGTTTTGGAATGGATAAAAGTTGATCCATTACATTTTTTGATTGTTGGTCTAATGGATTTTAAGAAATATTGGATGGGTCATAAACCATCCACTAAAAAAATAATCCAATCCATCCAATCCATTTATATTATTTTTTGATAAATGGATGGATTGGTTGGATTTTTTCATGGATGGACTGGATGGATAGTGGACAAATGGATCATTTTACCACCCGTAGGTATTATGGTGGTTAGAATTTTACAACTTTTGGGTACTGATAGAAGTTAGTGACAGTTGGTTTTGGATTTTTAGACGAGAAGCTTTGTATATTAGATTCTGTTTCGGGACAGTGACACTATCGTTTCTACATAGGTTCAATTCTTTTTCTTTGTATATAGGTTTGAGTACCCCTTATACTTGTTTTTAATATACTTTTGTTTATAAAAAAAATACATAATAACTTCTTAAAAGTGGGAAAAAAAATAACAACGGTTGAAAACTAGATCCGCATATATTATATATATTTAGTGAAGGATAGAGGAGGGAAGGTGCTAATTATTTTAGACTGGGTATTCATTTTTCACTACTTGGCAAGTTGAATATTATCTGGAAAGCAATGCCAAAGCCAAATATTAATCAATCAAGGAAAGGAAGAATAATTATTTAGTTTGGTCTTGAAAGGAACCCTAAAAGACTTATGCATTTTGCCTTCCCAGAAAATAACTAATAAGTAACCAACAAAACAAGAAAAACATTATGAGGAAAGGAAAACGTATATGCATTTTCATCAGACAGAGTGTCATCATATTACAATAGGAATGACTAATTATAGAAGAAAGAAAAAAATAAGATATAACCTGCATGTTTTGTTCATCGGATCTGGGTGCTGTTGTAGTATCCTTGGTATGCCTGCGGTATCGTTCAATTGTCTCCAGCATGCTGTATCATTATAGCCAATTAATTAATATTACTACAGTCAGGTCAGCTGATCCATGCATGGCCAAAATGTTAAGTAAATAGCAAGAACTTGCTTTAAAAAAAAATATATGAGAAAACAGACAAGGACATGATCAATGTCTCATTCCAAAAGCTATATATGTTTGACAATCTTGTAACGTGGGGTGGGTGAGTTGGTCTTTTGAGAGTTGCAAGTTTATTCAGGATAATTTGGACTTATGTATTCCAAACTTTATATTCACTTTAGTTGACTCATTTCTATTGGATATGTGACTTCCTTTCATTTTCCAACAGACAACAAATCGAGAAAATGAAAATGGGAAGGTAAAAATTAAACTTTCTTCAATTTCAAACATAATATAAATTGAAGAAAGTGAAATGTTGAAAATTAATTAAAGAAGTCTCATGGGTTGAAAATAAGAGCAAATAATCGTTTATAATACTCTGGCTACTCTCCCTCTATGAGCTAGTTTTTAGAGTGGAATTAGACCCAACTATCATTATAGAAATCAAAAGAGAATAGAAAAGGCACAAAAAAAAAAGTCATTGCCTTTCGTTGATATAATACTTCAGAGAATGAAATAATTTCTGTAACTCAGAAATAGCTCAAATGAAAGTTCCAAAACAAAATTTCTTCATTTTAGGAGAGATTTTTAGTGAGTTCAAAGTAATGTTCTGATTTGCTCCAACAAAAATCAAAGTTCTCATTATCATTCCTTTCACGTCCATGGATTTCCAAGCAATAGATAAACACATTTGACATTTTTAGCTGAGTTATACTTATAACCAATGTACTTAATTAATGGTAGAATTGAATTGTTTTTTTGTTACGGTGATCATAATTAAAAGTTTCTAAGAGATATCATATATTTTTTTTTGTCTTTGATCAAGTATCCCACCACCAAAGTTACAAGACTAACCCTCGGGGCGAGGGTTATAGTTAAGTAAAGTTCTCCCCAAAGAGGCAACTAATTTATATTTAGGCAATTTAAATAAGTCAATATAATAAGTAGTTTTAATTTCATTGGCGTGTTTGTGTTGTTTTTCTCTACCATTTCCTTCTTAATTACTTAATGCAATTTGATTGTGTAGGTTCTGCTGTCCAATAACAAGGACAGCAGGGCGCAGGTGTTGCTACTACCTCCACCGCTACATCGTGGGTGTTTGGAACTATTTTTAACAACCTCATAATCACTTTTGAAATAGAGAAACTACTAACTTCTCCCAAAAGCACTTCTATCTTCTCTTGACTAAAAGTTGCAAAACACACTATGTGGAGGGGAATTGAAATCAAGCTATATGTCAAGATGGATAGTCTTGATTCAATAAATTAACGTTCAATTGAGCTAAATTTGACAGATCTACATTGATTCAAGTAACAGAAATACATTGGTTCAAGTACCTGATTATATGATATATTCAAACTAAAATTATTATTTATTTGCTTTATTAAAAAAAAAAGTTCTTTTTAAGTACTGAATCAATGACAACGTACACCAGTGAAGGGATCATATCACCCAGAATGTGACATCTAATGGAAGGGAATCCATTTTTGGGCTTAAGACTGTTGGAAAAGCAATTAAATTTCCAAATAAATGCAAGTGAGTGGGATTTTAAGAGATTAGTTGGGAAGGTGAAACACTTGACTCTTGGAGTCATATCATAAAGAGATATTAGTTGGGAAGGTGAGACAATTAATGTCCACTAGTCACATTCATGAATGGAAGCCATGTCCCTTCACTATATAAATGGGTCATGTGAGGAAGAGTAGAATAATCTCAACCAAAGCAAGAGAGAGCAAGTGTGTGAGTGATCACTTGTAGAGAAAGTCTCTTGTGTGAGTGAGTGTTATCATTTCTTGTAACTTGAGTGTGGTACTTGAGTTTGTAGAGTGATACACAAAAAGTGGGGTGGGTTACAAATATTGTAATCACATATTTGAGATAGTGAATACACTTTATTGGAGTGTTTCCGTGGACGTAGGCAAGTGGTGCCGAACCACGTTAAATTCTTGTGTTCTCTATTATTTTTCTCAGTAGTGTATTTTTCTTGTGTTCTAACGATCCTTTATCTCGTGTGAGAGATACCCAACAAAGTGGTATCGAGCTATGGCCGGAACACATCAAGGTTTGAAATCCCATTATTTGATGGGAAAATAAATTTTATGATCCGGCAAAGTGTACCATTCAAGATCTCTTGGTGCAGAATGGTCTTGATCAGGCTTTAGAGAAGGAGAAGCCGAGATACCATGAAGGAAGAAGAATGGACAAAAATTCAAAAGAAGGCAAAGAAGTCACGATTCGGTTAGCTCTAGCTCCCGAGATAAAGCACAATGTGTTAAAGGAGACAACACCAACGGCTTTGTGGGAGAAGCTCCAGAATATCTATGCGTCAAGTCGCTAACCAATCGTCTCTGTTTAAAGATGGAGTTATATCAACTCAAAATGGAGATGGGAGGAAATCTCCATGACCACATCAACAAGTTCAACCAGCTAGTAAGCCAATTGTTGAACGCCAATGATAAAATATCGATGAGGAGCAGCGGCCGCTTGTTATTGTCATCACTACCAAGGTCCTACAAACCTGTGGTTCAAACGTTGCTTGGCGGGAGAACAACTTTGACGATGGATGAGGTGACCGTCACTTTAAGGGAAAATGAGAGGATGATGAAAACACAGAATATCAATGATGAAAGTGAAATAGCAATGGCGGAGGAATCGAACGAGGGAGGAATCATTCAAGGAGGCATGATGGGTCAAGAGGAAGATCAAAATCGCAATCACGTCTTCAACGAGATATGACAAACGTGCAATGTTATTATTGCGGGGAGAAGTGTCATTTGCAACTAAGGTGCACACAAATGAGGGAGGATTTGAAGAAATTAAGGATGATGAGAAAGGATGATGACAACTCTCGGACAAACGTGGTCAAAATAGTGAAGATGAAGATATATTTTTAGCAACAACCGAGGATGTTGATAAATCAAATTGGGTGATGGATTCTCACGCCTCGGAGCACATTTGTAGAGATCGAGCAATGTTTAACACCTTGAAAACTAATGAAGAGTTTGGCCATTTCAAGTTAGGAAATGGTGAAAAAATGAAGGTTGAGGGCATTGGCGGTGTGAGAATGAAGCTCCATGATGGTGCCATTAGAACTTTCCAAAATGTGAGGTTTGTACCTTCTGCGATTTGCCAATATTATTTCTTTGGGGGAGATGGCATCACAAGGGTACAAGTATGTTGGTTCAAAGTGGGGATGCAAGGTGTATAAGGGAAGACGCTTGGTGTTAAGAGGGCAGAAAAGTAAGAAGAACCTTTGCTACTTGGAAGGGCAAGCTTTGAGAAGGGAAAGCGGCCGTGATAGCAAAGGTGGAAAGAAGGTAAAATTTCTTGATGATGTGGAAATTTGGAAATTTTAATTGAGGGAGGAATTGTTGGAAAAGCAATTAAATTTCCAAATAAATGCAAGTGAGTGGGATTTTAAGAGATTAGTTGGGAAGGTGAAACACTTGACTCTTGGAGTCATATCATAAAGAGATATTAGTTGGGAAGGTGAGACAATTAATGTCCACTAGTCACATTCATGAATGGAAGCCATGTCCCTTCACTATATAAATGGGTCATGTGAGGAAGAGTAGAATAATCTCAACCAAAGCAAGAGAGAGCAAGTGTGTGAGTGATCACTTGTAGAGAAAGTCTCTTGTGTGAGTGAGTGTTATCATTTCTTGTAACTTGAGTGTGGTACTTGAGTTTGTAGAGTGATACACAAAAAGTGGGGTGGGTTACAAATATTGTAATCACATATTTGAGATAGTGAATACACTTTATTGGAGTGTTTCCGTGGACGTAGGCAAGTGGTGCCGAACGACGTTAAATTCTTGTGTTCTCTATTATTTTTCTGTAGTGTATTTTTCTTGTGTTCTAACGATCCTTTATCTGTGTGAGAGATACCCAACAAAGACTACGCAGTAAGCAACCCAGGCGTTTAGAACTAGGGATGCCTCTCAAATCAACTTATTCAAAATGCATGTCTCATGCTTGACTTTGCTCGATTATTTCCCTAAGTGGCACAGTCGTGCCTTGTCATATATGAACAAATCAATGAATTCTTTCTTGAGTGTGCAGTTTCACCTCTATGCTACTCAACTTCTTGACAGCCAAAACCCTAGCCTGTTAAGGGTGGTTCATGGTTGAACAACTTCATAATTCTAGCGTCATAATATCACTAGCCAAACCCTAGCCAAGGCTTAATTAAAATTAAACCCTCCCCTTAAATTCTAGCTCGTGTAATGGCTTAAAATTTTATGTGTGAGAGTGGAACATTCCTCCGGAAAACATTCATCAGCTTGGGAGAGAAACACTTAGTTTGAGAGAGATACACAGAGAGGCTCTTTGTAGCTTGCCTCTTCTAACCTTTAATATAAATGTCATCTTGCTCTCTCTGTTGTTTTTGTGCAGGTCTGTCCCAATGTAATATCCTAGTATCCTACATTTAGGCTAGTTCTTTTAAGACTTGACAGCTAATGAGTTGTTTTTTATAAGCAAATGTTACTAATTGATAAGAGCGCAAGGGATACTCGAACTCATATACAAAAACAAGAAAAAGAATAAGAGAAGCACAAAACTGTAACTAATATACTGACACTAAAAGGATAGCCAGTATATGTATTACAAAGTCCTACTACACCCAAGAAATAAGCAAATAAGTAACCAAGAAAAATAAAGAAACAATAGTCCTATATACAATCACTCTACTACAAGGATAATGAGTTGTTTGAGTGAGAGTTTATTTAAACACTTGGAAAGGGAGAATTTATTTGGCTCCGGAGGAAACACTGTGAGGCTTAGAGAGTCTCTGTGAGGAGAAAAACACTTGAAAAAACAGTCTATTACCTTCGCGTATTGACCCTTGGCTAGTCGGTGATGGTAATATGTTGCTTGTAATTTTAGTGGGTTTATATGTTTTAAGTCTTAAGGTTTAACTGAAAATAGCTGCTACAAGGGTTCTACTTCTACCAGAGGTGATGTGCTTGCTGTTTGATTATAGAGGAGTTTGTTCTAAATTAGGGGTACTCTCTCCACCAGCTTGGAAGTGTTTTGGTGGAGTAAATTTTTTTATTTTTTTTTATAAGCTAAAGTATATTGATGAGGAGTATAAGGGATGCTCCGACCCACCTACAAGATAGGACCCAAGAGCAAACCTATGTAAATAAAATACAGACCATCTTTACATGCAAAAGAGCTACTTAAGAACACCCACAAACCCAAATGAAAAGTACCTGAAACGCTGCAATAGAGCATACTACTCGGCTGTCCTCCTAGATGGGCCATTTTTCATCCATGTTATCTACTCCCTTATTCTCAAGGTTGTGGTATACTATCCTATGTTAATTAGCTGCTGGTTCCTGCTGTTCGAGCTCCATTCAGTTGTACTTCTGTGGCTGGAATGCTTCTTTGCTAGGGCTTTTGCCTTTCTGTTTTGTCCTGATGAATCTATGGTCTGCTATTGAGTTTTAAGGTTGGTTTAATGTGTATTGTATAGTGGATTAATGTCTATAGTTTTGGTGGTTACTTTGTTCTTGTATATCGGTTGAGCAACCCATTGTACTCTAATCAATATATATACTTCTTTGTTTATAAAAAAATAAATTAATAAATTAACATCATTAGCATATACAGTCATGGTTGTCAAAGTCGGGATTCTATCTAAGATCGAGAGGAGGTTGAAAAATTATAACTCTAGTATCGTCGTAAAATCTTGCTTAAAATACAAAATTACACCCACACATATATATATATATATATATATATATATATACATAAAAATTAAAAAAAATAACAGAGATAACGAAAATAACCTTTAAATCACAATGTTAAACTAAACTTATATTAAAAATTCATAATGAACATTAAACTAAACTTAACCTAAATATTATTTATGGCATGCTATTGTGTGGTCCATGTGGTTGTTGCGGAATGATATTATTTTGAAGAAGGCTCTTTTGATATGTTTTATTTGTTGGACATTATTAAGGTTTGTTCTTGGTCTTAGTTCCAAGCAAGTGCTGGGAGTTCTTTTTTGTCTTTTTCCTATCAGTTGGTGAATCCGATGGCCTGTATTTTTTTAATTTTTTTTTCAGACTTTGTTCTTTATAAATATGGGTAAAAATAGTACTCTAGTTAATATTATTCCTTCTGCCTATAAAAAAAGGTATTGATGCATTTTTAGATCCAAAGCATGTAAGGCACAGTGAGAGAAAAGCCAAAAATAATGAGTAAAGTCGAGAGGTCAATTCAATTGGTTTCTAAGAGAATTTGAGTGTTCTCCTTCTCTAGCTGTCTCTTTGCTATCTCCTTCAAAGTGGTATCAAGGGCTAAGTTATTTTCTAAAGATGTCTTACTTTGTTCAAGTTCCTAAATTCACGAATGGGAAATTTGATGATATTGGTATATTCATATGAAGGCAATTCTTGGCTCCCATGAGATATGGGAGATTGTTAAGGATGAGCATGTAGAATCGGAGATCGAACAAAAAAGCTTTGAGACATGCTCAAAGAAACAATTTGCAAACAATTAACAAATTGGATCAACTTGCTCAATTCATGCGGCCATGGATGATTGTTATTTGAGAAAATGGCTTGTACAACGAAAGAAGCTTGGAACGTTCACCAAGCAATATTCTCTTTGAGAGGCAAAAAGGAAAAAGCGTGCTAGTATAAAAAATAAGAAGGAAAAAGAAGGTATGATGAATTTAAGATTGAAAGTTTTTCCATAAGGAGTTATTATCTTCAAATGACAGTTGCATCATTTCCCATCCATTAAATCCTAATGGCAATGATTCACCTCATGGTGGTTCATTAATTCAAGGTTCAAGTACAAGAAACCTCATAGAAATTTATGAAGCAGATATAATGAATCGTTCAACTTTTTGTTTTGTTTCTTTGTTGATGAAGTTACTAGGTTTTCAAGAATTTTTTTTTTTTTTCAAAGATCAATGGGAAGTCACCAAAAGGATCAAGTTTAAAGGGAGTGTTAGAAATTTAAACTTGATTCGTGCATATAATTGATTAGTATTCGTGTATTTTTAGGTTCAAAGCATTTTTCCTATGCATGTTCTCTATATTTAAAAACTTATAATTTCTTGGAGTTGTAGTTTCAATGCATGTGCTTGAATCTATTGTATCATTCTCACATGCAACAAAATGCGCCAAATGCATATATATATATATATATATATATATATATATATATATAAAAGCAGGTCTTGCTAACTAGTGTGGTGCTCTTAGGGCATTGGTTAAGGAATCTACAAAAGAAAAATTCGTATTGAAAAACTAAATGTCACACTCTTTGAAATGCTAAATACATCTCATACAAATTTTCCTTTTCTGTTTCATTAAATATTGCACTAAGGGCACTTGTTAACATTCTCCATATAAATATCATGTACTGGTACATTTGCAAGTAGGGGTGGGAGTAGGCCAGGCCGCCCGACAGGGGCCTACAACCTGGTCTAGCCTGTTTAGCAAAAAGGCCAGGTTCAGGCTTTTTAAAAAGCTTTTTTAGTTAAAAAGGGCAGGCCCAAGCCTATAGAAAAGTCTTTCTGGCCTATCAGGCTGGGTTGTTTATATATATATATATATATATATATATATATATATATATAATATTAAGAATATTTATTTATTTTGTCAAAAAAAATATTTAAAAAGTATTTTATTTCTGGTTTTAAAACGAAACAGGCTTTTAAAAAGGCTAACAGGTCAGGCCAGACTCAAAATAAAGCCTTTAACAGGTGACAGGCCAGGCTTAGGCTTTTCAATTTTTAAACAGGCCAGGACTATTTAAGCAAAGCCTGACCTGGCATTGCCTATTCCCACCCCTATTTGCAGGCAAGTCAGGTGAAGGCACAAGTTGGCCAAGGCCCTATTTGGCAAAAAAAATAGTTGATAAGCTAGCTTATGACTGATATATTAATTTTTAATGAAAGCTGATAATTGAAAAACTAGTTGGTTGAATTTGAAGCATTTGATAAAATTAGTGGTTGAACCAACTTATAAATATAAGGTGACATAAGATGTCATATTTATATGAATTTTATATAAATGCATTTTAAATTCTAATTAAAATATT
This sequence comes from Sophora flavescens, assembly GCA_030762895.1. Classification (NCBI taxonomy): domain Eukaryota; kingdom Viridiplantae; phylum Streptophyta; class Magnoliopsida; order Fabales; family Fabaceae; genus Sophora; species Sophora flavescens. The sequence goes on from CM061065.1 coordinate 145,670,017, forward strand.
GAATTTTAGTTTATTTTTACATATTTTTATTAAATAATATAAATGAAATGACATTTTATAAGTCTTTTTAGTGTAAATTTTATTTTACAAGGGTCTAGGAAATTTGGAATTTCATTTAATTAATAAGGGTGAAAATATGTAGAAAAGTCAGTAGGTATAAGATAAATAAATTAGCTTATGAATAAAAAATTATAAATTAATGAGATGAGTTTGTTTATCAAACATCTTTATTTTGGTTAAACAACCTTATAAGCTAGTTGAATAAGTTATAAACTAGCTTACGAGATTTGCCAAATGTAAGGCATGCAACGTGAGAATAAAACCAAAAATAAAGAGTAAAGGCAAGAAGTCAGATTAAAGTAAGTTTCTATGTGATAGTTTGAGTGACCTCTTTTCTCTACCTATCTCTCTACCGTCTCCAATAATATTAGTTGATTATTTATGCTATCTTATTTAGGTATAAGGTCACCATATATGTTTGATTAGACTTAGAACTAAATCAAGCCATCTCTGAGAGCTTCTTAATTCTACATTTGAGTTTTGTCACATATGTTTTATTACAATTTAAGTTCAATGACTCCAAATTATCTAAGACATATATAATACACGATCTCAAACTAGCTCCTTCTTAAATAAGTCAAGCCCAACAAGTGTTTGGAGGAAATAAAACCTACTAGTGTGAGAGGCAACATAAGGAAAATCTATCTAAGCAAAGATGCATGGAATTCATTGGTTATATAAAACCTGTAATTCGCACTTCTACACAACCATGTCACTGCCATGCAAAACATACATGGTAATCTAAGAATAAAAATTCAGTGTCTTAACCTAACGTAGAGTGCATAACTAGATGAAGGCCAAAACAAATTACTTAATGCGGCATAAGGTAGAGGAGAGAGGAATGGGGGTGGGTAGAGGAGGGAGGGGTTAAGACAAATAGGAGAAAGTGATAACTTTTCACTATTCATGTCTTTTCCGTCATTTTAATATGTAGTTTAGTCTCTTCAATTTATTAAAAAAAAATTACGGTTTGAAAACAGGTCAAGGTAGACAAAAATATATATATCATAGTATATTATTTTAAAAATTTCCGTGAATATATGATATACTATCAAGATGTGCTAAGATTAATATTTATGCTGAATTTCATGAAGCCTTTTTTATTTTTACATTTTTAGGTAGGTGTAATTTTTGAAGTATACAGAAAACTATATATATCACTCCAAAACACAAAGCACAAATGGCTTAAAGGGTTCCCACAGTGAAGGCGCTCCAAGTTCGAATCACCACTGCTTATTATCCAAGCTTGAAAGAAATTAAATATATATAGTTCTGTCTAGTTATATGTATCAATATATGCTAAAGAAAAAAAATCTAATATCACTTAAAAAGGTTGTATGATCATGAAACTGTCATTCAATTGTACTTTGTATGCAACCCAACAAATAAAGGGTGGATGGAAAAGTTATGCAGATACATAGATATGATTTTCAATTTTTTTGAACTTAATGGAAGGTACAGTACTAGACCATTCTCACCGATCACTCTTGGTTACTATTGACCAGAACATTGATTACTCGGGTCTTGCTTACGATTGTCATTACCACACTGGTTAACGAACCCAAAAATTATAAGATTTCATTGGAAAATCAAGTGTTTATCTTCTCAGAACATTAAATATACCAATTTCTAATAAAATCCTCCTGTTTTTGGTTCCTTAACCAGTATCCTTAGAACACTTCTTAGCACTCTCCTTATTCCAAATATAGTTTAGACCTCATGTTGACAACGGTTAGCAGATTCGACTATATATAACGTAGATCCTGATTATAATAATGATAATGAAATTATAAACAACCTTGGAATCTGGTTAATGTTTGATCTCTTGTTATACTAAAAACTCTGGTGATCACACTGCACATTAATTCATGGAATCACAAACTACTCACAGATAGAGTTTACATTTCTTTTTCTTTTGGTACATTATATACTCTGTCAAAGTTTACTCACTTTAATTAGTTGGTGATAAAAGAAGTCGAGTCCTGACCCTATCTCTTAAACCAAAATATAATATTAATTTATTGATCAGAACATATTACAGTAGGCATCATATTAATCATCGTTAATTGGTGCAGGTCATTATATATAAGAATACTATACTAGCTTTCTTTATCTCTCTCCATCTCATGAACATTGCATGTCAGTATTTACTATTTAATTAGTACATATGATAAAGCAATATATAATTATAACCTATATATGATTTGTCTTTTCCCATTACTGAGAGACCAAGTACCTTCCATCATTTTACCCTTTTGTAATGTTTGTACTGGTTAATTAGGCTAGCTTTAAGCTATTCACTGTAAGATAATCTATTCTTTGTTTCGATTCTAATTAACTTAACAAACCCCAGACTAATATAGCAGAAAGGAAGAAAAAGTTACAGGCTCCTTCCCCACCCATTTTTTTTATAAGCCAAATTTATTAATAGCCCAAAAGGGTAATAAGATAGTCGGGTGAATTGGGGTGTGAGACAAAAGTATTGAAAGTTATAAGATGTATGATTCGAATCTCATCCTCTACTAACATAACAAACTAAAAAAACCTAACATTTGCCAATATAAAAAAAAAAGTAATAGCCCAAAGGGTAAAAACATAACCACAAGTAGTGCCAAAGAGTACAATTGTGAGCAAGATCAGTCCAGTACTGAAAATGAATGGCCAAAAAAGAAAGGTTACCCCCACCCATTGATGTTTTGTACGAAGTATTAAACAATGATGGGATTGGGTATATGCCATTTAATGTCATGACATATTCAAGGTTTCACACAATTCCATATATCACTTGTCCTAGAGAAGATGTAAACTTCATGCCTTTCCCTTGTGCACTTGAACTATTTAGCCCCTCGTACACCCCAAAAGAATAAATACAAATAATAAATAAATAAGAACAAAGAAAATTAGATCATATACATATCTACCACCATATTTCTATGGCTATGATGAGTATCATGACTACTTGACCCTCCATTACAGTGTAAAAGTATACCAACATATATATATATAATGTCTGCATGAAATTTACTAGCTCACAAATTAAAGGGACCCTAGTATGAAAAGAAATACTGCTAAAATCATTAGCAGATGCAGATGCAATCACACAATTTGAGAGCAATAAACAAAAGCTGAACAAAGAGGTAGGATCCCTATATATAAATATATACCTGGAGCTTGCAAATTCATAAAGCTTCCCTCTTGGAGAGAATACGATAAGAGCTACCTCAGCATCACACAGAACTGATAGCTCAAAAGCCTTCTTCAGCAGCCCATTACGCCTCTTTGAGAAGGTAACCTGCCTGCTTGTGGCGTTCTCTATACGCTTCATCTGAGTCTTTCCTCTCACCATCTCTTCTTTCTGTGTTAAATCATCCTCATCACTCATCAGTACCCAGAAAAGGTACGGAAGTAATTAGAAAATTAGGAAATTGAAGTGAGTTCAATACATGATCGAAGCGAGTCCTCACCAAGTAACTAGGATGAATGAACTTAGAAAATATATGGGGAGATTAATTAATTTGCAGCAAATCTGAGCCTTCCAAGCAAGACTTGAAGACCCAAAAAGCTATAGCAGATAGGAAGAAAAAATGCAACAGATTAGAATCAAATCACTTCACTCATCAAAGGGTACTCATTGAAACCAAAAAAAAAAAAAAAAAAAGGAAGAAGAAGAAGAAAAATGTGACATATGATGGATGAAGGTTACAAAGAAATGGGAAGTTTATGAAAAATCAGAAGAAAAAAACTAGATTGTCAAACTAGCAGTAAATCCAAAAGGATCTAAACACCCAGAAAGATATATCTGAGAGAAGGGTTTCCTGATTTGATTGCTACTTACCAGGTAGAAAAAGCAACTTCAGATTCAACTGGTTCTCAGTAAGCCAAGAAAGAGCTTAGTTTTCCAGAAGGGATTGAAGTGCAGATTTATATATACCAAATTAATGGAAAAATCAAGGAAAATATTTTAGAGCAAGCTAGAAGATGAGAGGAATAAAGGGTTTGTGAATAGAAAAGGTTAAAAAAGAAAAATAATGAGAGAGTTGAGGAATCAAGAGAAAGGAAGCACCCAAAAAGAGCAGAAACAGTGCAGAGAAACAGAAAAAGGAAAGCTGTATCAACTACATAATTGAGGTACAAGTCAAGAAAGGAGTTGGATTTGACCTATCTTTATTTAGCTAAGAGAGAAGCACAGACACACCTTTCCTTATTCATCCACCCCATGTTCCCCAAGCCCCACCATATTAAGAAACAAAAGTATATGGTTATAGAAAATTGAAACCTCATCCCTTGCTTGTTTTGGTAAAACTAGAATCTACTTGCCCCAAAAAAGAAATATTGTAAGGTTAATGAAAATATATACATGAAAACGATACTTTTTTAATATTTTCTATTAGAAGACTAAGGGGGAGGAAAAGATATGTATATAAAAGGACAATAATAATAAAGTCTCAAAGGAACCTTATAAATAATATTATCTTGCCAACTCACTTCTACATCTTACATTTACAAGTTTTATTAAGTTGCTTTTGGTTCTTTTTTTAATGAAAGAGTTAGATATATAATACAAATAATAATCTTCGTATAAGCTTTTGTTTGTGCTTTTGAAATCTTAAATATGTCCCATAAAAACTGAGACTATTAATATTAATTATTTTATCTTCTTTTGGCACTGTTTATGAATGAAAGAAAATTGAGAATAGTAAAGTGGAGAGCGTGTGCTGGGAAGGAACTGTGAGGGAACAGCAGCAGAGAGTTAAAGAAAGAGAAAAGGGTACAATGTTAGAAACACGTCAACTTCTTCCGTACAACTACGTACATGGACTAGCCAATGAGCAGTCGAAAACATCGCAACTTTTGTCACGAAATGTCATCATAACCTATTTTAACTTTTATATTTATTTTCATGTATCTTTAAAATTTAAGGTAATGCTAAGGAATGTTGTTTCTTAAAAAACAAAACTAGTTTTTATGGGTTAAATATACCAATTTTTTATGTTTTTTTTTTTTAAACATGAAAAGGATTTTTTTTCAAAAAATTAATGGTTCGACTCATGCACTGTATATTTCTTATATATTTAACTATTTTAAAATATGTTGAAGTTTTAAAATTATAAAATATGTAAATTAGTAACTCAAACATGCATGAATAAAGATAATGATTAAATATATTTTTGATTTCTATAAAATTGATAAAATTTTATTTGAGCCTCTATAAAATTTATTCATTTTTGCGCCTAAGAAATATAAAAATTATGTATTTTTAATTTATTGTGAGAATAAAGGCCTACATGATGCTCAAATGAGTGAGCTATCACAATCAATTTTTAGGTACAAAATAAATAAGTAAAATTTAATATACAAGAATGTTAACTTTAATTGATCCTAATGAATGGATCATGATAGTAGGATTAATGTGTTCCACATTTGTAAATCTCATTAATTAAATGATAAAAAAAATTCTCAATAACTATTTGCATTTTTTAAGATCCATTTGAGCCTTTAATCTATATATAATATAAATTAAAATTTTAAATCACTTTATTCATTAGATTGACAAAATTTGAAAACAAAAATTGAAGGACAAATTTGATAAGATGGGGACTGACGCAGTAATTTAATATAGCTGGGGTAGTTGAGAGACACACCCCAATGTTGCAATGGATCAATAAAAGTTTCGATAGTTCTGAGGAAGTAAATATTGTTATCGATATTACCGATCCATATTATAAGTAGAAAATTAATACAACACATATTAAGATGATTAATTAATTTTATTTAATTTGATTAAAAAGTTATGTTTTTATCTAAATTATTATTTATGATAATAAGAAGTTGTTTGTGATGTTGAGAATAAAGTGAGTCATTGAAAAACAAAATTTGTATTAAATGAAGGATATTTTAGGAATAATGTCATTAAATGAGTCATTGGAAAACAAAATTTGTTTATATATTGGATCAAAAGATTTGATATTTTTTCGCTTATAATATGGACCAGAGGGGTATAGCTGAGGGCTATGCTAACTAGTACCCTTAGGACATTGTTTAAAGAAACTCAAAAAAGCAAAAATTCATTGAAAAAATAAGTTTATTGTTTTTCAAAGTATAAAATACACCAGGTCTCCATATCAAATTTTTATTTTTAGATTCTTAACAAATACATTTAAGACACTGATTAGCATTCTCCTAAAATTAAAAGAAAATTATAACAAGTGTCCTTAAGATACTTATTAAAAAATAAAAAAAATAAAACTTACATAAGAAATTAGTAATATTTAATATTTAAAAATATGAAACACTTAATTTTTCAATAATAAAAATAGTTTTTATTGATTCCTTACGTGAACCTATAGTTAATAGTTTTCTTTTTTGTATGGACCTAATTTGTACGTCCTTATAAAAATATTTTATCTTAACAATTAATTGTAAAATACTATATTATTAAAAAAATTAATTCTCATCATAATTATTTTAAGAATTACACATAGAATATTTAACTATATATAAAAAATATACTTACATTGTATTTAAATGAAACTTTGTTTTTATATGGTTTTGAAGATACTCTTGGGTGGGTACATTGTACTATTATGAGTTGTATATGGCGCAAATTCTTCATCAAAAATTGAAGGGGATGGAATCTTTCATCCTAACCAAAGAATATTCTAGAAGATTTAACAATTTTTTTTTTTTTGACTAAAAGAAGATTTAACAAATTTTTATAAATAGTATGATAATGTTATTTTTAGAATTACTTTATAAATTGTAAAAAGAAAGTTTTACAATACTAATATACTTTTATTATACACTTCCTTTTATAGGGAAAATAATTAAAAACAGAAGTTTACTTTTTTATTTTTTTAGTAAAAAATAGTATGCAACATGAATGTAAAAAATGAGGCGTAAGTTTAAAATTCTTGCAAATCTATACCCCCACACACACACACACACACACACACACATATATATATATATAATTAATGTTCAAGTAAAGGATATTTCGACATGTGTCAATCTCTGGTATAATAGTTTCTCGTATACTAATCTAACTTTTTTTTTTAAACAAATATACTAATCTAACTTATTCTTTTATTTTAAATTTTTATTTCGAATTTCGAATTTGAAGATATTTTCTTAATTGCTCATTAATTATTCATTTAATTCCAACACAAATTGATATATAAGTATTCATTATAAGAAAATTATACTAATTAACAATCAAAATGAATACAATCAAAATCTCTTAATACAAAAAAATTATAACACATCAGTATTTTAATGCTATAAAATTTTAATAATTAATAATTAATACTTATCAAATTATTTTAAAAAAAATCTGAATACAACCAAAATCCTTTAATACATAAATAGAGAGTGTAAGATTAGTATAGAAATTTTTTAAAAAAAATATGGACCGCAATTTTATAAAAAAATCCTTTAATACCACAATTTTTTAATGCTATAAAATCCGATATTGAAAATTATGCTGATGTTGAAAATCAATCAAAATAAATATTGATTGCAAAGAAAATCCGGATCATCAGAATTCATTATTATTCAATACAATTAATTATTCATTAAAACCAAAATCCTGCCAACTACTTATTTTCCATCTATAAATTGTTGACCCCTAATCACTATCTGTCATCATATCTTGCTTCTAGCTCATATATTTACCTGCTAATATTCTTGTGTTAATTCTTCATCATGGATGTATAGTATGAATTGGTCTATACTGTAACAGCAGCAAAGTCTACATGGAATCTCAAAGTTGAAATAGTCAGAATGTGGTCTGTCCCGAGTTTCAATGGTTCTAGAATATCATATTCATTAGAGTTGGTTGTTATGGATGGGCAGGTTAATTTTTAGTGTTCTTTATTTAATTTACTTTTAACCATGATTAATTTCTCAATCTCTCTTATTTATTTATCTATGTTTCATGGTGGAAAAATACAAGTGTAACGCCAAGATTTCTATGTCTTTCGGTAAGAGTAAATATATGTGTATATGTATTAATTTTTTATAAAATCCAGAGAATGGTTTTAAATAAACTAAAATTATTTTCTTCTTTTACCATAGGAAGTCACGGTTAAATTTTCGGTTGAAAATTCAGACGAAAGTCGGTATGCATTTTCACTTCCGGTACAAGTTTACTGAGCAGAAAACCTAATTTTGAACCATGAACGAAACGGTTAGTGGTTTTGTGATGTTCTGTATGATATTGGAGATTTTCGAAAATTTGAGTTCGTAAATAAAATATAATATTTATTCCGTGCTAAATACGATTTGAAACTTGAACCGGATGCGCAATTGAGCAGAGTAGGGAGTACAAAAGTGATGAGATGACATGTAAGAGTGAGGTGACTTACTAGGGGATGATCTAAGTCACATCCTAAAAAGTGGTCATGATGACACTTTTTGAATTATAACATATTATATGCTAAAAACTCATTTTTCTCTCTTTTCTTCAACCAAACAAGGCATAAGCCAAAACTTAGCCATCAAGACTTGTTCCTTCCTTCTCTTTCACACCCATCTCACCTCTCTCTCTATAAATACCCATTTCATTTTCTCTTCATGACTTTCCTACTTCTTCACTTTCTCATTTTTTAAGTTTCTAACACTTAAAGTTCCCATTTTTACTTAGTTTCAAGCTTCAAGTTCTTCATACTTTTTCTTTCTAGTTTCAAGGGTAACCCCCTCATACTCTTCTCTTGCAAGTTTTTCACTTATTTCATGAGTTTACTCTATGTTTCCTTAAAAAGTTCTCAACGCTCTTTTAACTTCTAAAATCTCTAGAAAATGGTAGAAAAATTCTTTTGATTTGAAACCAATTTCTATGAACTTATATTAATCTCTACTTTTATATTCTAAGAGCTTGTATCAAACAAATATCTCTAACCTATTTTTCCAAGGATGGTCGAAACCATGTATTAATGGCCTAGGAAGTTTTGTTTCAACTTTTTGAAAGATGATCATGTATTTGAGCTTCTAGATACCTCTTGATCTTAAATCTAAAGTCTTGAAAAGTTTGAAAATTTCTAACCTATGTATCCTATGATGGTCGAACCTATGATGGTTGTGGACCTAGGATGTTTTGTTTTCATTTTCCAATATGATCATGGATGCTAAGTCTAAGATATTGGAAAGTTTAAAGATTTACAACATATTTATCCTATGATGGCTGAACCTATGATGGTTGTGGACCCAGGATGTTTTGTTTTCAATTTCCAATATGATCATGGACTTGATCTCCTTAATACATTTGGGTGCTAAGTCTAAGAGATTGGAAAGTTTAAAGATTTCTAGCCTATTTATTCTATGATGTCTGAATTAACCTATGAAGGTTGTGAACCTAGGATGTTTTGTTTCATTTTCCAATATAATCATGAATTTAGACTTCTTGGTATCTTTTAACGCTAAATCTAAGAGCTTAGAAGGGTTGAAAATTCCTAGCCTACTTATACTAAAGAGGTCGAAACCCTAAGCATGGATTTAGTAGAATTTTGTTCTATCTTTGTAAATTGAACCTTGGTTATGAACTCCTAACACTTAAGAATCATTAATCCATGAGTTGTGTTCTTTTTTAAAACCTCTAACCCCATTTTATTCCATGGCCAAACCTATACCTTCTTGGTTTAGTGTTATTGGTTAACTTTTAACTTGTGGTTTTGGTGTTCATAAACCTAGACTTTCGTCGCGGAGTAGATGAGGACATTCATAGTACACTTCCTCAAGCATCACATACCTTTACCTTCACAAAAGGTAAGAAGGGATAGCCTGAGGGATATTCAATAGCTATGTGCATGTGTGTTTGTGGTTTGATCGATTTATTTGAATATTGTTATTATATTGAATCAAAGTTTGAATGATTTGTATACTTGAACTGTTGTGATAATTTTTTTGAAGTTGATCCTTACTTGATTTAAAGTGTTGTGAATCATATATGTTATGAACTGTCATTAACTGTTATATTGTTGACTGAGATTATGATGATATTGATTGATGTCTGAAAAGTCTGACGTTAGTCGGTGCTCAACTAATTATATGATTAAAAGCCTAAATAAGCTTCTAAGAGAACTTTGAAAGTAATGGTGTTCATTTTAAAATGTTCTTTAGTAAAGTATGTGTTTTGGAAAGTAAGTGATCTTACTTGTATTTATTCCGAAAGGATCAAACTTTGGAACTTGTGTTAAATAACTTCAAGTTAAAGGAAACTATTTTCTTACGAACTAAGTTTTTGTACAAGAGAAAATCATTGAGGAAATATGTGTTTTTACAAAAGGAAAAACCTTTGGAAAATATTTGACCTTAAATAGATATGATTTTAAGAAAAGGATTTCAAGAGAAAATAGATTTCTAATAATAGTTTACAAATGATTTTCCAATAAAAAGATTTCCTGTAAAGAAATACTTTTGAAAATATTCCGGTAACTTGGATGGGTTGCCGAGGTTTTATTTTGGTATTTGATTTTCACTGAACGAAAAGTAAGAACAGGTGAAATCGAATCTAGTTCACAAGACGTCGCTTCTTGTATTCTATAATGTGCATGTTGATATTTGATCCGTGTTAAGTATTGTGGACCGAGAGTCTTAATCATGATGTTGTGGGCTAAGAGTCCTAATCTCGTTATTATGGACCAAATGTCCTAATTACGTTGTTGTGGACTAAGAGTCCTAATCATGTTGAAATAAACCATGGGTAAGATTGTTAGTCTTTTTCTATGACCACAAACCTTGACTGAGGCATCAGTCTTAAGTGTTGTGATTGAACACTCGGACTGCGTATCCTGTGTTGATGTTGAGTAATTTCAAGTGATGAAAATTATGAATGGTCGTTAGCTATGAGCTTCGACAACGAATGAGATTGAACACAAAGAAAACATCTTGGATGAATGTTTTTCTTCATGCATTTAGGCAGACGTGCCTCACAGGTTAGTCACTTCGGTGATGCCCAAGCAGGGGCTATTAGTTGAAGTTGACATGGGCAAACACAATAAGGGGGGTGAATTGTGTTTGTTAATAATTTTCAAAAACAACCTTTAAAACAATTTTTGCACTTGAGGAGATTAGAAATAGAAGCAAGCACAAAGACAAAGATAATTGTTAAAATATTTTAACAAAAGCAATATCAAAACCCCACAGTTAGTATAAGCAAATAAAACTGAAGAGTTTAGGGATAGAAGATTTACACAAGAGATTTTATCCTGGTTCACTCTCTTCCAACCAAGAGCTACGTCCAGTCCCTTCGACTTGAAGGATTTATCCACTATTTCTCCAAATAGATTACAACCAAGTATTCAACACCTCTTCAGGCTACAAGTATTTCTTTCTTACCAAGCTTCTTCAGGCTCTAACTCTAACAAAGAGATTTAATGTTTGATCTCTTTAACTCACTATGTGTAAGGATATGATAGTTTAAGATCAGTTGAATATTACAATAATATTCAAACTAAAGAATACAGACTCTTGCTTTTGAAAAAAAATATATTAGAATGAGCGATTATCGATTGGTAAAAGTTGTTCTTCAGAACTTGAGGTCTTCTATTTATAGTGACATTCTTCTTCACTTGTATTTCTTCAACGGTTACTTTGAATAATCCCGTTTAGATATAGCATTTAATGCATGATATCCATTGTGACTGATAGCTTGATTGTGGCAATGTTGAATAGTACTCTTGGTTATCGAGGTAGCATGAAATTCGAGGTTCACTCCTCTGAGTATTGCAGCTTGAGCACTTGTTGTTCCTCCTTTGTGTATAACCCAGCTTTTTCATCCATAAAGTTGTCATCGTACAGATCGTTTTGCAGTATCTTATTGTACAATTCTGCTTTTTGCATTTCTTGATTGTACTATGTTTCTTTTACAACAACGTGAAACATTAAAGCAGATAAAACAATAATGAAGAACAAATATTCAAATGAAATAAATATCAATCATTTGAAATAAATTCAAGAGATTCGAATTGCATTTAATTCATTTCAATGATAGAGCTTGTCTAAAAAGAAACTCCGTCTACTTAGTTATATGAGAGTCTAAGTTTGTTTTATATTTTACTTAGCTCGTATGATGACGTAGCATATCCTCTTGTGTATCCCTTAGTGAGTTATAAAGATCTCCGTCTGGTGACGTGGCGGTTAGAGCTCGTCTACTAGATTACTTTATTTTTCAGTTCATTTACTTCAACTAATTACTTCCGTCTGCTTACATGGCAAGATGGACGTGCTCATTATCAAGTATTTGGACTTGTTATATCTAACAAGTTATTTTGGTATTCATCTAGCAAACACTTAGAGCCTCATCTACTTAAGAAAACAAGTCTACTTAATTAAATAACTAAGTAACTTTACCAAAGTATTTGAGCAGCCCGTGTACAGGGGTGGACGCATATTTTTCAATTAGAACTTATCCCATATTTCTTTTACTTATATGTAAATATTCCTGCATAACTGAAAGTACATGTTAGATCTCAACTAACACTTTGACAAGCAAATTTAATCCTTTTGTTAGCATCAAAACTTAGAGATTATTAAATCCAAAACCATTTTGGTTCCAACATTAGTCACTTCGGTGATGCCCAAGCAGGGGCTATTAGTCACTTTGGTGATGTCCAAGCAGGGACTTTTAGTCACTTCGGTGATGCCCAAGCAGGGGCTGTCATATAAGTCACGACGGTGATGTCCAAACAAGGACTTTAGTCACAATGGTGATGCCCAAGTGGGGGCTTTGAGTTTGATCAACTCTTAGAAAGATGAAGGGAGCTCATGAGATTAACTTTATAGAGTCGGAATATTGAAGTGTCATGCATGATCTTTATAAAAGCTGATTGTACGGGTGTGACACCCATTGATATGATACTTATTGCTTGATCGATTAATATTTGGTAAATGTTAATATGTTGATGTGATGCATGTATCATGCATATGGTTATTGTAATCTATCCACATATTGGTATCCCACTCTTGCATATCTTCTTGTTATTTCTCTTTGCTTTTCGGTATCACTGTATATCTATGAGCTTAGATGGATCCGAACATCCATTGGTACCGTCGGAATCGAAGACTGAGATCTTCGATGATGCGGGGAATGCGGAGGCGTGGCAGATTTACCCCGGATCTACATCGGCTACCTATCATGGACCGATAACCACACTGGAGAAGAATGCCGAGGGCGAACCATATCGCAGAGTTCGGACAGTTGAGACGAGGAGGATTGCTCTCCCACCACCTTGGTACTACTTACACGCGCTACAGATGAATGGACAGCTACATGAGCACCCGCCTCTAAGGGCACCATTACCTGGAGTCGAGCCGGCTTCACCGGTTGAGGAGGACCCGAAGGAAGACCCCCGAGGAGTACCTGGAGGATGAGCCCGTGTACCACATCTTGGATCACGACGACGATCTTGATGAGGTGCCGGAGTACGTGCTTGATGACGATCCAGATTTTTATGATTCCGACTTTCCTGATGAGGGCGGAGACGTCGTGGACCCATCACCTGGGGTCTCTTCTTGTGGGAGTGTTCGTGGAGAGTCTTCCTTTTAGTCGTTAGTAGTGGCCAGCTTAGGGGTGTCTATTTTGTGGTTAGTCTGTATCGTTCTGACTGTATTTGGCTTCTTAGAGCCACCCTTTTGATTTGTGGTTCCGAACCCTCCCCCTATTTTGATTTACTTTGTTTATAGCTGTTAACATTATGTTCTGTAACTCTGTTGTTAATCGCCATCCTGATTAGGCCATAGTTTTTGTACTAAACTCTGAATCCCACTAGGATAGATTATATATATATATATATATATGATTGTTACATTTCATGTTGAGTGTTCATCATTTACCCTTGTTTTTTAGAATACTCACTTATTAAGAAAATATCATTTACCAGAAGCAACCAGCAATTTAATTATTTTATTTTCCGCAATGGGTAACAAAGTGATGCCCCAGTTTAGGGTGTGACAACAAGCATCCATTCGCAAATCTTTTATTTATATGATTCAACGTCTGTTGTCTGAGGGGAAAGTTATTCTTATAACTGGTGTTGGTGTTGGCTCTAATGGAGGTGACTACAGGACATCAAGGCATGAATACAACCTTAATTTTCTATATGATACTCAAGTGCAGCCTCTGCAAGAAACCCAAATTTTTCCAACCCCTTACTCTTTTGTTCCTTCACCGAAATATTGGATCTAAACTTTAATACATATTACTTGGTTGATACTTTTTTTTTTAGTAATATACTTGCTATTTCATTTATTCATTTTTAGTAATGTACTTGATACTACATTTCTTTATTTTCAATATCTATGTAATGATTTTCAGATGTAATCGATCTACTTACTGGTGCTAGAGAGGAAAATGAATATATGAAGGATGGCAAAAAATCCTCATTGAAGGTTATCGAATTGGAAAATGATGGGTTAGTTTAGACACATCTATTATTTTTTATGAATTTTTTTTCCCTTTCTTATTATATGAAATTTAACGTGTAATTTTTTTATACAGTAATAAAATTGAATGTGCTCTCTTTGGCAATTATCTTGATGTGTTCAAAAACTTTATTGGTGCTGGTAGTGGAGTCAATTATGTTGTTGTTATACAGTTTGCCGAAGTTAGGACATACAAATGTTTGTTGTATATTTTGCCTTTTTTTTTTCTCATCTTTTAAAATCTTGTATTTTATGTATTATGTTCTCAGGTGTAAACCGTATTCAAACTGTTATGTATTCAACCAAACTGTTTTTCGATCCAAAGATACCTGAGGCCGTGGATCTAACACTAAGGTTTTTTCTTCAACATTCTTAATTCAAATATTGTTAATCTTTTTTAAAATGAAATATTATTGAAAAATTTTGTTCCCTTTTTCCTCCCTAGAATGGTTGACACTATTCAATCTGGTTCTCAAGTCCTCAGCCAACCGAATCTCCAAAAAGGACTATTGAGCAAGAGCTGTTGAATGTCTCAGATAAAACGACTATTCAAGAGATCGATGACTTCCTAGAGGTCCATAACTTCATGTCTCTATTTCCTATATTTAATCCCTATTTCTCAACCCTACGTATTTCAATTTTAATCTTTATTTTTGTTTTTATTTCAGCATCATTTTTCTGTTGTGTGTGCCACTATTAAACATTTGCACAAGGCTGAAGTTTGGTGGTATATATCGTGCAAATGTGGCAAATCTCTTAAGGAATAGGAATCAAAGTTTTACTGTGAGAACTGTAATCTTCATGTGACTGATGTTGGAGAGAATTAAAAATTCCTCTAAATTTTCTCCCTTACTATGTCTATGTTTTTTGATTTTTTTTATGTATGCGTCTAAATTTTTTGAATAAATAATATAAATACCAAATAAAGGTTATGGTCGTTGATGAGTCTGATTCTGCTACCTTTACAATCTTTGACCGTGATGCAACATATCTCTTAGGCAAGGAATGTCCCAATTTGCTGAAACTTTACAAGAAGGTTGCTGACATGGAAAACTAAAAAACATACGTCCTGTTTTACTTTTGTATAAATCGAAGTTCATAATACTAATATTGATACTAATACTAACTATACTAATTATAACCGTAGAAGTTATCTCTAATGAAGTAGACACTCCAAAAGTTTTTGCTTTGAATAATTCAATATATTCTTTTCACTTTTAGACTGTTATTTAACCTTTTTTTTTATATATATTTTATATTTTAATACTTTAATATTTTAATGTATTTATACAAACAATAAAAAGACAAAGGCTTAACTAAGTTGTTTTTGGTTTAAGATTTGGTTCCTTCCGTACTTTTTAAATTTTATATGAAAGTTATAATCAATTGAAATATGCATCAAACTAAAAGATTAAATTTTAAAACAATATGCATTTTAGGAAATGGTCACTACTAACCCCTTCATTGATCACTCTTAAATATTAGTATTCCAGGAATTTCATATTTAAACTTTTGTGTGGGAACAAGTAATGAGAGACTTTCTTGGCTTAAGAATGTAAATTGTTTTTCAGAAATTTACTTAATGTGAGAAAGTCAAATTATGAAACTGTCATTCCTTTAAACTCATAAAAGTCAAAATTAACCATCAACATTGGTTAAAATTTTTAATTCATCCATAAATTTTTCATAAAACTTGAAGTGACAACTGAATTTGTAACAATATAAATAGATCTTATTTCTGATGCTTATAGTTTTTAACCATATTTAATATATTTATATTTGGTATTAAATAATTCTAATTGCTAACTATATTTTTACAAAAATTATTCCCGTACGTTGCTCTGGTTCAGGGACTCATAAATTTTATATAAACGAACTAAATAGCATCTATTTATCTGTAACAACACCGTCTCTGGTTGATAAGTAAAAGAAAAGTATTGATTACCAAGAAAAAAATGTATGTTATATAAAAGGAATTGATTGTCCCTTTTGACATTTGAAGAATTTAATTTTGATATATGGTAAGTAGAAAGTTTTTTTATATATATAATAATGGGAGAGAAAACTAACTAACAAGATTAGGAGGAGAAGCCCCTCCTACAATCTTTGCTAATGAGTAAATCCAAAAGAGGGAAAAGAGTATCAACTAAGGAAACAAATTATTAAGAAGGGGCCATGCCTGCAACACAATTTGCAAATCTATTGATGAACGAAATTGGATTTAGCCTCTGCAAGAAGAGGTTGAATGTAGGGAACTGACGAGTAGGAGATTGCCTTTCTTTTTCAATAATGTGAACTTGAGATGAAACCTCAACCCAGAAACTTGAATTCATACTTGATGTTGAGGAAAAGATTAGAGAGTTTCTATCTTTCCAGATCTGCATCCACTCCGTCACACTAAAGAATGTAATCCAATTCTAAGGGGATAAGATAATTACATCATATATTGTTTCTAATAGAAAATTTTTATATTGTCAATCAATTACATCATCTTATATACATGACTTTTAAGATAATTATGATAAGAGTCTCAATTTTTTTAAAAAAATAATATGACACTTGTTGATTGACTGGAGTATAATTTTTTTTTTACAATAACAATCCATACCAACTAAATTCGCTTTAAAACTTATAACATGAAAATTTTAGTTTACATAATTGTGATTTTAAATTTCTTAATATTAATCATTTATTTTGTTATTTACTTATTTTATTTTCAATAATTGCTTTTAAATTTTTGGACTCACAATGAAAATCTTTTTTAATTTCACTCCCAATACTTTTTTTTTTTGTTCAAAAGTTTGGGTGAGTTGGGTCTCGGAGGCTCACTAAGGCCAGGACAGGCCTCAAGGCACAAAGAGCACTTACAAAAATACTTACAGATTACCCAACGAGATCCTCACATCGACGGTGGGAATTAAACTCACAACCTTATGGGTTATGAGCCTTATCCTTACCAACTAGAACAACCTTCGTTGGCCACTCCTGGTAGTTTTTATCATGCACTAAGTTAATATTATATTTTCTGAACTATAAATACCAAAATTAACTTCCACAAATATTTTTTTTCATAAGCTTAACTTCCACAATTAATATTTGAAACACTTATCTTTTTGGGTAACCATTCGTATTTACCATCATATATAAATAGGACTAATGGTATTTAAGGGTTGTCCTCTTTTAATCAGTTTTTTTTTTACATATCCAATAGTCAAAATTTGAATCATTAATCACTTTTTTAAGGGATCCGAACTAGTTATCATTCGGATCAACAACATGTTGGTGAAACACTTGTCTTTTATTTCTATTGTATCTATTTTTATGTCCGTCATAGAATCCAGAGTATCTTCAAGGTCAATAGTCATATAACTAATTTCCTGAAAATAGAGTACTAGTTAAGAGAAAACTCATTCTAGTTACATATACAACTTTATTCACATTAACAAATATTCAAATCCTCAATATACGATTAAAGTGATTGAGCTATTAACCAATTGAATCACACGTTATTGATCTATTTCTATGATATCTAATTTGTTATATTTTCCTACAAAGCTAACCACACAATTCCATATTAATTTTTCTATAAAAAAAAAACATAGTCAATGTGGCCATGTGGGTAGTGCAGAGGTTGTCACATGTCAGGCAATGAGAGTGGCAACTCGCAAGTATAAATATGTTATTTAGTATCCGCCGTGCTAGTAGTTGAACACAGTTTTTAGACATGAATACGATAGCATGTTACTGTAATGTTATCGTAGCACCAATTTTTTTTTTTATTTTCACTTCTTTAAAAAAATAAAAATTTTAGTTTTAAAAAATCTCATTCACCAGATAACGAACTGAATTTACCAAATATTTGTAAATGATTCACCAGATATTTGTACATACTTAACCAACAAATTTATTTATCAAAAAAACTCATTCACCAGATATTTACACATACTTAACCAAAAATTTATTTATAAAAAAAAACACATTCACCATATAATGAACTGAATTCACCAGATATTTATACCTGATTCACCATATATTTGCACGTACTTAACCAAAAAATTTATTTCTCAAAAAAACATATTCACCAGATAATGAACTGAATTCACCAGATATTTATACCTGATTCACCATATATTTGCACGTACTTAACCAAAAAATTTATTTCTCAAAAAAACATATTCACCAGATAATGAACTGAATTCACCAGATATTTATACCTGATTCACCGGATATTTGCACATACTTAACCAAAAAAATTATTTCTAAAAAAAACTCATTCACCATATAATGAATTGAATTCACCAGATATTTGTATTAGATTCACCAGATATTTATACATACTTAACCAAAAAAATTATTTATAATAAATTTTTAAAAAATATTTTTTTTTTAAAAAAAAAACCCCACTGCAATATCGGCAAAATCGTGTCAATTTAGCATTTTTGATTTAGTATTTACGTCAATGAAATGTTTGTTTCTTCCAAACCAAACGTGTTGGATTCAGATTTCAGACTACAGAAAGAGAGAATTATGGTACCCAATGCAACTAAGGAGCAAAGAAATGTTTGGTGAGGGGGGGGACCACTGAGCGTGCTGTTCTCCTTCGATGCATCTACTGATCCAACGGCCATAAACTCAACGACACACTTTGAGATCAGATTATAGCGCCAATCTATGTGCACGTCATTCCCCGTAAACTTGCTGCCGTCACCTTTTCTCACATTTCTTTGAGAGTTTGCGTTTAATTTGTAAAAGATCTAGCCGATCAATATCCTAAGAATTTGGTAGTACATCAAGAGATTAAAAAAAACTACCTCATGTTCACCATTTAAGAAGTAAAATCATAAAACACATAAAACAAGAAAATATATTAAAATAAGTTGATTATAATTAATATTTATATAAATTTTTAAAAATATCTTTTATAATTTTAATGAATCAACTTACTTGGATAAAAAATTGATATATCTCATAAATAAAACTCTATTATAAATAACAGTAATATTAGAAATTAATATTTAATATGTATAAAAATTAATACATATTTTTCATATTTAAACAAAAATGATCTATTTATTTATTATATCGTGGATCAAAATCAATAGTAAATTTTCTTTCATAATTTAAGTACATCTCTTTTTATATAAATTTTCATTTCATTAAGGCAAATGCTAATAAATGTATGGGTCCTGCTAGAATCCAACAAAAGTTTTCATCGAAAGAGGTGAGATAACATTTTTAAAAAATTTGAATGGATCACTTTCAATTAAACTTTTTTCTTTTTTCTTTTTTTTGTTATTTAATAAGTATTCTAAGATACTGATTAGTATTCTCTTAAATGTATTAATGGTGCTCATTAAAAAAATCTAAAAGAGTATTTCATCCGTTCTTTTTTTTTTATGATAATTTAAGGTTTCTACACACAGATTAAGAAATCATTAATTTGTTTATATTTGTACCAAAATACCCTTATTTATAGTATCATTAATTATTTACAAATTCTAATCACATTTACTTCACACTCCACTAGGAAGGTGCACAATTTATTTGGTCAAATGCAAGATGTATTGATATGTGTCACTTTTGTTTTGGAACATGCAATATTTATGACAGAATTTAAGTAGGCAATGTTTAGTGTATTTTTAAGGTATTTCAATTTAATTCTATGATAAGGATATATATGGAAAAAAATTATCAAATATATATTGGGTTTATAAAAGATCCATTGTTTTGAAACAAAAACAAATAACTAAAATTACCATAGAAAAAGAATGGGGGAGTAAGTTTTTATAACGAGTGATGCATTCAATATATTAAAAGGATAATGCTAACGAGTGTCCTTAGGGTATTGTTTAAGGAACCGAGAAAGTAAAATTTGTATGGGAAATTGTGTATGTGTATTTAACATTTTGAAAAGTATTACACTTAGTTTCTCAATACAATTCCTTTTATGGGTTACTCAACCAATGTCCTTAGGACACTCGTAAGCAAGACCCATATTAAAAATGGATATGTTTAGTCTTTCAATGAAAAATTACCCTATTTAGTACACCATTTTTTAATAAAATTTATCTATTTTGATTATTTAACCAATATCTTAAGAATACTAGTTAATATTTACCTTTGTAAATATATAATTTACCTTTGTTTTGTTATGATTCCTTTTGGCGTACAACTAAGAAGCATCTATTTGGTTTAAATTAGGACCCTAAAGATACTGGTTAAGGATTCCAAAATCATAAAGTTCTTATTGAAAACATAAGTATATCACTCTTTAAAATTTTAAATGCAATAACTTCCAATATATTTTTTATATTCTTGATTCCTTGACCAGTGCCATTCTCCTTAATTTATTTACAACCTCCCAATGCACTTCTATTGAAAGCTCCAAGTTGTGGGTTTCTACCAATACGGTTTCAAATGGAAGTTTGTGGAGATAATTTAAAACAAACAAGCCGGAAGTTATTCGATACTTATATTTCATGGGATGAGACTCCTCTAAAGTAAGTAAAAGTGTAAAGTAAGAAAATAATGATATATCTATCATTGATTAGCTAAAGTGAGTTGAGATCTAAATGTACATTAACTAATCAAAGATGAATGTACCTCTTAGTTTCTTACTCTACACTTTTATTCACTTTACAAGAGTTTTATCTTTTTTCATGTCATATATTATAGAGTTTTTATTAAGGTTTTGCTAATATGTAACCTAAAAAGATTAAAAAAAACATTATTTACTAAGAAGACTTGTTAAGAAAATTAAATGGCAAATTTTTAATAAAGAAAATTTAATACATTAGAAACCAGAAAAACTATACTTTTTGGTTCAAAACTTATTATTTTAACTTCTTTAACTAGTGCAATTTAATAGTTAGGGGATGGAAAGTGTCTTTAACATCCAAGAAAACCCTTTTTAACAAGTTTTACTTCATAAATATTCAATACTTAATATACATAAACTTAAACTGTTTTGAGATTGAGCACATACAAAGACAACCATTGGCATAATGTCAAAAATATATGCATAATGGGCTTATATATGCTGTGCTACACGTACCTATTCACAGTGGCATATGGAAGAAGCCATTTCTACTTTGAAGAATATTTCAAAAACTGTTTGGGCTTGAAATCATGGGAGCTGAATCTAAAACTAGTCAAACCATGTGGGTTGTTTAGTAGCATACAATCACATTTACGACAAATATATGAAAGCTTAATCCAATACTTCTAAGAACTCCATTCATCCAATGAGATTCAATATTCTTAAAATCAATTACATTATTCGTCATCGTCATGTTCACTTCTTTGAAAATACACTGATAATGCTGAACAAAAGATTCACACCTTGGTCCATAAGTTACATGAACCACACTGACCCTACATGCCAATATGGTCCCTGAACCAAACCTGAATTGTTGGATTGGTTTGATCACAAAACCACCCCTCTACTTGTGTAAAACTGACCTTGTTAAAATAAGGCAGGAAAACACAGATCTCGACCAGATAATTACGCTTTATGAGCAATTAATCAGGGCAAGGTAAAAAAAGAGAATAAGGAAAAGGGAAAAAATGGAAAAAGAATAAAAGACCTATGAAGCCTATATACTTCTTGTAATCCCCAGATCCCTACCCCTTTCTTTTCAGTGTACCCCCTTAAAGAACACCACCCTAAAAACCCAAGTATTTAAGAGCCTGCAAATCCATGAAAATCCACTTATCACACTATCTCTTGCACTCCACTACCACCTGACTCCTTGTGCTGCAGGTGAGGTGTAAAAAGTGCTATGAGAAGAGGATTTCTTCTAAGGCATGAAAGAAAATCATCCTTGTTGATTCTTCCATCATTATCGTTATCAAACAACTCAAAAAGCTCGTGGACCTACAAGTATCCAGTTATTAACATCAGTCATATTAAAATAAGAGCAAAAGGAATGTTATGGCTTGTTTGCTTTGTTTCCAGATTCTTGTTTTCATTTCATGCTTTCAAAAATAATTACAAAACTGTCACTTTGTTTTCATTCTATTTTCGGTTTTCAAAGATTTGTACAGGAAACAGTAAAAATAGAAAAAAGTTTTCAGTGTTTCTTGTACAAATTTCTGAAAACAGAAAACCAAATGAAAACAAGGGGACAGTTTTGTTATTATTTCTGAAAACAGGAAATGAAAACAGGAAACTGAAAATAAAGCAAACAGGTCTGAAACACTGAAGAAAGAAGAAAGTGTTCTACTAAATTAATGCGAGTTACCCCATCCTCCTTCCAGCCTGGGATAGCATGTTGGATGAAATCTCGTAACTGATTTTAAAAGGAAAAGCAAAGAACAAGTTAGAGAGAGTACAACATATAGTAAAGGACTAAAGGTAAATACGAGAATGAAAGAACATAATACTTCTTGTTCCACAATGTAGGCCTTTACTGCACCACCACACTCGGCAAAGGCTACTTCACAGGCTTGACTGAACCCTGGTTGCTTCATGACATATGCAGATCCATACAAGAACTGGAAACAACACGCATGTGGATAAGATGTCAGGGTATTAATCAATAAGGACATTTCGAACCCCAAGTTGCAGTCAATAGCTTTTTGTCCAAAAACCAGTAACTCTACTTCTAATCTTCTATATAGAACAGAAACAGGGTAGATTGCATAGTCACCTGTCTGAATGTAATTGTCCCACTCTTTTCCACATCAATAAATGTAAATACCTGTAATCAGATACAATCAACATGAGAATTAAAAGGCAGAAAAGTCAGTAAAAGAACGTAAGTTGCAGGGGAACTGGGGAAGGCATTGGAAACAGACAAAAGACAGAGGAGGTAAAAAGAAAGTTAGAATGAATCTAATCAAGGTAAAAGAATGGAGCATAAAAGAATGGGAAAAAAAACTGAGTACAGAAAACCTATTTCAATGATACAAGTTTATAAATGACATTGCGGCGTCCTGATGCTAATTTATCATAAACTCTGTCTTGCACATTGAATTAGTGAATTTAACATAAAACGTGAGTGTCAGAAATGAATATCAAATCTTGAGGGATTTTGATCCCAAAATATCAGATAATTCTTCAACTATTTGATGACCAACCTTTTCAGATAGAGGGCAAGCCTTAAGTCTTAAAACCTTCAAGAAGCCATGATATTGAACACGACCACTGCAAGCATGATATGGCCTTTATCATTAATTCCCAAAATATAATATCGAAGTATTACCACAAATTGTACGTCATCATAACAAGTAAACTTTGAGATTTGTGAAGTTTACCAAATGCTACCATATGCAGGTCACAGATCGGAACATAAAGGAACCACATAGAAAAGGATAATGCAATCAGGACATAAATGAACAAACACATCAAAAAAAAGGATAACACACAGGGAGGCCATGGTTGTCAGCGAAAAAGAAATATACAAAAAAAAAGGGATAACTTGCACAAAAGCATGGATTCAAAAACCATTACCAGGCACCACCGTCTTTGTCCCAATATGTATGAATGCTATGATGTAGAGGTTTTTCAGTGTAATAAAATTGCTACCAACACTCATGGGCCTCGGGGATTATTTAGCTGCAAATAGGCTGTTTCTGCAACACTATGAGAAGGCATTTGGTACACAAGTATCTTACATTATGGTTATTAAGGATTCCCATGGTTGGTATGACAATTGTTAATCACATTAAATTCCTAGTTAAGTTCGATGTTCTTGTTTGATTGCAATCAACAATATTAAATACTCCCTCCGGTCCTTATTATAAAAAACAAAACCCTAAAACACACAGACCAAGGAAATGCATTGAAATAAACTAATTGTAATTAATATTCATATAAATTTACAAAAATACCCCTTCTAATCTTAATGTTCCACTTGTATGAAAAGTTGATACTATCTCGTAAATATAAATCCTATAATAAATGAGGGTAAAATTGGAAATTAGCATTTAATATGTGTCAAAATTGATGCACGTTTCTTATATTTTAGACCAAAAAAAAAAACCCATTTGTTTATTATAATAAGGACCGGAGGGAGTATCCAATTGTCAGGATATTACGTGCACAAACATCCAAGATTCACATATGTTTGAAAGAGCATCACATGCCTATCTATATACTTTGGGCAACTGAGATAATAGAGGGAAGTTGAGATGCATGTACCAAAATAGACATCTTGCTCAAGCATTAGTCAATTGCTTACCACTAAATACAAATATCAATTAACATATAATGCCCCCCACCCACGAGTACCTGGGCAAGAACGGTTTTCCTAATCAGTTACAAGAATATGAAAATAGTACCTAGGATCAGGATTCATAGCCAAGAATTTATCCAGAAAGTCCACAGCTTCCAAGCTTCTGATATGGAATAACTGAAAATAAACACAAAACCTCTTTACCCTTCCTTGCAATATTGATAGCAGTATAACGTAATTAAAAGAAAACCAACTATAACTGGAAAAAGAAAAAAAGATCCAATTTGGCAATCTCTGATTGTAAGGGTAGCACCTCGCCACCTCCCTTGCAAGGATAGTCAAATTTAAATTGGAAATACTGTATTGGCAAATCAATAAGAGAGACAGGATGTGCCATATTATCACTTATTATTAAGAGACTGCTCTACAAAATATTTTCTCCCCTTTCACTACATATTCCTTCAAGGCAAAAGTTGATAAGCATGTGAACTGCTGGCAATATATCAGAACTGTGTTACAAGAGAAAGCATACTTGGAAAGTTCCTACAAAATCCTACTGCCGGCATTTGCATATAATACAGAGAAACGGGATGAAAACTATAACCTAAAAATCCTACTTAAACAAGCTGAAGAAAAGAATAATTTACCCGAGACTTGATGATAGCAGCAAAAAACAAAAAGTTAATGATATATTTAAATTTTAAAATTATTACAACATATAATTCAAGCTCCTTTGTTTAAAAGGACTCACTGATTCCGCCCTTGCCATTTCAACCATATAACTTGAGGGGTTCTCCTGCGAAAGTCAATAAGCTGAAAGGTCAGTGATAACAAAACTGGATTGCTAAGTTGTACTAGAAACATGTTTAGTGTAACAATCACAGAATCTATGGGAAAGTATAATATAGGTTATAGTACAGTAAGGATGACTTGAAAATTTCAGCACCGTGAAATAACAGATGAGAAAATATTCAATAGTTAATACAACCTGATACCTAAGAAAGACCATTTTTGCATAAATATTTGGATACTCCAAGTCTCTGATGCTCGTTCCATAAGGTTGTTACAAAAACCAATATACAGATTTAATCTAAACAAGACTCAAAGCAAGCACCTAAACATGTGTGATAGTGTTGGAGAATGGTTTGATGCATGGAAACTATAAAAGAGTAGTTGTGGATTGAGCAATTGAAAGAAAAAGAAAATAACTTTGAGAATTTTCATGTGATTTAAACCTCGCTTTAATAATTAGTTGTTTGGATGAGGGGACGTACTAGACAAGATAGAATTAGAAATCAGTGCATCAAAGAGAAAGTTGAGGTAGCACCTATTGTAGAAAAGATGGAAGAATCTAGCATTAGGTGGTATGGAC
This sequence comes from Sophora flavescens, assembly GCA_030762895.1. Taxonomy (NCBI): domain Eukaryota; kingdom Viridiplantae; phylum Streptophyta; class Magnoliopsida; order Fabales; family Fabaceae; genus Sophora; species Sophora flavescens. Next base: position 145,696,042 of record CM061065.1, read on the forward strand.
ATGGGTGAAGACTTGTAGAAGCCCTATTAAGGAAAGTAGATTAGATGGAGGGTAGCCTAGAGGTAGAGGGAGACTGCAAAAACACTATAGATGAAACCATTAAGAAGAATTTAGAGGTCAATGGTTTGTCTATGAACATGATTTACGAGAGAACATTATGGTATCATTTGATCCATGTAGCCGAACCCATGTAGTGGGCAAAGGCTTAGTTGTTGTTGACTTGTTTAATAATTAGATAAACCCAAAAAAAAGGTGAAACCATTTAGAAGGATTTAGAGGTCAATAGTTTGTCTATAAACATGATTTGTGAGATAACATTATGGTATCATTTGATCCGTGTAGTGGGAAAAGGCTTAGTTGTTGTTGACTTCTTGTTTAATAATTAGATAAAACCCAAAAAAAGGTGAGAAAAAGCACTTTCATGGAAGAATGTGGTCAAAATATGCAGGTTGGAAACTGCTAGGCGTTTTTCTTGAATAGTAGTATACAGGAGATATTGTTGGAGTAGCTAATAACTTTAACAATGTTTACCTATGATATAGACATGAGCAAACGAGAACTTAAATTGGTTCTTTCAGTTTTTCTTGTTAACTGGTCACAAGCTATAAGGACTCGTTGGAAAAGAATAATATAATCAATCAACCGTAAGCAGTAGCTTTGCGGACTTCCTAGGTCAATTATGGCATTTCATTTTTATAATGGACTCGATGAATTAATAGAAGTTTAAATTGTTGCATTCAAATGCCTAGGTGATTTTCCCCATAGCCATGCATGATTTCCTTAAAAGTTCCAAACAAAAATACATTTGGTCCATAACATGAGATCTTCAGATTAACCCAGATTGCTATTTCAACTTCAGCAAGGCCAGTGCTTCACATGTACCACAGCAGATCAAAATTATCAATCTCCAAGGAGAAGAAAACAGCAAGAGAAAACAACTCTAAATTGTTTACTTGGTTGTCTTGGTCCTCTTGATACATTTATCTTCTACTAAAGTTTTGTATTTAATATTGTGATTGGTTTGGTATGTTGTTCAGTATCCCTCTTGTGGCTAAGTTCTTGGATTTCTTCCACTTTTGGTCTGGTGTTGGCTTTTAATTTAGGATGGGACATATATAGGTGATTAGAGGCTTATTTTGGATTTATAAAAGCCGAAAAAAGAAAGTTATTGTTATTTTGATGTCTAGAGTCCAATAACATAATGGTTTATACATGATTTTTGCATTACTTCTTATATGTCATGCTTTTCAGTTTGTAGAGATAGCATATAATAGACATAGCAACTGATATCTCAATTAAAGTTTTTAAATATGAGAAAAGCCTTGGGTTCAGCATTCCAGGTAATGAATAAAAATAATAAGCTATCTTCAACCACAATTAATGTTACTTCGGAATGTAAGGTATTGTATAAATGCAGACCTATGAAGCACGGACACCTCTTCAAAGTGCCATGTCGCGTGTCAGACACGCCTCGGACACCGACACTTCTTGGACACGTCTATATGTATATAAGCGGTGTCCCGGTGTTAAATGTTTTGGACATTAGCCATGTCATGGTGTCCGTGTTGTGTCGTGTCGTGGTGTCCGTGTCAGAGTCGGTGCTTCATAGATGCAGACCAACTTGACACTTGATTTGCAAGTTTGAATTTGGCCGTTTTATACAATGGAAAACAAAAAAGTTTCAAAATATAAAAAACAATTAAGCAACTAGGATGAAGATATAACTAACCAATAAAAAAAATGCAAACCTGTTTCGCTTCTTGTGCTTTTATATAAAGCATTATGTCTCCATAAGAATGTTCAGTTTGGACAGCATTCATTGCAGTTGCAATAGCACGGCCAGTCTGCATTTACCCACATAGTATGGAGGAACAAAACTCAACAAATTCACCCCGTGTATTTATTCATAACTGAATACAAATAGATAAAAGAGATTAAAAAAATTAAGGTAAAATGTGTACAATGTTTACACAATCTTAGGCAACTTTTGGTCCTGTTCCCTTAAATAAGTGCTACGCCAACTTTCTCTTGAATAAATTGGTTCCTAATCTTATCTTTTCATGTATGTCCTCCACTCATCCACCTCAGTATTATAATCTCAACTAATCTCAGTTCTATCTATTGTTGGCACGTCAGAGCCCAACATTCACTAACATAGAGCATTGCTAGTAGTAATAGTTGTCTGGTAGACTGGTAGAATTTTCCTTTGAGTTTGATACACATTTTGTAATCACTAATTACACCCAAAGTGTATCTGCGTTCCATCCACCTAGCCTGAATTGTATGTTCAAATTAGTTATCAATCCTGGATAGCGGCCGACCCCCGAAACCGCTATAGCAGGATAGCGGGAGCGGGATGGCCGCTATTGCATGTATATATACACAAGCTAAAAAATTAGATATACACTTGAGTAAATGCTAAAACGTAACAGACTGCCCAAAATTGCAAAAACAAACTCATAATTAATAATCATAAGTTATAATCTTCATGTCAATAATAACAACAGTAAAAAAACTATCAAATATGAAGGAGCTAAAGGTGAAATTTTTTTAACCTTGGTCCAAAAAACCGACAATACCCCTAAATATGACCATTAAACCAACAATACCCCCAAATATGATCATTAGATGCCCATTTGAGGAAGGGTAAAAATGAGTTCTTAACACATTTTCTTGTAGCGGCCGCTATTGCCGTTATTTCCCACTATTCTGACCGCTATAACGGCCGCTATTGCCGCTATCAGAAAATGCTACGCTATTCGAGAACCATAGCGGCCAGGAGCTGATCCGCTACGCTACGCCGCTATAGCGGCGCTACAGCATGCTATTAACTACATAGTGTTCAACATACCCATTAATCTTGCCATCACTTTGAAAGATGGATCCAAGATATCTGATGGTCCAACTTGTGGTATGATGTGATTCCTAATTCAGTTTTTCACCTCCAAAACATTGCCAATCGGTATCTTGAAATTTCATTTTCACACAAGATTAGACTTATAGTCAGTTTAGTGCCTTTTTGAAGTTTGGGTGAACAATTCAAGGATGAATTTTTCCATATATAGTAAAAGCAGGTTCTGAGATGCCCAGAGAGGAATTTTCCTCAACTCAGTTCAAAGTTAAATTATATATGCACATACATATAGAGGTTCCAAGGATTATAAAGTTATGAACTTGTGCAGTCCTGCGTAACCGAGTTTAAAGCTTCAAATAAAAGAGAAGGATAATACAAGAATCACGGGACAATATACAAAAGCTACAGAACAAAATTAGAAGACTCACCCTCTCACGAAAATGTACAGCAGTTTCCTTATCATCCAGGGGTGAAATGACAGGAAGATATTCTACCTGTTCAATTCAAGATGAAAGTTCAAAATCACCTCAGAAATAATAAATATACATACAATGTGGTGCATTAGGCCATTAACCAAACGAAAGAAAACCCCAATCCATCAGAGAGTATACCTCGAAGAAGTTGTGGAACTGAGTGAACATCCTGAACATAAGCTTTCCCAAAGAAACATTACCCCTAAACAAATTTGCATGTTACACAAAATGAGAGTGATAAGTTATCCACACAAACAAAAGAAATGAAATGCTAAAATCTTCACAAACAAATTGCCTACCAAGATTGATCAAAGTGCACATGAGGATAGCGAACAATTACAGGCTGGATTGGGTATCCAGGAATAAATGCACCAAGTTGAAAGGAGATAAGGTTCCTGCCATTGGTCGTGGTTCCCTCGGGAAATAATAGTACTCGAGGAAATCTATTGCAAGAAGCCCTTTTCTGTTATTCAGATCCTTGAAAGCAGATTTCTGTATCAAATAGCTTATAAATTGATAACATGATAAGTTATATGAGGCAAATCCATGCCCAATGTACCTATTGTTCAGTCCTGTTAGTTCGAATTATTCTTGCATCTTGCTATTAGGTTCCAAAATCTGAAGCTAATGTAATTTTACATGTTAAATTCTCACTCAACTAAGGTTCACCTCCAGTTTATGGGGAACTAGACTTCTCATAACCTATTTACAATCTCAAGCATATATGTTGGAGACTGCAGCCTAAAGCATATTACTCTCATAACTCCCACTTGAGCCCAATAAAAAAAAAGGAGGTAACACTATGCACTATGCAGAAAACTTGTGGAGGTATCGCTATTAGACATTAGTAAGTCGTCACTGCTCTCACCTAATCACACTCTTCCTAAATTTTAAGTTTTTAACCAAATATATGTTAAGAGATTTTGTAGAGATTTGGTGCAAAAATAGGGGCATTAGAGGCACATATGACACATGATGTTGTGAAACACCTAAACAAAGATAATATCCAAAAGATAGTGCTGCCAAAGACATAACTGGCAATGCAAAAAGAAGGCAACTTAAGCATCACTTGACATTTGACAACTATATAACAATCAAAGAACAAAGAAAATATCAAGATACAGATCAAATAACAATAAGCAAACTAATAGACACGGTTTACCTTTATTTCCTTGACAGCCTGCTTCCTTGATGATGACGAGAACCTGTCAACATATATGACCTGAAAACATAAAAAGTGAAGGGGGAAAAAAGGATAATGGCTGAATGACGTGTATTCTTATATTTTAATTGAGGACACATAAAATGTAATGATGAAATGAAATTACCTGCATTGCTCTAATAATGGTACCAACAAAAGGAATGGAGTCATGAGACTCAGACGCCACAATGGTGGCAAATAATTCATAGAAATAGAAGATAGGCTCAATATAAGATACATGATTAGATACAATTATGGGAGCAATTTCCCTCGGTGCAGGCTTTCCCCTCCGTTTTATCCACTGATAGCTGCAATTGGCAGGAGCAGACAACAATACATAGAAATCCATGGCTCAGAACCAAGTTAAGCTAAGGGCATGCATACACACATAAAGTAAAATTGATATGAACCTTATAGAAGTAAAAATAATCCAACTTTCACATGCTCCTTTCCAGTAACACAACATAACAGGGTATCTACCCGAGATTTTTACTCGTCACATAAAGTCATTGTTTTCTTTCCTTTGATCTTTTCCTCTTTTACCTTTGGTTTCCAATATCATCTCACTAATAAACCTGACTGTGAAAGTCCCCCCAAAATTATACATGGCAAACTCGATCCTCATTTACTCCCTTCCATTCAACATAAAATCACATCACAATGGAATACAGATTTTCATTCTGATAAAATATAAAGAATACTTCATTTCCTTTTATCTGTCCTTATTTCCCCCTAAACAAAGCAACTATCATAATCAAGGGGAGACGTATACAAAAATTCTATAATTATTTAAATGAAAAACAATTCTGGATGGGCATGTGATTTTGTAATAAAATGATCAGTTCTATCCTGCATTTTGATGGCATGCATTTTCTTTGTTTTTGTTTTTATCCCCCTCCCCCCTTTTAAAGGAAAACAGAAGAGGAGAAAGAGAAAGAATGTAGTATACTAGTATGTAGTATAAAATATAAATATAACAATGGGAAAAAAAAACAAAGAAATTCATTAACTGAAGTAACATAAATTGACTGAAAAACTTAGCTTAGTTTTGTCCTTTTCGTCACTAAACAACTAACTGATTTTTTTTACAACTAAAATTTTGATCTTTACACCGTTCAGTCTTTGTTATGGGATTCAGCCCACAAAAGAACAAATAAAGTGGGAGCATTGGTTGCATTTGGCCTGATGCTAACATGAACATACTTAGTCAGAAACAAATAACAGTGAATTAGTGATGATACTATTTACTATCACCTAACCTAAGCCCAAAGGAATGGGAAAAAGCTTGTTACGCATTTTTAAAGACCACATAGAGTCTACAATCTACAACTATGCCTTTTGTATTATTCAACGTAATGTACTCAACTATATTAACTATTATCCCAATTAACAGATAAAAAAAACAGAGAGAGACTTTCAGAAACAGCAGTGGATTAGGTACTATCACCAAATCAGATCCCAAAAAGCATTCAATTAAAGATAGAAAAACAGAGATCACATACATGCATGCACACAACTGACTAAGATCTTAAAAATATAGAAACCAATCACGAACTTTCACTATCATTAAAAATATTTAATATTTGACTCTTATAATAGTAACCTTAAAAATCAAACATAAATGATTTGTAATTGATTGACCGTGTGAAAAACTTTAACAATGCACCAAAATTAAACTAAAAAGGTAAAGGAAAGAATTGGTATACAACGTCCATGTCGTTAATCAATCATAAATCACCATATCATTAAAAAAATGTTGACTCTTACTATAATTATTGGCAAATGGTTACGCCCTAAAGGTATTGATTAAGAAAAAAAGATAGAAATGATGTACTGAAGAGGTGAATTCAATTTTTGCAAAGTTTAAATGTTACAATTCTAAGGACATTGGTTAGCAAGACTCATAATTATTTTAAAAGGTATCATGAATTATCACGTCATTAAAATAAATGACTCTTATTATAAATATGTTGAAATTCTTATAATAGTAACCTTAAAAATCAAACAAATGATTTGTAATTGATTGACCATGTGAAAAACTTTAACAATGCACCAAAATTAAACTAAAAAAGTAAAGGAATGAATACATGTCCATGTCATTAATCAATCATAAATCACCATGTCATTAAAAAACTGCTGGCTCTTATTATAATTATTGGCAAATGATTACGCCCTAAAGGTATTGATTGAAAAAAAAAAAAGATAGAAATGATGTACTGAAGAGGTGAATTCAATTTTTTCAAAGTTTAAATGTTACAATTCTAAGGGCATTGGTTAGCAAGACTCGTAATTGTTTTAAAAGGCATCATAAATTATCACGTCATTAAAAAATACCCTTATTATAAATATGTTGAAATTCACACGAGTACATCAAAATTAAACTCAGGATTAAGTGCATGTTTGGATTCACTTTTGTGAGAGGCAAAAGTGATTTGAGAGGCATAAAATTGATTTTGACATGTTTGGACTAGAATTGATTTTGTCTCCGGGATGAATTCTTACTTGAAGCTAAAATTTGGAGCTTTTGCCCCAAACGGGATTTTTAGCCCCAAATTTATTGTTCAAGACACTTTTACACAATGTATTCAAACATAAATCAATGTACTTCAAAGTCAATTCTATTAAAATCAATTATACAAAATCAATTCTTTCCAAAATAACGTAAATTTGGTGATGAGGAGAAATGTAAAGCAAAAGTGAAAAAAGAAAGTACCCAAAAGAGAAGAGGATGAATCTGGCACAAATTCTAGTGATCCACATGACCCTCGACCTCCACCTAGGCATCGGATTTTCCTTATCCTTCCATCCGTGCAGCGCCACTTTCGTCGCCACGTACCCCACCGCCAAGCACAGCCCAAACAGCACCAGCCGCACCACCGCGAGTGGCAAGCACACCACCGTCTTCACCCACTCGTACACCCCTTCTATCGCCGGCGTATCGTTCCGGAACGGGTCCACCGTCAACGGCGCCGGAACCCTCAGCTCCGACTCGCATCCGACGAACCCGAACGGGTTCGATGGGTTCCCGCGATCGACGGAGTCAACGGAGCATTCGTCGACGGTTAGGATGAGGTGATCGGAGGGGAGAAGGGGGAGGGTGAGGTCGTGGTCGTGGTCCGCCATTAACGGAGGAAGGAGGAAGTATACGAATACACGCCGTAGAAATACTGTATAAAAATACAGGGGAAAGAGAAAGGGTGGCGAGGAGGGAGTGTCGGAGAGCAATGTTTAAGGTTCTGTGTGTGTGTGTGGAGATTTAAGAGCATCTTTGATTCGATTCATTTGTTGATGCTTTTTATGTTTTTTCATTTTTTTATTATCATAGGGTGATTGGACGGTTTGCTTTTTCCATGATGTTAGTATTATATCATTTCTTCATTTGTTGATAGTGAGACTAATCAGATTTGTTTTTGTTTTTTTTAGAGAATACTAAACAGATTTATTCCTTAAAAAAAATCAAATTTATTAGAAAATTTGCTAAAAAATTCAGAATAAGTAAGTTTGTATAAAAACAATTAATATTTTTTCCTAAAAATTTAAAATTTATTTAATTTATTTTCAGTTTTCAATTTTTATTTTTATTTTGTTTTCTATTTTAAAAGATTCCTGTAAGAAATATCGAAAACAAATTATTTTCCACTATTTCATATATAAATATTTAAAACAAAGTAATAAATCTATAATTACTGCTAAATACAAAAACTTAAAACAAAGTAATAAGGAGATTGTATGGAATAATTAGTAATATAATGAACTGAAAAGATAAAAACATGTCATTTTATTATTTAAAAGTTTAATTAATGAACGGATATAAGAAAATCTCAAAGCTCTGAATTTGAAGGTTATGGAAATAAAAGGATTTAGATAAGATGAAGTGATTGGATTATCTTCCATAATTATCTCACTCCAATAAGAGGAAACTCTCAAAGAGTTAATATTTTTACAACATCCATTCCATTACTAATTAATAATAGACTGAATGGAGCATGATCTATCCATCCACGTGCCGTGTTCAGTGTGCCCCCCAACGTGCCCCTGGATGTGGACTGCTTCATCTGTTTGACCACTACTCAATTTATTTATTAATAATATACTCTCTCTGTTTGTTTGTTTTTAATAATTTTACTTATTTATTTTTATTTCAAAATAACGAGTGTTTTATAAATCAAAAATATATTTGATCTTTTTTTCATATATATTTTTATAATAAAATTAAATTGAAATGTTTTAAAAATACACAAAATCTTTCAAGTACATAAATGATTAGCGGATTATGGAGTGAATGTAGTTGAAATTTATAAAAATTTAATAATAAAAATAAGGATATTTTGATACAAATATAAATACATTAATGATTTCTTAATATGTGTGTAGAAACATTAAATTTACAAAGAGAAAGAATGGTAACCAGTGTACTTTGTGAATTAGATATTCATCTCAAAAAAGTAAAAGAGGTATGTGCAAAGTTTTTTTTTTTTTTTGAGCTATTTTCTGGTCATCAATTTTATTTATTAATAAAAAAATCGATGGTTTTCATGTGAGAAGCATGAATACTCCATTTCTTAACATGGTGGGGAATGTTAGAGGTTGCCCAGGATGTGAACAATGTGAACACCCATACAAATCATTGGAATATAGTATAGTTAAATACTTATAAATCACGTTATTTATAAAGAAACATGAAGGTTTCAAACGAAAATCACACACTAATCAGACCTGTTTATGTTTTTTCAAAGGAGAATCATGTTTGAGTCACAGCTTATATTAGTACATTGTATTGTATAAGAAGAACACAATACAAAAAAAAAAAAAAATGGCAACTGTAAATCTGATGTTAGAAACTAAACAAGTTATCATAAAATATTTGATCCACGTTTAAATACTTACAACGCAAGTCTCGTGCCCATCTCACACAAAGCTTGTTTGGGAATGATAGAATTTTTTCATTTCAGCTGCTTTTCACTTAAAAAACTGTTTCATACATATTATTATGTTTGGGTATTTAGCCTAAATTTTGAAAAAGATTTATTTTTGGAAAAAAAAAAGTTATTTTGAGCTATTTTCATCCATCTCTATTCAAGGCCTGTATGATTATTTCACTCTCCGGATCATTCTATCTCCCACGCATATAGCCCAACTGTTCCAATGGCTGCCGGTTTTTACAAAGATGTTTCATGGCCAATAGGTGCTACTGACTATTCATTGTTCCTTGATCATTACTGATTGCATTTTCTTTAATAAAATTTTACATTTTGTGAAATGATCTAATAATAATAATACATATTTATTCACATAAATTTTTTATAAGTTTTTCAATTTTTAATAATATAAAAAAATTGATGATGTCAACGAAGGTTGGTCCATTTGGTAAGGATGAGGCTCATAATCCACAAGGTCATAAGCTCGAATCCCACTGTCGATGTAAGGACCTCATTAATAGGTAATCTGTAAGTGCTCTTTGAGCCGTGAGACCCGTCCTGACCTGGTGAGTCCTCGGGACCCATTAACCTAAACTTTCTATAACCAAAAAAAATTAATAATAATTGATGATAAACATGAAAAAAAGTACTTATAAAAAATGTTAAAAGAACATCAAGTATTTTTAATCTAAATAATAATTACATACTCTTTTTTGTAATTTATTACATAAAAATGATTTTTTTTATCCCATCCAGACATGGCTCTCCTTGTAAAAAAAAAAACATAAGCATCTAGTTAGTATGTGATTTTCGTTGGAAACCTTAATGGTGCTTTATAAATAACTGACTTATTTTTTTATTAATAAATAGAGGGTCAAATTCCATTACTACAATTAATGTAAATATATGTGATTGGTCTGAATGGTAACGAGTTCGGGCATGATCAGGGGTTTAATTCCTGACTCTTGTATATGGAAAAGATCTGATTGGAAGATGCCACCCTTCAATGTCGTCAAGTAACTCAAAAGATTACTCTCCATATTTACATGCGATATATCCTGTGAAACAAATAATAATAATAATATAAGGACAAAACTTGGACAATTCTTCATTTAGTTTTTTTTTAGGCAAACCAAATCAATTTATTTCGGCAGCAATAAGCAAAGAGATACTATGTGGAATATGCTCAAAATTTTGGGGGCTAGGCATAGCAGGAGCCACCTTTACTAAGCAATGAACAAGTTGTGATATTGTTTTTATTGATAAGGTGTTACAAATTTATACTTTTATTCAAAAATAGTATCACAATCACAAGTATATTAAAAGTTGTACCTAAGTTTTCCTTAATATAATTGGTTCCATTAGTCCCCTTGATTCCGCTCGATTGATTTAGCCGCAAGAAATGAATTTTGAGTGCACGAGTTCAAACTCTTGTAATGCACTCCGTTCCTTTTCTCATTCCCTTCTCCCCTCTCCCTTTCCCTTGTAAGACCTATTATGAGCCTCCTAAATGAAAAAAAAAATGGCTCATTGTGTTGCTAAGTACAAGCGCTATGAGCAAGTGCACTCATCGATAAGTAATATAGAGGTTATAAAAGACCCCAAGATATCGATCCCACAAAAATTGTTTGGAAACTACTAGTTTAATTAAATCATTGTGTTATCTAGATAGTCAAAAATATTATCAAGGCGTGGGCAACTTTATAAATTAAAAAGAAAATAAAATAAAATTAAAGAAATCAAGAAATCACAAATGAAATGTTCAATTATGGAAAGCCTATATACGGCGCATGGTTTCACCTATGTCAATTTTTCCATGATACGTGTTTCTTATCAATTGTCAATCACCTATTGATCTATGTTATTAATACTCGTCATGCAATATTAATAATCATTTCCTTAATCTGAACCCCTTGATGGTCATGCAAGGCAAGCAATCAAGAAAAATATAAAGATCCAACAAATTTGTTAATTCAATATATAATTGATTCAACATGAGAAATTGAGTTTGGTCTTTCACAACCCTTAATTTGATTTATCCTATAGTTATGGTAACTAATTATGGTATGACAATGAGTAAATTAGTTAATTAACTTGGTACGGGTGCACAATCATTTTAAAAGTCAAAGCAACAAGACAAATTCAATTGAGTAAAGAAAACACGAGATTGTATTAAAATTAAGAAAACATCAAAGGTGCCCTAACAAGAAAATCAGTCACCCCATAATACAAGAAAGAACGAGAAAAGGATATTCAAACTCTGAGAAACACATAAATTTTGTTAAGTCTAAGTTTTTAACATCTATGATTTTGATGATTCCAAACAAAGAATTATTTTAAATGGACCCTTTGAAATATGCTAATATGTATATTAAGTGTGCAGATCATAAAGCAAGAGCTTTCAGGGAAAAACAGCAAGTCTTAAAGATGCGTCTATGTTATGACAACACAATGCGTCTGAAGGAAGACTCAGTATCTATAAGCTACGAAAATGCGTTCGACCCTACAACTTGAGGAGAAGTCCTTCACTTCACTTATATTCGAAAGACAAGAATATTCCCTCGTGTTTTCTAATCAAAAGACAAGAATATTCCCCCGTGATCGAAATTCTTTTTGTTGCAAAAGGCAAAATAGCCTTTACTAGGTTGCAGACCCGTGTTGCACAAATAAGGAAAGTCGCGCTTGCCTAAGTATGAAAAGTAACAAATTAACACTGCTCTAAATCAAGTTGCACTCTGATAAAGCAATATCAACATATACTTTCAACTTGTCTTGAAGCTCTCCAACGATCATAAACATTAAATGCAAGCTCAGAATGACTCTTTGACATTAATGGACGAAGAACAAAATTTTACTCATCTGAAGTACTCTCCACAACGGATTTATTACAAATAGTATAAATAGAAGACTTTGAAGATTGTTGAAGACACACCTGAACTTATTCACTCAAACATTCAATACTCTCTTCGCATTCAAAGCTCTCTAAAGTTCTTAGAACACTTCTCTGCTCAATCATTTGTATTTATTGAGAAGTCTTTATTGCGGTCATACCTAGCCTAAATACTTATTCACTCATTGAGTGTTACTTGGTTGACTTGCAAAGTTGTAATTTATGAAGCTGCTGCTTCATTCATTTCTTACCATTTGTAGAGCCAGAAGAGGCTTGCTAAAAGAATACTTGTTTGAGTCTGGAGAGGCTAGGTGTGCAAGCAATACTTATTAGTTGAGCCTGCGGAAGCTAGGTGTGCAAACAATACCTATCTGTAACCTGATCAGTTATAGTGTTAATACTTGGTGAAACCAAGGACTGGACGTAGCCCAAGGTCTGGGGTGAACTAGTATAAATCTCTATGTCAACTCTCTTTCATTCTCTATTTAAGTTTACTTTTTATTTATTGTGCTAATCGGGTTGATAGTGCTAACCTTTCTCAAACTGTCTTTATATCAGACGGATCCTTGTGTCTGAATCTTTATTTGGAGAAAATTTTGTTATTTGCGAAAAAGTTAACTAAAACACAATTCAACCCCTTCTCGTGTTTTAATCTATTCATTTCAAATTTCTCTATTTGTGCCTCCATATTTTGCTTCCTTGTTGTAATTTCCGCCCTTGAAGCTTGCTGATGTTGCCTATGTTCTTCTCCTTTTTCGTTCTCCTCGACAATGATACGCCAATGTATTTTTGCGTTTTTCAAAATGATGTTGTGTGTCCTCTTGGTGATTCTATTCGGCTTTTTATGTGGGTCTCTATTTGCCAAAGTCGTTCTCGATATATACCCCCTTGAAAACCATGTGCATGATTGGTTTGGCATCAATATCGATGCCAATGCCAACACAACTAAATGTTGCTTTCACGTTTTCTTTAAAAACGATTCACTTTTGTCATTGCCAACATGATTTTTCCCATATTCAATGTAAAACCAAACACACTCAAAACGTCCAGTAGCGTGAAAGACTCGTGAAGCTTCCTTTTTATTTCCAATTGCAAAACCAAATTCCCTTTTTAACCGGTTTTGCCCCCCCCCCCCCCCCGCCTGCAACCCCAGACAAATTTTATCTATAATGTCAAGTGTTAGAATGTTGAAAATAATTATCTAATTCCTTTTAACATGTTTTAATCATAATAAGAAACTTTAGAGCGGAAGCATACAATTAAAGCTTGTGACATCAAGAACAAAACCATAATATTGATTTCCCTTAAGACCTATGACATGTTGGATTACTAAGGACAAAAGAATACCTAAATCCATTGTCGTCAATCACAAAGCATAAATCTTAAGGATGAAGATGAGTGAGGACGGACGGTGACAGGTGGCTCTATGGATCTTCCTCAACCGTATCTCTGGCAATCCTTTATGGGACCTTAGCTGCCTCTTCAGATGGGAGAAGAGAGTGATTGATGCGATACGCTGTATTGGGAACCATGACCTTCTTATTATGTGTTAACCTAGAAGGGTTCCCATTATCCCCTACCATAGGAGTCTAAAGAACATACTTTATATTTAATTAATTGATCACTTAAATATTGCTCCTTTATGATAAATAGCTCATATAATTATTAAATGATATTAGCCCACGTTAATTTTTGGAATAAAAATTCCAACATAGAATTCTAAAATCACCTTTTAAAGAAGATTTTACCTAACTACCACCTATGCCCATTATGAGAACAATTTGTCACACCTTAATAAGATACAAAGAAATTGTGTGACGCAAACATGTTAGAGAAAGTAACCAACTATTAAATCAACAAATTGGTCAACTAATCTCAAATTAATACTAACCAAACTCTAATTATACTTTAACTATGGTAATATTCATTAATCACTTAAAGGGTGCGTTTGATTTGCAAAAATTCAGGGGACTGAACAGCACAAAAATTTTTGTGCCTTGTTTGATTTGAAAAGTGGTCAGGGGACAGGACAAAAAAGGTGGTGATGGACAGGACAAAAACCCAAAATTTTGTCCCTCACCGAACCATGGGACAAAAAGTTGTCCAATGGACAGACTAACAAAAGACAAAATTATCCTTACATCTCTCTCCTCTCCTCTCTCTCCCTCTCTCTCTCCCCTCTCCCCTCTCCCCTCTCCCCTCTCTATCTCTCTCCTCTTTCTTTCCTCTCTCTCTCTCATCTCCCTCCCTTTCTCTCCCTCCCTCTCTCTCCCTCTCTCTCTCTCCCTCCCTCACTCTCTCCTCTCTATCTCTGTCTCTCTCCTCTATGTCCTCTCTCTACATAATTATACAAAATTATATATTGTATATTTATTTATTAAATAATATATTATAAAGGGTATTCCGGTAAATTTCATATTATTTTGTTTGTGCTGTCCATTATCCATCAAACAATGTGCAAGACAAAGAATTGCCCTGTAACTCAAGGATTTGTCCTGTATTGTCCTGTGCTGTCCAGATACCTTTTGCAAATCAAACGCACCCAAAAAGACTTCGTACAAGCACTACTGCTAGCTAGTATCAACTACTATGAAAGGATTTCCATTTTAGGAGGGGGTCATGAGATTATATATATTTAGATCATGAAGCAAGATGCAAATCTAAGGTGGTCGAGTAAATGAT
This sequence comes from Sophora flavescens, assembly GCA_030762895.1. NCBI lineage: Eukaryota > Viridiplantae > Streptophyta > Magnoliopsida > Fabales > Fabaceae > Sophora > Sophora flavescens. The sequence goes on from CM061065.1 coordinate 145,711,061, forward strand.
AATCAACTTATGAAATCCCGAAATTAAACATGTAATTACATCTTGCAAAAGTCATTATCTTGAAAGGTGCTTATCTTAAGCACATCCCGATCAAAGTGATTAATTTCTTCCATATAAAAAAGATTACGAAGGTAGGTCCAAAATTAGTATTTGTCACCAATGGTACAACAAGTTTTTCTTTGTTTTTCCTGATGTCCTTTTGCAGTATGTCTTTATTCTATGGTTATATCAATATCATATGTTGGTTTTGAACTCGCCAAGGATTCTTAGTCTTGTTTTTCTTTTTGTTTGTTTGTTCGTTTCTTTTTCTTTGGTGTCTTTTTTCTTTTCAATGTACCCCAAGAAAACAATACATTTATCAATAATCAAGATGGACCTGCTTCATTGGGCTAGCCTATCGGCCCGAATAATAAGATAGGCCGCGCCTTTATTTTATTGGCCCGATAACATTCAACCTATTTCTAAAGGAAGATTAGCTTGGTGACGGGAAAAAAAATGACTGTCTTAGACTAATATGCCAATCTTTTCATTTCTAGTAGATCTCAATCACATATGATAAGTAATATTATAATTGATGCATAAATTAATATATGTAATTTTTATATATGATCTAAGTAATTTATAAATTTTATCACAATTTTTTTAAAGATTAAATGGTAACAAATCAAACAACTTATTTTTGGATTTAACTAATATACACGGTTAGTATGAAGATTCTTTACACTGTCAATTAATCATAAATTGTTACATTACATCATTAAAAATGTTTAACTCTTATCACAACTATTAGTAAAAGTCACATAAATGATCTGTAATTGATTAACAGTAGAAAAACTTTACACTAATAAGTATCAAAATTAAATTATTAAATTTATTATATGTTGCGCACGTCCCCCCTCCCCAACCCCATACATACATACATACATACATACATACATACATACATACATACATACATATATATATATATATATAATTAATGTTAAACTATATTTGGCACTTTTATTAAAACATTTAGTTAATAAGTAGTAATTAAACTGATAGTAAAATATCACATGTGGTTAGTCCAAGTAGTAAGGAGTTTGAGCCCCTTAAGCAAGTGGTCATGGATTCGATCCCTGACTATTGCGTATGGAGAAAATCTTGATGGGAGAGAGATCAACCCTTAAATATCCTCAAGTAACTCGAGGCTCTGCAGTTGCATGCAGAATATCCTGGAAAAAAAACTGATAGTAAATTTAAAAAAGAAGAACCCGTAAGTTGCACGGCTGTTGGATGTTATTTTCGTTTTCGGCTTGGGTTCAAAGCTTATAAATAAATAATACGGATTCATTTCGCATAAAAAATATTAAATTGAAGATATATTTGTTTATAGGAGATGTAAGGACGAGTAAAGGTTGGTACACGAGTATGTAACACAACATCCAGGTTCTCCTCTTATAGTAAATCAATCTCAGCTTCTTAATTATTGTTGTTACATATGATAATAAGAAAATGTAAAACAGTAATATCACATTTTAATCTCAACTTGTGTCTCATTAGGTTAAACTTCAAGCTAAGCCCTGATGGAAGATAAGTAATAAGTGCTTATTAATTAGTTCACACTCTTGCATTGGAATTCAAGGAATAGGGGAGTTCCTAATGTCAGGGCTTCTTGGTTTTTAAGCAAGAGCTCTACTGCACTTGACAGTGATATTTGTCTTGGAGCTTCTAAAATTAAGTTTCTCAAACTCTTGTGCTTCTCATCATTTAATGATTTCAACCCGCAACATACAAAACCATGAGATTTGTACATGAGTCTCCAGCTGATCAATCTATCTATATGCCTAATTTGTGACCTCCCCTATGTTAAATAATATCTAATAATATTATTTCTTTCAAAATAAAAAAATAATATCTAATAAAATTACCCAAGTTACAGAAAAATAAAAGAAGTCATAGATATATAACACCATGAGAAATTAATTTCAATTGACATTAATGACTAACTTTAGTGCAAATGAGAATGTTAAGTTTCTCCTGAAGAAGCAATCCTAGGCTATATGTGACATTGACTGTAATAAGATGGACTCAGAAATTATGTGATCTGTCTTACAAGTTTCCCCTACCAAAAACTTGATTAATTATTAGTATGGAAGAAGCAAACTAGTTGAAGTCTACTTTCTTATCCTTTCTTTTTTCAGATTTCTGGTGATATATAAGCTTCTTCTTTGAGACAGGCTATAGACTGTTTTTTTCCATTTATGTTAATGTCTTATAAGCCTAGTTTGTCACTAGTAAATATGTTTTCACAGAAAGTTACCAACCCCTTTTTTCTTCTTTGGTTTGCATTGCTGCTGATCCTGCTGAGCAGTGCTTCAGTTTATGGTGTTGAGCAAAAGGCAATTGATTTTTTCTGCTTCTTCAATCCTTATTTTAGCTAGAAATGCTTGATTTGTTTTCTATTGGAGCTAGCTCCTGACATGTCAGTTTTTGTTATCTATATGAGCTTGACCAACATTTGTCTTGTATGCAGAACTTTTACATTGTTTTCCTGAGAGCACTTCCTGTGAGTAGAGACATTGCTCTTGAGACCCATTTACATGTTTTATCAGCTGTTAAAGGAAGGTAGACTCATTAACTTAAGAAAACTTCCTTATCCTTCACTCTTCAAGCATAAAATCACATAAAAGTGATCTATGTAGCTCTTGTTCAGTCAAGTACTCCACTGTTCTTAAATTAAATGCATCCTTTCAAAACCATTTTAAAGAAATATCTTTCATTATTTTCTTTTCTGTCATTTTTGGCTTTAATACTTGTGTTTACTTAGCAGCCACCATGAAGCCAAAGAATCCATGGTATACAGCTACACAAAGAGCTTTAATGCATTTGCTGCTAAACTGTCTGAGGATGAAGCCAATAATTTATCTGGCATGTGATCATTTTTCTCTAGTTCTTTCATATTTGTTTAAATAGTATATGCTTATAGTCATTTTTTCCATTTGTGTAAGTTTAGCCATGGATGAAGTGCTTTCGGTATTTCCAAATCGATACCGCAAGCTACACACAACAAGATCATGGGACTTCATTGGGTTACCTTTGACTGCTAAGAGAAGATTGAAATCAGAGAGTGACACAATTGTGGCTATTTTGGATACAGGTTCATCATATCTTTCTTCCTATTTTCATTTCTTGTTTGTAGTTCCTTGTTCTTGATGTTAGACATTATATAAATGGCACTTCATAATTTAATTGCAAAAGACTGTGTCTCCGTATTGGTGAGGTAGGGATCACTCCTGAGTTTCATAGCTTCAAAGACAATGGATTTGGTCCTCCACCAGCTAAATGGAAGGGAACTTGTGAAAAATATGCTAATTTCTCAGGCTGCAACAAGTAACATCCCTATCCTTGTATTTTCAATCTGTGACGCGGAGTTAACATATAATTGATTGTTTCAATATCATTAATAATATTAATCAAATATAAGTGTAAGTAACTAATCAAACTAAGATACCATTTGTAATTTATGAAGGAGGTTCTATATCTAAGTCTATTGATCAGCATGTTTTTAATCAGACTTCACAAATATTTAGTATGCCTTAAACTAACTTAATGTATTCCTTATGCTTGACAACTCTCTATGGAAAACTTGAAGCAAGATTATCGGTGCCAAATACTTCAAGCTTGATGGAAATCCTGAACCATCTGACATATTATCTCCCATAGATGTGGATGGCCATGGCACTCATACTGCATCCACAGCAGGAGGCAATCTGGTCCCAAATGCAAGTCTCTTTGGGTTGGCCAAAGGGACTGCTCGTGGCGCAGTGCCATCAGCCAGGTTGGCAATTTACAAAGTCTGTTGGGAAACCAATGGATGTGCAGACATGGACATACTTGCTGCATTTGAAGCTGCTATACATGATGGAGTGGATGTCATATCCATTTCCATAGGTGGAGGGAATGCAAATTATGTGAAGGACTCTATAGCAATTGGTGCATTTCATGCCATGAGGAAAGGCATAATCACCGTGGCCTCAGCTGGAAATGATGGTCCCAATATGGCCAGTGTCGCAAATAATGCACCATGGATTGTAACAGTAGCAGCCAGTGGCATTGATAGGGATTTCAAGAGCACTATAGAGTTGGGGAGTGGAAAAAATGTTTCTGTAAGTTTCATTCTTTAGGCAATCACATATGTTGCATAACTAGAGTCATTTTACCATAAATGAAAAAGAGAATAGTATTCACCATTAATCAATTTTTAATTTCACAAACAAGGTTTCCATATGTCAAAATAAATATTGTTATTGGAAACAATTCTATGAATGTACCAAGAACTTTTGTAGTACTGATAGAGTTCAAGGATAGCCCTGCCATATCTAGCTCAATATACATGGCGAATCTACATTGTCATAAGTTGCAAGTATTTACAAGTTATTGGCACAATCTACACCAATGAAGTAATGGTTATTCATTTTATACTCCCTCCATTTCATAATATATGTCGTTTAAGGTTTTCGCACATGGATTAATAAATCTTTTCAATACTCTCAACTTAAGAGAAATATAACTACATTTGACTAAATACCCTTTCATTCAATTGAGAGTTGAGACTTTCTTGTTTTTCTAAAGTGACAAATAAAATGAAACCAATTTTTCTCTAGAAGCACAGATATTATAAAACCAGGGAGTAATCATTTTTAATTCAATAGTGTAGACCATTTCAATAACTTGTCACATGCATGCAACTAGTGTGGCATTATATCCAAGACCAAATAATGTAGTTAGTAATGATATAGAATGAATTTCAACAACCATTTGGCTGGTCATTTGATTTAATTAGAATTAACAACCAATCAAACATCTGTGGCTTGTTAAGAACTTTGTGATGAATATCAAGCATGTACAATCCATGCAGGGGGCAGGAGTAAGCACTTTCATCCCAAAACAAAAACAGTACCCCCTTGTTAATGGGATTGATGCAGCCCGAAACTCTGACAGCAAAGAAAGTGCCAAGTAATTTTCTGTTTATTTGTCAATAATACCTGGCTAATTGTTTCAACATTAACAAAGAACACACTAATGCATTGGCAGATTCTGCTTTGAAGATTCCTTAGACCCAAAGAAGGTGAAAGGAAAGCTTGTTTACTGTAGATTAGGAACATGGGGCACTGAAGCTGTTGTGAAAGGAATTGGAGGCATTGGTACTATAGTTGAAAGTGAACAGCTTCTTGATGTTGCCCAAATTTTCATGGCCCCTGCCACCATTGTGAATAATAGCATAGGTGAAATCATAACCAAATATATACAATCTACAAGGTAAAGGATGCTCTTGTTTGTTCTCTAAGGTCTACATTTTGCTGCTTACCAATTTTTCTTTAACAAGCTCAAAATGAATCTTCGCTACGACGAAACTTTTCTACTGGATTATCTCATTAATCAATTTTACATGAATTTCTTGTTCAACTAAGATCACCATCAGCAGTAATAAATAAGAGCCACGAGGTTAAAAAGCCAGCTCCATTTGTTGCTTCATTTTCTTCCAGAGGCCCAAATCCAGGATCCCAACATGTTCTTAAGGTATCAATAATTTCAATTTTCATCCATTATTTAGTTAGTGATCCATTTTTTCTCTCCTATTCTGCTTGTATGTTAACCATAAAGCCGGTATTTGATGATCTGAGTGTGTTATACAATCTACTTGATGCAGCCTGATGTTACAGCTCCTGGCATTAACATCTTGGCATCTTATACACTTAAGAAGTCTCTCACTGGTTTGAAAGGGGATACTCAATTTTCAGAATTTACACTAATGTCTGGGACTTCCATGTCATGCCCTCATGTTGCTGGAGTAGCAGCATATGTGAAATCATTTCATCCAGATTGGACTCCTGCTGCAATCAGATCTGCTATCATTACCACAGGTGAAAATTAAAACTTATTTGAACTTTTCTTAGTTGATTTATTTCATCCTATGCAAAATTGAAGTCACCATGCCTCAAGTCATAACTTCATATCTTTTAAGATGAGTTGAACTTGACTTGACTATACTCTTTGTCAAGCTAAACCTATGAGCCAAAGAGTTAACAAGGAAGCAGAATTTGCCTATGGTGCTGGTCAAGTGAACCCAACAAGAGCTGTGAGCCCTGGTTTAGTCTATGACATGGATGACTTTGCTTATATCCAGTTCTTATGCCATGAAGGCTATAATGGTTCCAGTTTATCAGTGTTAGTTGGTTCTCCTATAAATTGCACCTCTTTGCTTCCTGCACTTGGCTATGATGCTATCAACTATCCTAGCATGCAACTAAGTGTGAAAAGCAACACAGACAAAACAGTTGGAGTGTTTAGAAGAAGAGTGACCAATGTAGGTCCTGCTCCAACCATCTACAATGCCACTATCAAATCTCCCAAAGGAGTGGAAATCACAGTGAAGCCTACTAGCCTCATTTTCTCTCACACCATGCAGAAGAAGAGCTTCACTGTAGTGGTGAAAGCAAAATCTATGAAAAGCATGCAAATTGTATCAGGTTCCCTTATTTGGAGAAGCCCCCGTTACATTGTTAGGAGCCCTATTGTTATCTACAGTCCTTAAGGTTACATTTAGAAGTAACCAAAATCATGCAAGGACCATTGTCTGTATGCTTATAACACTTCTTCTATATAATATTGACATTCTGTTTTATATGCAATTTTTATTTCTTTCTTTGTCTCCCCACCTTGCAGTTTGGTCAGTTGAAGCTACATCTCATTATTTTTATGTTTAATTATTCTGTTGTTCGCGGAATTTTTGGAAAAATATAAATGGGTTCTTGAACTTAAAAATTTGTAATTAGGGCCATAAAATTATAAAAATTTGTAATTGAGTCCTCACATACATCTTTGTTAGGGTTTCGTTCACGATCCCTAAAAGATATAGTGACTTATTTGGTTTTTTTCAAAAAGTATACAGGTTTAATTGAATTTTCTCATAAAATTCAAGGAGGTGCAAATGTAGGAATTAATGATCACTTAAAGAAAACTTAATGGAACCCTAATAAAGACATGTATAAGAGATTCAATTATAAAATTTTATAAATTTAGAGATCCAATTACAAACATTTAAAGTTCAGGTACCTTATTTGATTTTTTCCAAAATTCCAGGTATTAAAAGAATAATTAAACCTTATCTTTATGATCAATAGGAAATGGTTTTCACCCAAAAAGAACATGCAAGGAAACTACAAAACATGCACCACGGTATAGCTCTGCACAAAACAAACAATCTATTTCTTAAAACAAAGCTAGTTCCAAAGAACTGGTAGCATAATAAATTACTTTTTTGACAAAGAAGAATTTTTGTTTTCTGTAAACAATTATTAACATAATTTTCGAAGATAAGAACATGCACAAACAACTATAATTTAGGTATAATTTAAGTATATAGCTCTATGATGTAAATATTCCTCAACCACTTCTGTCATGTTTAGGTGGCTCCGCCTAAACATTTGTCCCTTCTCAAATCAGATAGCAATGAGAACATAGGTTTAAGCCTAAAATTTATGTCATTATGTGAGATCAGATTTTAGCAGGGTTGTGGACATGGTTGACTTCCCTGACATAAAAAAAAAAGGAACAAAGGTAAGCAATCCAGATAAACACTTTGCTAATTTTACAATATTTGCTAACTGATTTCATACCACTCTAGTGACTGAGGGAAAAATCTTTGGAAACATGGACATGATTTCTCAGTTGCCAGAACCCATAATTCATGACATACTCTCTTATCTCCCAAACAAAGACTCTGCAAGAACTTGTGTCCTCTCCAAAACATGGAGAAACTTGCATGCCACCAAACCCTTCATGGTTTTCAACCACTTTGAGTTTGACCCTCAGATATATGGTCTTATAACATATAGAATGAGGAGAGAGTTCCATTTGCCTAGGAGTAAAACATCAGGGAAGAAAGACTTGTTCATGGACTATGTGGAGAGTTCTTTGAAGCTTTTCTTCCATCATCAGCAACAACTAAGAAAATTTGATTTAACATTCTGCACCTATGATCAACAAGACTTTGGTCATGTAGACCAGTGGTTACATGGTGCAATTCATAATGGAATTGATTGTCTAAGTCTTCACATGATATCATTCATTGATTGCCCTTATCCTTTGCCTCACCATGTTCTTTCTTCTAAGATGCTTCATGAATTGTGTTTGTGTGGATCCCTCTTGCTGGATTCTTGCATAGATGTCAATCTTCCTGCTCTACAAGTATTGTCCCTTTGTAATATTCATAGTCTCAATGATGATTTAGTCAAGCATTTATTTTCTGGGTGTCCTTTTGTGGAGGTTTTGAGGATCCAAGACTGCGATAACTTGGTTGATCTTCAAGTTTCAAGTCTTGCTAGGCTTGTAGAGCTTTCCTTGAATTCCTGCAGCTTTGTTAGAAATGTTGAAATTGGTTCCCCAAACTTTCAATCTTTCTCTTATTCTCGAGGTAGTAGCAATTTCCCACATAACATTACATTGCTAGGAGCTTCCAAAACTCTGAGAAAGTTGAAGCTAGATATCTGCTGTATCGGACATCGTATTCCGTTTCACCAGCTGTCCACATTCATTCAGATTGAGGAATTGTTTCTTGAATATGTTGATTTGGGGAAGTTCCTAAACATGAAGATTTCCAGCCAAAGTCTCAAGAGGTTGGTCATCAGAAGCTTGCACAACATGACAGAAGTGGTTAAGATTGAATGTCCATATCTGCATGCACTGGAATATACATCAAATGTATTGCCATTCTATTCTCTGTGTCCTTTAAATCCAAAGCATTTCAGAGTTGAATTCCAAATTCATGCATTCCATCATGCAATTTGGTTGGATGCTCTGAAGACATTGTTTGAAAGTGGTTTTAGTACTGCCAAATATCCCAAGGTCATTATTGTTTTAAAAGACCACAAGGTAAACAATATAAATATTTTCTTTGAAATTTTCTAGTATATTGGCTTTCACAGTGCATGCAAATTTTATTGTCACACATTCAATTCATTAATGCAGGAAGTGATAATTTTGGATCTAGATAGTGGGTTGGTTGATGTAATGCTCTCTTTTCTCTGTCAAGTTGAGGATTTGGAATCTAAATCAAGAATAATTATAGCATCAAATTTTGGTAACTTGAAGAATGAAATTTTGACTCCAATGCCTCCCCATATGGCTTTCAATATGGCATCATCTTGTACCAGCAACTTCACGCAGGTATATAGAATCTCAGCGTCATTGTTTATGTTGCCACTTGCCAGTAGTAATTGAATTGTGCATATTACATTATTATTAGACAATCTGCATATAGATTTTATTTATGGTATTTCTCTTGTTCTAATATTTTTCTTGTTTATTGACAGGTATTTTCAGAAAAATTATCAAGGATATTAGAGTCTTGTGGCTGCATTGTTGAGGAGGACACTACCACTGTAAATATTCCTGTTGTGTTGAGGCAATGCCTATCTGCATCATGCTCATGCCAAATAACTAGAATTGTATCAAAATGGGATTGGACAATTTGATTACTTCTACCTGCCCATTACACTTGGGTGCACTTTTCTAGCTGTAGATGAATAAATCAAAAGTAGGATTTTCAAAAAAGGGTTTAGTTATTTGGATGATATTGGGTGATTTTCAAAGGTGCTTCAGTCAGATGACCTTGATAACAGGGTTAATGACAATAATGACCCTCATGCCTCAGTTTCAACTGTCAATAGAAATTATGCAGATTTTGACTTGGTCCCCATAAACCTACTTCTATGCTTTATCTGATGGATGACAATTTAGCCAAGATACCTAAAGTCTCAGAAGATTGGTCAACTGAAACTTGAAGGATGAAGTCAATGGTTTGTATCCAGTCATTTCTCATTCCACTCTGTATGTTTTTGTTGCTTAAATGGTATTTTAATTGTATATACATCTTGTTATCTTTAGTGGTTGCTACTGTAGATCTTTAGCCGCGTTTTAAATTGTGGTTGCGGTCGTGATTGCGGTCACGGTTGCGGTCACTGTGATTGCGGCCATTGCGGCCGCTGCGGCGTGAAATGATTTGAAAAATTCACAAAATGAATTTTTTTTAATTTTTTTATAATTCTTTATATATCTTTTACTAATAATGTTGTATAAATTTCTATTCATTTTTAAGACATTATATTATGTTTATGAATAATTTAAACTTAATTTAGTGAAAATAAATTATAAATAAAACTTTTAAACACATATAAGTATAAAATTACAAAGAAGTAAGAAGGTCAGAAACTTAAAAGTGCATAAATATATATGAATCACAAATAAAAAGATATTAGTGTCACATATAGGAATACATCCAGCTGCAATTGTGATTCTAAAATAACGTCACATTGTCAGCACTTAGATATACGTCTTCACTATAAAAAAGAAGAAGATAAAAGTAAACAAATTAATAAATTTAAATTAATAATTAATAATAATAATTAACAAATATATGAATCAAAGATAATAAAAATTGAACTTACATAATACTTGCTACCACATGGTGGAATGACATGGTGGTTCATAACCTCTATTCTCACTTTGGCTATCGTCTTGTGTAGCTCCTTGTCCAAAGACATAATACAAAAATCCACCACTTGATTGTTGATGATAAGGATCTTGATAATTCATTGATGGTTGGTAGTATGAGGGAGCTTGATCACTTGCGTATGTGTTATATGTGTTGAAATAAGGATATTGATAATAAGGTGGATGAGATTGTTGACTACTCTGAGAAGAATCATCAATACCAAAGTCACTAAAACTTTGTGCAATACTAGAAGATGAAGAATCTTCAAATGGAACATTCTGTTTTCTTTTTCCTCTCCTAGAATGTGACCCACCTCTGCTGCTCTCGGGTAATGAACTACCAGAAGGAGGCATATCAGTCAAGCTCCTATATTGCCTATTATATTGTGAATCTTGAGATGGATCATTTTGAAATTGCCCATCATCATCACCATCATCATTATCATCACCGCCACCTTCTTCAGCTTCTACATTACCACCCACATCACCACTATTATTACTTGGTGGACTTAAACCACCACCATCTTCATTAGAATCATCATTATCATCAACAACTTCTACATCTTCATCATCTGTATCCACTAGAGGCAACCATTCTGCATTTTGTACTCCATCTAATAGTGGATCTTCTCTCTCTTCAATCCATGGAGATAATGCATCTTATTGAAATATATAATCAAGATTGATAGGATTAAAACTTGCTTCAATTTCATCTTGACTTTTTCTCATTCGATGCCTCATTTTCAATTTCATATTGTAGTGCGTGAAGACAAGCTTTTGCAGCTTTTTATACTTCAATCTATTCCTTGTCTTCGTGTGGATATAAATAAATGTGCTCCAATTTCTCTCACAATTTGTGGCTGAAGTTGTTTGGCTAAGAACCTTTATAGCCACATGTTTAAGCTCAGGAGCACATACACCAAAAAAGGACCACCATTCAGCTTTTTAAAGGAGCAACAAAAGGTAGTTATTATATTAAAAAATAAAGTTAAAGTTCAATGATTTATAAAAAAACATTATTTTACCTGGATTCATCTCAGACCAAACTACTTGAGCTTGAGGAGTACCAAATGTTTCAACCTTATCTCTAAAAAGTACTAACTGTGAAATATAACATAATATATCAATACGTAAATATCTTCATATGATAAATAATGAATTATAAGTTTAAAAATATAAATATTCATTACTAACCTGGTTCAGAGCTTTAATCTGATCATCGATGTTTCTTTCTATTCTGAAGATGACTCTATTTGTTCCTTCAAACGTTTCTTTATAGACATCATCCCCATGTTCAACTCCGTATTGAAATTGCGGATTAAGAAAATAACCTAAAAAAGGATAATATATTATTATGGATGAAAGTATAAATATAGAATTACATGATAAAAATAAATTTATAAATTATATCAACATACCGGCAGAATGAAGATCGGAATGCATGTATCTCCATTGCTTGTCTATTAAATCATTATATCTGGAATGATAACGAGAATTTTGTCTAATTGCTTGTTTAGCTCTATCAATGGCTTCATATATGAAACCCATGGTTGGTTTCTCGTCACCATCAACAAGTCTCGAAACTTTTACTAAAGGCTCAAATACCTTCAATATGTCTTGGGACTTACTCCAGAATTCACTATCATTAACAATTGTTCTTGCTTCATATGACGGTCCATTTTTCACTTTACCAAATTTAGATCGTCTAAACTCTTCGGAGTTGAACATGTTTCTCAGACCTTGCTTTTGCTGTACAATTGCTTGAAGTTGTAGGAACTGTGTTGCAAATCGGGTAACACCAGGACGGACAATTTCTCTACCTCCAGATATATTTTTCATGAGGTCGACAGTCCATATATGGTTATAGAGAAAATTTGTCACGCGTCTTTGCATCGATTAATAACTTCTGTACATTTTTATTTTTCCTATATCCTCCAAGCAAAGATCTAAACAATGAGCCGCACAAGCGAGACCAATACAAATGAGGCAGCTTCTCCATCGTTTTCGACCACTGCTTCAGTCTTTGCTTCATTATCTGTAACCACTTGAACAACAAACTCTTCTCCCACTTCTTCAACAACTTTATCTAATAATTGAAAGTAGTAATCTGTGTTTCTACTAACAACATCAGAAGCATCAATAGATTTCAAGAAAATTGTCCCCTTACTACTATGCACCAAAAAATTCATAATATGAGTATGGTTGACATCGTCCGTCCAACCATCACACATTATTGTCACCCCTTTTTCTTTCCATGTACCTCTCAATACGTTCAACCGCTTCTTCATTTCCCTATATTCATTATCTAAATATACATCTGAGATTTCATAAGGGGTCGGACATTTAACCCATTTACCTACCTCAGCAGATGTAACAATCAAATTATGCAACTAAGGAGAGTTAGATAAATTCATAGGTAAGCGCTCATAAATAAAAAACTTGCTTACTGCCTCTCCTAGCTTCCTCCTCAATGTCTTCATGACACCCCTACCGATTTTTGGTTGCTTCATGCTTTTGCTCCTCATAAGATCAATATTTGTAGATCTCAACTCAAGAGTGATATCTTCAGGCCTTTCACCCCCACCAACACTCGCATGAGAGCTTCCACCTTGTTCATATGTATTTCCATGCCCTCCTGTATGTTGTCTAAAGTGTTGCCTGTCTTCCCATTCACGTTGTGATCTAAGGCTTTCCTGTGTAGCAAACCTCATTCGTTCATCAATAAGGTGATCCACATCTTCATCTTCATTTTCTCCTCTCAGGCGTGCTTCAAATTCTTCTTTTCTTTTTTTGGAATCATTTTTTTTTGCTTTTCCTTCAAGAAGAAGCTTCATCATACCTTCTCTAGCCAATTTGCTCACTCTAGCACAGTCAGACACTTGTCCTTTCATATGTGCTATATGTTGTTTCAATCTTGTAATGCCACCTCTTACTATTTTGTGACAAAGTTTGCATTCGATATTGTTCCGACTTCCGGCTACTGGGTTTCTAAAATGCCATCCAATATCGTCACTTGGAGCACCATCTAATCTTTGTGTAGGAAATTCTTCTCTTGGTGGCATTGTGTATATTTTAGACAACCTGTTCGATATTTATAAATAAACATCAATCAATAATTCAACCAAACTTACAATTTTAATATAAACTAGTAATTAGGCAAACAAAAAAAATTTAGTTATTAACATTTAATTTGAATAAATACTAGCAAAACATATATTTGCGTAAAAAAAAAACTAAACATATATCACTTACAATTTTAATATAAACTAGTAATCACTAATCAGGCAAACACAAATAATTTAGTTATTAACAATTTAACATTTAATTTGAATAAATACTAACTAAACATATATTTGCGTAAAAAAAAAAAAGCTATACAAAAAAAAGCTAAACATATATCACTTACAATTTTAATATAAAGTAGTAATCACTAATCAGGCAAACACAAATAATTTAGTTATTAACAATTTAACATTTAATTTGAATAAATACTAGCTAAACATATATTTGCGTAAAAAAAAAAACTAAACATATATCACTTACAATTTTAATATAACCTAGTAATCAGGCAAACACAAATAATTTAGTTATTAACAATTTAACATTTAATTTGAACAAATACTAGCTAAACATATATTTGCATAAAAAAAATGCTAAACATATATTAAAAAAAATCTATTTTTTTCCTCTCCTCTTGACTAACCTCCTTCCCCTCCTAAATTTTCTCAAAATTTCCCTCTAACAATTCCTAAATCTAACCATATTCCCACCCAAAAATTCCCCTCACTAATCAAAATTTCCCAATTTCCCATCCACTCAGGCACTCACGTCTCAGTGTCTCACATCACACTCACTCTTTCGGTCTTTCACTCTTTCCCCTCCTGACCCCCTCTATTTTCTCCCACCCACACGCAACACAAGACACACAGTCACAGACACGCCCCCTGCTTCTCCTTTTTTTTTTTCTCTGCAATCTGCTTCTGCATCGTCGCGCCGCCCTTGCCCTCACCCATGACCTCGCGGATTCGCCGCTCTCAGCGCCACATCCTTGACCTCGCCACTCACCCATGGCTCATGGCCCTGCCGCCCCTTCCCCTCCTTCCTTTCTCTTCAAAACCACCAACCCTTACCCTAACCCGACCCCCAAATCTCCACCGACCAGGCGAGACCGCGAGAGGCGACCACCACCCCCAAAATCGCCACTCTTCCTCCCTCCCCCACCACCTAATCGCCACACACAACCCCCATTGAACCTCGACAGATGAGTGAGCGACTGAGCAGTGACTCAGTGTTCGCTGCACCATAGCAGAGCAGAGGAGGAAGATAAGATCTTACCCTGGGGTGAGGCTGGTAGATCGGACGTGAGGAGGCACCGAGGCCGGCGAGGCACACAACCGCGTGAGGCACCAAATGGAGATCTTGATTCTTGAGCAGATCCAGAGCAAACTCATACTCAGCAAACTCAGACTCAGTCACTCAGCATATGGCAAAGTCATTGGGGAGACTTAGAGAAAAGAGATAAAGACTTGGAGAAAAGAGATAAAGCCAAAAGCAAAAGGTGCAAGAATCTAATCTTTTCTGATGTACTTTGATTCTCTGAATTTTGTTTTTTAAGAAGATTGAACGGATTGCGGTATGATGCGGTCGACGTGGCCCATTGCGGACGAAACGGCGTTACGTTGCGGCCGTTACGGGTGATTCCGAATCACATCGCAATTGCGGCCTGATGCCGTTGCGGTGACTCCCGCAACTGAAATATTGCGGTCGCATTAGCGGTTGCGGACCGCAATTTAGAACCCTGATCTTTAGTTGATCTTGCAAAACAAGGGAGATTGGGATTGAGGGAGTGTTGTGCTATGCAATACAAAAGAGATTATTTTTAAGTGGCTGTGGCTTTTATGAATATCAGACAAATAATAGAATAATCCCATTTTTTTCTTATTTGTTCTAATGATAAAGCTCCACTCAAAGGTAAAGTTTATTGGCTGTAGCAATGGCCATGGACATTTGATTTTGAGGAAGGAATGTGAGATGAGAAAGAGCTAATGGTAACTTTCAAGAGTCATGAGTAGTATAATTGGTTTAAAACACATGCAGAGGAGGACATGAAAGTAAAAAAGAAGCAACCTAATAACATGGTTTCCATGCCTCAGCACCTAGAAGATCGTAGATTTTGATAATCTACTTATATGATTAGACTTCCTTGAACGGCAATGTTGCTTCACCAAGAGTAATGGAATTTGTACTGGCCGAGGAGTAAAACCCGGCCACCGAGCTTGGATACCCGATCCGATAAAGGTAGGAAAGATAAGATATTGATATTATCTTTAATGAACCTGATATTATCTCAAATAACCTTATCCGATTAGAAGAGATAAATCCATCGAATTAAGGAAATCATATCTCAAAGAAGATTAAAGAGATAAAAGGAGATAAATCCAGATCTCTTAAAGATATGAGGATCCCATTATAAAAGGAGGAGAACACAAAAGAGAGACTCACTTTTAACTGAGCTAGGTGAATCTCCCTTAAGCGTATTAGAGGAACCAGCTTGACCAAGAGACTATTGAATAGTCATTGCTCGCTGGTATTCATCAGATACAAGATTAAGCGGTTGAGATCACCGTACGACCAAGGGTTGAACCTAGAACTACGTCTGGCTTTGATTCCCACTGGGATACGTAGGACCGGAATGCAATATTCTGTCAAGCCATAATCTAAAACAACCCCGATGTTCGTTCTTGGTTAGACGTTCTATGGTGAGATTCCAGCAAGTCGGATCTCAGCAGGAACATTTGGCGCCCACCGTGGGGCCGAGGAAAAACTTTCCCCGGTTCCATAAGAAAGCTTGATGGTGACTACACAGAACAGATCGAAGGGAGGGGCGAACAGCACGAACCATGTAAATCATGAGGCTTCAAACACGAGCTAGAACCATGACAATCCCCCGCCCCCGCCCATCAATGAAGATAACCCTCAGCTGGGAGAGGTTATGGCACAGTTAAGGCAGCTGCGTGGGGAGAATGAGGAGATACGTGCTCAGAATCAAAGACTGTTAAGAGCTCGGAAAAGAGAAAGATCGGTGATGCCTTCCAAGGAAGAGAAATCCTCACCCGAGGGTAGCCAAAAGGATCCATCGTACGTACCTTCTCATCATGATACGAGCCGACCGTCCAGGACCAAACCCCGCCCAGAGGGATCAGGAGTTAAATCTCGTGCAGAAAGGACGGTCCAGAAAGAAAGGGTAACAGACCGACGATCGAGGTTGCCGTTCACGGATGACATCGATGAGGTAATCATGCCTAGACATTTTAAGCCTCTTAACATTGATAAATTCAATGGCACCACTGACCCAACCGAGCACGTAGAATCCTTTATTTCTTCTGTTTACTTGGTGACCGATTCGGAAGCCGTCATGTGCAAAATTTTTCTAACTACTTTGCAAGGCCCTGCCTTAACCTAGCTTGCGAATCTTCCACCTTGGCCAATTGATTCCTTCGATGTGCTTGTAACTAAGTTCACTGCACAATTCGCAGCGAGCTGAAAGCATAAAAGGCACTCGGTCTCGCTGGTGAATTTTAAACAAGAAAAGAATGAATCACTTAGAGATTATATGGCTCGTTTTAGTGCCAAACAAATTTTAATTCCCAATATGAGCTCTAAACTCTGTCTATATACCGTCATGAGCAATTTGAAGCCAGGACCATTCTTTGAGTATTTATCTCGGAAACCGCCGAGAGATTTTGAAGAGTTGCAGGAAAAATCCACAGGTTTCATGAACTCGGAAGAGATGGTAGAGTCCAAAAGGAGAGAAAGAGGTTTTGAAGACAAGAGCTCGATCCTGAGCAAAGAAAGAGATAGGGGGCTAATCCACAAAGGGCCCAAAAGACCAATGAAAGGGGGTTCTCGGAGAGGCAACCCAGGTACTAGTCCTATACACCGCTAAACCGATCTCGGGCAACCATTCTCCAAGAAGTGTGCAACGCTGAGTTACTCACCTTACCTCAACCGTCTAAAACTCCAGCCAATGCAGATAGAAGTAAAGAGTTCAAATGGCATCAAAACTATGGTCACTCCACTGAAGACTATAAAACAACCCAGGAAAAAATTGAGGACTTGATGCAGGCAGGCCGTCTTGACCGGTTCGTTCGCCGAGATGATAATGGAGGTGGATGAGTTGGTCAACGACGAGGGAGACGCGGTTATGACAATCGTAACTGAGATTCAAACCAGCAAGGGAATAATCAGAACGGAGATCGGGAGAACAATCAGAGGGCTCCTAATGAAGAAACAGAGGGAGGAGTCAGAGGGGTCATCAATACAATCTCAGGAGGATTTGCAAGTGGAGGAACAATGAGTTCAGCTCGGCGGCGTCATGTAAAAGCCATCCGATCTATAAACAGTGTCTGGAAAACCTACAAGGACGAGACCTCCAATAACTTTCTTAGATGATGACTTCCAAGAGCTAGATCCAAATCAAGACAACCCAATGGTAATAACGGTCGAATTAGCCAACTTCTCGGTCAAACGAACACTTGTTGATCAGGGAAGCTCGACCGATATTTTATACCTGGCGACCTTCAAGAAACTTGGAATTCCAGAAAAGCTGATAAAAGAGCAAGAAGACAACGTTTGGAGAGGGAAAACTCTCCCGGATTGTATCAGTCAGATATGTTATTGTGGATGCCAGCACGTCGTACAACATCCTTATTGGAAGATCGACGTTGAATGAACTCGGAGCGATTGTATCTACCCCACACCTCACAATGAAGTTCCCAGCCGAGTCTGGAGATATAGTCGCTGTCCGAGCTAACCAAAGGATGGCCAGGAAATGCTATGTGGATAGTCTGAAGGTTACCCGAAACCATAACATCGAAAAGAATGCCGAAGATAATAAAGCGGAAGTGGTGAGCTCGATCAGTTCAGTTACCTCAGCGAGCTCGGTCAACATGTTTAAACTAGATCCAAGGATGGAGATGTACGAGTTCAAAGCTGAACCAACAGAATCTTTAGAGAAGTTCCAACCGGGAGCCCAAGCTGAACAGTGCACCAAGGTCGACAGTCAGCTTGACCCCTCGCTCAAACAACAGGTTCAAACGGTTTTAAAAAAGAATGCCGATTTGTTTTCTTGGAAGACATCGGATATGCCTGGCATAGACCCCACTTTTATGTGCCATAAGCTATCTAAATGTCCCGAAGCCAAGCCTGTAGCTCAGAGAAAAAGAAAACTTGGTGAAGAAAGGCGCCAAGCAGTAGCCGAGGAGATTGCCAAACTGGTCAAAGCAAATTTCATCAGAGAGGTGAAATACACTACTTGGCTAGCTAATGTGGTGTTAGTTAGAAAGGCCAATGGTAAGTGGAGAATGTGCACCGACAACACCGATCTCAACAAAGCATGTCCAAAGGATTCTTATCCTCTTCCCAACATTGACAGATTGGTAGACGGAGCTTCAGGGTACAGAGTTTTGTCCTTCTTGGACGCATATTCAGGTTATAAACAGATAAGGATGTATCCACCCGATGAGGAAAAAACGGCATTTATGACCGATGGGGCAAACTACTGCTACCGAGTAATGCCTTTTGGTTTAAAAAATGCTGGTGCAACATATCAAAGGCTTATGGACAAAGTCTTTGCCAACCAGATCAGAAAGAGCCTAGAAGTATATGTTGACGATATGGTGGTAAAGTCCGATGACCCAAAACAACACTCAGCTGACCTCAAAGAAATTTTTAGCCAACTCAGAAAGTACAACATGAGGTTAAATCCATAAAAAAGCTCATTTGGTGTACAAGGAGGAAAGTTCTTAGGATATATGCTAACACATAGAGGAATTGAAGCTAATCCTGATAAGTGAAAAGCTGTCATTGAATTGCGGAGCCCTCAAAATGTGAAAGAAATTCAGAGGTTAGCTGGCCAATTAGCTTCTCTATCCCGCTTTCTCCTAAAATCCGTAGAAAAAGCAAGACCCTTCTTCCAGATTTTGAAAACACCAAAAGAGTTCACCTGGACCGAGGAGTGTGAGAAAGCCTTTGAAGATCTGAAACTTTTTCTAGCTTCTCCCCCGATCCTCACTCGGTCACAGCTCGGCAAATATCTGTACTTGTATCTGTCTGTCAATGATTATGCAATCAGTGCAGTAATCATCCAGGAAGAAGAAAAACAACAGATGCCGGTGTATTACGTTAGTAGAATTCTGAAAGATGCAGAAACAAGGTATCAATTAATTGAAAAACAAGCCCTCGCCTTAATCATGGCAGCTCGGAGGTTACGACCTTACTTCCAGTCACACCAAGTTATAGTCAAAACAGATCATCCAATAAAGCAGGTGCTCAGGAAACCCGATCTAGTCGGACGAATGATAGCTTGGTCAGTAGAATTGTCAGAGTTCGGTTTGCAATATGAGCCAAGGGAACCGATGAAAGCACAATGCCTATCCGGCTTCATTGCCGAGCTCTCTTCTAAGTCGAGGTCAGGATCCTTCATCTGGCTTCTATATGTTGATGGTTCATCTAACTTAAAGGGAAGCGGAGCTGGAATAATTCTTGAAGGTCCTGATGATCTAATCCTGGAACAATCTTTAAAGTTTGGGTTTACTGTTTCAAACAACCAAGCAGAATATGAAGCCCTTATTGCAAGACTGATGCTAGCTAAAGAGGTTGGAGTCAAAGAATTAAAATGCCGAAGTGACTCACAACTTGTAACAAGACAAGTCTCGGGTGATTATCAAACAAAGGATCCCCAACTAACCAGGTATCTCTGCAAAGTTAATAGTCTAATTTCTGAATTTGATAATTTTACTATTGAGCATATACCTCGAGAGGAAAATTTCAGGGCAAATCTGTTGTCTAAGTTGGCTAGCACTAAGAAAGCTGGCCAGCTAAGAACTTTCATTCAGGAGAATCTCCTCGAACCAAGCATAAAAAATGCCAAAGTGATAATGATCGAGCACTATGATCGTGGCTGGATGACACCAATTTGGGAATATTTAGCCTCTGACAAATTGCCCAATGACCCTAAGGGGCGAGGAGAATTCGTCTAAAATCTTGCCATTACACCATCCGAGATGGAGAGCTGTACAGAAGAGGATTCTCCATGCCGTTACTAAAGTGCATAGCAAAGGAGCAGTCCGAGTACGTAATGGACGAGATGCACCGAGGAATCTGTGGAATGCATTTAGGTGGCCGATCTCTAGTATCTCGGGTCTTGCGAGCGGGGTTTTACTGGCCGACCATGAGATTGGATTGTGCTACCTGGACTAATAGGTGTGAGCCTTGTCAGAAGTTCGCCAATGTAGCACGAGCTCCAGGAGAAGAGCTCCATTCCATGTTCTTGCCATGGCCCTTTACTATGTAGGGGATGGATATAGTCGGTCCTTTCCCGGTTGCTAAAGGTCAAGTCAAGTTCTTGTTGGTAGGAGTAAACTACTTCACTAAGTGGATTGAAGCATAACCATTAGCTACCATAATAGCTAAAATGGTTTAGAGTTTTGTATAGAAAAGCATCATATGCAGGCATGGCCTCCCTTATGCAATTGTCACAGATAATGGAAAGCAATTCACCGATAAAAAGCTTAGAGAGTTCTACTCCAACCTCGGAATCAAACATAAAGTGACCTCGGTTGAGCATCCACAAACAAACGGACAAGCAGAAGCAGCCAACAAAGTCATTTTGAACGAGCTCAAAAGAAGTTAAGGCCAATCAAAAGGGGCATGGGTTGAAGAATTACCAATCACCGCAGTCTTCAACTGGTGAAACGCCATTCAAGCTAACCTATGGAACCGATGCAATGATTCCAGTTGAGCTCGGCAAACTCTCTTTCCGAAGGCAGCATCATGACTAAAGTAAGAACGAAGAAGAAATCCGAGTTGAGCTTGACATGGTTGAGGAAGTCCAAGATGAGGCAAAAATCAGAGAAGAACTATGCAAGCAAAAATCAACTCGAAAGTACGACTCGAGGTTGCAGCCAAGGGAATTTGTGCAAGGTGACTTAGTGCTGAGATTGCAAAACGATGCGAGAAAAGACTTCAAAGAGGGTAAGCTCGTAACAAACTGGTCTGGCCCATTCAGAATAGTTGAAATCTAGGAAATGGTGCTTATAGGCTAGAAGAGTTGTCAGGAAAGGCTGTTCCAAGAACATGGAACACTTCCCACCTTAAGTTTTATTTTAGTTAAAGTTATGTAAGTAGGTGATGTACTCTTTTTCCTATCCCGGTCTTTTTCCCACGAGGTTTTGGCAAGGGAGGTTTTAATTAGGCACATCCAGAAAAATAAAGAAATAGAATCATTTTCAGTTGCGCTATTAGGCAAGAATACTGTTATATGGTCAAAATTTTATTTATGAAAAACTTAAAGCCTAAAAAGGTTGACCGGGCTAAAATCGGTCGAGTTGAAGTCGAAATGCCGGACCTAAAGAGGCAAAAACTAAGAACCTAAAAAGGTTGACCGAGCTAAAATTGACCGAACCGAGGTCGAAATGCCGAGCCTAAAAAGGTAAACAACATCTAAAGGTAGTTAAAATCCTAAAAAGGTTAACCGAGCTAAAATCGACCGATTTGAAGTCGAAATGCCGGACCTAAAGAGGTAAACAATGCCTAAAGGTATTTAAAACCTAAAGAGGTAATCCGAGCTCCAAAAACTCGAGTAAGCCGGGTAACACGCAAAATATAAAAGTCGAGCACTAAAAAAGTCACAAGCTTGAGCTCCAAAAGCCGATAGGAAAAAACAAGGCATGAACATAAAAAACTTAGAAAATTCTCTAAGTTTGAAAAATAAAAAACAAGTCGTGATCTATAAACTAACATGTAATTCCATTAAAGGGGCAAAGCCCAAGAGTACAAAAGGTTTAGAACGAAAAGGGCATTGCCCTAAAAATAAAATACAAAGAGATTATTTTTATAGGTTACTCATGAGCATCCCCATGAGCAACTAGAGTAGAGTTTGGGTCATCTTCAACACCCGGAGGAACAACAAAAGATGGATCAGTTAAAGCCGTTTCACCTATCCCGGTTCCTCCCTCCTCGGTTGCCTGCTCCTCAACTTCCTCCTCTTCTTGACCTACCTATTCTTCATCATCTTCAAGCTCGGACAAAGGAACTAGAATTCTATCTTTATTAAATTCCTTGTCCACATCAACAAGGGAGAAGTCAGCATTCGAGTTGAAGCATCTAAGCTGCTTCACCGCTCGGGAAAAACCGTTGACGTGCTCCTTCATTATGGTGGCTTCTTTCACTCAGATTGGTTTGAAGATTGCGGTTAGTCTCCCTCTCAGCCTCCAAATCCCGTTGCAGGTGAGCAAAGGAAACTTGAGAGTCTTCAACGGCTTTCTGAAGTCTGACTTTCTCTTCCTTATCCTTCTCCAGCTCGGACTGAAGGGAAGTCTTGCTTTTCTCAAGCTCATCCTGTTGAGCCTTCAGTTGGCCAATAGTATGGGCCTGCTCCTCACACTTGGCCACAGCTTGAACCAACTCGTCCCTCAACCTCGAGGAATGAGCCACTTCAGCCCTCATCAACTCCATCTTCTTCACATTTTCTGATAGTTCTTGACTCCAGAAGCGAGTGATGGACGAGATTCAGAGGGCATAAGCAGCGGAGGCCTCCATACTAGCATCAGGCCCCTGCTCCAGAAAAAGCCAAGCATCAGAGGGCTTCAGCACGTGACCATTAATAAGTGGGTCGGGGTTGAAATCATCACGCCAGAGCGAGCTGATCCCTGGGTTACAGTGGCCATTATACCACTTAGCGTCCACTGTCAGGTCAGTCACATGAGGTGCCCCTTCAGTCCTCTTCTTGGCAGTGGGGTCATCATGAGTCGGAGGAAACGGAGAAGCACTCCTCCTCGGTACCACTGGTTGAGCGCCGGCCCGAGACCACTTAGAAAGACGAGCAACAGGGTCTGAGCTCTCAAAAACCTTTTTCTTCTTCCCCTTGGCATCATAAGTCGGAATTGAGGTGCCACCATCTTGAGGAGCCGATTTCTTCAGTAGAGCCTTGTAATTGAATTTTCCCATTATCACTGCAAGAAGGAGATCAGTCAAAATATAGCGAACACAACAAAAATATGTAAAATAAAAACCTTTGAAATAAAAGCTATTTACAATCAAAATCGGCTTGCCGAGTGGAAGAGACGGGAAGTTTTAAAAGTCTTCCATAGGGCAGTGACCGAGGAAAAAGCTTCAGAATCTCAACATCAATTCTGTCTTGAGCTGTCATACAGCTGAGGTCAAAACCAGAAAACTTAGAAGGATGGGGTTGCCAATAGAGAGGAAATTTGGAAATTCCGTATGAGTCAAAAAAGACAGACTCATTCCCCTCAGTAGGTCGGACTTTGAAAAAGTCTGGCTTGAAGAATTTGTAGGAGCTCTTGTAGAGCCCGATGATACCCATTTTCTCAACCCCACTTAGCGATCCACCCAACTCGGTCTCCGAACCTGACCTTGTAAAAATAGAGAAATTTGGACGCGGTGGCCACCATTCCTATTTGGCGACAAAGAATTTGAAAGGCTTTCAGAAAAGCCCAGCTATTTAGGTGTAACTGGGTAGGAGCAACGTTCATAATTTTTAGAACCTCACACTCGAAGGGGGTAAAGGGGATGGTGACACCAATCTGATCAAACAAAGTCTAATATACATAGATGAAAGCTGGTTCAGAGGGAGACGCTTGAAGAAACACATGTTGATTATCTGAACAGGGAAGGCATTCTACAACACCATCGAAACTCGAAAGTAGTAACTTTGGCCTTGATGGCTTTAAGGGAATCGAGAGTTATGAAATTAGAATAAAATGCCCCAACATCGGGTTTTACCCAGAAATACCCGGGAATGGTAATATCCGGGTAAGGAACCCTGGGCATCCTAGAAGCACGCTTGCGGCGCTTAGGGGCAACAGTAGCGTCAGGAGTAGCAAAGCTACTCCCGTCAGAAGAAGAATAAGAAGAAGAAGAAGAACCCTTGGCACCTCCATCACCATGAGAGGGAGATGGGGAATGATGAGGAGAGCCCCCAATCTGATTGATTTCGAGCTCTATGATCTGAATCCCAGAAGAGGCATTCTGGGATACCTCGAATGAAGTTCCCATGGAAGAAAGAAAGAATGAACGGAAATGACGATGACGTACCTGGAACAGAAAAGGAAATGCAGAAGCTTGAAGGAGAAGTGCTTGAAGAAAGGTTTGAGCAAGGAAGAGGCAAAATGAGCTCCTAAGCAAACTTCTCCCCAACTTATAGAGACCTCAATGCTTCGAAAGAAAACAAATCTTAACGTTACTTTTGAAAGTAATAATGACGGACGCCGTGTGAAGAAAGGGAACGTCTCTTCAAGTCTGCGCAAATTCGGCTCACTAATGAAGGTGTCACACGTGGCAAAGACAACGGAATAAACGCTGCGACAAGCTATCGGCTTCAATCACTCAATCGAAGAGCAAGCCTCGGAAGTAATGCCACAGTGGCAACGCGTCACAAACAAGCCTTATCTTAATAACGAAGGCAACGTCTCTTTTCATCTCAGGAGCTATGAAACTTTGGTCACAGCGCAGATCTAAAACGACTGCCCACGTCTTGGCTAGGCTCAGCTCCTTCAAAGAAGCTTCCACGCTTTCTGAAAGCTCAAAGCTAGGGGGGCTTGTATATGGGCCGAGGTGCAAAGCTCGCCCGAGGTATAAAGCTCCGTCGGAGTGTGAAGCTCGATCACCCGAGGTATTCACCAAAATAAAATATATAAAGACCGAGGAGTAAAACTCGGCTACTTACCTCACAAACTTGAAAGGCTAAAGAAACTAAGGTTCTAAGCTTGGTCACCTGAGGCTGAATGTTGGCCAACATATAAGGTTGACCACCGAGACTATGGTAAAAAGGGAAGAGAGCCTACACCATAAACCTTAGATTACAAGGCAAATATTTTTGCAAGAGTCAAGCTCGGCCACTGTCATGAAAACTTTTATGATTCTTCTAGCTCAAAGCTTGGGGGGCTTGTGTACTGGCTGAGGAGTAAAACCCGGTCACCGAGCTTAGATACCCGATCCGATAAAGGTAGGAAAGATAAGATATTGATATTATCTTTAATGATTCTGATATTATCTCAAATAACCTTATCCGTTTAGAAGAGATAAATCCCTCAAATTAAGGAAATCATATCTCAAAGAAGATTAAAGAGATAAAAGGAGATAAATCCAGATCTCTTAAAGATATGGGGATCCTATTATAAAAGGAGGAGAACACAAAAGAGAGACTCACTTTTAATTGAGCTAGGTGAATCTCCCTTAATCGTATTAATGGAACCAGCTTGACCAAGAGACTATTGAAGAGTCCTTGCTCGCTGGTGTTCATCAGATACAAGATTAAGGGATTGAGATCACCGTACGGCCAATGGTTGAACCTAAAACTACGTCTGTCTTTGATTCCCACTGGGATACGTAGGACCGGAATACAATATTCTATCAAGCCACAATCTAAAACAACCCCGATGTTCGTTCTTGGTTAGACGTTCTACGGTGAGATTCCGGCAAGTTGGATCTCGGCAGGAACAGAATTCATTATTCATTCTAGTATTCTACTTGCTGCAATGGTCATAATAGTTTATACTATAAAATATCAGTGCTATATTGTCGTGCAAACAAGAAACAAATTTAAATTTGTTCGTGAGATCTATTTAAATTTTACCTTTGTATTTTTCTTCTCTTTATAATATGAGAGAAAACAAGAAGGAGAGAATCCAAATCTAACCATATACTTGTATGACAAAATTTGTGTCTTGTCTTGCCAACGGTGATTCCCTTAAACATAAATGAGCATAAGCATTATTCATAAACTGTCAAAGATGTTCATATTCTCTGCTTATCATGGAAGAGAAATGATAATTGTACACATTTTTGGGACATCATGTATAGACACCATATGATGGTGGGTTGCTTTGAAGTGCTAAATGAAATAGACAACTGTAAACACGAGAAGGGGGGTTGAATTGTGTTTATCAGAATTTAAACAAATTTGAAATAGTTTCGCATACTGAAGCTAGGTTCAGACGAGTGAAAGATACAGGATAGACAGGTGACCTGTCTGATGAAATTTTAATAGATAAATGTATAAGAAAACTAAAGAAACTAAAGAGGTTATAAGGAAAGAGAGATTGACACAGTTATTTATCCTGGTTCACTCTTCAAAGCAAAGAGCTACGTCCAGTCCTTGGCAGCACCAAGATTTATCCACTATAACTTATCAGGTTACAGACTCCAAGTATTGTTTGCACACCTAGCCTCTTCAGGCTCCAAGACAAGTATTCTTTGCACACTTATCCTCTTCAGGCTCAAGACAAGTATTCTTTACACACTTAGCCTCTTCAGGCTCACTCAGGTTTGTTTGAGAGATTTGGTTTGTAATAAATACAACTTCAGTCAGACAGAACTTTCACTAACACTCAGAGAGTGGTTTAAATGTAAATCTTAGGAAAGTCTGCATAATAACTTCAAATGATTGAAGAATACAGAATGAAAGAATGCAGATATTAATGCGCAGAGTAATGGCTCTTTAATGCTATGTGTATTCTCTATACTTTATCTTCAATGACTTCTGTATTTATAGTCTTCAAGCAGTTAGGTTTCGTTAGAGACATTCCCTCAGATGTTGGCTTCAAGCAGAACTTCATTAAATGCAATAGAGTCGTTCTGGGCAGCCATTAATGCAATAGGAACGTTGGTTGTACTCTAACATGAAGGATCACATGGCTTTATGCATCGTTTTACAGCCATATCAGAGTTGTGCAGAGAGCTTTTTGTACTTTGCTGAGTACAATTCCCTTTTCGTGTAAGGACCAGAGGTACTAGGGAATAAAGCATGTTGGAAACATTCTTTAACTGGTCTTTGGTTCTGATAACCGAGGTTGCTTGAGAGAGTAACTTAACTTTTCTTGATTCTGGTTCTTGAAATAAGATTCTGATAATTCTTATAGAATTCACGTTCATAAAATAAGTGCTTCCATCTTGAAAATAACCGCGTCCATCTTGAAAATAACCGCGTCCATTTAGACATTTAAGATTTTACATTCGGACAGGCTAGTAGACGAGCTCCATATGCCATGTCATTGGACGGAGCTTCTCATTAAGGACTTAGCAAGTCCAAAGATTTGTGTGGACGAGCGCTTCTATCACCTTAGTGGAGGAGCACTTCTATCACTTCAGAGGACGAGGGCTTCTGTCACTTTAGTGGACGATCACTTCTATCACTTCAGTGGACGAGCGCTTCTGTCACTTTAGTGGACGAGCGCTTCTGTCACTTTAGTGAACGATGATTCTTATAGTTTTAATCTGCACACTAGATAGACAGGTTAGCAACCAATATGAAGGTTAATTAAATCTTTAACCAATGTTTAGTTCTCATCAAAACTTAGGGAAATGCACATCAGACATTTTAGAGACTTAACACTAAATACATGTGATGAGAGAGAAAAAATAACAAACAAGTATAAATACGTATATATATACAATGTTGGACACAAAAAAATGTACAACTATCATTACTCGTCATGGAAACTGCCTTGTCTACACCTGCAGTATTAAAAAAAAACCAGTTGGAGCCCTATCCCATTCTAATGTCAAGTGCAGAGTCTGCAGACATAAAATATCAATAGTTTAATTTGTATGCAAGTGTAATGTTTTTTTACATTGACATCCAATAAAAAATCATGGAATTGATGACATGACTTTTAAGGTAGTTAGGATAAGAATCAAACATTTATATTGGTATATCAATTTCTGATTGGTTGACAGTGTAAAAAAACTTTACACCATTAATATGTATCAATTAAATCCAATTATCATGGGTCATTTGCTTGATTTTTGTTTTTCTTCTTTTTTAGAAATAATTATAAAAATATCACTTTTTTTTTCCTTTCAAAGATCAAGAAATAAAAAAAAAATTCAATACTTACTATACAAATCTTTGAAAGCAGAAAATAACATAAAAATAAGGTGACATTTTTTAATTATTTATAAAATTAGAAAATGGAAGCAGAACAAATGAACCCTAAATTGCAAACAAATCCTTTTACTATTGAAAGCATGTTTTCGAGGTATGTAAACCACCATGCACACGATTAGCTTCAGATAAGGGAATGACATTAATTAAATAATAACCATTTCAACAAAACCGATGAGTTCTAGCATAGTGACTCAGCAGAGTCAGACAGGTAAGCATAGATAGGTGATAAAGCAAAGACAGGTTAACATTCAGACATATCATTCAACAATGCAATGCATGTTTAGATTATCTCTAATAAATAAAAACCTTTCTTCTGCGACGGGTTTAGTGAAAATATCAGCCCATTGATTTTCAGTTTTAACAAACTTAATATCAAGGATGCCTTTCTGAACATAATCCTTAATAAAATGATGTTTGATTTCAATATGCTTAGCCTTAGAATGCTGAATTGAATTTTTAGTTAAGCATATAGCACTGGAATTATCACACCATACAGATATGTTACGTTCATAAATAGAGTAATCCTCAAGTTGATGTTTTACCCATAAGAGTTGAGAGCAGCAACTAGCAGCAGAGATGTATTCTGCTTCAACAGTAGACAGGGCATTGGTTGTCTGCCTCTTACTTAACCATGAGACTAAACTTGCTCCAATGAAGTGACATCCTCCACTGGTGCTTTTTCTTTCTATTCTGTCTCCAGCAAAATCAGCATCACAATATCCCACTAATCTGTATTCTTCTGATCTTAAATACAGCAAACCAAGATTAGTAGTTCCAAGCAAATATCTAAATATTCTTTTAACAGCCTTAAGATGGGATTCTCTAGGATCAGATTGGAATCTAGCACACATACAGACACTAAATTGAATGTCAGGTCTGCTTGAAGTTAATTACAGTAGAGAGCCAATCATACCTCTGTAGACAGTTTGATCTACCTTTTTACCTTCATCATTTTTGCTTAGTTTTGCATTGAGTTGCATAGGGGTTTTCATTAGCTTTGCATTTTCCATTTTGTATTTCTTGAGTATCTCCTTGGTATATTTTTGTTGATGAATGTAAATTCCATCACTTGTCTGCTTGATTTGTAATCCAAGGAAGAACTTCAATTCTCCCATCATGCTCATCTCAAATTCAGCTTGCATTAGATTTGAAAATTCCTTGCACAACTTTTCATTAGTTGCTCCAAAAATAATATCATCAACATATATTTGAATTATAATAAAGTTCTCTTTAGAGCATTTCTTGAATAGAGTAGTGTCTACTTGTCCTCTAGTAAAACCATTATGCATTAGAAAAGAACTGAGTCTATCATACCATGCTCTAGGTGCT
This sequence comes from Sophora flavescens, assembly GCA_030762895.1. Classification (NCBI taxonomy): domain Eukaryota; kingdom Viridiplantae; phylum Streptophyta; class Magnoliopsida; order Fabales; family Fabaceae; genus Sophora; species Sophora flavescens. The sequence continues at coordinate 145,740,894 of CM061065.1, forward strand.
TGTTTCAAACCATATAATGTTTTTTTAAGTTTGAAAACGTGATATGGTTTATCAGTATCCTCAAAACCAGGGGGTTGTTTAACACACACTTCTTCTTCAATTATACCATTTAGAAAACACACTTTTTACATCCATTTGAAATAGGGTAATTTGGTGTTGTGCAGCATATGACATTAAAATGCGTATGGCTTCTATTCTAGCTACAGGTGCAAAGGTTTCAGTATAATCAATACCTTCTTGTTGGTTATAGCCTTGAGCTACTAACCTTGCCTTATTTCTGACAACTTTACCATCTTCATCCAATTTGTTTCTGAAGACCCATCTTGTTCCAATAACCGACTTGTTTTTAGGCTTAGAGATAAGAGTCCGGACATCATTTCTGGTGAACTGGTTAAGTTCTTCTTGCATAGCAAGAATCCAACTTTCATCCTCAAGAGCTTCTTCAATGCGTTTAGGCTCCAAATCTGAAATAAAGGCCACATTGCTTGATTCTCTAAATGTGGATCTAGTTCTTACTCCTTTAGAAGGATTTCCAATAATAAGATCCTTAGGATGATGAGTGTTGAACTTCCAATCCCTTTTGAGATCATCATGAAGATCTTGACTTGTCTACTGACTCGTCTGTTGACTCGTCTGCTGACTTGTCTGTCAGCCTCAAGCACAAGTTCTGTTTTGGTTAGATCGGGTTGCTGACTTTCTGGCTTGTTTATATCTAGACCTGCAAGATCATCTTCAAGATCTTATAGTTCTTTATCAGTCTTTAATTCATCATTGAATTTAACATGAACATATTCTTCAATAATACAAGTTCTTAAATTGTAAACTCTAAAAGCCTTAGACATTTCAGAATATCCTACGAAAATACCTTTATCTACCTTAGAATCAAACTTTCCAAGATTATCTCTGGTATTCATAATAAAACATTCACATCCAAAAGCATGAAAACATGATATGTTGGGGCTTTTTCCTTTCCACAATTCATAAGGAGTCCTTTTTAGAAAAGGCCTAATAAGTATTCTGTTTTGTACATAACAAGCAGTGTTTACAGCTTCTGCCCAGAAGTACTTAGGGAGATTATTTTCATTGAGCATAGATATAGCCATCTCTTGCAGAGATCTGTTCTTTATCTCAACCGCTCCATTTTGCTGTGGATTTCTAGGTGCAGATAAATTGTGAGAGATTTCATTCTCCTCACTGAACTGTCTAAACTGCACATTTTCAAATTCTCCCTCATGATCACTTCTAAGGGTAGGAATACAGAAACCTTGCTCATTTTGTACTCTTTTGTAGAATACTGAGAAAGCCTTAAAAGACTCATCCTTGTGTGTTAGGAAGAGTACCCATGTGTATCTAGAATAGTCATCAACTATGACAAATCCGTATTTTCTTCCAGCCAGGCTGGCAACACTGACTGGTCCAAACAGATCCATGTGTAACAATTGAAGAAGCCTAGAGGTTGATACTTGGTTTTTAGATTTGAAACTTGATTTTATCTGTTTACCTCTCTGACATGCATCACACAAGACATCTTTTTTAAAACTAATATCAGGCAATCCTCTCACGAGATTATTCCTTTTTAATTCAGAAATTAGTTTCATACTAGCATGTCTTAGTTTCTTATGCCATAACCATCTCTAATCCTCTTTAGACATCAGACAGGTTACAATTTGATATGAGAGATCAGACAGTTCAATCTTATAAAGATTTTGTTGCCTTTTAGCTGAAAGAGGGTTTTGCCACAACAGTCTTTAACTATGCATACATCCTTGGTAAAGGAAACATCAAAACCACTATCACATAATTGACTTATGCTAAGAAAATTGTGTCTCAATCATTTAACCATAAGAACATTAGATATAGAGGGAAGAGGGGGTTTACCACCAATAGTACCAATTCCTATAACTTTCCCTTTCTGATTCCCTCCGAAGGCAACGTGTCCTCATTTCTTAAGTTGGAGGTCTAGGAACATAGACCTTTCTCCTGTCATATGACGCGAGCAACCACTGTCCAGGTACCGGCAGTGGTGTTTTCTTTGTCCTGTTGAGGACATCTGCAACAAAAATTATTTGATCTTTAGGTACCCATATTTTTCTGGATCCTTTTCTGTTAGTTCTAGGAGTCTGTGAAGACTTCATTCTCTTCTTTTGGATACACTTAGACATAACATGTCTAGTTTTTTTCCCAGAAATTCTGCAGGCAGTGTAGACTTGGTTACAGTTGACTTAACAGATATTGTAGAAGCTTTAGTTCATACTTTATGATGTGTCTGGTGGACATATCCAATACCTTCTTTGTTAAGAGAGTGCCTCTGACAGCCAAGTAGCTTAGTCAGATTATCTCTACCATTAACAAGTTTGGCAAGATTAGAAGTGAGCTCTTCCACTTTCTGTTGAATGTTTTCAACTTCTTCAGATGGTGATGTTTCACTTGAGATCTTAACTTCATTAGACTTTTCGATCTTGACTTCATTCATTCTCTTTAGCTTGACTTCTCACACTCTTGAGATTTTTGTTTATGCTCACTGGTGAGCTTTACATACTCTCTCTTGAGGGATTTGACGGCCTTAGATAAGCAGTTGGATTCCTCCAGTAACTCCTCATAGGCATCAAGAAATTCCTTATAGTCAGGATGTACCTCATCTTCTGAGTCTGAGTCAGTGTTGGCCATCAAATAGAGATTGGCTACTTCCTCTGTTTCTTCATCAAAAGATGTTGACTCCAGATCCTCCCAAGTAGCCATCATTCCTTTTTTTTTTCTTCTTGAAGAATTTCTTAAAATGGGCCTACTTGAGTTGAGGACATTCAGCCTTGATGTGACCAGGCTTCTTGCACTCATAGCAGACAATTGGACTTTTGTCTGTTGAAATGGATTCTTTGAAGTTATTGTCCTTGTTGAATCTTCTGAATGGCATATCCCTCTTGAACTTCTTTTTCTGTAGGAGAAGCTTTATCTTCCTGGTCAGGAGAGACAATTCTTCATCACTCTCACAATCCTCGTGTTCAGACAGGTCAGCACCACTAGATGACTCGTCTGCCTTGAGAGCCTTGGAAACTTTTACTGACTTTTGATCAGCTTTCAGAGCAATTGACTTGCCCTTCTTTGGTGCAACTTCATCTCCAAGTTCTTGCTCATGAACAGTGAGAGTTCCAAGAAGTTCATCCATAGTCAAGGTAGGGAGATCCTTGGCTTGAGAGATAGCAGTTGTAACAGCCTGATTTTCATTATACAGTTTAATCAATTAAAATATAAGTAATTATATTTTAATATGAAAGTAGAAAATATTTTGTTTTAATAAAATAAAATCATATTCCTAATCCACCATACCATATGAAGTCACAGTAAAAATTTCGGTTGAAATTTCAGACGAAAGCCGGTCTGCGTTCTCACTGCCAGTACAAGTTTACTGAGCTAGAGACCAAATTTTAATTCGTGAACGATACGGTTAGTATTTTTATGATGTTTTGTGTGGGTTTGGAGTTTTTCGAAAAATCTTGTTCGGGGCCAAATCTCAGGGATTTCCCGGGCGAAATCGTCGGGAAATACGATCGGGGAAGTCATCTGATACGCAATGGAGCAGAGCATCAAGAGGATGAAGTGACATGGAGTGACTTGATGTGAAGGCTATGACACATCTCAAAAGTGAATCTCATGGTTTCAAGCTCCTTACTATGTATGGATGCTAACCTAAAGAGATTGGAAAATTTAGAAATTCCTAGCCTATTTATCTATGCTTGGCGGAAACCCTAAGTCAAGTACTTAGTGGGATTTTTAATTCAACTTTGTTAAAAGATTGTTGTTTATGAACTTCTAGCACTTAAGGATCATAAATCCAAGAGTCGCATAAATTTCGGAAACCCCTAATCCTAGTTTATTGTATGAACCGAACCTATACCTTGTGGTTAGTGTTCTTTGATTGAGTTTTAACTCATGATTTCATGTTTTGTAACCTTAGACTTCCATCACGGAGGAAACGAGGACGTTCGTGGTATACCTCTTCGAGCATCTAATCTCCTTACCTTCACAGAAGGTGGAGTTAATACTTTGTGGTGTGACGACGAGGAGCTTCAAGTTCGGGAGTTCGGTGATAACCCAGGTGGGGGAAAGAATCAACCTATCGTCAGAATCGATAAGTAGTAGATTATGTAGTAATTATGTAGGGCGACCTAAACCCTGCTAGAAGTCGAATAATCGACAAGACCAGAATTGCTTTAAATTGCTTTTATAAAACATCCATGGTTATTCGGGGATTGCAGGTTGATCGATATTAGGTTGATGTTTATACTGTTGATGGTTGATTTGAGTTTTATTACCTTTATTGAACTGATTTAGTGCTATGTTGATGTTCTGAAATATCTTTGATTGACTTGATGTTATGCATGATCTGTGTGGTATTTACTTTATGCTTAGTGGATTAAGCGAAGATATATATGTGGTCTAAGAGGTGAGTTGTTTTGGGCGTGAGGATCATGATGATTTTTTTAGAGGTGCCTAACCTACATGAAATATGTTAAAGAGGTGTTGTGACATAGAGCATGTGTTGAGGTCTTGAGGAGAGGTTAAGGCACTAGGTTATGACCATAGGAGTCTGCGAGTTCATAAGTTGTGTTGTTTCTATAACCGTATGTGGGACACATACAAGACCCGAAGTCCTTGTGGGACCGTCCAAAGGGTAAACTTGTGCAACTACGAGTGTCATTGCTTTGCATGAGCACCTCTGGGAGTGGAAGAGGTGTGCACCGGGATCATCGTGCAGCTGTAGTGCCACGCTTTGCGTGAGCGTTCTTACCATGGTGAAGGTGTGCACCGGGATAATCGTGCAGCTATAGTGTCATTGCTTTGCATGAGCACCCACGGTCCGGGGTGTGCACCGGGTTTAATGTGCAGCTATAATGTCATTGTTTTGCATGAGCATTCTCACCATGACTAAGGATGTGCACCGAGAATGGGACGTGTCGCTTGGACGACTGACCGATGACCATAACTATGATAGGGAAACCATAGCCATTTTCAGTATCAAGTTTTAGTTGCAGGAGTGAGGGTAGGATGGATATAAGAATTTTATGGAAGATGGATGACTTGACTGATGTTGTGTCTGTGATAATTACTGTATAGTTTACTATGACTCTTTTCCGCTTTTGATGATAGAACTGTTTCTTATCCCCTGTATATTTTTGTATGTTGTATTTTGTCTCCTTGTGGAACCGTACGAGAAGACCCTGTTGATGAACGTAACCAGGAGGAGTTGGATGGAACTCCCTACGAATCGGATGCCGGAGGACGAGCTGTGACCCATGGTGATTAGGGTCTAGTTAGTTATGGCCAGTGCGTCTGTGTCGTGAAGCTTTATCTTTCCGCTTATGTTTTTGTATAACTATGCACCAGTTCGGGATCCTATTGATGGGATGCCCCGAAAACGATGTTTTGATAACTCTGATGCTTTAAGTATGTTTAATATATTTATGTTTTCATATTCTGTTCTATATGAATCTATTTGCTTAAGAAATTAAGTTTCAATTTTTTTACGTAATTTTCACGTTAAGCGTGCGATTAAGTAATTAAATAATGAGGTTTTAAACTAAATGACACAAAGGGACACACCGGGGTGTCTCATTTGGTATTAGAGCAGTTTGATTCTGATCGGACTGCTAAAAGTTAGGGTGTTGTTTCTGGCCATGTCTAGTTGAATCCACATCGGATTTAGACTATGTTTAGAAGTAGGGTAGAGTGTCCAAACCTAATACAAAATTTAATATTAGTATGGCATATGGTTTTTATATACTTGCTTATGTAGTATTATATGTCATACTAATTAGAGCGGATGATTTCTTTCACCAGAATCATGGTACGTGGAAGAGGACATCCAACTAACAGTGGAGAAAGGACTCCAGAAAGGGTCATTGGAGCTGTCAATGACAATGCTGACATTGGAGGAGGATCATCTTCGACTCCCAACACCATGGAGACAATAGCTGCTGCTATGCTATTGCAAACCCAGCAGAATGCTGAGATGCTGCAAATGAACAAAGAGCAGCTAGAGATCAAGAACCAGAGGAGGGTAGTAAAAGCTGAGGATGCCGGATTGACAACCTTTATGAATGGGAAGCCACCTAAATTCAGAGGAGAATACGATCCAGAGAAGGCAGAATGGTGGATACAGGAGATTGAGAAGGTATTCGATACTATGCACTGCCGGGAGGATAGAAAGGTGACTTATGCCGCCTTTATGTTGACTGAGGGGGCAAAATTCTGGTGGAAGGGCAAGAGAAGGTTATTGGAGGCTGAAGGTAGTGTAGTTACCTGGAAATTATTCACTGATTGCTTCTTCGAGAAGTATTTTCCGCGTATAGTTAGACGCGAGAAGGAAAAGGAATTCACAAACCTCAAGCAAGGCAATATGTCTGTTGGTGAGTATGCATCGAGGTTTGAGGCGCTGATCAAGTTTTCAGAATACTATCAGAGGTTCCCGAATGAAGACTGGCAATGTAGAAGATTCGAGGAAGGGCTCAGAGATGAGGCTGCGCAGAGGGCTGTAGTGTCTCTTGACATACAGTACTTCCCGAGCTAGTCGAGAGATGCGGTGCCATCGAAAGCATAGATCTCGAGGATAGCTAATGAGCAAAAACAAATGAGGATTGGAGGCCCTAACCGATCAAGTTTCCCAGGCACAGGGGAAGTGGTTCCCGGTGGAGACGAAACCATATGTTAGACCTGGGCAGAAACAGGGACCAGCACCAGCGACTAGAACTGGTCAGCAATCGCAAAGTGTAGTTTGCTTCAGATGTGGGGGACCACATTATGCAAACAATTGTTCCAGTGGACCCAACTGTTTCAACTGTGGGAAATCAGGTCACATGGTACGAGACTGCAGACAGAAGGTTATGCAACAACTAGCAGCTACGGGAAAAGGTTCCGGAGATAATAGAGGTGGAGCTGGAAGAGGTGTCCCAACAACTAGACCACAAGCCACTGGAAGGGTGTTTACCTTGAAGGGAGTTGAATCCTCTCAATCTGCTGATCTCATACAAGGTATGTGTCTGATAGCTGGTAGACTCTCTAACGTATTGTTTGACTCAGGCGCTACTCACTCTTTTATCTCACATGAGTGTAAGGATCATTTGAACTTAACTGTCTCCAAATTGCCTTATACCCTTACGGTATCTACTCCAACTAGTAATCCTTTGATTACCATATCTGTTTGCTTAAGGTGTCCTATAGTGATTGAAAATCGAACTTTTGTTGTAGACCTTATCTGTTTGCCAATGCAATAGATAGATGTTATCCTTGGCATGGATTGGCTTTCGGCTAATCATGTAATGCTAGATTGTTCTAGTAAGACCTTATCATTTCTTGAACCTTCTAGTATAGTGTCTGCCAATGAAGGAGTACCTCTGAGGAGTAACAACTCTCAGGAATTTGTGAGGCTTTGTGCAATGGAGGCTAATGAGATCCCCAGCATAGATTCTATGCCTATCGTGAGAGAGTTTCCTGAAGTTTTCCCTCTAGACGTTCCAGGTTTGCCACCGGAAAGAGAAGTGGAATTTACTATAGATCTAGTACCAGGGACAGGGCCTATATCTATAGCACCTTATCGGATGTCACCGGTTGAGTTAGCTGAGTTGAAGGAACAATTGGATGATATGATGGGGAAAGAGTTCATCAGACCGAGTGTTTCGCCTTGGGGGGCACCGGTGTTGTTCGTTAAGAAAAAGGATGGGAGTGCGAGGTTGTGCACAGAATATAGACAATTGAATAAGGTGACAATTAAGAACATGTATCCGTTGCCTCGGATCGATGACCTGATGGATCAGTTGAAGGGAGCAGCAATATTCTCGAAGATTGATTTAAGATCTGGGTATCATCAGATCAGGGTAAGGAAGGAAGATATACCCAAGACGGCTTTTAGGACGAGGTATGGGCACTATGAGTATTTAGTCATGCCTTTCGGTGTAATTAATGCGCCAGCCATGTCCATGGATTACATGAACCGAATTTTTAGACCATTCCTCGATAGGTTTGTTGTTGTGTTTATCGATGATATTCTTATCTATTCTCGTACGTGGGAAGAGCATGAGGAACATTTGAGTTTGGTATTACGAGTCTTAAAGGATAGGCAACTTTATGCCAAACTTTGCAAGTGTGAGTTTTGGCTGGAAGAAGTGCAATTCCTAGGGCACATGATTAATAAAGAAGGAATAGTCGTAGATCCAGCTAAGGTTGAGACAGTTCTTAAATGGGAACGATCTAAGTCAGTGAGTGAAGTACGGAGTTTCTTAGGACTTGCTGGATATTATCGGAGGTTCATAGAGGGATTCTCTAAGATTGTGTTGTCCATGACGCAGTTAACGAGAAAGGATACAACTTTTGTATGGACGGACAAGTGTGAGCAGAGTTTTCAAAAGTTGAAGGAAAGGTTCACTACATCACTTGTGTTTATCATACCAGACCCTCTAGGACAGTTTGATGTATACTGTGATGCGTCATACCAAGGTTTAGGTTGTGTTCTGATGCAAGAGGGAAGAGTTGTCGCTTATGCTTCCCGACAGTTGAGGATTCATGAGAGGAATTATCCGACTCATGATTTGGAGTTATCAACAATATGTTCACATTAAAGATATGGCGACACTTTTTGTATGGAGCAAGGTTTAATGTTTTCAGTGACCATAAGAGCCTGAAGTACCTATTCGATCAAAAGGAATTGAATATGAGGCAGCGGAGGTGGATGGAGTTCATAAAAGATTATGATTTTGAGTTATTGTACCACCCTGGTAAGGCCAATGTGGTAGCAGATGCCTTAAGTCGGAAGTCCTTGCATGTATCCGCAATGATGGTTAAGGAGTTAGAATTGCTTGAACAATTCAGAGATCTGAGCTTAGGAATGGAATTACGGAAAGATAAAGTTTGCTTAAGTATGGTCACTATTAGTAGTGATTTTGTGAAAGATCTTAAAGATAAGCAAGTTCGGGATCTATACCTTCGGGAGATTAGTAAGGGGATAGACGGCGGTAAAGTTTCTGAGTTCACTAGGGGAGCAGATGGTGTGTTAAGGTTTAAGGATAGGATATGTGTGCCAGAGGATGCAGAACTTAGGAAGATGATTTTGGAATAAGCACACAAGAGTGAGTTGAGTTTTCATCCTGGATCCACAAATATGTATCAAGATTTGAGGAAAATGTTTTGGTGGACCAGAATGAAGAAGGAAGTAGCAGAGTATGTTTTATCTTGCTTGGTGTGTGATCAGCCGCTGGCTAGTCTAGTTTTATAACTAGAAAAACCTTGGCTTTGTGCTAATTTTATCTCATTTTCGCCCAAATTAGACTTGATTGTCTTTAAGCAACATTTTGAGTCTGTAAAGTATTTTTAGGTTAATTTAGTTGATTTAGAGTTAAATAAAGCACTTATGCTATTTTCTATTTTCAGGTTAATAAAAAGAAATAAATCTGAAGCTTTTGCCCCGCGAGTAGGCATTCACCTCACGAACCTGAAGGTGACTGTGCCAGAAAATTTGCAACCTTTCTGTGTCGCCCCACGAATAGATGACTCACCTCGCGATACTGAAGACCAGAGGGCATGACTTTTCCATTCCTCGCCACGCGAGCCGTGCTTCGCCTCGCGAGAATACCAAACGATGCAGACTGTTCATGATATTAGCCTCGCGAGACAGTGTTCGCCTAGCGAGGCCGCGGAATCCAGAATGTGTTTATAAGCCTGTTTGAAGGTAGAACTGAGTTTTTAGTTAGTAGCTTTAGTAGTAGTAGTAGTTTCAGTAGTTCAATTTCTTTTCTTCTCTTTTGTGTTTACTTCTGTAATGGAGAGCTAGTCTCCTAGATTAATCTACTGTGATCGATTTCCACTACACTTGAGGTTCTTGTATTTCCTGTTTTGTATGCTTTTCCCTTTTCAATGCCATGCTATATATTTCTGTTTGTTATTTCAGGAGTGTATTGTGTTGTGTTGATTTGTTTTCGGTGATATCATGTTCCTATAATTAATCGTGTTTGTTATTTCGCTTGTGTTCATTCATGTTCGTTTAGTTCATGAGGGCGTAACCCCGTTTGTTATTTCGGGAATAAGAACATATATCCGTAGTAGCGATTGCGTTGTTAATTGTTGCTACAACCGAAAAGAGGATTAGAATCTGCTTAGGGCTTGGATTTATATGAACCTATGATAGTTGGGAAATCGAGAACAGTAGGTTAATCGCTTTAGTATTTGATAATCTTTTAAACTGATCTGTTTTCATTGTTCTGTTTTGTTTCGTTTCTTATTTGCATTCACCCCAAACCCCCCAAAACTGATTTTCTGTTAATAATAGCAACCTAAGAGTCCTTGTGAGACGATACTCGAGTTCTCGCTTCCCTATCTACATTATTTTGTAAACGCTCGTTCTTTTTGGCGCGTGGCGACAGTGCGACCAAAAATTGACGCCGTTGCCGGGGACTCTTGTTGTTATTAACAATTAAATTAAAAAAAATAAAAATAAAAATAAAATAAAATAAATCTTTGCTGAATTAGTTTTGGTTGTTTTGTCTGGTTATGAATTTTAGTACTGCCATGGATGATTACATGTATGGTTATATGCCTAATGTTTATTATGAGCCACCACCATGCATATATTACCCTGATTTTGTTGGTTTAATGCACTGGTTACCAAGGTTTAGTGGTCTTGCAGGTGAAAATCCGCAGGAACATTTGAAGGAATTCCAGGCTGTTTGTTCTATAATGCTGAGACCTGAAGGAACAACAGAAGATCACATCCATATGGGAGCTTTCCATCTCTCACTTGAAGGCGCTGCAAGGGATTGGTTGTATAATCTTGAGGTGGATTCCACCTTCAGCTGGGTTGATTTGAAGAGAGTCTTCCTATTGAGCTGGGGAACCCATCTAAACCCTTGGTATGAGGACCAACAACTAATGTCACCACTGGCACCCCTGCATCATAGCCAATATGGAGGAGAACGCAACATCTTGGATGAGATAGCTTCTTTGATGCAACAACAAATGACAGAATTCCAAGCAAGCCTTCAGCAAATGATAGAGGAAAATCAACGAATGGCAGAACAAAGTCTTGAAAATCATCAGAGGAGAGAAGCTGAATCTCAGAAGTTGGCCATTCAAATTGATCAAATTGTCGCCAACTCGGCTGCACTGCTAACTCCACATCCCCTTAAAGAACATACAGATTCACAAGTGGTTATTCCTGACAATACTTCTGATGATAATTTTGATAATGTTTCTGTTGATGAACTGTGTGTTGAATCCCCTGATTCTATCTATTATAATTCATGTGCTGATTGTACTGACACTGCTTTATGTATAGCATGTTTTGAAAGGTATGAAGAGCAAAACATCCATATGGAACAGGAGACCTATCAGGTTGAGGGCCATGTTCATATAGAAAATGAGGATCAGGAGGATATCTGCTTCACCATGCCTGAGGATAATGAAGAACCTTTGGAAGTAGATGATTCAATTTCATGTGTTAAAAGTGATGGGATGGATGAATTGTGTGCTGAATTTCCAGACATTCAGAACTTTACTGATTCAATTTATTGTACCATATGTACTGACTCTACTAACACTAACCTTTGTGTGGTGTGTGCTAAGATTTCTGCAGGTTTAGCAGGTGATGGATTTGTTAGCACAGTGAATGAAGAACGTGCAGAAATTGAAGCAGCACCAGTAACACTCTCCACCTATTTGCCACCTCCCACTGTGGAACAACTGGTGATGGAGTTCAAGCCTCTAGATTTTGCACCATGGCCAGTCCAAGAGGTTGAAACCCACTTCTATTGGGAGGAATTTATTGACAAGGTTGAAAAAGAAGTCAATTGTGACCTGATAGGGAGTGAGAAGTCCGCCGCACTTGGCGGAGTTACCAAGATTATCAGGCACCCGCTCTCATCCTTATGCTGTAGGCCATGGGATCCGGGAGGATCACTTCGTACTTGGAGCATTCCGTGGCCACTGTATCACAGACAATGGGATCCTGGTGGAACCGCCCCCAATGAGTTTTTCTGAACCTTACTCTTTTTAATTTTCTTTGCCTTGCTTTATTTCTGTTTTGTTTTCAATAAAGCTCCTGAATAATCTGAGAAGCTCAGGAGTTGTGTTAAGTCTAGTGATGGCAAGTTTGATAGGATTTGATTAATTTTTGCATAGATGGATTGCATGTTATGTGTGGACTGTTTTCCCCCTAGGATGTGAAATTTTTGAAAATTTGATCCCCATGTGATTGAAAACTGAACTTTGGGATTTTGTTGTGATGGCATGATTTATGATAAGTTTGGGGTGATAGGAAGCGCACACTAGGGATAGAATCTCTGTCAAACAATTTGCATGAATGTCCAGGTGAGGATTTGATCCTCCAACATGTTTTAAACTGTGTGAACTCACTTTCAAGTTGCACTTTCCTGAATTTGCTTAAATCTCTTTTTGGTTTGAATGATTATGTGTTTGCTTCAAATGATTTAGGCATTTTCTTTGTAAATAACTACTTACCCTAAAATTGAACCAATTCCTAATGCATGTTCCCTAGTTAGCCCCATTGAGCCTGATTAGCCTATTGTTAATTCTTGTTAACCTTATGTTATGAGCAAAAATCTGAAAAACCATGTTAACCCGATCTTAGGATTAGGAGAGCATGGAATTTTAGCAATAGAGTGGTTGCAAGAAACTAAGTTTGGGGTGGCTACAAGGTGATGTGTTGTTTGGGATTGAGAAAAAGAAAAGAAAAATACACTAAAAAGGTTGGAGCCGAGAAAAGAAAAGAAAAAAAAAGAAAAAAAAAAGAGAGAGAGAAAAAAAAAAGCAAAGTGTAAAAATGAAAAATAAATAAATAAAAGTATTAGAAGAAATGGCTGTAGTCACCCAAGGCAAAAAGAAAAAAAAAATGAGAAAAGGAACTTGTGTGGAATTTCAATGTATAAAACTGTTTCATGCTCTCTTAGTTCCTAGGGACTTCAGCCTAGTACCTTTGTATATCCTACCCTTAGCCAGGCCCCATTACAACCCATAAAAGACCTTTTGATGTTGCTTGCATGTTTTCTGTGGGAATCATTTGGAGAGGAAAATCAAATTTATGGGAAGTACTCTTGAAAGGTGAATTGAGTGAAATGTTGATAACCTGACACAAACTGAGCGATTGAGTGAACACTAAATGCCCTTGGGAGGAAGGAAGTTGTTTGAATTTGGTGATCTCCCTCTTGTGTAACTTGGATCCCCTGCTTAGATTAATGATTGTTTGAATGATGAAATTCTCAAATGTTTAGAATAAATGATTGTGGGGATTACTTTGTTTGAAAGGGGGGAACATTGAAGGAAAAAAAAAATTGTTTTGATGAATTGTTTGAAATTTGTGCAAAGTTGATTAAATCTCTTAATCTTGCCATGTCTTGAGTCTTTTTAAGTTTTAAGTTTTAGTTTGCTTGGGGACAAGCAAAGTTTAAGTTTGGGGTATTTTGATCAGCCGCTGGCTAGTCTAGTTTTATAACTAGAAAAACCTTGGCTTTGTGCTAATTTTATCTCATTTTCGCCCAAATTAGACTTGATTGTCTTTAAGCAGCATTTTGAGTCTGTAAAGTATTTTTAGGTTAATTTAGTTGATTTAGAGTTAAATAAAGCACTTATGCTATTTTCTGTTTTCAGGTTAATAAAAAGAAATAAATCTGAAGCTTTCGCCCCGCGAGTAGGCATTCGCCTCGCGAACCTGAAGGTGACTGTGCCAGAAAATTTGCAACCTTTCTGTGTCGCCCCGCGAATAGATGACTCGCCTCGCGATACTGAAGACCAGAGGGCATGACTTTTCCATTCCTCGCCACGCGAGCCGTGCTTCGCCTCGCGAGAATACCAAACGATGCAGACTGTTCATGATATTCGCCTCGCGAGACAGTGTTCGCCTCGCGAGGCCGCGGAATCCAGAATGTGTTTATAAGCCTGTTTGAAGGCAGAACTGAGTTTTTAGTTAGTAGCTTTAGTAGTAGTAGTAGTTTCAGTAGTTCAATTTCTTTTCTTCTCTTTTGTGTTTACTTCTGTAATGGAGAGCTAGTCTCCTAGATTAATCTACTGTGATCGATTTCCACTACACTTGAGGTTCTTGTATTTCCTATTTTGTATGAGTTTCCCTTTTCAATGCCATGCTATATATTTCTGTTTGTTATTTCAGGAGTGTATTGTGTTGTGTTGATTTGTTTTCGGTGATATCATGTTCCTATAATTAATCGCGTTTGTTATTTCGCGTGTGTTCATTCATGTTCGTTTAGTTCATGAGGGCTTAACCCCGTTTGTTATTTCGGGAATAGGAACATATATCCGTAGTAGCGATTGCGTTGTTAATTGTTGCTACAACCGAAAAGAGGATTAGAATCTGCTTAGGGCTTGGATTTATATGAACCTATGATAGTTGGGAAATCGAGAACAGTAGGTTAATCGCTTTAGTATTTGATAATCTTTTAAACTGATCTGTTTTCATTGTTTTGTTTTGTTTCGTTTCTTATTTGCATTCACCCCAAACCCCCCAAAACTGATTTTCTGTTAATAATAGCAACCTAAGAGTCCTTGTGAGACGATACTCGAGTTGTCGCTTCCCTATCTACATTATTTTGTAAACGCTCGTTCTTTTTGGCGCGTGGCGACAGCGCGACCAGTGTGTCAAAAGGCGAAGATTGAACATCAGAAACCAGCAGGATTATTACAATCTTTAGATATCCCAGAATGGAAATGGGATAGTATAGCTATGGATTTCGTGGCCGGATTACCACGAACTCCTAAGAAGCATGATGCGATTTGGGTTATCATTGATAGGTTGACGAAGTGTGCTCACTTCTTACCTATTAGAGAAGGTGATAAATGATGAGTGTGATTTCACCTCATATTTCCATGACATTTTGCATGCATTTTCATATAGCTTAGGCTTATTTTATTTGATTATTAGTTAATTTTTCCTTGGAACGAGTAAGGTGGTTTTGTGGTGCTTGTGTGCAGGAAAAGAAGATTAAATTGCTCAGGATCAGTTGCGCTGGAGCTGGCACGAAGATGGGAGCTTGGAAAACAATAAAAAGAGGCAAACAGAGCTGATCATGGCCTAGCCGTGATGACCATCACGGTCGTGATCAAGTGAAGCTGAAAAAGAAGGAAAAAGACAGAAGCTGTCACGGCCTAGCCGTGATGCCCATCATGGCCGTGACAGGACAATTGAGCATGACCCCTTCTAGGCAGAATCTGTCACGGTCAGGCCGTGATGACCATCACGGCTGTGACAGACCATTTATTGAAGCAACGTTCAAGGCAGAAGCCATCACGGCCGTGATGCGCATTCCATGGATCTTCAACAACTGATTTATCTGGTTTTTGTATTGGTTTAGGATTCAAACTGCCCAATCTTATAAATAGGACCTAGGGGCTCAAGTCTGGGACTGAACTTTGTGTGGGCTGATTACCTTAGGATAATTGAGAAATTATCTTCTTCTCCTCCTCTTCTCTTAGGGATTTTTCTGTTCATGTTATTTTAACCAAGCTTGCTACAATCATGGCAAGGCTTGAGTAGTAGTCTAGTTTCTAGGAATTGGGGCTATGCCCAGAACTTGTTTATGGTGATGTATTGATTTTGATTTCTTGTTAATTCATATTTGTTTTCGATTCGATCCCTATTGCTTTAATTACTCGCGAATTCGGTGGCCACTTGTTTGCGTGCCATAGATACACTAAGGACGAACCTAGCGGTGAACTTAGGTATCGGATCTATAGGAATCGAACTTAGGACTTAAATCATGAGAGTTAGAAGCAGTCCTTCGAGGATTCACGAATCGTCACAAAACTCAAGGGGTTGATTTAATCGGGCAATGCTTTTGTAACCCGAGATGGAGCATTAGCTAATTTAGGACAGATTCGCCTTCAAAACAAATTTTGGTAATTAACAAGGAGAGGAATCGATTCAGTAACATAAACAGTTTTGTGGTATCCCAATTCCTGGGAACCCATTTGAATTTGAAAACCCCCAATTTGAATGCTTTCTGTTTCGTTTAATTGCGAAATTAAAATTTGATTGCTACTTGATTCTGATTTCAAAAACCAAAACCTTTTCAAAACCCTTTTTTATAGAGTCCAGTTTAATTGATTTGATAATTAGTTGTGATTTGAGATCACGGTCCATGTGGGATCGATCTTTTTATAAATTGGCAACGAATCCGGTACACTTGCCGGAATTTATCACATCAAGTTTTTGGCGTCGTTGCCCGGGACTGTGTTTTCTTGAATTTCAATTTAATTTTTAAATAGATTTTTCTGGACATTTTTTTTATATATTAATTTATTACTTATTTCTTTTTCTTTTCTTTTTTTTAGAGTATCTATCTCTCTACCATAGGTATTTTTCTCTTTTATGCAAAGATCCCTAAGTCTTGGAAACCTTATTGAAGCCGACCCCGAGATCGAAAGGACATTTCATAGACGTAGGAGACTACAAAGAGAGAGATAGAGAAGTTGATTCCCATTCCACTCATGGCGAATCTACCAGATACGAAGCCACTGAAGGATTATGCAGCCCCAAATGCTAGGGGTCTGCGAACTGGGATTGCAAGGCCGGAAATTGAGGCGGAAAACTACACTATACCGCCTCACTTAATTAGCATGATTAGGCAACATCAGTTTGGAGGATTACCCTCGGAGGACCCGACGGATCATGTGGAGACATACTTGGAATTCACCGATGCGATAAGGATTCAAGGTGCCCCGATCGATGCTATACGCCTGAAGTTATTCCCCTCCTCTCTGACTGGAAAAGCGAAAGCTTGGTTGAAGCAAGTGCCCGCTAACACGTTGACAACTTGGGACCAACTAGAGCAAGCATTCTTGGAGAAATTCTTCCCTCCATCCAAGACTGCTTACCTAAGGACTCAGATCACCGACTTCTTCCAAAAAGACGGAGAATGCTTATCCGAAGCTTGGGATCGCTACAAGGGATTGCTGGAGTCTTGCCCACATCATGGACTGGAAAAGTGGTTGTTAGTGTATACCTTCTACAACGGATTGGATTATTCATCAAAGGTGTCACTCGACTCCGCAGCTGGTGGAGCCTTCATGAACAGACCCCTGACTGAAGCATTCAACATCATTGAGAACGTGGCCACCAACTACCACCAATGGGGTTCAGAAAGAGGTAATAACCCAAAAAAGCTTTCGGGGGGTAAGTTCGAAATGAATAGTACCGATCTGATTATGTCTAAATTCGACTCACTAAATAAACGATTTGAAAAGATTGAAAAGGCTTATGTGAGTTCAATCGGTGCTACTAATGTTGTTTGTGAGATTTGTGGAATGCAGGGACATGACATAATGGAGTGCCTACATGGTATCGCTTCTGAGTCCGGTGCTTCAGGGGAACAAGTGAACTCTTGTCACAATTTCTACGACACAAACCCGAAGCTACCAAATTATGCTCCCCCAAATCCCTACAACCAGAGGGGGAATAGCCCTTACCTTTCCTACGGAAACTATAACAACACGTTGAATCATGAATTCCAAGAAGGACAAGGTAATAGGAAACCCGCATCTGGGTATCCTCAGGTACAAAAATCTAAACTCGAGTCTCTCATGGAAAACTTTGTTGCTACTCAAACTAAGCAGAACGAAAAATTTAGGCAACAAGATAGGGCAGTTAATGAGGCAATAAAAGAACTGACATCTAAGGTAGATAACTTAGCCATCCATAACAAGATGTTAGAAACTCAAATTGCCCAACAAGCTGGAAATTCGATGAGGCAACCGGGCAAGTTTCCTGGACAACCTGAGGTGAACCCAAATAATGAATAATGTAAAGCCGTGAGTCTAAGGAGTGGTAAGAAGCTTGAAAATCCCAAGGCTAAAGGGGAAAGCGATAACAAGAGTGTAGCTGAGGAGGAAGAACCTACTGAGACACAACCTTCAGGAGAGAAAGAGTCTAGTGAAAAAGTATCTAAGTATGTTCCTCCACCACCTTACCAGCCTCCGATACCTTTTCCTCAAAGGTTGGCTAAGGCCAAGTTGGATAAGCAATTTGGAAAATTTCTAGAGGTCCTTAAGAAATTGTACATTGAGGCATTACAACAAATGACGACATATGCTAAATTTCTTAAGGATATCTTGTCAAATAAGAGAAAGCTAGAGGACTATGAAACAGTGGCTTTAACTGAGGAGTGCAACGCTCTAATTCAAAATAAATTGCCTCCTAAATTGAAAGACCCAGGTAGTTTCTCTATTCCATGCTTAATAGGTAACACTAGTTTTGATAAAGCTCTTTGTGATTTGGGGGATAGTGTTAGTCTTATGCCACTCTCTGTTTGCAAGAAGTTGGAGATGGGTGAACTAAAACCCACAACAATCTCCCTTCAATTGGCGGATCGGTCCGTCAAATTCCCTATAGGCATCTTGGAGGATGTTCCTATTAGAATGGGTAAATTTTTCATTCCTGCAGACTTTGTGGTACTTGAAATGGAAGAGGATTCCCAAATCCCCATTATTCTTGGTAGGCCTTTCTTGGCTACCGCAGGAGCCATTATTGATGTTAAAAATGGGAAATTAACCTTAACTGTGGGTGATGATAAAGTTGAATTTGATTTAGCTAAATCTATTAAACACCCTTCTTTTGAAGATTCTTGTTACATGATTGACTTAATGCACCAAGTGGTGAAAGAAGAATCTACACAAGCTTGTGTTGATGACCCGTTGGAAATGTGTTTGATTGGTGGAGACTTAAACGCTCATGGAGGAGAAGTAAGGGATTACGCCCGCTTTCTGGAGGCTAGTCCAGAAATTCCTCCCAACAAAACAAAGAAAGAGAAAATTGAGTTGACACTAGAGAAAAAGAATCTGAAAGATGAAGAAGCCCCTAAGGTAGAACTAAAACCCCTTCCCTCCACATCGAGGTATGAATTTCTCGGTCCTAACTCTTCCTATCCGGTAATTGTGAATGCTAGCTTGAATGAGTTGGAAATTGAGAAATTACTTAGGGAGCTTAGAATGCATAGGAAAGTGATAGGACATACAATTGATGATATTAAAGGCATAAATCCTTCCTTTTGTATGCATCGCATTTAATGGAAGATGAGCATAAACCATCCATTGAGCATCAACGTAGGTTAAACCCTAATATGAAAGAGGTGGTTAAAAAGGAAGTGCTCAAGCTGTTAGATGCGGGGGTTATTTATCCGATCTCCGATAGTGAATGGGTTAGTCCGGTGCATGTGGTTCCTAAGAAAGGGGGGATGACTGTTATTCAAAATGAAAATAATGAACTAATCCCCACTAGGACAGTAACCAGTTGGAGGATGTGCATCGATTATAGGAAACTAAATAAGGCAACAAGGAAAGATCACTTCCCTCTCCCATTCATTGATCAAATGCTTGAAAGGTTAGCTAGGCATTCATACTTTTGTTACTTGGATGGATATTCCGGTTTTCATCAAATTCCTATACATCCTAGTGATCAAGAAAAGATCACGTTTACTTGTCCCCATGGCACTTTTGCCTATATAAGAATGCCTTTTGGTTTATGTAATGCACCAGCTACTTTTCAAAGATGCATGACTGCAATTTTTTCTGAACTTATTGAAAACATCATGGAGGTTTTTATGGATTATTTTTCTGTATATGGAACTACCTTTGATGATTGTTTAACAAATTTGTCTAAGATTTTGCAGCGATGTGAAGAAACCAATCTGGTATTGAATTGGGAGAAATGCCATTTTATGGTAAAAGAAGGTATAGTGCTTGGGCACTTGATTTCTGGTAGAGGTATTGAGGTGGACAGGGCCAAAATAGATGTTATTGAAAATTTGTCCCCACCAATAAATGTGAAAGGAGTTAGAAGTTTCTTGGGACACGCCGGATTTTACCGGTGTTTCATCAAAGATTTTTCGAAAATTTATAAACCTTTATCTAACCTTTTAATGAAAGATGCTCCATTTGATTTTAATGAGGAATGTATGAGTGCATTTTGTAGGTTGAAGGAAGCTCTGACCACCGCTCCCATTCTGCAAACACCGAATTGGGATGAGCCGTTCGAAGTAATGTGCGATGCTAGTGACTACGCTGTGGGAGCAGTATTGGGACAGAGGAGAGACAAGAAGGTCCATGCAATAGACTATGCAAGCAAAACTTAGATGGAGCTCAAGCAAATTATGCCACAACTGAGAAAGAGTTGCTTGCGGTTGTCTTTGCATTCGAGAAATTCAGATCATACCTCATGGGGTCTAAAGTCATAGTGTACACTGACCACTCCGCATTAAGGCACCTCATGATTAAGAAGGAAGCCAAGCCAAGACTCATCCGATGGATTCTCCTTCTTCAACAATTTGATTTGGAGATTCGGGACCGGAAAGGAACGGAGAACTTAGTTACGGACCACTTATTCAGACTTGAACCATGGGAACATAAGAAGGACAACTTGCCGATAGATGATTCTTTCCCCGATGAGCAACTGTTTGCCATCTTGGGAGAGGATGCTCCATGGTATGCGGACTTTGTGAATTACTTTGTATGCGGGATTCTACAATCGGAGCTCAATTATCAACAAAAGAAGAAGTTCTTTTCTGATCTCAAGAACTACGTATGGGATGAGCCTTACATTTTCCGCAAATGTGCGGATAAGATATACAGAAGGTGTATTTCGGAAGCCGAGGTTCCAAGTATCTTGAGTTGTTGTCATTCCTCATCTTACGGGGGACATGCTAGTGCCTCGAAGACAGCAGCGAAGGTACTTCAGGCTGGTTTCTATTGGCCTCATATTTTCAGATGCCCGGATGTTCGTGCTTGCTTGTGATCCATGTCAAAGAACGGGAAACATCTCTAAGAAGCATGAAATGCCACTAAACACCATGCTAGAAGTGGAGATATTTAATGTTTGGGGAATCGACTACATGGGACCCTTTCCTTCATCTTGCAATAATAAGTTCATCCTTGTAGTTGTTGATTACGTCTCTAAATGGGTGGAGGCCATTCCTTCCCCAACAAGTGATGCAAGAACCGTAATCAAACTATTCAAGAAGGTGATTTTTCCAAGGTTTGGGATTCCAAGGGCGGTCATTAGTGATGGAGGATCGCACTTCATTGAAAGACAATTTGAGAAACTCCTACTCAAATATGCAGTCACTCATAGGATCGCTACACCTTACCACCCTCAGACGAGTGGGCAAGTCGAAGTTTCCAATCGAGAGATAAAGAGCATTCTTGAAAAGACCATTTCGGGGTCGAGAAAGGATTGGTCCTTAAGGCTTGATGACGCTCTTTGGGCCTACCGTATGGCTTACAAGACTCCTATCGGGATGACACCCTTTAGACTTATTTACGGTAAGCCATGTCACTTACCAGTCGAGCTTGAGCATAAAGCTTTGTGGGCTATTAAGATGCTAAACTTTGATATGAAAGCCGCTGGGGAAAGGAGAATCCTTCAACTTCAAGAACTTGATGAGCTAAGGTTGGATGCCTATGAGTTCGCACGATCTTACAAGGAGAGAACAAAGAAGTGGCATAACAAGCATATCCTTTGTAGAGAATTCCATGAAGGAGAACTAGTGCTTCTTTATAACTCAAGGTTGCGGTTATTCCCAGGGAAACTCAAGTCTAGATGGTCCAGACCATTTAAAGTAATGAAAGTATTCCAGTATGGTGCCGTCGAGGTCTAGAGCCAGGAACGTGGAACATTCAAGGTCAATGGACAGAGGCTGAAACACTACCTTGGAGAACATCCACTTGAGCAGGAGGTTGCGATTCCCCTCCTAGATCCAACAACGAAGGACTGAAAGGACTATGGTCAAGCTTAAGACCGTAAATAAGCGCTTCTTGGGAGGCAACCCAAGTTTTCTTTCCCCTTTCCATTTGTTTTTGAATTTAACTCTTGAATAATTTGAGAAGATCAAGAGGAAAAAGATCATAAATTAATAGATTTGTCAAGTCTTTTCAGGACAGAGGTGATGGAGAGTGAAGAGAGGATGGAAAAGAAAAGTCAGCAACCATCACGGCCAGGCCGTGATGTCCATCATGGCCGTGATGCACCAACAGCTAAAAGTCAGAATCCATCACGGGAGTGACAAGAAATCCCCAGAAGACAGAGTCCATCACGGCCAGGCCGTGATGTGAAGACCAGGAAAGGGACAGAAAGGATCACGGGCGGGCCGTGATATAGGTCACGGCCGTGACAGGTAGCTAGAGCGGGACAGAAACCATCACGGGGAGACCGTGATACGCATCACGGCTGTGATGCAGGATTTACAAGACACAGAATGCGTCACGGCCAGGTCATGATGGCCATCACGGTCGTGTCGTGCATTTAACCCAGGTTTTAAAACGCCTTTTTGCTACAAACCCCCCTTCATTCCTTCGTCTTCTCCATCTTCTCCCAGCCCCCATACCCACGAAACCCTCTCCCCTTCCTCCCAATTCCTCCCTTCCCTCATCTCACAATCAAAATCGCACCTCCCCCATTAACCCAGCACCATCATCCTCCTCACCATCCTTCTCTTCTTCTTCTTCCTCTCACACCCACCTCCATAACCACTTCTCCAAAAAAACTCGAAAATCACACTCCCCCTTGACACCCACAAGCAACCAACCCCACTCCTTCACTCTCTGGCCCTAACCCAACACGACCCACAGGGCAAATCCTTCAATTTTGGGAAAACTCAAAATTTCCCAATTTTGAAACCCCAACCAAACCAAATCTCAGAAACAGTGAAAGGGATTTTGGATTTTGGGACTCTCTGGTCATGGCAACCAAACGGCAAAGGGCAACAGAGGCCTCACGCACTCGCAGCAGAGGAAACAGAAACCTAGGTAATTATTCTGACTCTGACTCGTCTAACTCTGATACTGATGGATATGGGTATGGGATAATTTTTAAGGATATTGCTCAGCAAGATAGGTTTAATGCTTTAAAAAATAGGAAGATAGTCCAGACCAAATATCTTGATGATGCATGCTTAGATACCCTAGGCTTGATTGTGGACATCAATTGGATGTTGCAAAACATAGGGTTGAGAGAGTTCGCTCGCACTAGATACCCTGCATATGCTGGCCCTACTCTGGAGTTCCTAAGCTCCCTGAATGCGGAAATTCTCCAAGGGCCGCATTGCCAAGAAGGACAGATCACATTCCGGCTCTTCAACTAGGACTTCACACTAACCCTAGCTGAATTTAATTAGATTTTTGGATTACCAGTAGAGGGTGGCCGAAGATACCCCATAGGGTTTAGTGCGCATAGTTTCTGGTCAGTAATAGATTATGAGGGCAGAAGTTTTGACCCTCGTACATCCAAGTCCATAGCCTTTGCTAACCCTAGCATCAGGTATATGCATAGGGTCATAGCCAATACCCTGTTTGACCGTGGAGAGAGTGACGGATCCATCCGCCAGGACGAGGTCTTTATACTATGGGCCATGCTCCACCCTGAGAGCAACGTGGACACAGGGTCATTCTTGGCTAGGCACCTCTTAACGGTGGCCAAGAGTTCTAGTGGCGCTATTTTCATTGGTGGCCTCATCACCACCATATGCCATCACTTTAACTTCGATATAGATGGTTTTGAGGCCGCCCTTGGACGGACCCGTATCTCCTTACAGGCTTGTGAGGCTATGGGGATGATTATCCAGGAGGATGACATATATTGCCTGAAACACCCAAGGCTCAGGCACCCAATTTCTCTCCCTAACCCCACACCGTTAGATGTATCAAACCCGGCAAATTAGAAAGTGATGGTGGGAGAGGAGCCTCAGCCTATCAGGATAGAAAGGCTGTTACGCCCGCCACCGCAGGCTAGGTCGTCTGGGCACCCATCTTCTTCCTCTGCAGGTTCGTCATCCGATGACCCCTATGCACGGTTCGCATCCACTTTTGACACCATCCTAGCGAACCAGGAGCGCATTATGGAAGAGCAGCGCGAGCAGAGAGCTATGCTCCAGCAGCTCTACGATTGTCATCTGAGCCAGCACCCACCACCTCAGTGAGTTACTCTGTTCCTTTTCCTTTTCCTTTTTATTTTATTTTATCCTCCCTACGGCTTAATTATTTACATTGGGGACAATGTAAGTTTTTAAGTTTAGGGTAGGGGTATCAATTTTGCATTCTTGCATGTTGCATTCATTTAGGACTAGTTTTGCATATATCACATGATTAAACTGCCCCCTGCTTAGGATATGCCCCCAATAGTGAAAAACTTTGTGCCAATCGAATTAAGACAGCCAATTGAATTATGACAGTGAATTTTTGAACCCAATTTTTGATTTCTTGTGATAGGCTAAAAATGAAAAATGCTTGAGACAATCTTTTGAAAGTTAATAATTAGCAAATGGATCCTTAGATTTAGGTTTCTCATCGATTCTAAACCACTAAATGAGAGATTTTGAGTCAAAAAGGGGTACTCACTAAATTTACCCCATTCCTTGTGATCGAGTGATTTATTCCTCTTGGATTGTGCCCTCTAGAACTTGACTTGAAACCGTTTCGTAGCTTAAAAATTTTTGAAAACACATTTGAAAATGATTGAGGCACTAGGTATTTTTCTGGCCTCCTGAACTTTGACTGATAAATTGCCCCCTTAGTTGCCCAATTTTGAGCCTAAAAGAATAAAATACTTTTCTTGGTACCTTGATCTATTTTAATGAACAATGCTTAGTATGGCACCTCTTAAAGTGTTGCAAAAGGGCAAAAAGGGTAATTTGAAGAATAAATTGTGGGATAAATAGTTGGAAAAATTTCTCTAAAGTTAAAAATCTCCCCTTCTCCAAACAACAAAAAAAAAATAGAGAAGGGGATGACAAAAATAAAGTGAGAAATAAGAAGCAAAAAGTTGAAAAAAAAAAGAAAGGTGGAAAACTGAAGCCCAAAAAGGAATTTTAGGAGGTGTCACGCTTTGTATTGCTTGATTTTGTTTAGCCTCTAGAATTTTCCTTTTCTTGATTTTCCCACCTAACAATTAATCCCATGGCCCCGTTACAACCAAAATAAAAGACCTCTTGATGCTTATGTGCTTTCATTAATAAAGTAGAGATTTGGTTAATAGTCAAGCTTATGGTAGGGCACCTTCCTTGAGGAAATTGAACGAATTGTCACATACCCTCAAACACATGAGTGAGGTGAGAAGAGTACCTGAATTGGTGAGAGATGTGAGTCTGGGGAACCTAAGCTCCTAATTGGACTTAAAATCGATTGTCTCTTGGTTTCTTATTGAATATGCCTGTTGCTTGAATTCACTACTCGGGTTCTAGATGCACTGTCCATGCTTCGATTGACTATCTTTTTCTGGCCTTAGTTATTGCTTGAGGACAAACAAAATCTTAAGCTTGGGGTAGTTTGATGAGTGTGATTTCACCTCATATTTCCATGACATTTTCCATGCATTTTCATATAGCTTAGGCTTATTTTATTTGATTATTAGTTAATTTTGCCTTGGAACGAGTAAGGTGGTTTTGTGGTGCTTGTGTGCAGGAAAAGAAGATTAAATTGCTCAGGATCAGTTGCACTGGAGCTGGCACGAAGATGGGAGCTTGGAAAACAAGAAAAAGAGGCAAACAGAGTTGATCACGGCCTAGTCGTGATGACCATCACGGTCGTGATCAAGTGAAGATGAAAAAGAAGGAAAAAGACAGAAGCTGTCACGGCCTAGCCGTGATGCCCATCACGGCCATGACAGGACAATTGAGCCTGACCCCTTCTAGGCAGAATCTGTCACGGCCAGGCCGTGATGACCATCACGGCTGTGACAGACCATTTATTGAAGCAACGTTCAAGTCAGAAGCCATCACGGCCGTGATGCACATTCCATGGATCTTCAACAACTGATTTATCTGGTTTTTGTATTGGTTTAGGATTCAAACTGCCCAATCTTATCAATAGGACCTAGGGGCTCAAGTCTGGGACTGAACTTTGTGTGGGCTGATTACCTTAGGATAATTGAGAAATTCTCTTCTTCTCCTCCTCTTCTCTTAGGGATTTTTCTGTTCATATTATTTTAACCAAGCTTGCTACAATCATGGCAAGGCTTGAGTAGTAGTTTAGTTTCTAGGAATTGGGGCTATGCCCAGAACTTGTTTATGGTGATGTATTGATTTTGATTTCTTGTTAATTCAGATTTGTTTTCGATTCGATCCCTATTGCTTTAATTACTCACAAATTCGGTGGCCACTTGTTTGCGTGCCATAGATACACTAAGGACGAACCTAGCGGTGAACTTAGGTATCGGATCTATAGGAATCAAACTTAGGACTTAAATCACGAGAGTTAGAAGCGATCCTTCGAGGATTCACGAATTGTCACAAAATTCAAGGGGTCCGATTTAAATTCAATTACCATGATAGTAGGGATTGATTTAATCGGGCACGACTTTTGTAACCCGAGAGGGACCATTAGTTAATTTAGGACAGATTCGCCTTCAAAACAAATTTTGGTAATTAACAAGGAGAGAAATCGATTCAGTAAAATAAACAGTTTTGTGGTATCCCAATTCCTGGGAACCTATTTGAATTTGAAAACCCCCCAATTTGAATTGCTTTCTGTTTCGTTTAATTGAGAAATTAAAATTTGATTGCTACTTGATTCTGATTTCAAAAACCAAAACCTTTTCAAAACCCCTTTTTATAGAGTCCAGTTTAATTGATTTGATAATTAGTTGTGATTTGAGATCACGGTCCCTATGGGATCGATCTTTTTATAACTTGGCAACGAATCCGGTACACTTGCAGGAATTTATCACATCAATAAATTAAAAAAGTTAACCCAGATTTACATCAGCGAAGTGGTTAGATTGCATGGTGTGCCATCAAGCATTGTCTCAGATCGAGATCCTAGATTTACCTCTCAATTTTGGAAACAATTGCAACATGCCTTGGGAACGAAATTGAGAATGAGTTCTGCCTATCATCCCCAAACCGATGGGCAATCAGAGAGGACAATTCAATCATTGGAGGATCTATTGAGAGCTTGTGTGTTGGAACACACTGGCATTTGGGATGAGTTCTTGCCATTGATTGAATTTACTTATAACAACAGTTTCCACAGTAGTATCGGAATGGCACCGTATGAGGCTCTGTGCGACAGAAAGTGTAGGACCCCATTATGTTGGTATGAGACTGGTGAGAACCAAGTTTTGGGTCCGGATGTGGTACATCAGACTACGGAACAAGTCAGGAAGATAAGGGAAAAGACGAAGGGAGCACATGATAGGCAAATGAGCTACAGTGACAAGAGGAGGAGACCATTAGAATTCCAGGAAGGTGATCACGTATTCTTGAGAGTTACTCGGAAAACTGGAATTGGCAGAGCTATCAAATCTAGAAAACTTACTCCTCGTTTCATGGGACCTTTTCATATTCTTCGACGAATTGGTCCAGTAGCTTACCAAATTGCCTTGCCACCAAATCTTTCCAACATTCATGACGTCTTTCATTTTTCTCAGTTGAGAAAGTACTATCATAATCCATCTCATGTGATTGAGTCCGAGTCGATACAACTGCGAGAGAACCTAGAGCATGAGGCCTTACCTGTGAGGATCGCAGATAGAAGGATTAAGGAGCTTCGTGGTAGACAGATTCATTTGGTTAAGGTCATATGGGATGAAACTACTGGAGATGCAACTTGGGAACGCGAGGCGGATATGAAACAACAATATCCACATCTTTTCTGAGGTATGTAAATTCTGAGGACGGAATTTTCTTTTAAAAGGGGTAGTAATGTAACAGCCTGATTTTCATTATACGGTTTAATCAATTAAAATATAAGTAATTATATTTAATATGAAAGTAGAAAATATTTTGTTTTAATAAAATAAAATCATATTCCTAATCCATCTTATCATATGAAGTCACAGTAAAAATTTCGGTTGAAAATTTAGACGAAAGCCGGTCTGCGTTCTCACTGCCAGTACAAGTTTACTGAGCTAGAGACCAAATTTTAATTCGGGAACGAGACTGTTAGTATTTTTATGATGTTTTGTGTGGGTTTGTAGATTTTCGAAAAATCTTGTTCGGGGCCAAATCTCAGGGATTTCCCGGGCGAAATCGTCGGGAAATACGATCGGGGAAGTCATCTGATACGCAATGGAGCAGAGCATCAAGAGGATGAAGTGACATTGAGTGACTTGATGTGAAGGCTATAACACATCTCAAAAGTGAATCTTGACTTTTTTCAAAATCTCACTTTTTCTTACATTCTCTCTCCAACCATACCTCCACACCATACCTCCGCCTTACCACACCTTACCTTCTTTCTTTCCCTACAAGCAAACCTTCTTTTTCTCTCACTCTCTATAAATACTCGTCATTTCCACACTTCACCACTTTTCCTCCATTTTCTCACCTTTACACCTTATTACATCTCTTCTTCTTCTCTCTTCTAAAGTTCATCTTTTTATCAAGCTTTTTACTTTAAGTTCTTCATCAAAGTTCTTCATATTGTTGAGGGTAATGATCCTATGTTGTCTATTTTTCAAGTTCTTGTCTTTATGTTCATAGTTTTGTTTTAAGTTTCCTTTAAGCTTTCAAACTTCTAAAATCTCTTAAAAATGGTAGAAAACTCCGTTTGAGTTGAAACCAATTTCTATGTTCCTATTTTTACTCCTACTACAACATACTAAAAGGTTGTGTAAAAACAATTCTAACCCAAATTTCTTGATGAGGCAGAAACCATGCTTTTTGGTTTTGGTGGGTTTTGTTTAACTTTGCTTGTATGGACTTGTATTTGAGTTCTATTCCAAGATGATCATGACCAAGGGCTCCTTTGTACTAAAGGATGTTAGGTTTAAGTGATTGGAAAAGTTTAGAGATTTTACACATTTTTATGTAAAGGCCCAAACTTTAAGTAGTTTAAGAAATTGATGCTTAGTTGATGTTTCTCCAAAGTGATCATGGATTAAGGCTTCTTGATGTATAAGGATACTAAATCCAAGGGATTGGAAAGTTTAAAATATTTTCTTGCTTTATTTTCCTATGATGGCCGAATGTAACATTTGACCTAGGATGTGTTATTTTATTTTGTTTTTCAAGATGATTATAGATTAAAGCTCCTTCATGTTAAAGGATGCTATGTCCAAAAGATTGGATGATTTAAAGATCTCTAACCTCACAAACTTGTTAAGGTCGAACCTAAGGGTTCATGGTCTAAGACATTTAATTTTTTCCATTTCCAAAATGATCATGGTTTCAAGCTCCTTACTATGTATGGATGCTAACCTAAAGAGATTGGAAAATTTAGAAATTCCTAGCCTATTTATCTATGCTTGGCCGAAACCCTAAGTCAAGTACTTAGTGGGATTTTTAATTCAACTTTGTTAAAAGATTGTTGTTTATGAACTTCTAGCACTTAAGGATCATAAATCCAAGAGTCGCATAAATTTCGGAAACCCCTAATCCTAGTTTATTGTATGAACCGAACCTATACCTTGTGGTTAGTGTTCTTTGATTGAGTTTTAACTCATGATTTCATGTTTTGTAACCTTAGACTTCCATCACGGAGGAAACGAGGACGTTCATGGTATACCTCTTCGAGCATCTAATCTCCTTACCTTCACAGAAGGTGGAGTTAATACTTTGTGGTGTGACGACGAGGAGCTTCAAGTTCGGGAGTTCGGTGATAACCCAGGTGGGGGAAAGAATCAACCTATCGTCAGAATCGATAAGTAGTAGATTATGTAGTAATTATGTAGGGCGACCTAAACCCTGCTAGAAGTCGAATAATCGACAAGACCATAATTGCTTTTATAAAACATCCATGGTGATTCGGGGATTGTAGGTTGATCGATATTAGGTTGATGTTT
Source organism: Sophora flavescens (assembly GCA_030762895.1). Taxonomy (NCBI): domain Eukaryota; kingdom Viridiplantae; phylum Streptophyta; class Magnoliopsida; order Fabales; family Fabaceae; genus Sophora; species Sophora flavescens. The sequence goes on from CM061065.1 coordinate 145,770,664, forward strand.
ATACTGTTGATGGTTGATTTGAGTTTTATTACCTTTATTGAACTGATTTAGTGCTATGTTGATGTTCTGAAATATCTTTGATTGACTTGATGTTATGCATGATCTGTGTGGTATTTACTTTATGCTTAGTGGATTAAGCGAAGATATATATGTGGTCTAAGAGGTGAGTTGTTTTGGGCGTGAGGATCATGATGATTTTTTTAGAGGTGCCTAACCTACATGAAATATGTTAAAGAGGTGTTGTGACATAGAGCATGTGTTGAGGTCTTGAGGAGAGGTTAAGGCACTAGGTTATGACCATAGGAGTCTGCGAGTTCATAAGTTGTGTTGTTTCTATAACCGTATGTGGGACACATACAAGACCCGAAGTCCTTGTGGGACCGTCCAAAGGGTAAACTTGTGCAACTACGAGTGTCATTGCTTTGCATGAGCACCTTTGGGAGTGGAAGAGGTGTGCACCGGGATCATCGTGCAGCTGTAGTGCCACGCTTTGCGTGAGCGTTCTTACCATGGTGAAGGTGTGCACCGGGATAATCGTGCAGCTATAGTGTCATTGCTTTGCATGAGCACCCACGGTCCGGGGTGTGCACCGGGTTTAATGTGCAGCTATAATGTCATTGCTTTGCATGAGCATTCTCACCATGACTAAGGATGTGCACCGAGAATGGGACGTGTCGCTTGGACGACTGACCGATAACCATAACTATGATAATGAAACCATAGCCATTTTCAGTATCAAGTTTTAGTTGCAGGAGTGAGGGTAGGATGGATATAAGAATTTTATGGAAGATGGATGACTTGACTGATGTTGTGTCTGTGATAATTACTGTATAGTTTACTATGACTCTTTTCCGCTTTTGATGATAGAACTGTTTCTTATCCCCTGTATATTTTTGTATGTTGTATTTTGTCTCCTTGTGGAACCGTACGAGAAGACCCTATTGATGAACGTAACCAGGAGGAGTTGGATGGAACTCCCTATGAACCGGATGCCGGAGGACGAGCTGTGACCCATGGTGATTAGGGTCTAGTTAGTTATGGCCAGTGCGTCTGTGTCGTGAAGCTTTATCTTTCCGCTTATGTTTTTGTCTAACTATGCACCAGTTCGGGATCCTATTGATGGGATGCCCCAAAAACTGATGTTTTGATAACTCTGATGCTTTAAGTATGTTTAATATATTTATGTTTTCATATTCTGTTCTATATGAATCTATTTGCTTAAGAAATTAAGTTTCAATTTTTTTACGTAATTTTCACGTTAAGCGTGCGATTAAGTAATTAAATAATGATGTTTTAAACTAAATGACACAAAGGGACACAACGGGGTGTCTCAGCAGTGACCAAAGGTCTCCACTGGTTAGGTAGACTTCTCGGAATATTTCCAACCTTCTCAGCATTGGTATAGACTTTGCCAAGAGATTTTAAACTGTTGACTATAGTTTGAAATCTTCCTATCATTTGAGCAACAGATTCTCCTTCCTCCATGACAAACAGTTCATACTTTCTGACAAGTATGACAATCTTTGACTCTTTGACTTTGGCTGTTCCTTCATGTGTGACAGCTAAAGTGTCCCATATTTCTTTGGCAGAGTCACAAGAACATACCTTTTCAAACTCCTCAGGACTGAGAGCACAAATGATGTTATATCTAGCTTTGTGGTTCAGCTCCCATTTTATCTTTTTTGCAGTAGTCCACTGAGCTTTTGGTTTGTCAGTGTTATCAGCATTCTTGGGAATGAATGGACCATCTGTAATGACATCCCAAATTTCAGAGTTTGTAGATAGAATGAACCATTGAAATCTATCTTTCCAATAGTTGTAGTTTTCTCCATTGAAGTAAGGAGGTCTGGTTAGGGAAGCTCCTTCAGTCTGGTGACTTCCACTTGAACTAGCTCCAGCAGTCATGTCTATTCTTCAGGACTTTTTACCTCTACACTGTTAGATGCTCAACCCAGAGGCTGAGCTCTGATACCAACTGAAATAGACAACTATAAACACGAGAAGGGGGGGTTGAATTGTGTTTATCAGAATTTAAACAAAGTTGAAATCATTTTGCATACAGAAGCTAGGTTCAGACGAGTGAAAGATACAGGACAGACAGGTGACCTGTCTGATGAAATTTTAACAGTGACTTTGGCAAATACACTACTTGATAAATGTTAAGAAAACTAAAGCAACTAAAGAGGTTATAAGGAAAGAGAGATTGACACAGTTATTTATCCTGGTTCACTCTTCAAAGCAAAGAGCTACGTCCATTCCTTGACAGCACCAAGATTTATCCACTATAACTGATCAGGTTACAGACTCCAAGTATTGTTTGCACACCTAGCCTCTTCAGGCTCCAAGACAAGTATTCTTTGCACGCCTAGCCTCTTCAGGCTCAAGACAAGTGTTCTTTGCACACTTAGCCTCTTCAAGCTCACTCAAGTTTGTTTGAGAGATTTGGTTTGTAATAAGTACAACTTCAGACAGACAGAACTTTCACTAACACTTAGACAATGGTTTAAATGTAAAGCTTATGAAAGTCTGCTTAATAACTTCAAATGACTGAAGAATACATAATGAAAGAATGGAGATATTAATGCACAGAGTAATGGCTCTTTAATGTTATGTGTATTCCTATACTTTATCTTCAATGACTTCTGTATTTATAGTCTTCAAGCATTTAGGATCCGTTAGAGACATTCCCTCAGATGTTGGCTTCAAGCAGAACTTCATTAAAAGCAATAGAGTCGTTCTGGGCAGCCATTAATGAAATAGGAACGTTGGTTGTACTCTAACATGAAGGATCACATGGCTTTATGCATTGTGATACAGCCATATCAGAGTTATGCAGAGAGCTTTTTGTACTTTGCTGAGTACAATTGCCTTTTCGTGTAAGGACCAGAGGTACTAGGGAATAAAGCATGTTGGAAGCATTCTTTAACTGATCTTTGGTTCTGATAACCGAGGTTGCTTGAGAGAGTAACTTGACTTTTCTTGATTCTGGTTCTTGAAATAAGATTCTGATAATTCTTATAGAATTCGTGTTCATAAAATAAGTGCGTCCATCTTGAAAATAACCGCGTCCATCTTGAAAATAACCGTGTCCATTTAGCCATTTAAGATTTTACATTCGGACGGGCTAGTAGACGAGCTCCATATGCCATGTCATTGGACGAAGCTTCTCATTAAGGACTTAGCAAGTCCAAAGACTTGTGTGGACGAGCGCTTCTGTCACCTTAGTGGAGGAGCACTTCTATCACTTCAGTGGACGAGCGCTTCTGTCACTTCAGTGGACGAGCACTTCTATCACTTCAGTAGACGAGCGCTTCTGTCACTTTAGTGGACGAGCGCTTCTGTCACTTTGGTGAACGATGATTCTTACAGTTTTAATCTGCACACTAGATAGACAGGTTAGCAACCAATATGAAGGTTAATTAAATCATTAACCAATGTTTAGTTCTCATTAAAACTTAGGGAAATGCACATCAGACATTTTAGAGACTTAACACTAAATACATGTGATGAGAGAGAAAAAATAATAAACAAGTATAAATACGTATATATATACGATGTTGGATACAAAAAATATGTACAACTATCATTACTCGTCATGGAAACTGCCCTGTCTACACCTGCAGTATTAAAAAAAAAAACTAGTTGGAGCCCTATCCCATTCTAATGTCAAGTGCAGAGTCTGCAGACATAAAATATCAATAGTTTAATTTGTATGCAAGTGTAATGTTTTTTTACATTGACATCCAATAAAAAATCATGGAATTGATGACATGACTTTTAAGGTAGTTAGGATAAGAATCAAATATTTATATTGGTATATCAATTTCTGATTGGTTGATAGTGTAAAAAAACTTTACACCATCAATATATATCAATTAAATCCAATTATCAAGGGTCATTTGCTTGATTTTTGTTTTTCTTATTTTTTAGAAATAATTATAAAAATATCACTTTTTTTTCCTTTCAAAGATCAAGAAATAATAAAATTCATTTTTTTCAATACTTACTATACAAATCTTTGAAAGTAGGAAATAACATAAAAATAAGGTGACATTTTTTTAATTATTTATAAAATTAGAAAAATGAAAGCAGAACAAATGAACCCTAAATTGCAAACAAATCCTTTTACTATTGAAATTTAATTTATTTTTTGATTTCTCATAATATCTCATGCGTAGACTGATCCCTAAAGTTGAGTAGGACTACAAGGACGACAAATCTACCCAAGAGTTTCAAGTTTTGTAACAAAGTCCTCTCATCTAAATTAAAAAAAAATACATTTTGACTTTTTAATTAATTAATTTTAAAAAATACTTCTTTTTTTATAACCATAATATAGGTAAGAAGTATTCACCACCGTCACTGCTGAGTTGAATAAAAATGCAACATGTCCATCTATAATAGGAGAAAAGTACTCCAAGGAACTGAATGTAAGTTTTCTCCGTTAAAAAAAGGGTCACACTACCCGATGTCCTAAAGAGACACTGATTAAGGAATTAAAAAGATGAGATAATTTATTAAAAAAATAAAAAATTCAAATGTTTAAGATAATAATTTCATCATTTTCTTAGTCAGGACAGGACACTCATTTAAAAAAAAACTTCTAACCACCTCAACTCTGACATAAACACAACAGCGGCGGCTAACATAAAATTCACCGAGTCATAAGTTTGTTTTTCTCCCCTTTTGTCCACCAACCGCGTGGTTTGCAAATCCGTGACTAGGCAACCGGCTGCATCGGTAACATTTTGGACTGAAAGAAAACACACCAAGGAAGGCATAAAAAACCAGCAGTGGCAGTATTCGGCATGGGCTTTGTACAGAGAGAGAGAGATAGATCCATCTCCCCTGAATCTTACTGTTGTTCTTTTTCTCTCATCTTCATTCAAGCCTCCCAATCTTAAACCTTCCAAAAGGTACAAACTTTCCTTCTTTAGCTCATCATTCCTTTTCAGCTAAATTTCTTCCTTTTATTGATATCGCATAAATCTTCAAAATTTCCCATAATTCACTTTCTTATGTATTGATTCCATTTGGATATCTTGTAAGACCCTCGTGCATAATAATTCATTAAAAATAAAATCTTGAATAGTTTTGCATCATCAAGGTTGAGTGAGAACTGAGAATTCAATTCTGTATTGTATAATAATTAATGGAGAATTCTGGGTCTTCACCTCCATACCGTTATCCAAACCCATATATGTACCCTGACAACAACCCTCCTCCTCCTCCATATCCACCACCACCTCCAGGTCATGATCCATATGCAACTCATCCTTACCCATCCTATCCATTCAACCCTCAACATTCCTTCAATTATTCCTACCCTCCACCTCCTCAATCATCCTCCTTCCACTCACATTCTGGCCCCATTGGTTATTCCTACCCCCCATCATCACCCTCCTCAGCCCCTCATACTGCCACCTTTGACTTTAACCAACCTCCTCCTGCTTATCCTTCTTACCCCTACCAAGCTCCCCCAGAGGGTCATAGTCCTCCTCATCCTGGTTTACCATATGGATCATCATCTCCTTACAGTTATTACCAACAAAATGAGGCCTATTCGGCCTCTGGACTCCACTCGCGTACCCATAGCTTCCCTGGTCCCTACTCTCAGGAGAGCATGAGCTCCATAGGAGGTGGAGCTTCACTGAATAGTGATTATTCCGACCCTTCTCGGAGTTCTGCTTACCCGCCTTTGCATGATCTTATGAGCAATGTTAGGCTGTCTGATAACCAGCCAACTGCTCCTGCATCACCCCCTGCACCTGCTGTGCAACCATTCAGACATTCCAATTCAGTTCCAAAGGAAGAGAAGAGAGAGGAGTTTTATGGTTATTCTAGTAACTCCTTCTCAGGCTGGGGATCCTCCCCCTACACTGATCAGGGGGATCATTCTAATCTTTCAGCTTATTCCGGTTCATTTAATGACTCGGTGCATGGTCAGAGTTTGCAAATAGTTCCACTGCAAAATAAAGTGTCATCTTTAAGAGTCTTGCTCCTACATGGAAATTTAGATATATGGGTTCATGGAGCCAAAAATCTTCCAAATATGGATATGTTTCACAAAACTTTGGGGGACATGTTTGGCAAACTACCTGGTAATGTGAACAATAAAGTTGAAGGAGCGGTGAGTCGGAAGATTACTAGTGATCCTTATGTATCAATTTCTGTATCAAATGCTGTAATTGGGAGGACTTTTGTGATTAGCAACAGTGAAAACCCTGTTTGGGAGCAACATTTCTATGTTCCCGTTGCACATTATGCTGCTGAAGTGCACTTTGTTGTTAAGGACAGTGATGTTGTGGGTTCGCAACTTATTGGTATTGTGGCAATTCCAGTGGAACAAATTTACTCTGGGGAAAAAGTAGAAGGGACCTACCCTGTCCTGAATAATAATGGGAAGCCTTGTAAGCAAGGTGCTGTCTTGAGTCTATCCATTCAGTACATTCCAATGGAGAAATTGACCATTTATCATGTAGGAGTCGGAGCAGGACCTGACTATATTGGGGTTCCTGGCACATACTTTCCGTTGAGGAAAGGTGGAACTGTTACTCTTTATCAAGATGCCCATGTTCCAGATGGATGCCTCCCTAACGTGATGCTTGACCATGGAATGAATTATGTTCATGGGCAGTGCTGGCATGACATCTTTGATGCCATACGTCAAGCCCAGCGTTTGATTTATATTACAGGGTGGTCAGTGTGGCACAAAGTCAGGTTGCTAAGGGATGCTGGTCATGCATCAGATCTCACCCTGGGTGATCTTCTGAGGACTAAGTCACAGGAAGGAGTGAGAGTGCTTCTCCTTGTTTGGGATGACCCTACATCAAGAAGCATTCTTGGTTATAGAACGGTAAGTAATGCAACTTTTGTATGTTGCCTGTTATTGCAGTTCCATGTTTGGGAGGGCTGGTGGGACTTGTTCTGCAATTGTCTGCATGGGCACATTTTTGCTGCATGTTGTTTTCATGATTATGTCATTCTATTTCTTTTAGAATTTTGTTCATTGTGACAATTTCTGAACTTAATAATGAAAAGAAGAAGAAATAGATGTTTGCTATTAGAGTGTATCGTGTACTGTCAGTTACTGTGTGACTGTTAAGATTAGTTAGTTAGTTAGATTACAGCGGTCAAAGACAGCTGTCATTATGCTTGCATAAATACTCTTTCAGAACTGAGTTTCATATCTAAGTTAGTTAATAACAGAAATTCAGTTACAGAGATTATCTCTTCTCCTTCCTTCACTTTTCAGACCTCTCAAACTGTAATATTGACTTTTGCAAACAGAAACTTAAGAAGGAAAAACTGTTCAGGATTCAGTTGTATACTATATTTAAATAAAGGCAAGTGGGAGCTTTCTTGATTACTAGTGCAATACCTCCTCATAAAGTATTTCTGTCCTTCCAATGGTTGATGATGGCCCTAAATAAATCAGAGCTATATTCAAATTAAAACTTGTTTACATTTGGATTTGAGAAATTTCATTTCTTGGCTTGTGATTTTTTTCAAGCAGAACCCTCTGCTTTTAAGCAAAATCATACCAACAATAGTTAACTCGTTTTTGCCCTTGTCTAAATTGTTATGTAAATAATGTATGTGATGCAAACTCATTCTTTTGTGCTGTATTAGTACTTTTTCTTAAGTTCAATTTATTGCCAGTAAGATTAAGACTCCTGAACAAATTCTTTTTTAGGTTCTTTTTAGTTGTGGATATGAGTTGCTATTTTAGTTTTAATTATATAAAATTTCTGCATTACATTCAGGATGGTGTCATGGCAACTCATGATGAGGAAACTCGGCGATTTTTCAAGCATTCGTCTGTGCAAGTCCTGCTTTGTCCTCGCAGTGCTGGAAAACGACATAGCTGGGCCAAGCAGAAGGTTTGGTTTGACAGTGACTTATTGAAATAATTTACTTTACTTTATTAGAATTTGGTCATAGGATGAGGATTGCCCACTACTTATCTTAAGAGGCGCTATCTCTAGTCAATATGGGACTTGGGTTTTTTTCCAATACACCCCCTCACGTCCAACACTATTGGGCTTGGTGCGTGTATAATATGGTGGGTGGCCCAACAGTAGAACTAGGATAGCTCTGATACCATATCAGAATTTGGGTCTAACTCAATCTCAAAAGCTAGCTCATAGGATGAGGATTGCCCACTACTTATAAGCTCTTAAGAGGCGCTATCTCTAGTCAATATGGGGACTTGGGTTTTTTTTTCAATATACTTCATTCAGTATTCCTTGATTCTTTACATTTTAAGATTTTAATTGATGCTCTCCTTTTGACAATTCTGTATTTTTTTAATGCATATATTACTGATGATAGGCTGATCCCTTTTGGCAGTTTGCCCATCTTTTTATCATGAATTTCAGAATTGTTAAGTAGGTTCAGTTTCAGTTTTACTAGCTGTTATATTTACTTATTTGCATTAGATCCCTACATATGTTTTCACATACTTTCACAATTTTGTTTCCAGAATTTTGCATTAAATTTCTTCTGATTATCAGGAGGTTGGAACAATATATACACACCATCAGAAAACTGTAATTGTGGATGCTGATGCGGGAAATAACAAAAGAAAAATTGTAGCATTTGTTGGTGGGCTTGATTTGTGTGACGGGCGATTTGATACTCCCCACCATCCTCTCTTCAGGACATTGCAAACACTGCATAAGGATGATTATCACAACCCTACTTTCACGGTAATATCTTATTTTCAGATTCCATTTGGTTACATGTGTTAAATATAATTAATGTGGATGGTTGGACAGTGTGGACGGTGGAGTCTCATCCATTGTATTCATGTGTTCATTGTATATTTCTCCTAGGACTTAGCATAGACTTTTATTGTTCTAGGGATCAAGTACATAGTCAAGTATATATATATCTTGTAGTCCTATTCATTATCAATACAAGTAAAGTATTCAGTTTTCATATTCAAGTACATGATTGCTAGATTTTTCTATCACTCATTCAATAAGCAACAAACGAACTGGCGTGTACGTAGATTAAAGCTACAAAAAGTTCAATTCCATGTTTTAGTAGATCTAGAAGAAGTAAAATTGTAATCAAGAAATATTTCTGTATTCTTTTATAGTAATATCAAAAAGATTGTTTCAATCAGTGCATGTCATGCAGGTTTTCAGTGCAGCACACGTTGAACTGCAAGACTATCAGTGCCGGTGATATGTAAATTTGAATGTTGGAAATTAATCATTTCTTGAAAATATAAAATTTTCCATCAAATTTATGAATCAGATGTTCTTCTAATCTATTTAAGCTTTGAATCGAGCAATTTAAATCATTGTGGAAGCTAATGAATCAATAAAATTTAATTTTAAAACAGTTTGAAACAAGAAGACCAATTTATTCTTGTGATGCGGATTTTAATGACAGGGTAATGTTGGCGGTTGTCCTCGGGAGCCATGGCATGACTTGCATTCTAAGATTGATGGTCCAGCAGCTTATGATGTTTTGACCAACTTTGAGGAACGCTGGTTTAAAGCTGCAAAACCTCAAGGGATAAAGAAGTTGAAAAGTTCATTCGATGATGCATTGCTTAGGCTAGAAAGAATTCCAGATATTGTTAGCATGTCTGATGCTCCTAGTGTTGGTGATGATAATCCTGAAGCTTGGCATGTTCAGGTATATGGTCAATTGATGCTGAATAGATATTTAGAATTTCTAGAAGCGATTTAATTTCCTCTTTTACACTACTTATAGGAAACTATTGATTCTGTGTACTTTGGAATGCAGATATTTCGTTCAATTGATTCCAGTTCTGTTAAGGGTTTTCCCAAGGATCCCAAAGATGCATCAGGCAAGGTGAGTGGAAGATTTTAGTTTTTCAACTTTTCTTTTTCATGCTTGATTGCAATTCATTAGACTTGAGCCACCTTATGTCTGACTATGAGAGGGTTAAACATTGCTGTATTTCTACAGAACCTAGTATGTGGGAAGAATGTGCTGATTGACATGAGCATACATACAGCATATGTGAAGGCCATTCGTGCTGCACAACATTACATTTATATCGAGAATCAATATTTCATTGGGTCTTCATACAATTGGAGTCATTATAAAGACCTCGGTATGAAATTCCTCTTCCTGTACAAGTTTTGCTTGTTGCTTCGATAATTCCATCTATTACTGTGATGAAGATTTTGGAGAACATAAGTTGACATGGTATTATCAGCTTCTGAAAGGATAAAGCATCCAAAACCAGAATTCATTATGGAGAATTTATATTATATACTAATTGAATTGAGTGGCCTAAAATTATATAAAGGAAAAGATCATTTCCTTTTGTTAGATATATGATAAAACCATTCATGTGCTTTCACCTAATAGCTTATGCTTTTCGGGAGAGTTGGTTCATGACAACTTTCGAATCTGTCGTATGCTAATGCTATATTGGTTTTATATGTATCAAAGGCTGTAGAAATTACATGAGTATGTCATAGCTGATACATCATATTTCATATTGTTTTATTGTCTGCAAACAAAGCTCACTGGTATATAAATCCTTGTGGTTCTCATTTTTAAGTTATTAATTGAGCATACAACAATTTAATATTTAGGGATTTGATTTTGAAAGATGTTATTAAATGCTTAGTGTCTTCTATACATTCATGACAAGCCTCCATCAACTGTATCTTTTCGAACGTTCTTCTTCTTTGGCTCTAATGATGGCATGGAGGTTTGAAACTATACCTCCTGCAAACTACCCAAACCCCTCATCACTAGCCCATTACCAGCAGCTTTCTCTATCCCTTACTGAATGAAGATGAAGATTTAACGAGGTCGATTATATTGATTTTGAACATCTGTTTTTGGTGTTAAACTTTCATGTTTTTGCAGGTGCTAATAATTTGATTCCGATGGAAATCGCACTAAAGATTGCTGAAAAGATAAGGGCAAATGAGAGATTTGCAGTGTACATTGTTATTCCAATGTGGCCAGAGGGTGTTCCAACAGGGGCTGCCACCCAAAGAATTCTATTTTGGCAGGTATGCTTCAACTCGCAATATGAAGGCCAATTTTTTTTATTTGACAAGGATTTGATTGAAATTTTAGATTATTGATTATTCTACTTGGAACCCTGCTTATTAAATTGAGATTTCGAACACCCAGTTATAACCTGTTAATTTCTCTTGTCATCATAACAAAAGAAATGACTAAAACTTATGTGATGATGGAGCAACTTTTAAGTAGGTTGTAGTTGTGGTTTTTGCCTCCAGATTCTACCATAAAAGAATCCTGCCTTTGTCATTGGTTTGACATTGTTTTAGTCAAGGATGTACTAATACTCAGGAAAAAAAATATGATTATAACGTTATTTTTGTAATTTCCATTTCACTGATTGAAATTTAAAATCCATTTTTAAATGACAAGAAGATCTATGAACAATCTTCTCATTTGGATGCACTTTGTTTCGGCTTTCCTTCTATGAAATGTTCGAAATCATACTTATTAATTGGTTGGAATTTGCATTTGGTCACCCTTGCATCAAGTTGCACTATTTCACAATCTACTCTATTATAGTCATATATTAGATCATTTCCCATTTTACATAGTTTTATGTTGACTACCCCCAACCAACTGCTTTCCCAAAAAGATTATAGATAGTATTAGTTACATTTCAGAAGCAAAAACTAAAAGAAAATGGAGATTTCTTGACCAAATTGACTCTTTAAATACAACTGAGCCTTTAACAATCAATTTTTATGTAAAATTACCAGCTCCATGGTGTTTTGCTAGTAATGCCTCGGAAGATCTCATCTTTCACGTTACTGCTCTTTTATAATTTCCCTCGACTGGTATTTGATGGAGGTCACTGTTATTCTTAATGCATGTTTTACAATAACTTAGATTTTCGAACTTCACTGCTGGAATATACTTCCAAAAAGTTGATTTGTTGTAGACATATATGATAAACCAATATGTAATGGTGATGTCAGAAAAATCATAGTGAGGTATTGTGAAAAAAGAAAGTGGACTCAAATTATTCCAGAAATGAGATGTCACAACTGCCTGTCAAATGAGTGGTAGGGCTCATTGTTCAGAAACCTTGGTTGTGTCAATAAAAGATATAGCACCTGTGAGTGCTTGGTTTTTGCATTTCTTATTCTTGATTTTTTTTTTGTCAATTGTTTTCAGAATAAAACAATGCAAATGATGTACGAGACAATTTACAAGGCTTTGGATGAAGTTGGGCTTGAAGCAGCATTCTCTCCTCAAGATTATTTGAACTTTTTCTGTCTTGGCAATCGGGAGGCCGTAAATATGTATGAGAATATTGCTGTGTCTGGAACTCCTCCCCCAGCAAATAGTCCGCAAGTATGAATACTACACTCCCCCTCCCTTCTTCTGCCTTTCCCAGTTATAAACCTCCTAGTGTGAAACTCAGCCCATTTACAATTTAGACATCTAGTATCAATGGTAGGAAAAAACTGCTTCTAGAAACTTGTTTATTTTGAAAGAACATGTAAGTGCTCCTTGCCACTCAGAAGGTGAAAAAAGGTTATATTTTTGTGTCCAAATGTCATTTTTCTTTAACTTACTGAAATACTTCGTCTATGAGCTGGAGACGTATTCAGACAGTTATTATAATCATCTTGATCATGTAATTTCTGTCATGCAATCTCCATTTAGTGAATACATTTGTAAATATTTTGTATGTTGGTGTTACATTTCCAGGCAACTAGTCGGAATAACCGACGTTTCATGATTTATGTTCATTCAAAAGGCATGATTGTTGATGATGAATATGTGATATTGGGGTCTGCAAACATCAACCAGCGCTCTATGGAAGGAACAAGGGACACTGAGATTGCAATGGGAGCCTACCAACCTCATCAAACCTGGGCAAGAAAACAGTCTTATCCACATGGGCAGGTAAGCTTTTTTAAGTTATTGACTTCTCATATTTACTTAAGAAACCATTGTAATCTTTAATTTTCCCTCACGACATTGAAGCTCTTTTGTTGGCTTTAGGCAGCATTCTCCAAACATAATGGAAGCCTGAGTTAAAAACAATCAAATTTACGAAGTTCCATCTTTACTTCACATACACATACACACTCACCCACACACGCGCTTCTGAATGAAGCAAAAGAATGTAGGTTGCGCAATAACTAGAATACAAGTCTTTTCTCACGTATTTCTGCATTTTTGTAATCCCTTAACATGCATCCTTACCTGACTGCAATTCTTTCTGAATCTATATAGATCCATGGATATCGAATGTCACTTTGGGCAGAACATACAGGTACAACTGAAGAGTGCTTCCTGCAACCAGAGAGCCTAGAATGTGTGAGAAGGGTTAGAACAATGGCTGAACTTAACTGGAAACAATTTTCAGCAAATGAGATAACAGAGATGAGAGGGCATCTACTCAAATACCCGGTAGAAGTCGAACGGACAGGTAAGGTTAGATCCCTTCCTGGCCATGAAGAGTTCCCTGATGTGGGAGGAAAGATAGTCGGATCATTTATTGCCATTCAGGAGAATCTAACCATATGAAGAGTTGATCACATTCAAACTGCTAGACATTAGGATAGGATGATTGTAAATTACAAAATAGAAGTTAAAACAATTTTGAAATGCATGATACTTGAACACATCCATTGTATAGTAATAACGGGGTTAAACCTAATGAAGTCAATAGGTTATTCTTTTTCATTTCCGGATTGTCACTCCCTTCTATTCTATATGGCTAGCATGCTTAAGCCAGATATATATATTACACAATCAGAAACACACTGGTAATTTAGGGAGCCAGTAAGTTTGCTATGACATCATTGCTTCCAAAAGAAACCTGTTCTGGGTTTTGCTCTGTTGTTTGGTTTTAGTAATTATATGTGCCTCTTATTTTATTTATATTTTAACTAAAAACCTTCCTAACTCGAAGTTGTTTTGAGTTCTCTTTCTTGATCAATTGCATGATTTCACAAAACTATAAGCTAAATATGGATTTTACCCTGAGCTTCCATTAACTATAGAAATAGCTGTTTAAGTTTGAAAAAAAAAAAAAACGGCTAGATAAAACTCCCAATCAAGAATGATGTCCCAACCTCACATCATTTTGGAGGAGCAAAATTAAACTCTCAATTACACTTAAAATTTTCCACCTAAATTTCCATAATCAATTGATCTTCCAGTCTGTCCTTTTATAACCAGTTAAGGCTTTAATCAACCTTTCTGTCCAAAACCCCAGAACCATACAAATAGTATCGATCCTTACACGTTTAAATTCACATACTTCTATAACCTCACATGATATATGAAAACATCAATGTCTTACAAGGGGCGTTGCCTTGAATGTTCATCTTGGGGGAATTTTTCTATGCATTTTCTTTAGAAGACACCATACTGGCTGGTAAAGTGCCAGTAATAATGTATGCGTAGAACCAGCTTATTGGGATTTTTCATGCAACATTAACAAGCTTTGCACATCCTGTTTTATGATCAAGACCAGGTGCAGCTATTTCAGGCACATGAAAGGATCCCTGAAGCTCCAATACAGAAACTGCCCTCTGGTTCTCCTCATTCCCTTCCAACAAATTCCTCACACACCATATGCCCCACTCTCTCACGAAAGGGTTATCTTCATCAGTAACACAATGCTGCAATAGCAGTAGAATCCCATTCCTCTGCCTAACTTCATCTTGGGCATGCTTCCTTCTATATATACAGTTTCCAATAAGAGAGACAATGTCTCACCTAAATCCCTTGTAAGGGCATGGTTTTGATGAACAATTAGTTGCATCTTGATTTTCAGATCGCTTGATTGCTTTCCTGATTCTTGCTGAAGGCTCAAGGTCCCTAAGCAAAGACAAAAGCAACTCTGAGGCCATATGATAATAGCACATCAACAACATCTTCTGCATCCTCCCTATTACCTCTCACACCATGTTGGGAACAAATATTCCTCAATATAGAAAGTGAATACCGAAGAACATCAACTGCAGCAATGCCAGTAGGAATACCAGAATTGCCTCTCATAGCATGTTCAAGAACCCCAACAGACTGCTTGAATATTTCAAGAACAACCCTTGCAGCATCCTTCTTGACAGTCAATACTCCGATCGGCTCATTTAAGAATTCTGATAAAGTTTGCAAAAGGGATGCTTGCTTAGATGAAAACTGATATCTGAACTTGATACTTTCACCCGCAGGAACATCCTCAGACCACAATGCAGAAAATAACCTACGCAAGTGAGGTTCTTCTAGGCAGATTCTTGACAGGAGCAACTTGAACCAGTCCTTGTCAAAACCAGCTGGTTTAATAGAAGGTTAGAAACCAATAATAAACATAAAAGGCAACATATGTGTGCACGCGTGCGCGTGTTAAAATAAAATCAAATGAGAAAATACACCTAACTACTTAATTACCAGAAGAAGCCATCGACAAAATTTCTGCCACTATAGGCCACCCATCATTCAACAGCTTAGAAAAGAACTCACGGTTGCCATCACTCCAGGCATAAATCATCAACGGCAATTGGACCCTAACCTTTCTGCTGAGTGTTGCATAAGACACAAACCAAGTGCAAAGTTCATCCCAAATAGAATGTTTATGTTGTTTCCCAGGCAAATGAGCCAAAGAAACATTTGCCAAAACCTCCAGACCCAGACGAACCAATCCAAAATGTGAGTCTGAATAGCCTGCCACTGCCAGTGTCAAAATATTCAAAACAATACCAACTCCATCAAGCTCAAGAAATGAGTTTTGGTTTACATATTCTCCGGCAGCACACAAATTTCTGAGGAGCTTCAAAGATAATGAGAGAAGATGATGGTGTGAAATATCATTCACTGTCTTAAGTATCTCTAACACTGCTGGCAGAACCCTTTGGGAAGCAAGGTATGAATGCCTGGTATCATATCTGGATTTCTGAATCATAATCTCTAAGGAACTTTCCAAGTCTGATGAATTTGAAGCCTCAAACAATAACCGAAGGGTGTCTTCTGATATTGATATGGGGCACTTCAACAATGATGTATCAGTATCACCCATTGCACTATTACTAATCTGCAAAAATTGTCCCAAAACATGAAAATTCAATATGCATTCTTCCTTCTTCCTCACAACAAAATTGCACATTAAAGAAGATGGAATATAAGCAGCACAAGCTTGTAGAGTGCTTTAACATTGAAATAGGATAACTTTCTAACTCCCTAAAAACTTCACCATCAAAATAAAATAAAAAATAGTAAATGGGAAGCTCAATCCCTATAAATATCATGCACTATGAGTTAATGCTTGAGATTGTGCCTACATGTATTGTTAAACGTCATCTTGGCACATAACTTAGACCTTCCTGATGAGATAAAATGTCTCTTTGCTTAAACTCTTCCTCTAGATACAACATCGTTTTTTTGGGTACATAGATACGACATCTTTTTGCTTTGTGTACTCTAACCCCTTCTTAATACTACTATGAGAAGTTTTAATTGTGAAAACAATAATGTTTTTTTTTTTAAAAAAAAAAAGACTAGCAGTTCATTGTAATTTACGTGAGTCTCTGTTGCTCACTCCTCAATCTGTTTAAGATGCCATTTCTTTGCTTTGCTTTTGGACTACAATAAAAAATGCTTAAGTAATTAATAGTACCTTTAAATGCATGAGGTTTAAATTAAATGCAATTGGGGTGAGAGTTTCGGATGGATTGAAAGGTGACATTCACTAATCAAACACACACAAAAAAAAAAAAGCAAACAAACAAACAAACAAGAAGGATAGAAATAGATCAAAAAACTGAAAAAGTGAAGTGAAACTAAGAAAAAGTAGCAATTTTTTTTACCAAACACGGAATATGCATGTGAACAAGCATTTACTATGTTGTTCATTTTTCCTGATAACGAATGACACATGCAAGTGGAGCTAATACTTGGGGGGAAAAAATGGTTTGAGTGTTGAAGTGAACCAACCTGGAAGGCTGAAAGGAATTGAAAGCAACGAAACCAAATCCAAAACCCTTCCCCTTCAAACATGCAAAGTGAGAACGTAAAGTAAAACGACGTTGTATATAAAGGATGGGGCGGGAGGCAAAAGGACATTGTATCTCAACTCTCCAAGAGTCAACATATTTAATGCTACCAACCATTTCAAATCCTTCCAACTAATCCTTCCAACTAGCTCCTCTTCGAGATAAAAAAGAAACACTAATGTTTTTTAACACAAAAATGGTGCCAGGTGTCCACTTTGTTTTTTTTTTTTTTTGGATTTTTCTAATAAGTACAAAGTTGTACATGTTAATGAATCTTAAAATAGAATTGTTGTATTGGAAATAGTAGCTTTTAAGTATTCATGAAATTGGATACACAACTTTCAATACAATATTTCTTTTTTTAATTCCTTAACTTGTTCAAAGTTGCACAGGTTAGAAAAATCGTTGTTTTTTTTTATGTATTTTCGATACACGTATATATAAAGATGATAAAAAGTCAGTAAAAGATAGAAAGAAACATATGCGGTCTCATACGGTGTCTAAAATTTGTATTCAAATAACTCAACTCAAAGAAAACATTGAAAGTTTTTAAAGAATAAATATTAGCAAATGCTTTAAGTAAAGTTTTTTGATAACAGTATATATTTACTATCTTGAAAACATTAGCAAATGCTTTCAGTTGCGAGAATGAAGTACTGGACGGTACATTGTTAAACTCAAGGCAGCTAAAATCGGACGGGTCGGACCGAAAATCGGCCTACCATCTTGTTCTAAAGACCCCTGGAATCAGCTTTCTTATGAACCGGCCTAAAACTCGTCGAACCGGTATAAAACCGGTCAAAAGCGGGGGCCTAGTGGTTGAACCAGTTCAAGGAAATGACCCAGCGAAGCTGTTTTCCAATCACACACGTTCCTTTTATAGCTTCTCTTTTTATATTACTCCTCTAGTTTCTCCTATATATGTGTGCCCCAAGCTCCCCTTTTCGCGGGGGGGGGACGAAAGGGAATAAGCTAAAATAATATGATTTCATCGCCCCAAATATATATCCAGAAAACTTCAAGGGGTATACTTGCTTTTGCATAATTGGCAACCACACCCTTGGAGATCGTTTACATGATTGATGAAAACCTTTACAAGAGAACACAATATCTCAATGGGGATAGATATTCTGGATAAGCATGAATTCACAAAGGGAAAAGTATGTACTCTCCCCTTAAACTTTAACTCATTTCTAAATAGATACATTTAACTATCGATTATTTCCAATTAATCCTTAAACTTTAACTATTAATGAAATTAGTCCTTCTATTAATCTAAAGTTAGATCACTGGTTGTAATTAAATCCAGTCGTTGATTTTTCTTTAATCTAAACCCTTGATTGCATTTTATTTTATTTTATTAATTAAAAATTTGTTCCCTTCTACACTCACCTTCTTCTTCCCCTCTTCCTTCTCCCATTTTCTTCTCTGGTTGATTTTCCTATTCTGTGATTTTATTTTTGTTGATGTTTCTTTTGAAAAAAAGAATGTAACAGACAGTCATTCTCATCGATCATTCTTTTATTTGCATCTTGATTAAGTTTTCCTCTGGAAATTATACTTTGCATTCTTATGCTATGGACGGTCATTTGTTTAGCAATGGTAGTAACTTACTCTTCTTTTGTTCCTTCAAAAGAATCTTTTATGGGACATTGCGCATTTGTAACAAGACATAGATGTTTCTTGCCCTTGTTAGTTTCTCCAAACTTTATTAGCATATCCATGCCAACAATAACAACATTTAGAACTAACATCAAGTCGAGGTATTCGAAAAGTGAACGTGCATGAGGGGGCATGGTCTGTGTTGTTTTTTTTTTTCTTTTTATAAAAAAATTAATTAAAAATAAATACAATCAGTGGTTTAGATTAAAAATGAAATGAAATGAATGGTTGGATTTGACGGTTGGTGACCTGAGTTAGTAGAAGGTTTAATTATTGAGTTGATTCCTGAATTATTTGAGAATTTTTAATTAGGTCCCTAAATTTAAAAAATTTGTAATTGGGTCCCTGAACTTTTACAAAGTTTTAAATTGGGTCTCTAAACTAAAAAAAATTAATTGGGTCCCTGAACTTATATAAAATTTTCAATTTGGTCCATAAAGTTGAAAGATGACTATATAAAATAAAAAAAATGATAGATGATGAAATTTAGAGAAAAAAATAATATTTGACATAACAATAAAATGACAAAAGATGAATATGAGAGAAAAAACTCACTATTTAAATAATAATAATAAATAAAAATAAAACTTAGCGGGAAAAACTATTGCTTAACATAATAATTAAATAAAAATAGATAACTTTAAGAGACAAAATTTAGTTCTTGAAATGATAGTAAAAAAATAATAAAATATAAAATTGTGTTATAAAATTCATGTTTTATAATAAATTATTAAGAGAATAAACTGAGTCAAATATTTAATATTTGAAATAACATTAAAATAATAATAATAGGCATAGCAAACAAAAATATTATTTAAATTTTTTTAAAATAATTTAAGATTAACCTCAATTAAAATCAAAAATAATAAAATAAAATAAATAACTCAAAATAAAAGTGACAATCAAAATAACATGTGATATAACTATATTTTTTTATTATTTCAAACAATAACTTTGTTGTTAAATTGTATTATATTTTATTTATTTATTATGAAACTTAGTAGAGAATGTCATTATTTGAAATAATTTTTATTCTGATATTATAACAAGAGAGAAAATTAAGTAAAAAGTTCAATATTTTAAAAAAAATCACATTTAATTATTTTTAATTTAATTGAGGTTTATCTTAAATTATTTTAATATTTTTTGAATAATATATTTTCTTTCTATACCTATTATTAATATTATTTTTATTTTAATGTTATTCAAATATTAAATATTTGACTCCATTTAGTCTCATAATAATTGGTTATAAAACATGAATTTTCTGGTACAATTACATATTTCATTATTTTGTTATTATTATTTCAAGAACTAAATTTTGTCTCTCAAATTTATCTGTTTCTATTTAATTATTACGTTAAACAATAGTTTTTCCCACTAAGTTTTATTTTTTATTTTATTATTATTATTATTATTATTATTATTATTATTATTATTATAAATAGAGTTTTTTCCCTCTCATATTCATCTTTTGTCATTTTATTATTATGTAAAACAGTATTTTTTGTCTAAATTTCATAATCTATCATTTTATTATATAGTTATATTTCTATTTTAGGGACCAAATTGAAAATTTTATATAAGTTCAGGGACTCAATTAAAATATTTTAAGTTTAGAGACCTAATTGGAAACTTTATAAAAGTTTGGGGACCCAATTACAAAATTTTTTAGTTTAGGGACCTAATTGAAAATTCCCAAATAGTTCAGGTACCAACTCAATAGTTAAAATGAGTAATTTCACTAATATTTAAAGTTTGAGGATTAATTAGGAAGAATTAATAGTTAAAGGTGCCTCTTTGCAAATGGACTAAAGTTTAAGGGGGCTCTACGCACTTTTGCCTTTATTTTATTATTGAATTATATTATATAAAATATATATATTTAATTAAAACCGATTCAATCACGATTGGATCATTGAACCTTGAACCAATATTTTCACCGATTCAATGACATGTCCAATTTTAAAAACCTACCACTTAAACTTACAAATCAACTCAACAACATATAAATCTAATGGATGGTATATGATACAGGGCGCATGTATGCATATACACAGAGGCATAGTAGTTCAATGTATGTATCTAGTTGTATTGCTCTTGGAATAGGTTCTTGTAAAACTAATACTGCTTGTTTGTCTAGTAGTATTACAATTACAGATGGTCTAATGCTTTTGGATACTTCTCGTATATGGGTTTGAGGACTGATAAGCCTCTGGTTATCTAGTTTTATAACTAGTAAGATCATGGTTTTTGTGCTAATTATTCGAGTTCAATCTCGTTTTAGCCCAAATTTGGATTTAATTGTCTTCAAGCAACATTTTGAGTTTCTTAAGTAGTTTAGGACATTTTAGTTAATTTTGAGTCAAATAAAGCATTCACTGCTATTTCATGTGTTCAGGTTAATAAGAAGAGCAAAAAGAGAAGGACTCTTGAAGCAGAAGCCATCACGGCCAGGCCGTGACACTGGTCACGGCCGTGATGAGCCACCCATGAAGATCAGAGAGCATCACGGCCAAGCCGTGATGACCATCACGGGCGTGATGAGAAGACCCTGGAAGTCAGAAAGCATCACGGCCCAGCTGTGATAACCATCACGGGCGTGATGAGAGAACCCTGAAGAACAGAATTGATCATGGCCCAGCCGTGATTGAGGTCATGGCCGTGACAGATCAGCACCCAAAGTCAAAATGCATCACGACCGTGATAGACCAAAATTTGAATGCGCCCCCTTGGCAGAATGCGTCACGGCCAGGCCGTGATGGCTATCACGGCCGTGACGCGAATCCTGATTATAAAAAGGACCAGGGCAGACGCAAATCACATACAATTTTCACTGTGTTACAATACTTTTCAAGGGTTTGTATCATGTTTTTGATGGAGAACTAATCACCAGGGATTAGTCTGCTGTAATCGGTTTCCGCCGACACTTGAGGTTCCATAATTCCCGATCAATTTGCTTTGCTTGTCTCTATCAATAGCATTATGTATGCCTTGTTTGCTTAATTCAAGTTGTATAGAATAAGTATTGATTTGTTCCGATGATTCTATGTTCCTATACCTTAATCGCATTTGCTTAATTCGCGTGTGTTGATCGTGTTTGCTTAATTCACGAGCGCTTCATCCCGTTTGCTTAATTCGGGAATAGGAACATGTATCTCGTAGTGTCGATTGCGCTTGTTTAATTGCCGCTACAATCGAAAAGGGATTAGAATCCGCCAAGGGCTTGGAATTTATGTGAATCAATGATAGTTGGGAAACCGAAAACAGTAGATTAATCGTTTTTAGCTTATTGATAATCACTTATTTGCATTGTTTTTCTTAATTGAATCATTCAACTTCAAACCCCACCCCCCCCCCCCCCCAAAAAAAAAAACTGATTTTGAGGTTAATAACAATCCAAGAGTCCTTGTGATATGATACTCGAGTTGTCGCGCCCTAACTACAATTTTTGTAAACCACTCGTTCTTGACCCGCGTGCGACAGCGTGTCAAGGACCCCTTGTACTCTTATTTAATATACATTATTGCTTATAAAAAAAATCATAAACCCAACCAAAAGATTTTACGTCCAGTGTGTTTGGGTCGCACCTCATGCTTTTATTTATTTTATTTTTTTGCCAGTACAAAGAATGCCACTACCACAAAAGGCAGATATTTCTCTACATAAGCATCGATATTAAACAACTTCAGGTAAATCCAAAACTAATGAGGTGTGAGGTGTGGCTTTGTCTAATGTTCTCTCTTTTTTTGTTGGAGGATGGATCCTCTATAGTTTATAACCCTTGATTTATTATTAAAAAAATCGGACGGTTAAGATCAATGACCAGAAACCTAAATAATAGGTTACACAAAGTTTGCCCTTTCTCCTTCGGATCTCACAAAATCTCCTCTGATCTGCATCCCCCCACCACCCCCGACATCCTTGACGTCGTCCTCTCCCTCATCGGCCGCGACCCCACCGGCGAGACCACACCGAAGAACAGGTCTCGTGTGTGCAGCTCAAGCATGGTTGAGGGCGTAGGGACAGGGAAGGTGAGGGGCTTCTTTGGAGAGGCATGAGCCAGTGAGTCACCCACCGCCGGGTGTAGGATGTCTTCGCTGCCTCTCGCCATCTACTCGTCGCACCTGAGTCGTCGCCCGCCTGAGACTCCCTAGATCTGCTCCTGCATCAACTCCACCTTATGAGGCAGAAGGCGAGGATTTGGTGTTGCCACAGTACAAGTTCCTTTGGTGCCTCCACTCTAATTTTTTGTGCATTCTGCCTCCTCCCATTCTTCTTTCTATCACTCTTCCTCACACCCATACACAACAAGAAACGACGAGCGGAGGAGGTTGAGGGAGAGTTTCCAGACGCGGCGAAGGCGTAGGCGGCGACGATCTGCGGAGGAGGGCACCAAAAAGTTTTGTCCTTTTTCAATCCATTCAGAAATTTAGTGAAAACTAAACAATGAGGTTTTGGGAGATTTAGAAATTCGTTCAAAGGAACCCCAGATTCTCAAAGTTGAACGATGAGCGTCCATGAAAATAGAGATTTGTTTGTCGACGAACAAATCTGCCATGGAGGAGAAAGAAAGAGCCTGTAGAATTTTTTTTAAAAAAAAATTTGTTATTTTACCGGTATATCGGTTATATCAAGTAATTATCGAAGATGCACCTATCCTCTCCATTTAATATGGAGGACATTAGAATTCTATCTGTCTATAACAACTATGTTTTCATTGATTTGGTGACTTTGTGAAGGAGATAACTTGACCAGTGGTAGCGAAAATCAAGTATATTCTCTGCTATCACATGGGCTATTTTTTTTTTATTTAAAAACTACTTGTAAGACTATATACATACATAAGATATAAATATAGGGAACTGCTATCATTCAGGCTGATACGAAAAAATACATCAAAAGTTCCCACAACATCTATACATAACCAAAAAAAAAAAAGTACTCAAAATATACCAAGACGCGGGATCCTCTAAAAAGGCCAAAAGTCTGTACGGTGTCGTCGTCAGTCATCATCTACAGGCTCCCCCTCCTCCTCAGGATCCGACTCACCAAGACCGGGAACTACCTTGTCATCAACGACTGGCATATTGAGTGGGCCCACGAGAATGGCCCTCGGAGCATCCGCAGGATGTGGAGAAGAGACAGTGGCTGAAGAAGAAGCGTTCCAAAGCGCGTCAAAGGCAACACTCACATGGAAATAAGTTGAGAACTCAAAAAGGGAAAAGCGGAGAATCTTCATGACAAAGATAACTCGTCCCTCGTAGTTTATTGTCCGTTGAGTGCGGTCAATGGTGAGATCTTCCAAGCGTGGAAGTCTCAACTTCAGGTCCATCAGATATCGACAAAGTCTGAGCTAAATTAAATTTAAAATTATTCAAGCACAATATAATTTAAGGTTCTAATTACACAGATAATCACTATATTAAAATATTAAACAAACATACTAAAAATCCCTAAATATTCCTAAGGAATTACACTAACCCACATTTACCTCATACTACACCAATCATATTATCTTCCCCCAATAAAAATGACGTTCTGAGTTCCTCTAACACTTTGCAATGCACGACGACAACTCCCAAAAATGTGAATCATGCTCTCCCAATTAAGCATAGTCACGGCCAACAACCAAAGAGAGGGAGTCCAAGCATTTTTAACAATCAATCAATCAATCCAAAAATTAATTATTTTTCATCAAAACATACAATCTAATGAAAAAAATTTACAATCTAATGAAATTAAATATTTAATTTATGGAACACAGAATCAATTTCCAATAAAATTAATTTGAGAGTTTAGGGTTTATCACCACAATTTATGGGAAAATAAATTTGATCAAAGGAGGACAAAAATAATCTAGGAGATCATCATTTTACAATCCTAATTGCACTGAAATAGAGTTAAATTCACATTTGTGACCGGAATCAAAATGTTAAGGGGGTTTTGAATATGAAAGTAGATAGGTGAAATTTCCACTCACCTAACAAGGCAGAAGAAGAAATGGCGGCTGAGAGGTCCGGCACGGCGGCAGACGGTGGTGACGTGGCGGAGGATAGCGGCGGCACGGTTCCTGTAACAACCATGGCCCAAAAATTAAAGGTGAGTTTCGTAGAAGGAAGAGGAAAGGTTCAGACGAAAAGAAGAATGACGGAAACCACCGTAGATAGTGGTCGGAAATCCTAACCGGCGACGAAGACGGTGGCTACCAAACGATAAAAACAATCAGACCAAAACGCTCGGGACAGTGGGATCTATCGCGTGGTAATGTTCTCCTCTGCAGACGTGGCCGGACAGTGACTGTCTTGAGAGAGGAGAAGGACAAAGTTGGAGTGATGAGAGAGAGGAGTAATATGAAAATCAATTAAAAAAAAAAGGGAAAGAAACGCGGGGAGAGGAGTTGAGATAACTGCATCAGGGAGAAGAAACGAAACACCTTTTTTCTAATTTCTTTTTTCGTTTTTTTTCATAAGAGTAAAAATTTGAGTGATTATTGTAAAAAAAAAAAAAAATGAGTGATTGGGATTAAGTAGAAAAAAAGGGATAGAATCTTGGCCTTTGGATCTAAAAGCAAGGAAGGATAAATAAAATTTCAAAATTCAAATTAAGGTAGAAGTTGATGATTGAATTGGTCAATTAAAAAAAAAAATCGATGATTCAAAATTAATTTATGATTAATTAATTCTAAGTCATTTTATTTTTAAATTGAAAATTATATATATATATATATATATATATATATATTTTGTTGAATCAATTTTAGATATTTTTAAATATTTTTATTGATTGATAGAGCATTATATTAACACGTAAATATGTGATTATTTAAATATATATCGTATACAAGTCATCAAAATTCATATGAATGAAATGGAGTGTTTGGGGTTGTCGTTAAAAACACCCCAACACATCATTGCCAAATCATAACTTCTTTAATCTTCACCTGCATTTCATTCATATGAATTTTCATGGCTTCCATATCCTTCTCCAATTGTGCTATTTTGCCTTCTTCAGTCTCTAACATTGCCAACATTTTCTTTTCATATTCATCAATCTAGACGAAAAATTTGCAAAAAGGTTTCTTCTCCTACACATAATGAACATAAAACAAGTCAAAGTAGGGACACCCATAAAATCAAAGAAAGAATTCACAAGGTTAGATTTTTAACCTTAAAATAGGGACACCCATAAAATGCTCAATTTGGGTTCCCGGTTGTCTTTGAGATGTAGACAATAGTGCTTATCTTACAATGGCATTTTGGAGGAGGAAACTTCCCAAAGTATGAATACTTGCAGCACTCTCACCCTCACACCAACTCACCTGATGCTTGGAGACGAAATGAGAACTCTCTGACCCATCATGGCTCTTCATCTCCTCAAAGACAACAACTTAGGAGCAAAGAAAATCAATATCAATCTTCTGCCCACCAAAATTTTGAACTCAATAGGGTCAATGGAATTAGAGTTTCAGATCTATAAGGAAGAAGAAAGCGTCTATAAAAGACATAAAAGAGACATTGGGCATCAGGCTTTGTTTATTTATTTATTTTTTGTTTTTAATTTAAATTCTACAGTGGAAACTCACTAACACGGTATATACTTAAGCCATTTAAAGTCCAGCTCAGCTATCTAACGACGGTCAAACAAGATTGACAGACGGAGGGACTTAACTGTCTCACAAATGTAAAAATTGGGGACTATTTGGTGACTTAATTTTTTAAGGGACTAAAAGTGGTACCTTGAAAAAATTGAGGGACCAATTTGGGTCTTTTGTCTATTATTTATTTTTATTTGCTTTTATAATTTTATAATTTAATTATATATAGTGTTTAAATCTATATGTATATATTATAACATATTAACTGCTTGTTTGCTTTGGATTTTGTCCATTATAAATGAAGAAAACCTGAATTTCGAGACAAGATTTTCAAAAGCTTCAAGTTGTAGCTTTCATTCAACTCAATTTCGAATTTGATTTTATAGTGAGAAAAATCTAAAACAAAATGACATTAAGTTACCTGATTCTAAATCATAATTATAAGATCATGACGGAATTAAATTCGACTTCAAACAAATAATCCAACCTAAGTATCGTTATGTCAATCTAAACGATCATTCTCATATATATATATATATATAATAAACATCAAACACCCATCTCTCACTCACGCAAATATTATATATATATATGATAACTTTTGTAAAATGAGGCATTGTTCTATTATGGGCCGAGTACAAGTCGGCTTAAAGGAAATAGGCCCAAAATATAGAATGGTTCTTCTTCAAGTATGGGCCGAGTAGAAGTCAGTATAAGAAAAGCCAGTCAAGTTAATGGGTCTGTTACGACTGCCAATACCTCAGATGTGGAATATTCCCGATATTAGATGACTTTCATGAGATATTAAGATGCATTCGACGATTACTTTTTAGGTGACTTTCCTGAGATATTAAGTTGAGTCCTAATAGAAATATACTCGTATCCGAGATCTTATCGGAGTCACTTATTCTTGCACAAACAAGCATCGATGAATTTATTCACTTTCTAATCATTGTTACTTACGTTACGCTAGTCAAGTAGGTAGGGTTCGCATGCAGCATCTCATCAGTATCACGTGACAAAAATTTCAATCACCTCTTTTGCTTTGAGTTCTACAACCATGACTGCGACCTCGAACAACAGGAAACGTCATTTCGGGCTTTCTATTCTTGGTGGGGTGAGCATTGGGAGAGAGGCTATCCAAAGAAGGAAGGAATGGATGGGAAGGTGAGTGTGGTGCTGCTACTATATATGAAGCTGAATGAGTGATGAGAAAAAGGTAGCAACAAGTAACTTTTTTTTTTTCCTTCATCCTAATTTACAGGTTGGCTTTTTATTTTTATTTTATTTATTGTAATATTATGATTGATTGTGTGTGTTGTTGTTAAGTTTGTGCTCTCGTGCAACAAGATTTTAGTTTGAGAGAGCGATGAAGTGATCAGAAACAGTGTTAATAAAGTGATGGAATAGAGAGAGAGACGCATGTGCTTATCTGTCTATACTCTTGCATGCACCTTTGATGGTATTAGATATGGATGATGACATGATCATGTGATCCAAGCCAACTAACCATGACTACCATCAGGACACTGGCACACACTTTTATGTAACAGAGTATGTTGTAAGGAAATTGACCCTACAACATTTTATACTTTAGGCAACACTAATCTTGCCAACAGTTAAAAAACCGTTTCTAAAAGATAGAATAAGCAATTGTTTTATTATGGTTGACAATATTGTATATATTTTATTTCTATTTTAAGAGTACAATATAAAACCATTATTCATCTATATTAAGGAACAATATTTTAAAATTGTAGATACATTTGATACCTTATGCATTGGTTTTTCTTTTCTTTTTTCTTTTATATTTATGTTTAAATGTTTGAATTTAGAAACCCAAAGTCCCCTCTATCTGTACGACTAAGTCCTTTTGAGATTTTTATGTATGATAAACAATGTTAATTTTACATGAGTTTTTTAATTTGATTATACACTAATAAAGTGTTTATAAGTGTTTGCAAGTTTACTTATGAAAGAGAAAGCCAAAGAATCAAAAGATGAAATGACCAAGATCAAAGAAGATCATGAGACACAAAGATTCAAAAGAGATGACATGTAACAAAGCATCAAGACCAAGATAATTGAATACCTCAAGTTTTTAGATGCTATTGTAAGAATAACATAATCTTTTAGTGAAGCTCTTGGAAAATTAAGGAAAAACTAAGTTTTCAAAAGAATAATTAAATGAGTTTTTCAAGGAAAAGGATTTTCAAAATATGTTAATTGAAATAAGAAATTAAGTGAAGTTATATGATGTGCGTGGATTCCGGCAAGTGTACCGAATTCGTCGCCATGTAATAAAAAGATCAATCCCATAGAGACTGTGATATCAAATCGCAACTAATTATCAAATCAATTAAACTGGACTATGTAAAAAAGGATTTTGAAAAGGTTTTGATTTTTGAAGTAAGAATCAAATAACAATCAAATTTAAAATTGCAATTAAACAAAATAGGAAAGTAAATCAATTTGGGGTTTTCAGATCAAAAAGGATTCCTAGGAATTGGCTTACCAACAAGATTGTTCATGTTACTAAATTGACTACCCTTGTTAATTATCAAAATTGCTTTGAAGACGAATTTATCCTAAATAAGTTAATGCTCCCTCTCAGGTTACAAAAACCGTGCCCAATTAAACCAACCCCTACTCTCGTGGTAGTTGAATTTAGGTTGAACCCTTTAAGCTTTGTGACAATTCGTTAACCCTCGAAGGACCGCTTCTAACTCTCGTGATTTAAGTCCTAAGTCTGATTCTATAGATCCGATACCTAAGTTCACCGCTAGGTTCTTCCTCAGAGTATCTACGACACGCAAATAAGTGACCATCGAATTTACGAGTAATTAAAATAATAGAAATCAGATCTAAAGCAAAATCGAAATTAACAAATGTAAAACATCAATTCATAACATAAATCAAATCTCGGGCATAGCCCCAATCCCTAGAAATAAAGCTGTTACTCAAGCATTGCCATGGTGATGACAAGCTTGGTTAACAACATCATAAATGAAAACTTAAAAGAAGAGAAGAAGGAGGAGAAGAGAGATCCTAAAAATTTGCCCAATGTAGCAGCCCAAAAATCCCCCCTCGAGTCTCTGCCTAATTGTCTTATTTATAGATTAGGGTAATTTGAGTCTCAATCAAACACAAATTCAGATCAAATCAGTTTCTGCAGATCCAAATATTGCGCGTCATGGCCGTGATGGCCATCACGGTCAGGCCGTGACGGACTCTGCCTTGGAGGTTGCTTCGCTGGTTGGTCTGCCACGGCCGTGACCACCATCACGGCTAGGCCGTGATCAGTTCTGCCTGTGAGGGTCTGGTTCAGCTGGCATGTCACGGCCGTGATGGACATCACGGACTGGCCGTGACCAGTTCTGACTTTTCCATTCTTTCTTTTCAGCTTTGCTCGATCATGGCCGTGATGGTCATCACGGCTAGGCCGTGATGGGCTCTGTTTGGCTCATTTTCTTCACTTTTCAAGCCCCATCTTCATGCAAGCTCCATCATGGTTAATCTTGAGCATTTTAATCCTTAATTCCTGCACAACAATACCACTAAACCGCCTTACCCGTTCCAAGGTAAAAACTAACAAAAAATAAAATTAAAAATGCCTAAACTATATGAAAATGCATGCAAAATGTCAATGAAATATGAGGTGAAATCACACTCATCATTATACACATGTGTTGTACACATATGTATGTTCGGTTAATTTACAAAATGCAAGTGAAAACCTTTCTGTACACGCGTGTTGTACACATGGGTACCGAAGCTATTTCTTGAAAAATATGAAGCGTACACAGATGTACAAATTTATACACCTGTGTATAGAACAATTCAGATGCTTCAGAACTTGTACTTTCATGTGTAATCAATGTACACAACCTGTGTATGAAGTTCTGGAATGATCTGGGTTGGTGTTCTAATATACACCGATGTACAAAAGGACATAATCTATGTATTCAAGAATAGGGCAAGAGATACACAAATGTACAAGAATGCTAATCTGTGTACGTGTGTGTTGGAGTTCAAAAACCAATCAATTACACAGATGTACAAAGATAGTAATCTGTGAATGCGTGTACAAAAGTTAAAAATTCAGTTTAATACACAGATGTACAAAGAACATAATCTGTGTACGGGCTATACAAAAGTTCAAAAACTATGAATACACATATATACTACACAGATTATTTCATGTCACTTTTTCAAAAATGAATCTGTTTCTCTTGTATCAAACTCTATGATTTGTCCAACGGATCTATTTCTTCAAATAAGTATATAAGGACAATATAGGAACACTTTTCAAGTAATCAAATCACTCTGAACTTACAAATACGAAAATCCAAGTTTCCATTGAGCTTCATCTTAGAGAGAAGAGTGTTATATTCACAAGTGCTTCAATTTGTAATATCTGACTTCTAGAGTCATATTCTTTTTATTCAAGTTTCGATTCGTTGATTAGAGAGAGGGTATCTCTTTGTTGTATTACAGAGATAGAAGGGATCTCTGGGTTGCAAAGCAAATGTGCTTTTGCTGAAGGTTTTCAAGGTAGTGAAGCCTTGATGATTTAAGAGGGGGTATCTCTTAGTTGTTTCACAGATTTAAGAGAGGGTATCTCTTAGGTTTTGACAAGGATCGAAGGGATCCTTGGGTATAAAAGCTAGTGTGCTTTTTGGTGAGTTTTGTGCAAGATAGTGAAGTCTTGTGATGATTGTAACTGGATATTGTAATTTCAGATTATAATGGAGAAAACCACAGAGGAGTGAGACTGGATGTAGGCTTACCAGATGAGGTAGCTGAAGCAGGATAAATCGGTTTGCGCATTCTTCTTACCCTTAAATTTCTTACAATTGTCATATGCATGCTTCATTGTTAGAATTCTTTAAGTTCTCTTGAAACTGAATCTTTATACTGTAATCTTGTGTTAGATTTACATATAATTGATTATGTTTTACTGTTATCGTCATTGCATGTTTAGTAACCTGAATCTTGAGAATTAAAATTGAGTGAAAACCAATTTTCTTTAGAAAACTCTGTTTTGGTTGAATTTGTTGAAAAAGTTTTTAAAACTCTCAATCCCTCCCCCCCCCGAGTTTGTAGTCATTACAAACAAGTGGCATCAGGGCTAAGTCTCTTGTTACAAAGCTTAATAGCTTTAAGAGATGGCTACAAATGACACCCTGAGAGATGGGGCTTCCTCTCTAGACCTCATGCCTTTAATGGAAGCCAATACATGTATTGGAAAGAGAGAATGTTTATCTTTCTTGAGGTTGCTGGTTTAGACATATTAGATGCTGTTGAAAATGGTCCATATGTTTCATTTATTCTTGATGATGAGGGAAATAAAAAGGAAAAACCAAAAGATGATTGGAATGATGATGATAAGAAAAGAGTTGGTTATAATGCTAAGGCAAAGAATATTATAACAACTTCCTTGAATTATGATGAGTTTTTCAGGGTCTCCAACTGCAAAACAACAAAGCAAATGTGGGATACTCTCCAACTCTCTCATGAAGGAACCAATGATGTAAAGAGAGCAAGGATGAATGCACTAGTTCATGAATATGAACTCTTTCACATGAAGAATGATGAGGAGATAGATGAGCTGCAAAAGAGGTTTACACACATTGTGAACCAGCTAGAAGGACTTGGACATTCTATCTCGGATGAAAAACAAATTAACAAGATAATGAGGTGTTTGAGTCGTGAATGGCAGCCAAAAATCACTACAATTACTGAAGCAAAGGATCTAGACACCATGCAGATTGCTACTCTCTTTGGTAAGTTAAAAGAACATGAAATGGAGTTGAATAGATTAGTGCAAAGTGAAGTTGAAGACTACAAGAAAAGAAG
Organism: Sophora flavescens; assembly: GCA_030762895.1. NCBI lineage: Eukaryota > Viridiplantae > Streptophyta > Magnoliopsida > Fabales > Fabaceae > Sophora > Sophora flavescens. Next base: position 145,802,785 of record CM061065.1, read on the forward strand.
CATTGCATTGAAAGCTGAAAAATATATAGAAGATGACTCTTCAGATGAAGATGCAAACTTGTGCTTAATGGCTCATCTTCATGAAGAAGATGATGAGGTAAATAATTCTAACTTTGATGAATTACCTTCTTATGAAAAATTGCAAAATACTTTTGAAGAACTTTATAAAGAATCCATTAGAGTTTCTAGATTGCTTATTAAGTCTAAGAAAAGCATCACATGCCTAGAGGAGAAAATTTATGTTTTAAACAAAGAAGTAGATGGAGTAAAAACGAAAAATTGTGCTTTAAAAGAAAAACCAGCTTCTGTTTTGGATCCACCTGTATGTGATAATTGTCCTAAGTTGGAAAAACAAATAAATGAATTGAATGTTGATCTATCTAGACTTACTAGTGATAAAGATAACTTGAATGCATTACTTGGACAACAACAAGAAATGAAAAACCAATATGTTCAAGTGTACAAATTTGAGAAAAAAGGGAAACATCTTTAGAAAATTGCATGTTTCTCATTATGCTAATACATCACAATATGTTAGATGTTATTATTGCAATAGAAAAGGTCATATAAATTCTGTTTGCAATTTGAGAAATAATTATTCATTGCAAATAAGGCAAATATGGGTTCCTAAAGGAACTCTATCACATTCTAACCATGAAGGATCCAAGAGAAGTTGGGTACCTATAGAACACACATAAATTATGTGTTGCAGGTGTGTTTGAAGGCCAAGAACTCAAATTGGTAACATGATAGAGACTTCTCCAAACACATTACGGGTAACTATAAAGAAAGAATATTGATTGAATATCTTTTCTAATTATCATTATTAACATGTGATTGTGCATCCTTCTGGTTAAAGTTATTTGAATAACTATGAATTAATCATTGGAACCAAATGACTTTTTCTTATGAACAAGTTTGATGAGAACAAAATCATAGTGAAAAATAAAGCTAGAATAATGGCAATGAGCATAAATGATTGGTATTTGATCTTATTAAATGCTTGTATGTTCTCGAAAAGTACTGATATGTGTTTAGCATGATATAAATCAGTTAATTTGTGCTTTACATTGATTGATATGTATGTTTGATTGATTTTTATTTTCTGTTAGATCAGTACATAGATTCAGTACATAGGTGTATTGAACATATTTAGTGTAGAAGTTTCTGTACATAGATGGCATACATAAGTGTACTTCGTGTTTTTAGTTGATTTAGTATCAGTACACAAGCTTAGTACACAGATGTATTATATAAAAATATTACTGGAACTCCTGTACACAAGATATGTACACAGATGTATATATCATAACATTTATCAGACTTCTATCTGATGTGCTATACACAGATTGACAAATCTGTACACAGATGTATAAAATGCAACTTCTCAAAACTCAAAAAAATTCACTCTTATACATCGATTCTGAGCAAAAACAGAAACATCAACCTTCTGTCCCCTTGTGTACACAGATTGACACTTTCGTACATAGGTGTACACTAAGCAAAAATGGTTAAATACACAGGTGTACATAATCGATGTACAAAGCCTAGAAATGCTTTTTTAAATTGAAATTTATGTTTTCTGGTTGTGTTTTGTTTACCTGACTATGTATAAACCATGTTCTGTTTTGATGTATTGCTCTTGCTATGAAATGATGAGTCTTATGAAAGCAATATTAATTTTTAGTTTGGTTTGTATCTTCAATATTTCTTTTTGATAATGACAAAGGGGGAGATGTACCATACATGAAATATTGAAATATTGGAATAACCTATAAGCTATGATACATGAATGAATAGGCTTTGATACATTAATGTTCTGATACATTGAGAAATAGTGAATTTGAATCTATATGGAAATGAAAAAGACTTTCTATTATAATGATATGATAGCACTTGATCTTTTGAAAGGTGTCTACGAGACAAGGGGAGAATCAAAGTGAATCAAAGACCATGCTTAATGAAATGCTGCACTCTGATTTATATTTTTAAGGTTAAGTATGGTAAGGTTTGTCATAATAAAAAATGGGGAGTTTATAAGACTAAGCCCTTTTGAGATTTTGATATATGACAAACAATGTGAAATTTACATGAGTTTTTCAATTTGATTAATGTACACTAATAAAGTGTTCAAGTGTTTGCAAGTTTACTCATGAAGGAGAAAGTCAAAGGATCAAAAGATGAAATGACAAAGATCAGAGAAGATCATGAGACTCAAATATTCAAAGGAAATGACGTGGAACAAAGCATCAAGACCAAGATGATTGAAGACCTTAAGTTCTTAGATCGATGCTATTGTAAGAATATCATACTTAATCTCTTAGTGAAGCTCTTGGAAAATTAAGGAAAAACTAAATTTTCAAAAGAATAATTAAATGAGTTTTTCAAGGAAAAGGATTTTCAAAATATGTTAATTGAAATAAGAAATTAAGTGAAGTTATACACATGTGTTGTACACATATGTATGTTCGGTTAATTTACAAAGTGCAATTGAAAACCATTCTACAAACGCGTGTTGCACACATGTGTATCAAAGTTGTTTCTTGAAAAATATGAAGAGTATACAGATGTACAAATTTATACACTTGTGTATAGAACAATTCAGATGCTTCAGAACTTGTGCTTTCATGTGTAATCAATGTACACAACCTGTGTATGAAGTTCTGGAATGATCTGGGTTGATGTTCTAATATACACCGATGTACAAAAGGACATAATCTATGTATTCAAGAATAGGACAAGAGATACACAGATGTACAAGAATGCTAATCTGTGTACATGTCTGTTGGAGTTCAAAAACCAATCGTATACACAGATGTACAAAGATAGTAATCTGTGAATGCGTGTGCAAAAGTTGAAAATTCAGTTTAATACACAAATGTACAAAGAATATAACCTGTGTACGGGCTATACAAAAGTTCAAAAACTGTTAATACACGGATATATTACACAGATTATTTCGTGTCACTTTTTCAAAAATGAATCTGTTTCACTTGTAACAAACTCTATGATTTGTCCAACGAATCTATTTCTTCAAATCACTATATAAAGACAATATAGGAACACTTTTCAAGTAATCAAATCACTCTGAACTTATAAATACAAAAATTCAAGTTTCCATTGAGCTTCATCTTAAAGAGAAGAGTGTGATATTCATAAGTGCTTCAATTTGTAATATCTGACTTCTAGAGTCATATTCTTTCCATTCAAGAGTTTCGATTCGTTGATTAGAAAGAGGGTATCTCTTTGTTGTATTACAGGGATAGAAGGGATCTCTGGGTTGCAAACACTACAACAGATTAGACTTTAGATAGCGTTTCCGTATGCCTTTTAATAGCGTTTGTAACCGCTATCTATTCTACCGCTATTAAAACTCGTTAGCAAAGATAGCATTTAGGAACTGCTATTAATAGGTGACTTTAGATAGCGTTTGTACACGGAAACGCTTATCTAAAGTTCGACTTTAGATAGCGTTTCCTTATACAAACGCTATCTAATGTCTGACTTTATATAGCTTTTGTACAATGATACGCTATCTAAAGCGCCTTTTTTTTTTAATTTTATTTCTTAACGTTTACATGCATTATTCCTGAATATTTAAACAAAAAAACCACAATTGTTGCAGTCAACACAATTGTTCAAAATGTGTTCAAAATATAAGTGTTCAATGCAAGACTTGCATGTGTTTGTGCAAAGAAACCAAGAACTATACAATCAAAGTGCAACACTCTATACAAAGCAACTATATATATATATAACCGGATATAAGTACACCACTCTGTTTCTAAAGTATTCAAATTCACACGAGTAAGACAAAATCAAAGTGCAGCAACTATACCAGATCTCAATCCTTAAGAAACCAAAATCGAAAAACCAACATACATCTACAATTAATCTACATTTACACTCTGTTTGTTTTTCATGAGACCAAGACAACACCAAAGTAATGTGTCGAAATGTGATCCAAAGACTCGTAGCATACATACTGCATTTCCACCACAAAGACTAACCTGTTACATTGGGATACAAGCAGACTAATTAGGTAAATACTCTCGTAGCAAGAAAAAGAATTCAAATCAAGCATTAACAAAGTGTAACAAAAATAATAAGTTTGAACTTATTTTCTCCTAGCAAATGCAGACATCAACTCGAAGGCATGTACCAAGGAAAAACAAATACATAGATAGTTTGGGGTTGATAAATATAAAGCATTATTCACATACCAATGAGTATTGCTGCAACTACTGTGATCAATTTGACATAATCAAACGAACTTTTCACGGCCTGAAGTCAGAGTCTGTCACGGCCTGGCCGTGATATCCATCACGGCCGTGACCCAAAACCACCACAAGTCAGAGCACATCACGGCCCAGCCGTGAAATTCTTCACGGCCATAACAGAGGGCTCGCGACGCGATCATAGGCTCGCCTCGCGAGAGACTGGAATTTCACAGAGCAACCAGAAGCAGAGACCGTCACGGCCTGGCCGTGATATCCATCACGGCCGTGACCCAAAACCACCAAAATCTGAGCACAGAACATTAAATTAAATGATATATAAAAGGAAAGGATCAACAAACTGAAGCAACAAAAACAAACATATGAACCCATTCTTCATATTCCGAAAAACATTGAAATAAAACAAAACAGGATACCAGCAGCATTAGGTTCAAAATGCATACAGTCAATCCGTCAATCCATATTCATATTTTCAAATAATGATTGACACACAAACAAGTCACATTCCATTCAACACCAATCAAACCGAAAATTAAAGAGCAAGTAAAATAAAACCTTGAACACAGACTGTGAACTTGGATAGCGTCTAATCAGAGATCTTCAAGAAATGTCTATGCGTATGTTCTGGAGAAAATGAAAAAGAAACTATCAGAAGCAGCAAAAATGACTGAATCTAAAATGACTAAGCATAAACACATGCTCAAAAAATGACTAAGCATAAACACATGCTCAAAAAATGTATGAAGTGAAATCGGAAAGCAAAAAAAACAGCAACAATAAAGAAAATGTCCTATGAATTGACACTTGGAAGACCTTAATCCCGTCGGAATCTACTAGAGCTTTGAGGCTTTTCAGTTAATTAAGAATTTCCTAATGAAAAGAGGTCCTGTGAATATATGAGTGTGCTTGAAAAGAGTGAAAATGGAAGAAAATCAACGAGTAATTTGCATATGTCTTTAGATACATCTCTCATTTTCAATTCTTCATTTTCTAGTTTCTCATGTTCATCCAATCCACTCATACCAAGAACACCCTATAAGTTTATCACAGGATTAAAAGTATTCCATCAAATAGCAGGATACAACATGATTTTACTGACTATTGGAAAGAGATAATAGCTAATTGTACAGCCAATAATAAGTATGCATATCTCGTTCCTTCTTGATTTTAGTCATGTCTAATGTAAAAATCAATAACCTTCATTTTAGTTGAGTCTACCGAATCAAGTAAATTCATTTGAAAAAAGTGCTCCTGGGAATCATCTTCATTCTTCATGAAAAAGAAATCAGCATTTCAATTGAAACCACTTAAAAATTTGTCATGCAGATTGCATACGAGTATCACATTTTGCTAAAGAAATATTGTACATTACTACAAAATGTTTACCAGCTACCACATTATGTGTAAATACTAAATAGCAGAAACTTGTTGCTTATTTCTCGAGTTGCATGGAAGCAGTCCAAAACACAAAGAGTGATAAGGCATTATTGTAATCCAAATTCATAAAAGCATAAAAAGATACATACGGTGAGCTACAATAACTAAGATTCAGGAAGAGGGACTTACCAAACAGCGAAGAGGAAAAGGCGATGGAAGAGGGAAGGGCTTGAACCAGGCGGTGACAGGCTGCAGGATGGTCAACAAAGAAGCGGCGACGGCGGGATGGTCAACAACACCAGTGGTGACGGTGGCAAATAAGGGTTCCCGCGATGGCAACGAGCTACTGTAGGGGTTGGGGCTGTGTGTGTCGAGTGGAATGAAGAGAGCAAGAAAAAAGAGGGAAGAAAACCAAGGTCCCACGTTTAATGTGCTGTTCTGATGAAAAGGGGAACCTAAGATAGCGTTTCCTAAAGGAAACGCTATCTTAGGTATCACCTAAGATAAGCGTTTCCGTGTGGAACCGCTATCTTTTCCTATGTGGCACTTTTAATAGCGGTTCCACACGGAAACGCTATCTTAGGTGATACCTAAGATAGCGTTTTCTAAAGGAAACGCTATTAAAAGTCCCCCCATCACTTTTAATAGCATTTCCACACGGAAATGCTATAAAAGGTGCGTTATTAAAAGTCTAATCTGTTGTAGTGAAAGCAAGTGTGCTTTTGCTGAAGGTTTTCAAGGTAGTGAAGCCTTGATGATTTAAGAGAGGGTATCTCTTAGTTGTTTCACAGATTTAAGAGAGGGTACCTCTTAGGTTTTGACAAGGATAGAAGGGATCCTTGGATAGAAAAGCTAGTGTGCTTTTTGGTGAGTTTTGCGCAAGGTAGTGTAGCCTTGTAATAATTGTAATTGGATATTGTAAGTTCTGATTATAGTGGAGAAAACTACAAAGAAGTGAGACTGAATGGAGGCCTGAATCTAGAGAATTAAAATTGAGTGAAAACCAATTTTGTTTAGAAAACTTGTTTTGGTTGAATTTGCTGAAAAATTTCCCTTTCCCCGCTAAACCCCCTAATCCCGCGAAACACCCAAAACCCACGAACGTGTGGTAGCCCATTGTTTCTGAATGTGCACTTCTTCAAGTTTTCCCCCTATTCCGTTGTTGCCGTCACTATGCCGCTAATGAGTCTGCAGTTACACTGCTCTATTTCCCATTGTTTTTTTTGTTTCTTTGTTTTTCGTATTTTAATCTTTCTAATTCCTTGAATCTCTTACTCTTTCTTTTCTTTCTTAGAATAACTCTTTGTTCTTGTCGCAGATTGCTCCGTCGTTGTTTAGTTCTTTGCTATCTTTCTCCTGAGTTGTTTGTGTGTTCTCCATCGGTAATGAAAATTTAGGGTTTATATTTGTATTCTTTTTTGTTTTTCCCCTCTTTGTATGTCTCAACTCTCATGTATATGAAATTTCATTTACAGAGTATTTATTTTTATTTATTAAGTTATTACTTCTGATTGACATAATGTTTTACTGATTAGTTTTTTTACTTGAAAATGCTCTGGCTAGAAAAATTTTCAAATTGCATTATTTAGATTCTATGGAATATTAGAAGTTGTAGGCAATGTGGTTTTTGAAATGTTGCTTGCTTAATTTAGGTTTTGGTTATGTTACTTTTCATTGACAAATGTGATGAATCAAATAAAATAGCCAGTTTGGTAACATAATTTGTGAGATTCCGCTGAGGGATTATAGCACTATGGTCTCCATTATATTGTATTATATACGTGTGTTTCTTGTTTCCTTACAAATGATTCAATCCTTCTATGAAGAAACCTCTGATGGGGACAATTTGGTGTTGATTAGAATCTCGTATTAAAAGAGAGTTTTGTTTACTTTAACTGAATATAACTTTACTTGTATGTACTTTTAGTTAAACAATCCTTCATATAGTTGCTAATGTAGTACTGTTATGCTGACTACATTATTTGTTAAAATATTCAAGAATAAAGCAGAAAATTATTTAATTAATCTCTCTTTAATTTCTTAAAATGATAGATAAAATAAAAGAATTAATTTCTTAAAATGACAGATAAAATAAAAGAATTAATTTTCTAAATGATAGATAAGAAAGAGTGGAGCATGTTTCCATGTTCACTTTTAAAATTTCTTGAACAAAGACAAGAAGTTATGGGTGCTTGAGATTTTCTTTGTCTATATTTAATATTGTATAGATCTTATATAACCGACTGCTTGTCAATGTGTCAAATATGATAAAGTGATGATTTCTTAGTTTTAGTGCTTTATATTTAAGTTTACTTAAGTTTTCCTCCTTTTGGGTAGTGTATTTGTATGTCTACGTGTGCTATTTTATATATTTAAAACAAATAAATCTTTTCCTAATCGATATTTGTTTTCTATTGTTCAACTATTTGACATAACATAGAAGGAAGGAGAATAGAGAGGATGTCACTTAAGTTGAAATGTTCATCGAGACTCGTCCATTCCGAAACAGAATGGAAGTAGATCAAAAAACACAAGTTGCTGCTGTAAGTTAAGTGTTATTCATATTTGTATTTAAAGTCATGATTTTTATCTTTAACATTGATGTTCTTCTATTAGATTGCACTTCAATATTCGATTCAAAACTCAAGTGAATCTGTTGGAAGCACTTGTATTGAGATGACTAACATCGCTAGAAGAGTGATGGATTGGAAGCACTTGTAAGATGTTTGTTGAAGCAAAATAACCCAAATTTGTATGCAAAGACTTTGGATAATTTAATGGGAACTGCTTTAGGCAATTAGTGCGGCACTACATTCTTCTACAACAACCCATGTTTCAAATTATGAAAAGGTATAACCATATCTTTGTGTGATTTAATTGGTTAGTTACTAATATTATTCGATCTATTCCTAGTTGATTCAGTCTGCTTATATTGTAGCTATTGTAGCAAGTCCTGTCAATCTGCTCATGTTACTGTTGTAGTGTGTGGATGTCATTTAAACATATATTAGGCCGGATAGGGAATGGTCACCTTGTCCATCACCATTTAAACACTTTTTTGAACCATACGGCTATATAGAGAATTAGAGATAGAATTTTCAAGGAAGTAGAAATTCCATTAGAAAAATGTATTAATATTTTTCTTAAATGAAATCTTAGTAGACAAAAGTTATACCTCTATGTAGGGACACTTTGCATCTGCAATGAGATGCCCAAATCTTGGACTAAACCACAATAAATATATTGCTTGTGTAAGTAATAAACTATATTGTTTGAGTTACACTTTAATAAATCAGGTATTTTTTTTTAGAGTTGGGACATATAACAGAACTTCTATAGAGTATTCTTCCAACCTAGATTGGCACTAAGTCTTGATTGGGCAGAACTACAAATTATCCAGAACTTTTCATGTTGTCTTGATTCTAGAAGTATGGTAGATGCTTTGTAGCATAAAGTTGGATAATATTGTCTTGATTATTACGTGTGCGTTGTTACTATAATTTTTCTATTTTGATATTCTCTTATTTACAAGAGTAAGGTAGACAATTTCCAAAATTGTCACTAAGTAATTATCATTAGTGATTTAATTGGTATTATTACTTTGCTTTCCTTTTTCTAACTTACATATCTTTTGTCATATTGGAGCAAAATTTTCTTGGTAAAGATGAACATCAACTTCAACACATGGAAGATGAATGATGTTATTAACATGCATCTATGCCTATAAACTTCGTGGATGTTTTTCTTTTGGATTTTAGAAGAAAACTATTATGTTAAATTTGCCACTTGAGAAACTTAATGTAGTCATCTATATTTTGGAGTTATATATGTTAGACTTGTGATAAATTTATAGGATTATATATACTAGTGTTTTTATGCGTACATTTTGAACTGTTGTCCTACAAGTGTTACAAAAATGGCCACTAAAGTTGATTTAACCATTTTCTATTTCACAATTAAATAAGTATTGCCTATATTGCATGCCAATTGACTTGAATGTCTAGCAACATTAATAAAATTGTTGCCTATACTTTTTATCAATAGTTGAATAAATGTTCCTATAGTATTTGTCAACACTTAAATAATTGTGGTTAAAACATTCAACAAAAGTTAAGAAACTGTTACCTAAACTAGAATAATGAAAACTGTTGTCAATGGGCAGTCTAAAAAACTGTTATCTATTCCCCGGCAACGGTTACTTAAAGGCAACGCACCCACTCACTTAGTCGTTCACTCACTGTCACATGGAATAGCTAGTAAGAACAGTTAGTCCAATTAATCAAGTAACTTCAAGAGAAATTCTTACATAAATTAGTCTTAAGTATTCTAATTCTAATTGAATATATTAGACCAATCAGATCGATTATTAATTAACATGTAGTTCATTTTTATATGTGCAATTGCAGATAGTTAATTTAATTGATTAATAATACATTATGATAACATATTATAATTAATGACGTGATTAGTATAATACACTCAACTTAAATGGTTAAATCTCTAGGTTTATACAAATATTTCTCCATGTTCGAATTGGGTTACTTAAAGGAAACGCACCCAGTCAATAATTTGTTAATGAGGTATTGTGTATGTATTTTGACTCACATGCTTGTTCCAAGTCCACCTTCATTTATGACTCCGATAGTGACCATCTTCGTCTCTTTACATTGCGATTAATTTCCTCTTCCTCTTTCACTGTGTGGATAATAAAAATATGAGTAGAGTGGGGGAACATAGAACTGGCAGGAGAAATCATTCATTTGGGTTACTAAACAATTGTGAAGTTGAAGAAAGAGAAAGTTACATCACATAATATATAGCCATGGTCCAGCCATATGGAAAAGCCAAATAGATTCATCAAATTTTACATGGTCTAGTCATAATCGTACTACGTTGAACAGGCTTCCCAGTTCCCACACGACGTCCTCGTTATCTATATACTATATATGAATATGGTGAAGTTGATACAGACAAATATAAAAAAGGGGTTGAATTGTGTTTGTTAATAATTTTTGAAAAGGAGGTTAAATCGTGTTTGTTAATAATTTTCAAAAATTCCTTTTTCAAAACTGGTTTCTCACACAAAAGATTAATATAGAAGTAAGCACACAAGAATAAGCATTTTGAAACTTAAAACAAGTAATATCAAATTCCCACGATCAGTAAAAATAAATAAAACTGTAAAAGTTTAGGGATAGAAGATTCACACGAGCGATTTTATCCTCATTCACTCTCTTCCAACCAAGAGCTACGTCCAGTCCCTTCGATTTGAAGGTTTTATCCATTATTTCTCCAAATAGATTACAACCAAGTATTAAACACCTCTCCAGGCTACAAGTATTTCTTTCTTACCAAGCCTCTTCAGGTTCTAACTCTAACAAATAGATTTGTTTGTTTTTAATCTTCTTAACTCACTATGTGTGAGGATTTAAAAGTCTAAGATCCGTTGAATATAAAAAGAATATTCAATCTAAAAGTTACAGACTTGCTTTGAAAGAATGAAAGAATAAGAGCTTGTTCTTGCAAGGATTGGATTCGCAAAAGTTATTCTTCAAAACTTGAGGTCTTCTATTTATAGTGACCTTCTTCTTCACTTGTATTTCTTCAACGGTTATTTTGAATAGTCCCGTTTAGATATAGCATTAAATGCATGATATTCGTTGTGACTGATAGCTTGATTATGGTCTTTGTGAAATGTACTTTTGGTTATCACATTTGCACAGAAGAAGGGTCATTGCTTCTGGGCAATTTGTACCTTGAAAACTTTCTTTCCTCCTTTGTGTACACTCCGGCTTTTTCCAGCAGTAAAGATGAATTTGTACAAGTCACTTTTCCTTTCCTACTGTACTATTCGCTTTTTGTATTTCCTCGATGGTACTATGATTTTCTCAAAATGAAACAAAGCATTAACCAGATAAAACAAATGGGAGGAACAAATATTCTATTGAAATAAATATCAATCATTTGAAATATATTTATTGTGGATAGCATTTTTTCACTTTTTAGAAAGAACATAAAGAAGATAGAAACTCGTCTACTCAAAATCTCTGTCTACTCAGTTATTTGTGAGACTGGGTTTGTTCACTCTTTCATATTGCTCGTCTACTGACGTGGCATATCCCCTCGTGTATCAAGTATTTGGACTTGCTATATCTCAGTGAGTTATTTTGATATCCGTCTAGTGACGTGGCAATTAGAGCTCGTTTACTTGTTATTTTATTTTTCCGTCTATTTCATTCTATTAAAAACTTTCGTCTGCATACGTGGCAAACTGAGCACGTCTACTTAGAATATTAAGCCTCGTCTACTTAAACTCTTGTCTACTCAAATAAACAGAAAGTAATTTTACCAAACGTTTTTATCAGTTCGTCTACATGCTTGGACGTGAATTCTCTTTCTCAGTCCAAGAAGATATAAAGAACTTTATACAAGATTTCTCATGACTTATATGATTCAAGTAATCCTGTAAAAACTGAATAACCTTGTTAGATCTCAACTAACACTTTGCCAAGCAAATTTAATCCTTTAGTTAACATCAAAACTTAGAAATTAATTAAATCCAGATCAATTTGGCTCCAACATCTGGTGCAATGCCACAACAAGAATTTTCGCTATTTCCCAGGGCCAAGGAAATTCAAGATATCCGTGGGAAAATGCACATTTCCCATGGATGACCCACGGATCTAGATCCATCGGGTTTCAGGGCGTCGGAAACATTTTCCCACGGATATGCCCTGGGAAATTTCCCGCGGCTTCATCCCTGGGAAATGTTCTCAAGGCCCTACCCTGGGAAATGTTTCCCAAGGATAAAGCCGTCAGAAACCTCATTTTTTTTATTAAAAAAAATTATTTTAGCTTGTATATCAATTAATAATAATTAAACTAGATAAATAATAAATGATTTTAAATGGATGCATAAAAGATATTAACATCATAATTCAAGCCACTTAAGTAATTCAAACAATCTCTTGTACAAAAAAAATTATTCAAGCTATTTGTTCAACATAAATTCATAAGTAAAAGAAACATAAATTCATACAAAACACAACAAAAGTCTAGGTATATATCCTCATTATAAGTATCCTCAATAAAATGGTCAAGAGAGTCGTCGTCCTCCTGGGTGCGCTGGGTCGTCTGATTAGCCTGGTGTCGCCATTGTTGTTGCTGTTGTGGGGGCTGCTGTGTGGACTGATGCGGCTGCAACTGTCGCACTGTCTCCTTCATCTTTCGCATCGTATCCACCATCCGTCGATGCTCCTCGTCCATCTGTTGCATCGTATCCATCATCTGTCGATGCTCCTCGTCCCTCTGTCGCTGCCTCTCCTGGGAAGCGGCCAACATCTCCCTCAACTGAGCAATCTCCGCAGACTCCTGAGGGCGACGACTGCTGGTGGTGGACGCTCTAGCCCTAAGCTCTAACCTGCGCGAGGGCCCCTTTCCGGTAGCTGCCGGCAAGGTCTACAGCACCGTATAGAAGACCCTTATACTTGCCGCCAACAACTTCTGCCCAAACATTCAGTGCAAGCTGCTCGTCCTCCTGTGGTTTAGCTGCGGTGGATGGGGAAGACGTTGATGCTTGAGACCTATGCTGACTCATCCTCTCATGAAACGCCTCCTGTTATATCAAACTCGGTAATCGTATTTTGAACAATATGTTACAAGATAAATTATGTTGGAAATTAGATAGAGTTTCCCCTGAAACTATTTATTACATCCCCAATTTTACAAATAGGACATCACAATTTAAATCCCTAGGTCATCATCAAAAGGTCAATTGGATTCACAAAAACTATCCATGTCCAAACTAATTATAACATTTCCAATGCCAGACAGTATCAATAGATCCAGATATAAGTGACTCTACAGACTCGATAATCAAAACACAAAAAATGTTACACGGTTAATTCTGCAGAAAATTGGACAGAGTTTCCCCTAAAACTATAAGGTCCTTGGTTTACAAACAGAATACCGTAATTTAAATCCATAAGTCATCAAAAGCTCAATAAGATTCACACAATTCAAACTAGTCATAACTTTTGAGGCTCTCTGCCTCTTAAGTCCAACAACAAAGTATGAGTTGTACATTATCCATTAAAGTCAATAGCTTCTTCAAAAAAAAAAGGTCATATTACCTAAGTGCGCCTCGAGCGCTATCTGTGTACTCGCCAGTACCCTTATTAAGATGGGTGCGTTTGTGGACCTCGTGAACTTGCACCCCTCGATTATACTTCATAGCCTGTAACACAAGCATATATGTTAAGATAACAATTAACGAACTATGATGTTGGAATAAATACAGTTAATGCATAAAGAATGATAGTATGAACATACCATACATTCTACCCACTGTGACTGTACCTCCAGTGTGCAGGCTCTCACCCTTATCCGATGCCCTATTTTCCTTTGCCTGATTTGATAATTTTTTGAATTCATAAGAAGCCCAGTAACGAAGCAACTCCTCCCAAATATCATCTCCAATCCATCTTCATTGTATGCCACTCTCACGAGCCTCCCTAAGCATATTAGAAAGGCATACAGAGGCTTTATGGTGAAAGATCCTCTCGATCTCTGACTCGTCTTCATTCTTCCATGCCACCTGACCCTATATTAAGATAAATAATAAATCTTATACTAATAGTTTCTGAAATAATAAAAACCATATTAAGTAAGTTGAAATTTGCTACTTACTCTAAAAGCGTCAAACATACTAATCCGCTCATTGTCAGTGAGTTTTCCCCATGATGTAATTGTCCTATGATACCTCTGCTGGATAAAAAATGAGATGGCGTTGGCTGCTATCTTACAAGGAAGGAACCTTAACAGTAAAGACGCATGAACCAATCAAACACATAGTAATAAATTATAATAAAATGCATGAATCAACCAAACACATAAATTTTATTTATTAATTCTTACCCGTTAGCCCTAGGCCTGATAATAGGTTGACCATCGGGCATGAACTCAACTTCCTCTGGCTCATCTAACTCCTCTGGCTCCGCTGGCTGCTCACGCACATCTGCAACTGAAGGTGAGCATGAATAGCCGAGACTATCAAGTAACTCCTCATCCACACCTGCTTAAGTAGATGTTTGTGGTGGAGGTGGTGAATGTGCTCGAGGTGGTGGGCGCGAAGTAGGTATAGGTGGGTGTGGTGCTGACACTGACGAGGTAAATGTCGAGGGAATATGTGAGTATCCGTCTATAGACTCACGAATCACTATATTGATGGAAGGTCTATTTCGACGACGACGGGGGGTCGGATGGGGGTCAGTATCAGACATGATACCCTTACCCTTATCTCTGATGGGTGGAGGTGGGTCACGACCTGATGACATGTCTATAGAGCAATAATATAAGTTATCTAAGTCATAAAGTCAACATAGGCAAAGTCCCTATGATGACAGGTGCTTAAACAAAGCTGCTATTATACAAGACAATGAACTTAATCCAGAAGGTTTGCCCACAAATCCATGGAGGCTTTGCAATATTCAGCAAGTTGAAGAAATGAAATACTTGATAAAACTTATTCCAATGTAGGCTTCTGGTATCTTGTGTTTCATACCCAGTGCACAACAAGTAATCTTCTACATTTAATGATATATTCAAATGTACTTCATATGCTTATTTGATACTGATGACAGCATTCATAATTTACATTCAGATTTAGAACACACAAATACACAATGCATGTTTATTAAGTGTTGTTTTGCAAGTGTTGTTTTGCAAATAAATGTTGTAGTCTAGCTTCTACATGAACTTATATTCTTATAACTGTTGAAAGCCAGGGGATTTAACCACAATTACTACCAACCCCTACACATAGCAATATTAAAAGGTGATTGGGAATCTGCAAAGGCTTTCCCTTAATCACAACCCAAGTGCATTTACAGGGTCATTACTGTTCTCAAATTTAGGGGCTTTATATGACAAGCAACAGAACCCTCTCAATAGGGTAACAAATTAAATCCTTTAACTTAGAAAAACTAAAATAAATTAAAGGGTTTAACATATCAAAAACATATTCCTCTTAGTGCGTATTATAAGTTTAGTTTGAAACAGACAATAGCATAGGGTTCAAAGGACACTGAAAGTAGCATAGGGTTCAAAGGGAAACTGAACAGTAGCATAGGGCTCTAACCTGAGGTGCGTGGCTGGTAGGACTAGGTGATGCTGCCGCAAATGGTGGTTCAGTGGAGGTCCTGCACGGCGGCCGGTCGGACTTGGTAATGAGAGAGGGAAAGAGAGAAATAGGAGAAGAAGAAGAGAGGTACTAACCGGAGATGGGGGCGGCGCCGGACCAGGAACAAGCTGGGAGTCGCTAACGGACCAAGAACCGTGGGCGAAGGAGGTGGGAGCGACGTGCCGTACTGATGAATCAGGAAGAAGACGAAGACGCGCGTACTGATGCAGAAAAAAGGTTTAATTTCGAAATTTCCCACGACTTGGCCGGTGGGAAACAGCACCACCATTTGCGACGGTCAGGCCCGTGGGAAACAGCCCTGCCACTACTAGAAATCCATCTTTTTCGAACAAATTTTCAGACGAATTTCGGACGAAAATTGGACAAATTTCGGACGGATAATTCATTTCGGACGGATTTCGGACGGAATGGCACCCGTCTGAAAAAGCCTCGTTGGAAATTATAAAATTCGTCCCAAATTCTGTCCGAAAATATTTACAGACGGATTGCGGACGGAATATGGACAACGTGGAAATCCGGATTTTGGTTATTGTTCGGACAGATTTATTTTTGTTTTCCAACGGATTTGGGACGAATGTTGTGATTTTGTTGGTTATTGTTCGGACGGATTTCAGACAGATTTATTTTTGTTTTCCAACGGATTTAGGACGGATTTCCCACGGAAGAATGAAAAGTCAGAATCTGTCACGGCCGGGCCGTGATGCCCATCACGGCCGTGACATGTCAACTGAGCCATACCCCTTCTAGGCAGAATCTGTCACGGCCAGGCCGTGATACCCATCATGGCCGTGACAGACCATTTAGTGAAGCAACGTTCAAGGCAGAAGCTGTCACGGCCAGGCCGTGATGCCCATCACGGTCGTGACGCGCATTCTATGGATGATTTTTGAAAAGCCCTATGTCCAAAGGGGATAAGAATCATCAAACATCAAACATTAAACATTTTTGAAAAACATACTACTATTATGCTTTAGCATCAAACATCAACTTAGCCTTAGAACAAGCTACAGACAATGGACGACTAACGAGTACAAACAATAGTATATAAATCCCATTTAAGTATTGCCCAATGCGGACCTATATATAAAAGAGGATCAGCAACAACATCTCAAAAACTGTATTTAAACACTTAATGGAAGTCAAAAATTGGGGTTTAGAAACACAATTGATCAAAGAAGGATGAAATCTCAAAAACTGTATTTAAACATCTATATGGTCCTTTAACTTTTCAGGTGCAAACAGGAACCACAATAAGTCTCATTGTGCTCAAGCCTGCCTCCATGTCTTTGCAAGGGCTTTTCAATCTGCGCAAATGAACATTCAACAGAAATCAGATATCAAGAACTAAAAGCTAAAAGCAAAATAAAGAACTAAAAGCTAGATGCCAAAAACTAAAAGCAAAATAAAGTGAAACAGCAAAGCCTAAAAATAAGGAGGTTGCAACCAGCCAAAAATCGCTACATGTACAAAGATTAGCAGAGAAACAACATCATCCCATTTTCATTTCATTTATATCCCTTTCCTTTCCTTTTGTTTTATTTTATTTTTTTGCAGCACCTATCTTCAAACTTCAATAACCCTCCTTTGTTTTTCTTATTCCTATCTCTCTCTCTAACTCATTCTCACTTTCTCTCTCTGCATAGAATAGCAATTAGCAAACAAAATGAAAGAAAAAACTTGGAAACTCCACCCATCCACCCATCAAACAAAACATATGTTTTCCTAGATCTTGCATCAGTCCATGAGTTATTGCAACACTCATTACATGCAATTGAAAATAAACAAAGAAGAATTAGGATTTTTATTCAAGTATTGGCTCAATATCACAATAATATTCACAACACTCAATTACACACATACACACATGCATATAGTTAATGAATATCCCTAGGCAAGCTCCACTTACCTTTGAAGACAAGTAAAGGATCCTCGTCTTAATGCTCACGTTAGCTCCAAGAGTGTAATTATCTACTCCATCAAGCAAGCATAGCCGTGTCAAACGTCTCAGAGAGAGAATCAAACAACGCGCAACAATCAGAAATCAAGAAATCAATTACGCATAACCAAACACACATTCTAATTTGATCTAAACACTTAATCTTATTACCAAACAAGGTTATTTTCAAAGAAAATCATGTTTGGAGCTTACGCTTCACAATACCCTTTGAGGAAACTTTGTTTTGATTAAAGGATCATGAAAGAGAACTTGGGAATCATCAATTAAGAGTCCTAATTGCACTAAATCATAATTAATTTCACAAAAACATAACCAACTTCAAATAAAATCAAATTGGGGTTTAGGGCTCCTAAATACAATTTGGGGAAAACTCATTTTAACTAAAGAATAATGAAATTGGTTTAGGGAAACACTAATTCACAGTCCCAATTTCATAAAACAAGGTTTATTCTTTAAGATTAAAATCTGAAATCAAAGGGTTAGGGTTTCAAAATCAATTTGGGGGTTTTTAATCTGAGACACAAGAGAGGGTTTTGACTCACCCAAGGAAGAAGAAGAAGCTGTGGTGGTACTGTGATGCGGCGACGCGGTGATGCGGCGACGGACGGCCAGTGGCGGTTCGTGGTGGTTCTGTTCCAACAAGAGAGATAGAGTAAGACCAAGGAAGAAGGAAGAGATTAAGATGACTCACATTGTGGGAACCACGATGGAGGCGGCGACGCGCGGTGCTTACCGCGGTGGAGCAACGATCGCGCGACGGCGGACGCATTTTCACGCGGCAGTAACACGTGCAGGCGGTGGCGCCATCGCGTCTTCTCTTCCCTACGTTGAGCGGCGGCCGACGAGCTTCCAGGTGGTGTGGGTGGCGCTGCTATGGTGAAAGGAAGGAGGAAGAAGATTAGGTTGAAGGGAGGAAGAGAAAGTAGCAGCAGAGAAGGAAGGAGAAAGAAGAAGAAAGAGAAAGAAAGAAAGAAAGAAAGAAAGAAAGAAAGAAAAAAAGAGAATAGGGGGGTTTACGGGTCTCATGGGGGGAAGGAGAGAGTTTTTGTGTTTTAAACTTAACATTTAGTGATTGGTACAAAAATGAGTGATAAAATATTAAGCCTAAAAATAAACATGTTTTTAGTTTTTCAATCTAAAAATAAAGATTGATAAATATATGATTTCAAAATTCAATTTAGAGCAAGGATTAATAGTTGAACTGATCAGCTAAGAAAATACTCGGTCCAAAATTTAATCTCCGATTGATGTCAAACCACTTTATTTTCAACTCTAAAATTAAATAGGATGAAAATATGAAAATGTTTTTCTCTTAATCACATTATTTAAAACATTTTTCTGTACCGGTAATAATAGTGACAATAACATAAATTATTGTCTAGTAAGCGTGCATTCACTGAAATAAGTCAGTGCTAATGCACCCAATAAAATAATTTGAAGAGAGTAATTTAATTACTCAAACTAAACCGGTACGGATTGCTTTAATAGGGATTGATTTCATTTTATTAGTCTAAATATGTTTTTTAATTTTTTTTCATAAATCTTGTTTACTTTTAAATTTATTAAGATCAAATATTTTAATCATATTTATAAGATAAATTATTTAATCCTTTTTCAAGGAAAATATAAAAAATAATACAATCCGTGTGAAAATATGTTTTTTAATTTTTTTTCATAAATCTTGTTTACTTTTAAATTTATTAAGATCAAATATTTTAATCATATTTATAAGATAAATTATTTAATCTTTTTTCAAGGAAAATATATAAAAAATAACACAATCCGTGTGAAATCCGTCCGAAATTTTCGGACGGATTTCAGACGGATGTAAGATAAATCAAGGAAAATATAAAAAATAACAAATTCCGTGTGAAATCTTCGGACGGATTTCAGATGGATGTAAGAAATATAAAAAAATAACACAATCCGTGTGAAATCCGTCCGAAATTTTCGGACGGATTTCAGACGGATGTAAGATAAATCAAGGAAAATATAAAAAAATAACAAATTCCGTGTGAAATCCGTCCGAAATTTTCGGACGCATTTCAGACGGATGTAAGAAATATAAAAAATAACACAATCCGTGTGAAATCCGTCCGAAATTTCCGGACGGATTTTAGATGGATGTAAGATAAATCAAGGAAAATATAAAAAATAACAAATTCCGTGTGAAATCCGTCCAAAATTTTCGGACGGATTTCAGACGGATGTAAGAAATATAAAAAATAACACAATCCGTGTGAAATCCGTCCGAAATTTTCGAATGGATTTCAGACGGATGTAAGATAAATCAAGGAAAATATAAAAAATAACACAATCCGTGTGAAATCCGTCCGAAATTTTCGAACGGATTTCATACGGATCAAGGAAAATAAAAAAAATAACACAATCCGTGTGAAATCCGTCCGAAATTGTCGGAAAATTTCAGACGGAAACATTTCCGTCCGAAAAATCCGTCCGAAAATTCAAGTTTTCTAGTAGTGGCCATTGTCGTTTCAAATGGCTAAGACTGCGGGAAATCTACAAACCATTTGTTTCAACCCAGCCCATACGAAATACAACAATTTTCCCAAGGCCCAGTCCGTGGGAAACAGCGAAATATTTTACCTTCGACCCAATCTGTGGGAAAACAACGGGGAACATTTGGCGTCTTGATTTCCCAGGGATTAACCCGTGGGAAATCCACCGAGAGGTTTCCATGGGCTTTATCCGTGGGAAATGACAAAATTTTCGAGGGATTTTTTCCCTGGGTAAAAAGCCCTGGGAAATAGCTTATATTCTTGTAGTGTGTATGAAAGACATTTTTTATAATAAAACAAATTTTGGCACTTTTACGGAAGGAGAGTGAAAATTTGGGCTAAAAAAGAGAGCTTGGGCGGGAAAAGAATATATATATCCACTTGGCAATCCTTGTTAGACACTGGTTAGCAGGTTGAACTATTGGAATAATAGGTATTTGTCTTTGGGGGCAGAATTGTGCTCATAAATTAGGTCATCAATGGTATTTCGGTTTACTTTGTCTTTCATGAAGATGCATATGAAGGCGCGGATGGAAGTGGTTCGAATTCTGAGGGAGTTTCTTTGGGGTGGTACCTCAGGAGTGAAGAAGATTCCATGGGTAAAATGGGCAGATGTATGCAAACCTAAGGAAAATAGGGGTATAGAGGTGAAGAACCTCCGTTTGTTTGATCCTAGTCTTCTGGGGAAGTGGAGGTGGAGGATTTTGGTAGCTAACAAAGCTCTTTGGTGTAGAGTATTAATTGCCAAATATGGTGTGGCGATGTGTTCTAATCCTTCTCCGATTAATATGGGGAGCTCTAGGATTTCGTCTGTTTGGTGGAAAGATTTGTGTGTCGTCGGCATTAGGTGAGGTGGAGTGGGTGATTGGTGGGTGGATGGGGTGTGTAAGAGGGTTGGAAATGGTAGGTCGATCATCTTTTGGAAATATATATGGTTTGGTTGTTCTAGTCTAAAAGAGGTCTTTCCAAGGTTATTTGCGATCTCATTATTGCAAAATGGGGCTGCTAGTGATTTTGTAAGTTGGGTGGATGGCGCTTGGGTTTGGGACTTCAAGTGGAGAAGGAAGCTTTTTGTATGGGAGGAGGCTTTACTGTTGGAATTCCTTAATACCATTAGCTCAGTATGGCTACAGCACAGGGACGATTTCTGGGTTTTGGAAACTTCATTCTTCAAGGGTTTATAATGTCAGGTCAGCATATGAGTTTCTTATCGATCATGAAATTCTGCAATCTCGCTCCCGGTGATGGAGGTCCAGGCTTTCAAATGCCTTTGGAAAAGCCATGCACCTCTTAAAGTTATGGTTGTCTCTTGGCAAATGTTTCTAGATAGGATACCAATAAGGGTGAACCTTTGTCATAGGAAGGATATTGGTGAGGATGGGGATTTGTCTTGTGTCTTTTGTAGATCCTATGTTGAATCGACTAAGCATCTCTGTTAGCAATGCCCATTTATTTTGTCTTTCTGGTCACATTTCAATTTTGGGGGGGTGGTTGATTTGCCTCCTGCTAACTCTGATCCATTTTTTTGTTCTCTTTGGGGATAATGTTATAGGTGTATTAATATGGGGGATGCTATTTGGTGCATTTGGGAGCTTCGGAATGGAATTGTTTTTGGCAACGATATAGCTGATTTGATTTTCTTGTTGGATAGGGTAAAAGTAGTTTCTTGAAAATGTATTAGCTGCTGCTCAAGGTGGAACTTCTCCGTTTTCTGACTGATGCATGGCCCCAGTACATTGTATTAGTTGTGTAACAAGTAATGGGTGAATTTCTATTGAGTGGGTTTTGTGATTTGTAACAAGGCTACTGACATTTTGTATATGGGTCATTGAGTACCCTTGTACTCTACTAATGATACTCTTAGCCTTTTTCAATATATATGTATGATTTTGATTAGTTTCAATTTGGATTCCTCCAAGTGAGCCCTCGGTAAATCTATTTTCATTCTAAAGCTTTATCAATTTCTAATCAATCACACCTTTGGTGAAACAGACAGTTATAAACACGACAATGGGGTTGAATTATGTTTATCATAAATTAAATACACATCAGACATTTTAGAGACTTAACACTTGGCGATTTTGCTTCACGTCACTTTGTCACTTATGCACGTTTCTTTATTTGGTAAAAATATGGTCCAATTGGAATTTAATACTTCAACTTTCTTGTAACTCTAATTTCTATTCTTTTATTGAAATTATGACTTCATTGGGTGCATTTGTAGCTTCATGTGATTTGTTCGACCATGCACGCCCCCCCCCCACCACACACACACATATATATATGAGACATATCAAAGTGAGATGATTATATTATAGCCATTAGACTCAACTTTAAATGATCAAGATTAAAATACAAAGTCATGTGACTTTTTTAAGTGGTCACATGACATTTTAAATATAACACCTTGCATTTCAGCTTCAATTAACATTGTGCCATGATAAGCCTCTGGCTCACCTAGTTTTATGGCTAGTATGACCAGGGTTTTGTGCAAATTATATCGTATTTTCACCCAAATTAGATTAGATTGTCCTCAAGCAAGGTTTTGAGTCTCTAGAGTAGTTTTAAGTTAATTTAGCTAGTTTTGAGTCAAAATAATACACTTATGGTTATTTCCTTGTTTTCAGGTTAAGTAGAAGTTGAGAAAATAAAGAGCAGGGGATTCGCCCCGTGAAGGACATGCTCGCCACGCGACCCCGAAGCCTGACTGTTCCAAGAAAATGCTAAGTCTCTGGTTCGCCTCGCGAAGAAGGTCTCGCCCCGCGAGTCTTGCAAACCTGAAAAAGTCAGAGACGATCACGGCTTGCCCGTGTTGAAGGTCATGGCCGTGGCAGTTTTGAAGTTGAAGAGTCTCGCCTCGTGAGCATCCATTCGCCTCGCGAGTCTGGAAGTCAGAGAGCATCACGGTTGGCCTCTGATGGCCATAACGGGCGTAAGGAGAAGACTCTTCAGATCCTCGCCTCGCGAGAATGCCAAAGGTTGCTGACTCTTCATGAAATTCGCCTCGCGAATGTGAGCTCGCCTCGCGAGCTAGCTAAATTCAGAATTTGTATAAAAGGCTGTTCTGAACAGTTTGTAAAAACTTTTGCTTCTCCACTTTTCCTAGGATTGATCTATTGTAATTGATTTCCATATACTTGAGGTTCTTGTATTTTCCTGTTTTGTATGCTTTTCCCTCTTCAATGCCATGCCTTGTATTTCTGTTTGTTTAATTCAGGAGTATAATGCATTGTATTGATTTATTTCCGGTGATATCATGTTCCTATAATTAATCGCGTTTGTTTAATTCGCGTGTGTACGTTCATGTTCGTTTAGTTCATGAGGGCTTAACCCCGTTTGTTTAATTCGGGAATAGGGACATGTATCTGTAGCAGTAGTTTCGTTTGTAAATTGTTGCTACAACCGGGAGGGGATAAGAATTTGCTTAGGGCTTGGAAATTGCATGAACCTATGATAGTGGGAAATCAAGAGCAATAGATTAATCTGTTTTTGGCTATTTGATAACCTCCTTGAACCGCTTGTTTTCAATTTCTCTGTTTTTATTATTCTCGTTGTCTTTGATTACATATCAAACCAAACCCCCCAAAACTTATTTTTGTGGAAAATAACATTTTAAGAGTCCTTGAGAGACGACATCCGAGTTGTCGCCCTACACTACATTTTCAAACCCGCTCGTCCTTTTTTTGGCGCGCGCCGCAAATTGCGACCAAAAATTGGCGCCGTTGCCGGGGACTCTGAGTTGTTATTTTTCGCAATTTGTTTTATTTTATTTTTCTTTCTTTCTTTTATTTTCTGTTCTGTTTTGAATTGGTCTGGCTACTAGGTCTCATTGCCCTGAACTGTGTGATTTTGACCCGGAAATTGAAAGAACACTGCACACACTCCGTAGGGAATTTCGGGCTAGCACTAGTAGTAATTCCAATTTCAAAACTGTTTTTGAAAACATGGGAGACCAGAGGACATTAAGACAGCTTGCTGCCCCTGATGTCAACTATAATGGATTATGTATTTCATATCTTGGTGCTGACACTCCTTTTGAACTGAAATCTGGTTTTATTCACTTGTTGCCCAAGTTCAATGGTCTTGCAGGTGAGGATCCACACAAGCACTTGAAAGAATTCCAAGTTGTATGCTCCACAACCTCGAGATCAGAGGGAGTCACTGAGGATAGTATCAAGCTTAAGGCTTTTCCATTTTCACTCCAGGGAGCTGCAAAGGATTGGCTATTGTATCTTGAGCCTAACTCCATCACCACTTGGAATGATTTGAAGAGGGTGTTCCTAGAAAGGTATTTTCCTGCTTCAAGAGCTGCTTCAATAAGGAAAGAGATATGTGGCATCAGGCAAGGGAACGAGTCACTAGCTGAATACTGGGAAAGGTTCAAGCATTTGGTATCTAGTTGCCCCCAGCATCAAATTTCTGAACAACTCCTGATCCAATACTTTTATGAAGGATTGCTGCCGATGGATAGGAATCTTTTGGATGCTGCTAGTGGGGGAGCATTAGTTGATAAGACCCCAGCTGCTGCCAAGCAACTCATTGAGAACATGTCATTGAATTCCCAGCAGTTTTCTACAAGAAGAAATTCAGTTGAGCCAAGAGGTGTGCATGAGATTCATAGTTCATCTTCCAACCAGGTCGCCCTTGAGAATAGATTGGATGAGCTGACTTCCTTTGTAAGGCAATTAGCAATAGACAAGGTTCAGCCTGCAAAGTTATGTAGCATGTGCAATTCACCTGAGCACCCATTTGATCCATGCCCGATTCAGAGAGAAGAGTTTGTCAGTGAGGTACCTCAAGCTTATGCAGTAAACCCCTATAATCAAGGAAACAGTCAGAATCGGTACAAGACTCGCACTCTCTACCAATAGGTACCATCCTAGCTGGAGGAATCACCCTAATCTGCAGTATGGGAACTCATCCCAACAACAGCCGATGGCACCTCGTAATCATCATCCAGTGACCACTTCTGCACCTTCTGGACCATCATTAGAAGACTTGGTAAAGCAAATGGCTGCATCTAGTGTACAGTTTCAGCAGCGGACAGATGTTAGTATTCAAGATTTGAGGACACAGATTGGACAACTGGCCACATCCATGAATAGCATACAGCAAGGTCAAGGGACAAACCAGCTGCCTGCACAGCCAGTGATAAATCCTAATGCCTCCAACCCTAATGTGAGTGCCATCTCTCTGAGATCTGGAAAGGTTGTTGAGGCCACTTCTGGAAAGGATGAAGAAACTATGAAGGTTATTCCTGAGCCTACTATTGAGGTTACTCCTGAGCCTATGGTTGAAGTGGAAGCTGAGAAAGTGTATAGACCACCCATTCCATTCCCACACAGAATTCAGAAGAATTTGAAGATTGGTGGTGAAAATAAGGAGAAGGAGATTCTTGATGTTTTCAGAAAAGTAGCTGTAAATATTCCTCTCCTAGATGTGATCAAGCAAGTGCCCAAATATGCCAAATTTCTGAAGGACCTATGCACCAACAAGAGGAAGATGAAGACTAATGAGAGGGTTGACTTGGGAATGAATGTCTCAGCGCTTATCCAGTCTAAGATAGAAAGAGTTGCTTCTATAGCCCCTACTCAAGCACCGCCACAGAAGTGCAAGGATCCAGGCAGCTTCACTATTCCATGCACTATTGGGGACAGGAAGTTTGAGAACTGCATGTTGGACTTGGGAGCATCAATCAATGTCATGCCTACCTCCATCTCTAATAACCTTGATCTGGGCCCATTGCAGTATACAGGTCTTACCATCAGTTGGCTAACAGGACCAGTGCCCGACCCATGGGAATGGTAGAGGATGTGCTAGTTCAAGTTGATGATTTGATATTCCCTGCGGACTTCTACATCCTAGACATGGCAGGAGAGACTCAGTCCAGTAGATCACCCATAATCTTGGGCAGACCATTCATGATGACATCCAAGACCAAGATTGATGTTTATGATGGGACTATGTCTATGGAGTTTGGTGGTATTGTGGCCAAATTCAAGATCTTTGATGCTATGAAACACCCAGTAGAGGAGCACTCTGTATTCCACTTAGAGTTGCTTTCTGAGCTTATTGAGGATACACATGATGACTTTATTTATGATTTTCCTCTTATTTCTGGTTTTGATGATGTATATTCTTGTACTAACTGTACTAACACTAACCCATGTTCTGTTTGTTCTGAGTTTTTGGATTCAACCTTGCAGGGTGAGGATGATAGTGATAGTGATAATGAGATTGGAGCTGTCTATTCAGCAGAAGTCCTTGACCCCATGGCTACTCCCAATGCACCATCTGTTGAGCAGCCACCTTCTTTGGAACTCAAACCACTTCCTGAGAACCTGAAGTATGCCTACTTGGGGAGGAATGCAACATTGCCAGTCATCATTTCCTCCAGCCTCAACTCTGATCAGGAAGCCAAGCTTTTAGAAGTTCTGAGGAAGAACAAGAAGGCTATTGGGTGGACATTGGCTGATATTCCAGGAATTAGCCCCTCCAGATGCATGCACAGAATTTTATTGGAGGATGGGGCTAAGCCAGTCAGACAGGCCCAAAGGCGACTTAACCCAATCGATTCTCGGATGTGGTAAAGAAAGAGGTGACTAAGCTTCTACAGGCAGTATTAACTATCCCATCTCCGATAGTACTTGGGTAAGTCGGTGCAAGTTGTACCAAAGAAGTCCGGTCTAACAAAGAGTTAGGAATGAAAATAATGAACTTGTGCCTACTAGAGTCCGTAATAGTGGCGTAGTTTGTATAGACTATAGGAAGCTAAACCAGGCCACCAGAAAGGATCATTTTCCTTTGACGTTCATAGATCATATGTTGGATCGGCTGGCTGGTCAATCCCATTATTGTTTTCTAGATGGCTTTTCCGGGTATTTCCAGATTCATCTCGCCCCCCGAGGATCGGAAAAGACCACCTTCACGTGCCCTTCGGTGACGCTTTGCTTATAGGAGGATGCCATTTGGCCTCTGTAATGCTCCTGGCACCTTTCAAAGATGCATGCTTAGTATTTTCTCTGACTTTATTGAAAATTGCATAGAGGTGTTCATGGATGATTTTACTGTGTATGGCTCCTCATTTGATGCTTGTTTGCATAGTCTAGGTCTAGTTCTACAAAGATGCATTGATACTGATTTGATTTTGAATTATGAGAAATGCCACTTCATGTTAGAACAGGGGATAGTTTTGGGTCATGTAATTTCCAAAGAGGGTATTTCTGTAGATCCTGTAAAAATTAATGTGATTGCTTCATTGCCTTACCCATCTTGCGTACGCGAGATCCGTTCTTTTCTTGGACATGCAGGTTTCTACAGGCGCTTTATAAAGGACTTCAGCAAGATAGCACTGCCCACTGTCAAATCTGCTGAAGATGATGACCCTGTCCAGTTTGATGAAAAGTGCAAGGAATCATTTGACTATCTGAAGAAAGCATTGACTTCTACCACTGTCATCCAGCCCCCGTGATCGACACTCCCTTTTGAACTCGATGTGTGATGCTTCAAATTTTGCTGTGGGAGCAGTTCTGGCACAAAGGGTGGGCAAAGTTGCCCATGTAATTCACTATGCTTCTAGGACCTTAGATGCTGCACAGGCAAATTACACAACCACTGAGAAAGAGCTGCTAGCTATTGTATTTGCACTTGATAAGTTTAGGTCTTATTTGCTAGGTTCTAGGGTGACTGTTTTCACCGACCATGCAGCTTTGAAATACTCATTGAAGAAGCCGAAGCTAAGCCAAGACTAATCCGGTGGATGCTTTTGCTCCAAGAATTCAATGTGGAGATAAAGGATAAAAGTGGAGCTGAAAATTTGGTAGCAGATCATTTGAGCAGGATAGCAAGGGATGAGGATATTTTTCCCATCCAAGATGATTTCCCTGATGAGACACTGTTACATATGTATGGGGTAACCCCTTGGTTTGCTGACATTGTAAATTTTCTAGTTGCTGGTGTTGTTCCTGCAGGTACAAGTAGACATAAGTTCCACAAGCTGAAGAGCGATGCAAAGTACTATGTGTGGGATGATCCCTACCTGTGGAAGTTTTGCAGTGACCAGGTTATTCGGAGGTGTGTCCCCGATCATGAGATGGAGTCCATCCTGCATTTCTCACATGCCTCTCCAGTTGGAGGACACTTTGGACCTCAGAGGACAGCAAGAAAAGTCCTGGACTCCGGGTTCTACTGGCCCACAATTTTTAGGGATTCATATGAGGTATACAAGAATTGTAAAGAATGTCAAATAACAGGCCCTGCAATCACTCGTAGGAGTGAGATGCCTCAGCAGCCCATGCTTTATTGTGAGGTCTTTGATGTGTGGGGGATGGACTTCATGGGTCCCTTCCCTCCTTCTTTTGGTTTTGTATATATTCTGTTGGCTGTAGATTATGTTTCAAAGTGGGTGGAAGCAATCCCCACTAGGACTAACGATGCTCAGATTGTTTCCAAATTTGTTAGGTCCAACATTTTTTGCAGGTTTGGCATACCCAAGGCCATCATCAGTGACCAGGGCACACATTTTTGCAACAGAACCATGGAGGCCTTACTCAGGAAATATGGGGTTGTACATAGAGTGTCCACTGCTTACCACCCCCAAACCAATGGCCAGACTGAAATATCCAACAGGGAGATCAAGCAAATTCTAGAGAAGATGGTGCAGCCTAATAGAAAGGAATGGAGCCGCCGTCTGGAAGACGCACTATGGGCACAAAGGACTGCTTTCAAGACCCCTATAGGAATGTCCCCATTTCGGCTAGTTTTTGGCAAGGCATGTCACCTCCCGGTGGAAGTTGAGCATAGAGCATATTGGGCAGTTAAGAGTTGTAACTTGGACATGAAGAAATCTGGTGTCGAAAGAAAACTGCAGTTGCAGCAACTTGAGGAGCTTAGGCTTGAAGCCTATGAAAGCACCAGGATGTATAAAGAGAAAACAAAACTTTTTCATGATAGAATGATTCTTAGGAAAGAATTTTTTGTGGGTCAGAAGGTCTTATTGTTTAACTCCCGCCTGAGATTGATGGCTGGGAAGCTTAGGTCCAAATGGGATGGCCCTTTTGTTGTGACTAATGTGTTTCCTTATGGTGCAGTAGAGATTCAAAGTACAGGTACCAACAAGACCTTCAAGGTTAATGGGCAAAGGTTGAAGCCATTCCATGGTGTGGATCTTTGTGTGACCTGCGGATGCTAATGTTGAGGAGCTCTCTTTGGATGCTCCAACCTACACTGATACTTGATCAGGGAGTTTCTTTTCCTTTTCCCTCACTCTGATCGTATAATTCTGTTGTTCATTGGGGACAATGCATGTTTTAAGTGTGGGGGAGGGAACTAGTTGTAGTTTTTCTTGTTTCTTTGAATAAAGCTCCTGAATAATTTGAGAAGCTCAAGAGCATTTGTGTGTTAAGTTTTTAGTTGGCAAGTTTGCTAGATTTTGATTGATGTTGAACAGATTGCTTGCTTGATTGATATGTGATGATTCCCCCTAGGCTGAAAAATTTTTGTTTTTGAAAAGTGATTCCCATGTGAAATTGAAAATTGAACTTTGAGATTTTGTTATGATGGCATGATGTATGATAAGTTTGGGGTGATAGGAAGCACACACTAGGGATAGAATCTCTTTCAAACAATTTGCATGAATGTCCAGGTGAGGTTTTGAGCCTCCAACATGTTTTAAACTGTGTGAAAATCACTTTCAAGTTGCACTTCCCTGGATTTGATTGAATCTCTTTTTGGTTTGCATGATTATATGTGTGTAGCAAATGATTTAGGCATTTTCTTTGTAAATAGCTACTTGGCCTGAATAAAACAATTCCTAATGCATGTTCCCTAGTTAGCCCTTTGAGCCTATTAGCCTGTTAGTTCTTGATAACCTAATGTTATAAGCCCAAAAATCTGGAAAACCATGTTAACCCGATCTTAGGATTAGGAGAGCATGTAATCTTAGAATGGGTGCAAGAAACTAAGTTTGGGGTGGCTGCAAGGTGTAATGTGTTGTTTAGGATTGAGAAAAAAAAATAGAAAAAAATAAAATAAAATAAAAAATGAAAAAAAAATAGAAAAAGAAAAACAGAAAAAAAAAGTGCAAAAATGCCAAAAAGAAATAAAAAGGGCTGTAGCCACCCAGAAGTGTAAAGAAAAAAAAATAAAGAAAGGAACTTGAGTGAATTTCAAAGTGTAAATATAGTTCATGCTCTCTTAGTTCCTAGGGTCTTCAGCCTAGTTCCTTTTGTATATCCTAGCCTTAGCCAGGCCCCATTACAACCCATAAAAGACCTTCTGATGTTGCTTGCATGTTTTCTGTGGGAGCCATTTTGAGATGAAAAGCAAATTTTTGGGAAGTGTTCTTGAAAAGTGAAACTGAGTGCAAGTTGTTAGCCTGACACAAACTAAGTGATTGAGTGATATACTAAATGCCCTTGTGAGGAAGGCAGTTGTTTGAAGTTGGTGATCTCCCTTGTATGTGTGACTTTGATCCCCTGCTTAGATTTCTGATTGTTTTCATGATGAAACTCTCAAATGTTTAGAATAAATAAATGTGGGGATTGCTTTGTTTGAAAAAAAAGGGGGAACAATGAAGAAAACTGTTTTGATGAAGTTGCTTGAATTTGTGCAATGTTGATTGGATCTTTTAAGCTTGCCAGGTCTTGAGTCTTTTTTATTTTTGAGTCTTAGTTTGCTTGGGGACAAGCAAAGTTTAGGTTTGGGGTATTTTGATAAGCCTCTGGCTCACCTAGTTTTATGGCTAGTATGACCAGGGTTTTGTGCAAATTATATCGTATTTTCACCCAAATTAGATTAGATTGTCCTCAAGCAAGGTTTTGAGTCTCTAGAGTAGTTTTAAGTTAATTTAGCTAGTTTTGAGTCAAAATAATACACTTATGGTTATTTCCTTGTTTTCAGATTAAGTAGAAGTTGAGAAAATAAAGAGCAGGGGATTCGCCCCGCGAAGGACATGCTCGCCACGCGACCCCGAAGCCTGACTGTTCCAAGAAAATGCTAAGTCTCTGGTTCGCCTCGCGAAGAAGGTCTCGCCCCGCGAGTCTTGCAAACCTGAAAAAGTCAGAGACGATCACGGCTTGCCCGTGTTGAAGGTCATGACCGTGGCAGTTTTGAAGTTGAAGAGTCTCGCCTCGCGAGCATCCATTCACCTCGCGAGTCTGGAAGTCAGAGAGCATCACGGTTGGCCTCTGATGGCCATAACGGGCGTAAGGAGAAGACTCTTCAGATCCTCGCCTCGCGAGCAAGCACTTCGCCTCGCGAGAATGCCAAAGGTTGCTGACTCTTCATGAAATTCGCCTCGCGAATGTGAGCTCGCCTCGCGAGCTAGCTAAATTCAGAATTTGTAAAAAAGCTGTTCTGAACAGTTTGTAAAAACTTTTGCTTCTCCATTTTTCTGTTTTACATTTTTCTCTGTGTGATTTCGTTTGTGTTATGGAGAACTAAGTTCCTAGGATTGATCTATTGTAATTGATTTCCATATACTTGAGGTTCTTGTATTTTCCTGTTTTGTATGCTTTTCCCTCTTCAATGCCATGCCTTGTATTTCTGTTTGTTTAATTCAGGAGTATAATGCATTGTATTGATTTATTTCCGGTGATATCATGTTCCTATAATTAATCGCGTTTGTTTAATTCGCGTGTGTACGTTCATGTTCGTTTAGTTCATGAGGGCTTAACCCCGTTTGTTTAATTCGGGAATAGGGACATGTATCTGTAGCAGTAGTTTCGTTTGTAAATTGTTGCTACAACCGGGAGGGGATAAGAATTTGCTTAGGGCTTGGAAATTGCATGAACCTATGATAGTGGGAAATCAAGAGCAATAGATTAATCTGTTTTTGGCTATTTGATAACCTCCTTGAACTGCTTGTTTTCAATTGCTCTGTTTTTATTATTCTGTTGTCTTTGATTACATCTCAAACCAAACCCCCCAAAACTTATTTTTGTGGAAAATAACATTTTAAGAGTCCTTGAGAGACGACATCCGAGTTGTCGCCCTACACTACCTTTTCAAACCCCGCTCGTCCATTTTGGCGCGTCATGCGATAAAAATGACCATGCCACTTTATTCTTTAATTATATTTTCTTCCTTGAATTTCCTAACGCATGCTTCTCCTTTGTGTTTCATAATTTCCTTTAAATCAAAATGAGAAAATCATGAGAAAATAAACTAAGATCTAATTAAAATTAATTAAATGCACACATTGACTCTAAAATAACCAAAATAGGAAAACAAATTCTAATTTGAGCTAAATCAATCATTCATGTCTCAATGTAATTGATGAAATCTACTCTAAAAAATTGTTAAAACATGATAAGTCGGTGGATTATCAATGGTCGATGGATGAAAGTGGTGGAAGAGGCAAATAGATCTTTTTGGTCTAAAATTAAATGAGAAAGTTGAAGGATTTTTTTTAAAAAAATAATAATGACTTGTCAAAGCCAATGATGAAGTGTCATACAATATTTGAGTTGGACCATCTAGTTAGGCCACCTAGTCAGGGTAAAAGTTACCCTAATATTTTGATAGGTACCAGAGAATTTTCCTAGTTTTATTTGTAGAAAAAATTAGTACAAGGAGGGGCCTAAGCCCAAAAGAAAAAGACAACAAAACTACGCATTAATTAACTGGGTACAAAAGCCCTAAAACATCGGTGGACATGAAAATGGATAGATCCGTCGGAGAAAAGAGTTCCTCGAGACTGAACAATGTAGATATGCTTTTGTTAGTTAGCTAGTCTATACATTGATTGCCTTTTGTAATTTTATTAATTAATTAGGAAAATATTATTTAGCTCGAAAAAATTTGGTGATCACTATTGCCCATCTTTACTTGTTTGTTACTATAAAATATAAATATCTTAATTTTTCATATTATCGTTGTAGAGAATAAATAAAGATATGAACTCAAATTTTGTTCGGAAATACATGATATGATGTAAAAGAAAAGATGCAGATGATGCAAAAATGTATTCTTATGTTTTGATTTATTTGATTTATTTTTTAGGTCATAAATGTATGGTGTGCATATCCAATGCAATCAAAACCAACTAAAAGGAACTTAAAATGCAAAGGACTCATAACTTGACAATGATAGCAACTTTTTTTATATATAAAAGGGAAATTGTAAAAAAAAAGGACTTAGGGATTGGAAACCCTAAAGTTTTGTTGGACTAAAACATCAAGCGTCGACCAAAGACTATCGAATACATTAGCATCAAAGGAACCCGAGAATCCACTTTGAGCAATTGCATCTGCACACTCATTAGCAGCTCGATGAACATGCTTAAACTCCATCAACCAGTCATTCATGCGTTGAATATGAAGAATATCATTCACCAAAGTTCTAATAGAAGGATTGGAAGAAAGCCCATACAACAAAGCCTCAACCACAACCTTGGAATCGGATTCTACAATGATCCTTGGGATCGAAAGGCATATTGCTAGCTTCAAGTCTGAATAGATACTCCACATCTCAATCCATAAAGCATGACTCGACGAAACCTAGTAGAAAAACCCTTTAAGGAAGACACCTTCTGAATTTCTTTGGATCCCACCACATGCGGTGTTCCCATTTTGACCGAAGGCCCCATCAACATTAAGTTTTACCCAACCTGGAGGAGGCTTCGACCATAAAGAGTCCCTGAGCTATCCAGATTCCTTGCTAACATTGCATTTACAAGGTTATTTGCAATAAAATGAGCTTGATTACACACTGGTGACCAGAGCATCTCACCCAAAGAAGAATGATTCGAGAAGACCATAAGATTTTTGTCTCTCCACGGTGGCTAACAAGCAACTCCAAACTCCATTTCCCATGAGACAAATCCATATCATTTTGCGTCTAGATAGATTAAAATATGAAAAATTATTTCTTTCGATCAATTTTTTTAAAATAATATATATTTTTTATGAACAAGGACCTAAACTAAGCAACAAAAAATTAGGAACCCCCTCCTACTAGGTCTTACAGTAACAAGAAGTCAAGAATCGGCCATGGCCTCTCTATAAGAGAAATTGCAAAGGACCCTGAGTGTCCTAGCCGCGCACAGGCGTCTACACACTTGTTAGCATATCTCAAAATATGCAATACCTCCACATCCCAAACCTTCCGATGGAGTAAAAGTAAGATTTCGTCGAGCAAAAGCTGGATCAGTGGATTAGGGGAAGATCCTCGAAGAACGGCATCCACCACCACCATAGAGTTTGATTCCACGATGACTTTAGACAGACTGAGATTTCGAGCAAGTCTTAAACCAAACAAGACCCCCCACAACTCAGCCCATAGCGCGTAGTTTGAAATAATATTTTTCTAAACAAGCAATAATAATATCAATAGCATAATATTATTGTCTTATAAATATACATATACTATAATAACACAATAATACGTATCCAATAAGAATAAAGATGTTAAGTATATTTATTTATTTGTCAAAAAAAAAGTATATTTATTTATTTTATTTTAAAATAATTTTAAATTCTCCTAATTAAACTTTTTAACTTTAATACTTAATTAAAAAATAGTACGTATAAAAGCAAATATATTTAACATAAAGAAAAAGAACAAAAACAATAGCAAATGCTTTAAGTTGCGAAACTGAAGTGCTTGGGGGATGGTCGGTACTGGGTTGTTAAACTTACAAATCAGTGCAGCGCCAGTTCAACTCAATGGTAACCCAACCAAAAAAATTGAAGTCCAATGAGTTTGGGCCGCACCTTATGCTTTAATATTTTTGGCCAGTATGAGGTACGAGGTGTCTGTCTGTGTCTATTACAATACAATACAGCTAAGTTTTCCTTGATGTTGTGACTTTGGTAGATATTGAACAAATTGCCTCTGCCCTCTATATTCCTGAAGGATTTGTTACCCTTTATCTTATCTGTTCCAAAACTAAATATGCAAAGTTGCAAGCACTGTTCCAGAACGTGAGCATCTCTGACCAAAACTGCATTAGCTAAGGTTTTCCTACATGTTCCATTAACAAAGTATCCTTCATGGTCTCTTATCACCACCGTCACTGCACCCTGCCACAGTTGAACTCACAGGCACATTGTGAAAGTGGAGACCACCTTTTTTGGTTTGACTGTAGTTCTTTTGAGTCTAAGGATAATCTCGTGTGAGCCTTTCATGTATTATATATATGGGTGCGTTTGGGTAAACAACTTAATTAAGAGCTTATTGAAGGATAACCTATAATTCTAAACATCATACAGATACAAATCATAGCATATTACACATGTTAATCGAAGGAGAGGAGAAGATTGTTTACCTTGGAGCATCGTAGAATCCATCAGAATGTGAAAGGGTTACTCCTCTCTTCCTGGTTGGTTTTCAGTATGTGTCTCTTAGAATGCCTAATGGGGAGGCAATCCCTTTTAACCTACCAGCAGAGAGTAGGGACCTCTCAACGGGTTAACATCAGAATGGCTCAAAGACATCATAGGTCACTCTTAGTAAATACCCAACAACAATTTCACCAATTGGTTACGTAATTAAGAATTAATTTTATAACTGATATATTAATAATTTAATTATAATTTAATAACCAATTAATGCTAATCCACATATTATACACATTAAAATTTAACATTCTCCCACTTGGATAGCATTAATCAATTATTAAAATATAACAATTATTAAGAAGAAATACCAGTTACGATCAAAGCACACGTTAACCAGCAGTATAAGAAATATAAGCTTTAACAATGCAGAAATAGTATCCGATAGGGAAGTAAATCATACATGCTAAAGACTCGTATCTCACATAAAGAATGATGAATATAAAATTGCATATAATTAATAAAGAGAAATATGCAATTCAAGAATGGTCCAAGCATCTTAAAATGCTATAAGAGATATGGAAACAAGAGTGATGTCAATTTACATATCTCATAAAAACGATAATGGGCAAATAATGGTTTCAGACTCCGACTAATCCAATACATCAAAAGACTTAACTAAGACCATATGAATTACATGATTCCGGAATATTCCAACAGTTAAGCCTTTGGCTAGTGGATCAGCAAGCATGTTTCCTGTATCAATATGCTCAATACGAGTCTGAAACTCCTGAATCTTCTCTCTAACGAACAAATATTTCACATCAAAATGCTTAGTGCGAGAAGAGCTTCTATTGTTATGAGAGAAGTGCACAAGACAACAAGTATTGTCACAATATATCACAAGTGGCCTAGATATGCTTTCAACAATATGAAAGCCAGAAATTAAATTTTTCAGCCCACATGGCTTGACAAGTAGCCTCGGAGCAAGCAACATACTGCTTCCATGGTAGAAGTAGTTGTAAGCGTCTGTTTGACGCTTTCCAAGAAATAGCTCCTCCCCGCCATCATAAAGATAAAGCCGAAGTAGATTTTCGGTCGTCAGGGCAACCTCGCGAAATCGTAATCAGAATAACCGGTGACCCGAAGTTGATCGAGACTTCTTATAGGTCAACATATAATCTTTGGTTCCCTGCAAATATCTCATGACCTTTTTTACGGCTTTCCAATGGCCCAAACCTGGGTTGCTCAAGTATCTCCCTAAAGCATTTACAGCAAAAGCAATGTCGGGACGAGTACAAACTTGAGCATACATTAAACTGCCAACAGCGGAAGCATATGGGACTTTTTCCATTTCATTTATTTCTACATCATTTTTAGGACATTGAGATTTAGAAAATTTTTCCTCACCCTTTTGAACAGGTGCAGCACATGGGGAGCAAGAATGCATATTAAACCTTTTGAGGACCTTTTCAATATATCCTTTTTGAGACAATCCAAGAACACCACGTGACCTATCATGATAAATCTGGATGCCTAAAACAACAGAAGCATCACCAAGGTCTTTCATATCAAAGTGGCTACTCAACATGAGTTTTGTCTCGGTCAGAATTTTAACAGAACTGCTAGCAAGAAGTATATCATCAACATATAGAACGAGAATGATGAACTCACCCTCACAAGTCTTCAAGTAAACGCACTGATCTGAGGCATTTTCTTTGAAGCCAAGAGAAGTGACAACCTGATCAAACTTCAAATACCATTGTCCGGAGGCCTGTTTCAGTCCATAAATAGACTTATTTAGCTTGCAAACCAAGTGCTCTTTGCCTGTTTCAGTAAAACCTTCAGGCTGAACCATGTAAACATCTTCAGTAAGGTCTCCATTCAGAAAAGCCGTCTTCACATCCATCTGGTGAAGTTCTAGATCAAAATGAGCTACCAAAGCCATGACAATTCGAAATGCATCTTTTGTAGAGACTGGTGAGAAAGTCTCCTTATAGTCAATGCCTTCTCTTTGGTTATAGCCTTTAACTACCAGTCTGGCTTTGTACCTTTCAACTTTACCATCTGGAGTACGTTTGGTTTTGAAAACCCATTTGCATCCAATAGGTTTACAACCAATTGGTAAATCCTCTATATTCCAAACACCATTATGAGACATAGAAGACAACTCATCATGCATAACATTCAGCCAATCAAAAGCATGAGAGCTAGAAATTGCCTCCTTAAAGGTAATAGGATCATCATCATCATTGAGGTCAAACTCATGTTCCTGAAGATATACAACATAATCATATGGTATGGAAGGTCTGCGCACTCTTTGAGATCGTCTCAGTGGAACTTCATCAACAATAAGATCATGTTCTTGTTCATCTACTAGTGGTGCTGCCACACCATCTTCATGTTGAAGATTCTGATCATCATCATTAGCTGGAATCATAACTTCTGTAGGAAAATGAACAGCTGGTATAGGAACTATGGTGCGATCTTCTCTAAGAGTAACTGGTCGTGGTATATCACTCCCACTATCCAAGTCATCCTCAAAGAAAATCGCTAGATCAGATTCGACGACTCGCATAGAATGAGATGGACAATAGAATCTGCTACCTCTGGAACCCACACAATAGCCAATAAAGAAACCACTAACAGTCTTAAGATCAAGCTTCTTAGACAGAGGATTATAAGGTCTAACTTCTGCCTTACAACCCCATACATGAAAATGTTTCAAACTCGGCTTCTTTCCACTCATAAGCTCATATGGAGTTTTTGGTACAGACTTGCTGGGTACTTGATTTAGAATGTAGACAGTAGTTTTTAAGGCATCTCCCCAAAGAAAGTCTGGCAATGATGAATGGCTCAACATACATCTTACCATATCCATAAGTGTGTGGTTACGCCTCTCTGCAACTCCATTTTGCTCAGGAGTACCAGGCATAGTGTATTGAGCTTCAATACCGCATTCCTCAAGAAATCTGGTAAAAGGTCCTGGGTTTCTACCCGTCTCATTATATCTACCATAGAATTCTCCACCTCTGTCAGATCTTACACATTTTATCTTCCTACCTGTTTTCAACTCAACAGCCGCCTTAAAAGATTTGAAAGCATCTAGGGAACTAGACTTTTCTTGAAGGAGATCTATCCATCCATATCTCGAGAAGTCATCTATAAAGGTAATGAAATACCCATATCCACCCATGGCAGTGGGTGTAATAGGTCCACACAGGTCGGTGTGAATCAACTGTAGCACATCATCACACCTATTTGCTGCTTTATTCCTAACCTTGGCAGTAAATTTGCCCTTGATGCAATCAATACATGTATCAAAATTGGAGAAGTCTAGATCATGAAGAATACCTTCCTTGACTAGCCTCTCAATACGGGGCCTAGAAATATGCCCCAAACGTCGATGCCATAACATAGAAGAATGTTCATTAATCCTACTGCGTTTGTTTCCAACAGCAGAATTGACAGACATGTCATGTAGATTCAACATATAAAGGCCATCACGTAAAACCCCTGAACCAACGGAAATAGAATCTGAACAAACAATCAATTTTCCACTACCAAACTTAAAGGTGTAACCACATTTATCCAAAGCAGAAACAGAAATCAAGTTCCTTCTCATAGAAGGTGCATACACAGCATCTTTTGAAAACAAATTTTGTCCAGAAGGCAAAAGTAAAGAAACAATTCCAATGTCAATAACAGAAACTCCAGCTCCATCTCCCATAATAATTTTAGACTCAGCATCACTTGGTTTCCTCAGGCTTGTGAACCCCTGCAAGGAATTCACAACATGAATGGTTGCACCTGAATCTAACCACCAAGTATTTGGAGGAACATCAATGACATTGGATTCAAAGCATGTTAGAGCCAGGAATATACCTTGCTTCTCTTGTTTCTTTTTCAAGAAATAGCAATCATCTACCTTGTGGCCATACTTCTTACAATACTTGCAGTTACCCTTGAAGAAACTTTTCTTAGCCTGCAGATCTTTGCTTTGCATTTTTCTTCTTTCCCTTTTGATCTTTCTTCACAAATCTTGAACCCGACTTAGAAGTTGGATTTGGATCGGATGCAAGAAAATGAGCACCGTGTGATTTACCCTTTTAATGGACTCTTCTTCTTGTGTAACATTGGCAATCATCTCGCCCACCTGTCCATTCACCCTTCATGTATTGTAAGAGGTCTTCATAACATCGAATTGTGAAGGAAGAGATTCAAGAACCAGGTAAATTAAAGTACTTTCGCCAATTTCAACTTTAAGAGATTTCAGTTTGTTGTAATAGTGCATCGCCTTCATAATATGCTCACGCACACCACTCGACCCCATCATATTTGGTCTTGTCAAACAAGGAAAGATACTGACTTTTCCCCGAGCCTTCTCAAAAGTCATAAATTTCTCCCCAAATGACTTTCGATATTCTTAGCATTACTCGGTCTCTATGATACTCCTGCCCGATGGATTTTTCCATAGTATACTTCATCACTTTCGTGCACACTCTATTAGAGTGTTCCCATTTCTCATAAGCAATCCTCGTCTTTGCAGGTAGACTCATTTGTGAGAGCCGCTGGCTTGTCTTCCTCAAGGCCGGATCCAAGTCAAAGAATGGTTAAGTAGAGATCTAGAGACTCTTTCCAG
Organism: Sophora flavescens; assembly: GCA_030762895.1. Classification (NCBI taxonomy): domain Eukaryota; kingdom Viridiplantae; phylum Streptophyta; class Magnoliopsida; order Fabales; family Fabaceae; genus Sophora; species Sophora flavescens. The sequence continues at coordinate 145,842,997 of CM061065.1, forward strand.
TCCTCATAGTTTGTCCCATTTAGAGTTTTGACAGATTTGGGAAGGAGGCTGATATAAAACAAAGAATAAGGAATCATTAAGAATTGAAAGGTAATATGATTCCATATATATGTTCAACCAATCTTGCTTATAATAAAAATTTCTTATTCATTATAATTCCGCCTAAGGGTCCCGAATCATAATAAATAAGAAATATAATAAGAAGAATAATACAATGTACAAAACTTACATCACCAAAATTTCTAATACCGATAGGGTACTCGAAAACCATAATTGACATAAGCTTGAGACAATAGTACGATGTATAATAACGAATTACATTAATAATAGTACACCGATAGGGTATAATTATTATTAATATAATACAAATATAACACATTAGAATAATTAATTATTTAATAGCACAAATTTTGTATAATTATACCCACGATAGGTGAGTTCATAACTATACAAAATATCAATAGTCATGCTACAATTATCATGCTCGAAATTAAGTCCACTCACGAGGAGAGCACCCCTACGAGGCGAATATTGTGAAAAGTCAGCAACGTTTGGTCTTCTCGTGTACTGCGAGGCGAGTCAAGTGTTCGCGAGGCGCACCCGAAACCTTGCATTTTCCCGCAACAGTCGCCTTCGGGGTCGCGAGGCGAAAGAGTAATCGCATGGGCGAACCCGGAGATGATGAAATTTTCACCTTCTCCTTTGACTTTCGGGTTCGCGAGGCGAGAAGTATCTCGCGAGGCGAATATGGAATTCCAACAGATCTGATGCCCAGAATCGCGAGGCGAGCATACACTCGAGGGGCGAATCGGAGAGGTCATCTTCCTCGCCCAAAGAACCAAAAAAACGGTCGAAGTGACCCGCGATACTGACTCCGATTCGTTCTCTCAACACTGCACAACATAATGATGTGTAATTCTAGGTTTATGGTCGCAAAACACCGATGAAGAGAAGCCCCCAAATAAATTTTTGATTTTATGGAACGAAAATGCGGAACCTGTTTTAGATCGAAAAACGGTTTTCGTTTGAAAATGTGAAATTCTTCCATTCGATTTCAACGAAATACATGACGTAATCTCATGATCTTTTAGTATGTTGTTCGTTTATATGTAGAAAGGAAACCCCTCAATCAATTATCGAAAACATTAGCTGGAATAGGGTTTGAATTCGAGGATGAGATTGTGCAAAATGGAACTAATCTCTTGAAATAAACCACAAATAACAGCTATAATATGTATCCCGTAAGGCTCGATACCAATTGAAGGATAACCTATAATTCTAAACATCATACAGATACAAATCATGGCATATTACACATGTTAATCGAAGGAGAGGAGAAGATTGTTTACCTTGGAGCATCGTAGAATCCATCAGAATGTGAAAGGGTTACTCCTCTCTTTCCGGTTGGTTTTCAGATGTGTCTCTTAGAATGCCTAATGGGGAGGCAATCCTTTAACCTACCAAAGAGAGAGGGACCTCTCAACGGGTTAACATCGAATGGCCCAGCCCATCATAGGGTCACTCTTAGTAAATACCCAACAACAATTTCACCAATTGGTTACGTAATTAAGAATTAATTTTATAACTGATATATTAATAATTTAATTATAATTTAATCATCAATTAATGCTAATCCACATATTATACACATTAAAATTTAACACTTATCACATAAGATCTTATCGCATGCGAGCTTATGCCATAAGCGCTAAAGAAAGAAAAAGAAAGAATGAGACATGAGAGGATTCGAATAGTGAAAAAACATAGAGAGGGTGTTTAGTGCATAAGCTCTTATGATAATTCCATAAGCTTCTCCCGGTGACTTATGAAAATAAGTCAAAAACTCCTTATGGGATGAAATAAGTTATTTTTATAAGCTCTGTCAAACACACTGCATAAGAGCTTATATCATCAGATAAGTCAAAAGGAGCTTAAATAAGCTCTTCCAAACGCTACCATATTATATATACTCCTAAGTCCTTGTTCAAACTTTAGGCTCTCTTTAAGAACAACCCTTACTAGTGAACATGTTTGGTTTAGATTATTTTTAAATAATCACTTATTTATAATTAGAACAGCTTGTAACTAAAAACATTTTGAGAGATTTGATTGATTATCTTTTTCAAAATTAATCAAAACCAATCATGCTATAATAAAGGTGTTGCTCATACACTGCCTTTTTCTTTCCTTCCATTCAAATTGACCAACATAGGTGATATGTCAGCCATTAGCCCCATCAAACGTTTATGTTCTTTGAAGAATTTCAGCTCTTCTTGCCAATGACACAGTTGGGCACCAAATTTATTGTATTCTGACCCTTTAGATGCAAATGCAGGTAAGGGCATTCCAAATTGGTTCCGTCCCACCGCAAATGGCGCCGCGCACGTAGCGCCTCCCTACGTTGCGCCAGTGGTGCAAGCAGGGCGCCCCCTTCCCAAGGCTATTTAACCATCCTTCCCCATCCCCAACTGTCCTATTAACCCCCACCCCACCCCACACACCACACCAACACACCACCCCCCCTCCTATAAATAAATCAGTATTTTGACCCAAAAATTTGACCTTTTCTACAAACTCCTCATACTTATAGTTTAATTTTTTTGTAGTAGTGTTCCTTTCAAATTGTTGGAAACTTCGTTTAATTTCTACAAGGTAATTTTTTATGGCTATTGTAATAATTGATGATTATTTGTTGGTATAAATTGTTAGTACTATTTTTTAATGTATCTTGTTATATTATTTGCTACTTGTTATAATGGTATTTTTTTGTTGCTTATTATTTTAAATAAATACATAAATTAATTTTATCATTAATGTCATTGTTACTCCTAATACTTATAGTTTAAATTTTTGTATTAGTGTTCATATCAAATTGTTTGAACCTTCGTTTAAATTATACAAGATAATTTTTTTATGGCTACTGTAATAATTGATGATTATTTGTTGGTGCAAATTGTTAATGCTATATTTTTTTTAATGTCTTTTGTTATATTATTTGCTACTTGTTATTAGGGTATTTTTTTGTTGCTTATTATTTTAAATAAATACATTAATTAATATTATCTTTAATGTGATTGTTATTCCCTCATACTTATAGTTTAATTTTTTGTGGTAGTGTTCATTTCCAATTGTTGGAAACTTCGTTTAATTTCTACAAGGTAATTTTTTTATGGCTACTGTAATAATTGATGATTATTTGTTGGTGTAAATTGTTAATACTATTTTTTTTAATGTCTCTTGTTATATTATTTGCTACTTGTTATTGGGTTTTTTTCTGTTGCTTATTATTTTAAATAAATACATTAATTAATTTTATCATTAATGACAATATTTATTGGGGTAAATTGGTACTATAATATTCCTTAATTAAACAAGAATAGTTTTAATGTTTTTAAATAGTTAGTTTAAGTTAATTAATAAACATGTTATCGAGGGGATTAAGAAATTAATGAATTAAAAACTTTCATTAAGATCAAATTTAATATAAAATTATTACCGTGTATTATAAAAAAAATTAGTAGAAATTATATGAAAATTAATAGATAAGTGAGTTAAGTTTTATGAACGATGAATGATATTTATGGGAGGGTTGTTAAAATGGGGGACGTTGGGGATGGGGGAAGGGGTGGTGGGGGTTAAATGACCTTGGGAAGGGGGTGCTGCTCTGTGCTCCAGGCTTTTGAAGGCGTCACAAGAGTGGTGTGCCAGGCGAAGTTAGTAAATTTTTGTTTTTTTTAATAATAGAGTTTCCCTTACTAACGTTACATCCGTCGTGAGATATAAAAAAAATTTCATGTGTCCAAAAGACCCCAATTAATAAATTATTCTTTAACAATCATAAATCGATTAATAGTTCTAAAAGCGAATCATCTCGCTCAAAAGCGCAGAACATTTGAGAGTATGTTATACTGTTCCTTGCTCTGGTGGCACAGTGGGCAAGTAATATAAGACTTTTGACTAACTTCCCTAGTTGATTTTTAAATAATAATAATAATAATAATAATAATAATAATCATAATAATAAATTTTCTCATAAAATTCTAACATAATAATATTATGTTAAAAAAATACAGACGTCTTAATAGTGGGGGTCCGCATAGAATTTAGAGGACCCTGTGTTGATGTTTTTGTATTTATCTCTATTTATATGACATTTTGGAATAATAAATTCACATCATATTTTTTGGGACTCCTGTATGATAAAAATTGAGGAGACTTTCAAACAAATATTTTAATTATTTGTCTTAAGAATTAGAAAAAGGTAAGTTTTTACTAAAAATACGCATGTAATAGTTCAAAATGCTATATTTTATTTTCAATATAGACTTATGATTCATTATTTAAGACTATAAAAGTACTTAATAGCAAGAACTTATTATTTAATAAAATTTCACAGTCTAAATTTCTGTCGAGAAAGAAGCACGGGGAGGAATAAGAGGTTCCATCTGGCCTTGATCTTCTGCAACTACAGCAGATAATAGACTATCTGCCAGGATAGATCCCTCACTGGTCATAAGGTGGCTTCAATAAAATCTCAATACTTTTATGATCGAGTTCGTTCATTACCTGTGAGTGTGTGACTAACCTTTGAACGCAGGCTCGGTGGTCCACCAATATGTGTTAGGCCAACAGGTCCCTAGTAGTACTGGATCATATATAGTGAAGTCTTTGGAGTCTGAGTCCAGCATTGTTTTCTTTCTTAAACTACACTAATTTTTTTCTGATATTTTATTTAATTATTGCATTCAATTTCCTTTATTTTAGAAATTATATCATTTTTTTCGGGGATTATTATTAGACTAAACAATTAAGTTTATATTATCATTACTTTACTGCACACTTACCCTCTTGGAGATTCATAATTACTCTCCAAACCTTTTTTTTTGAAAGGCATGCTCAAACCTTTCACATAAACTTTTGAGAATAGGATTGGGTCCCATACGAGTATTTTATTTTTCATATTGGTCCTATAAATTTTTATTTCTCAAATTGGTCTATATATTATGTTCGTTTTACATTAGTCTTTTCACAATTTGACCTAACATAATCGTATCAAACGCCAACATCAATGCTCAACAATCGAAAAGCTGCCTCGATCAAACCGATTGCAGGTCAAAATCGGGAAATGACTAATATGAAAACTAACGAACGTGATAGGGCATCAATTTAAATAAAAATATACAGGGATCAATATAAAAATAAAATAAACGATATGACACCAATTTACCTATTTTACCTAAACTTTAACACTCCGTAAGGGAGGAGAAAAGAAACAGAGAAAGCTCATTTTCATCTGTTTGGAAGGAAATAAACGCAGGGGAGGAGAGATTAAATTGTTGTAAGATATATCCACATGTTTTTATTCTTCGACAGTGCACCGATACCGAGGCAAATATATGGTTTTTGGTATCTATTCGATATATAGATCGATAGTGTGATGACCATTGGTTTAATGATACCATATCATTTCATTCATCATTTGGGTACCTAAGTTTGTTTTTTATAAGGTGAATTCTATTACTTTCCATATTTATCGGGTAACTTTTACCCTGGGTGGTCCAACCAAAAGACACCGATCAATTTAATGATCCATGGCAGTTCCACATCGGATAGACTTTTATTTGTATGTAAAAACCCATTCAACTTTGTTTTCATCTTTTGGCAAAAGGGATCTTGTTGCAAAATTAAAGTTTTAAAACTCTTAATTATTTTCTCGATCCCAGATGCACCAGAATTCATCATAATAATGAGATTGCTCCTCTCCATCCTCATCCTCCATCTTTAAAAATCCAAGAGCATCATTACAGCCCTATGCACCACCACATCAAAGACCACATTATGCAAAAATCGAAGTCCATCATCCACCATTGAAGAACACCAGCAACATTTGTTGTGTTTCAGATCTTTCGGATCCGACTGGAGGTTGGGGATGATGCAGATGTTGTTTCATTTTTAACGTTCAGATACAAAAAAAAAATTGAGGACAATGGTTGGTGGTAGGTTGTGTATGGTTGCTCTACCGAGTTTGAAGGTGGGAAACAATAGAAGTTGAATATAAGAGAGGAATGAGGACAAAGAGACTGACAAAGATAGAGAATAAAATTGAGTTTTTTTGTTTTAAATTAATTATAAAGATTTGGACTTCGTCTGATTGCTCTATGAGGTGAGAAATAATGGTAGAGAGGGGAACTGGTAAGGGTGGAGAGGTAAATAGTTTTGCATAATTAAGTTGCTAAATAGTTTAAAAGAACCCGATTCGGCCAAAAAGCTCCTCCAAACAAGTGTTTATTTTATTTAATTAACATATATCTTATAAAATTTGATGAGCTTGGCTTCAAACTTTATATATGCATGTAAGAGCAGGAATATCTAATTTTTGTCACGTCCTTTTAACAAGCTAACTTAAACAAATCAATGCATCGGTTTGATTAAAAATAATAAAAATAAAAATAAAAATAAAATAAATAAATAGATAGGATTTGTCGTAAATCTTTTTTCTTCCCAACAAACAAAATCCCCATAATGATCTTTCTCCTTCAGCTTTTTTCTTTAACCAACATACTCCCGAGTTTTTGAGTCGAACCGTAAAGGCGCAATATCGGGAAGTCGGTCCAACCACTGCAACGGGCTTCCCCACAAGGCTCAAGTCATCAAACACCATTTTGGGTAATTTTTCGTGAGCTTAGGAAGGGTTCATGCCTAGATCGAGGAAGAAGAAACATAAATAGAAATTGGAAAGGACTAGAGGAAGTTGAGCTTCGCACACACAAAAATCATCCGTCCCCAAGGTGAAAAGTAGATGAGATCTTCCCATATAAAAAGAGAGCAGAACAACACAAAGAGGGGCAGAAAATTCAAAAAGAAGGAACGCAACAATGTAAAACAAAGAAGAGATGGAGAAAAATTCTGATCAAAACACCGAAAAATATAAGAGTCTCATTAGATGCTCCTCCACGAGCTCCGCCACGAGCACGCCACTCGCCACCCTACCACACTACCAGCTCATCCACATATTGACCACCGTAACCACCACATGGCACAAAGCCGCTATTGCTGGTTGTCGCGGAACCGCCACGCCACAGTGCCATCTGGCCCTAGATCCACAACAAAGCCCGTGACGCCTCACCATCCCCGCCGTGTCGCCTCTCCATCTTTCGCGCCGCAGCCCGCCACCTTGCTGCGGTAGTCATCCCCCACAACCCGTGACATCATCAACCGAGCTACCACTCTCTTCCTCTCACCATAAGCATTCTTCCTCCTCACCTTTCGCTCAACCGACGCCACCTCGCCCCCGAGGGGACCTCCTGAAGGCGGGAAGCGTTGGGGAAGACGCCACCACACACCGATCGGCCACCACACCGGGATCCGTCTGCCCTCCCGCTGCCCTCGCCGCCACGCACTCCGCCGCTCGTTTTTCCGCAAACCGGATCGCTTCGCTCCTCCACACTCGCGAACCACAGACCACCGCCGCTTCAACATCGCCACGCACTTCGCCCGCACGCCGCCCTGACACTCGCCCGCCGCCGCCGCACGGCTGCACCGCGCCGTCTTGGTCTTCCTGGCTCAGCCATCCTTTCCTCTCTCCACCGCCTCGAGGTATGGGGACCCGTGAGGCTTCTAGCCTCCGAGTATGGTACTTTCCTTGGTTTTTATTGTTGTTATTAAATTATCATGTTACGTTGGTTTAAATGTTGGGGTTTCATTTACTGGCTTCTGCAATAAAGGGTTTTGAATCGCAAGTTTTTTATCAACCCTGGTTTATCGGGCCCTTCCTTCTTTATCTTTAGAAAAATGTTTTTGAAAATAAAATAAACTGAAGTCATTTTGGAGTCATAGATATGGACTTAAAATGTATACCATATTCCATTTTGTCTCTAGGAAAATTCGAAATAAAAATATAAAAATCTTGTATATATATATATATATATATATATATATATATATATATATATATATTTTTTTTCTTCTCATCCATGTTTCAAATAAAAAACTTTTTTTTCTAAATATCTCTTCGGAGTTCACGCAACAATCTACAATGTTGATGTATGATTTTTCATCCTCAAGTGTTGTATGAATTGTAAGGGTTTATCGTATGGCGCTGCTATCATGGACCCTATGCAAAAAATGAATTTATCTTGAAATAAAATCTTTTTTTAAATAAAATAAATAAATCAAATCTTTATCAAAATAAAAATCAACCAACCAATCAAACTTTTTCAAAAGAACTACGTGGCTTTGAGTTTCACATCGCTCTAGGGAATACGTAGGAGCAAGATAAATCATCTTGTCAAGCCAAAACTAAATTTTCCTTTTTATGTCTCTTTTATGTTAAAATAATTAAACTTGTCTGTTTTTAGGGATGCTCTATGGACACGGTGCCATGTTGATCCCTTAGATTTGAGGTTGCCCTGTGGACTCCCCGTGCCATGTTCAACCTCATTTAGTTTTTATAAATAATAAATTTAAAAAATGAAAAAATTAATAAAAATTTAAAATATTACAAGTTAAAAAATAATTCTTTCTTGTAAATAATCTTGGGGTAAAATAAATATTTAAAAGGTTATTAAAATATTTTTGCACAATTAACTTGAGGTACTGATTTTAAAGCGATGTGGGGTGCTAACACCTTCCCTACTCGTGAACCTAGACTCCGAATCCAAATCTCTATCTTTTTTTAAGACCAGTTTATCTTTAAATAATTGGGTTTTCTAAGATTTTCCCAATAAAAATTTTAGTGGCGACTCCTCTGTCTTTATATCCACCTTTTCGCGGCTCCCTGACGGACGTCGCGACATTTGGCGACTCCACCGGGACTTTTGAGAGTCGAGGCTTATCATAGTTGGTTGTGCATTTTTTTAACACTTTGAAAATATTTGTTTTACCTTTTTTTTATTTTATTTCTTTTATGATTTCCTAATCTGCTCTTATATATTCTTGCAACCTTAGGGTAGAGAATTTTTTGTATCGGTATTTGTTTGTTCCTTTGCAGGTTTGGGGTAGTTTTATTTTAGTAGGTTTTGTGAAGGTTTGTGTGCTCCCATCACACACATCACTATTACAACTTGCACACACTTTTGGCTCACATTCGAGCTTGCTCAAAACTCAGAGATTAGGCGGTGTCTCGACATTGTCATTGAAGAGGTCTTGCACTCCCTCGATATTTGTTGATTCACCTCTCAGGTTGTACCCGATATCATGGGATGGTCATATTGATAGGGTTTATCCCTACTTGTAACTAGATTCATGAATCGGATCCTTATCTTCGGGATAGGGGCAATCGAGAACCATGGCTTTTAGAAGTCTAGACCCAACCGATTTTCTGATAGAGCAAACTTAGTAGCCTCACTGTTTGAGAGTTATTATCTCAGGTTTGTCCAACCCTAAGTTTTACCCAATTTAGGACAAAGGGAGCAAACTCTTTCTCTCTCCATTTTTTTTTGGCATCATAAACATAAATTGCCATGCACATACATATTTATTATGAAGTTTTCTAACAAGGAAAAGGGGGCGACACATCGTCACTCCAAGCCCGAATGACATGTTCGAATATTATTGCACTTCTAATAAGCGGCGTGTCATAGTGAAGGTAGTGCATTGACGACATACCGAAATAGGGTTCCCCAACCTATCGGGGCTCATGCAACATGAAGCATGTAGGGTATTTTTTTCATGTGTTTTATTTCTAATTTTTCTTTATTTGTGTTTCTTGACAGGGAAGACCTTAGTATTAATCTTATAGCAAAGAATGGAAGGTCTTAGCATCGGAAAGAGTACTAGCAATACAAGCAGTTCAAGAAGAACATCAAGATCGACGTGACACTCAATGATGTTCATAGCTTATGGGAAATTAGTCAACAAATGTCGAGAAAAGGCACGTTCGAACTTTAACAACAAATACGGGAGGATACTAGATCTATTATGTATTCCGGTGGATGCCCCGCTCTAAGTGCATTCGCTCGATATTGGAACTCAACTTTGAGATGTTTTGAATTGCCACGACCTAGATGTAACTCCCACCATAGAGGAGTATGCTTACATCTTGAGATTGCCTATCCAAAAGGAATCACGTGTCTATTTGTATTATGGACAATATGTGGTAGATGGGAAGATAGCGAGTCTGTTGGAACTTAGGCACCGAACAATTGGATAAAGTGGAAAAAGGAAACACTACAGGCTTGAAGAGGCGATTCTTGGAAGGTTACCTTAGGAGTTGGCTCAACAACAACGATGGGTTATTTTTAATAGATTGTTGGCTCTCCTTATCTACTGATCGGTGCTTTTTCCCTTTATTTCGGATGTGATTGATCGATCGGCCGAGGGACGTCTTCTACGAGTTGAGGAATATGGGGTGAATTTAGTCCCTTGCTATCCTAGCTGAAACTTTTCTCTCACTACAAGTGTGTCATCGAATCAACAAGGAAAGTTGCGATCTTTGTGCACCAATGTTATATGTTTGGATTATGACTCACTTGTATCTTTGGAAACAAAATTGATAGAGACCGGACGACCCATTGAAAGGATTCATTCGCATGCCGCTAAAGTCACGCCAAACTATATGAATGGAAACAAGAGTTTGATCAGGTCGACTCACGTTCATTTAGATGGATGTGCCCATGGTACAATGGAGATTCATTATATTCAGTTGTGGAAGTTTCCGAATGTCCCATTGATGGGACCCGGAGGATGTGTCATATTCACCGAGCTCTAGTAATGTGCCAACTCGGTGGACACAAGATGAACCCCCAAAAGAGTTGCTTGGTGGAGCATATTTCCTATATCAAGAATGTGAAAGCATCAAGAGTCGACAAAGGCAATAAGGTCAGCATGTAACAATATTCACGTAAATGGGCGTGATGAGTTAGGAAGGCGGATCATAGCTCGAACAAAAAGATATGAAGCATGTAGAGAGGCAAGAAGGGGGTGTCCTTCAAAACCGGAACCCCCACCGATGCTGAAAACAATCCTCTCACAGAAGATCAAATGCTGAAAAAATTGAAATTCTAAAAGCTCAGATGGGGGTTTTGGATGAAAAGAACCAAGTTGCAGAAGTAACTATCGTCAAGCTCCAAATCCAGGTGCAAAAACTGAATTTACAGATCGAGAATTTGAGAAGTGAATGTGCCGATTCCCCTCTGAAGCCCCAAGTCGCATGAAAAGGGCAAGAAAAGAAAAAGAAGCAGTGATCCAAGAGTTGCAAGCAAAGGTGGAGTGTCAAGAAAACACGCTAGTCGAGTCAAGAAGAAAGAAGAGCTTGAGTGGGACGTAGGGATTCATGTCGAAACAATACAGATACTAAAGGAGAGAGTTGGATCTCTACAAGAATCCTTGGCCCAAACCGAACTTTACTCTGATCGAGGATGGAACGAAGCTGTTGGATATCGCCAATTATTAGCAGAAGCTAATGAAAGGGAAAATTGGCTCAGGACCAAAATGCAAGAAAATGAAAGAGGAGAAGCTCAACGTCACACAGAATGGGTAAAGGGATGGAAATTGGTTGTAAGGAATATGATCTATGAAAAGGAAGCATGGAGAAGAAAATATGAAGACATGATTGGTAGAATTCAATATCATACTTCCCAGTTGGTGGAGCGATTCGAAGAAATATCAATTCAGGTCTACAAGAACCCTTTCCTCCAGATACCACCAGAGGTGACTGAGTTCTTCAAGCATTTTGGGAAGCTTACAAAGGGATTCAGGAAAAAGAAGATGAAGCTCTTGGCATAGTATTTTGAGGTCCCCAAAGATGGGTTAGAAATATGAAAACTCTCGATGTATTGTTTGTATTGCAATATTCATCCAATGAAATAGGAGTTTTCATCAAATTTTTGTGGAATGCTCTCTCTTTTTCCAGATGATATCTGTCGAGGAGTGAATTCTCCCTTAGATACTTCATCAACTATATTTTTACCCTAAAAACGATGTGTTTTCCACATAAAAATATGGGTATCATCAAACAATAACATTGCTAGTACAGATGTGGTCTATCGAGGAGTGAATTCTCCCCGGGACTCGACATCAACTGCAGTCAAGCTAGAGGGAATTATACCACTATATTTGATTGCAGGATGAGTGGCCGCGCTGTCGCCACGCGCCAAAAAGAACGAGCGTTTACAAAAATAATGTAGATAGGGAAGCGACAACTCGAGTATCGTCTCTCAAGGACTCTTAGGTGTTGTCGTTATTAACAGAAAATCAGTAAAAGTCAGATTTGGGGGGTTTTGAGATTGAAAACTAAATAAAGAAAACAGAACAGAAAAACAATGCAATAAAAAGTAATTACCAAATAAGCTAAAGAACGATCAACCTACTGTTCTCGGTTTCCCACTATCATCGGTTCATATAAATCCAAGCCCTAAGCAGATTCTAATCCCCTCCCGGTTGTAGCAACAATTAACAACACAATCACTACTACGGATGTATGTTCCTATTCCCGAAATAACAAACGGGGTTAAGCCCTCATGAACTAAACGAACATGAATAAACACACGCGAAATAACAAACGCGATTAAGTATAAGAACATAGCATCACCGAAATGAATCAACACAATACTATACACTCCTGAAATAACAAACAGAAATATATAGCATGACACTGAAAAGAGAAAAGCAAATAAAACAGGAAATACACAACCTCAAGTGTGGTAATGGAAACCAATTGCAGTAGATTAATCTAGGAGACTAGCTCTCCATTACAAAAGCAAACAATAAACTAAAGAGAAAATAAAAGACTAACTACTGACTCCTACTCTGACTAAAACTAGCCAGCTTACTAGCTCCCACTAGCCTCTTTTCAGTTCTGTCTAAAACTGACTTATATACAACTTCTGGACTACGCGGACTCGCGAGGCGAACGCTGTCTCGCGAGGAGAATCTTCAACTTTTGGTATTCTCGCGAGGCGAGCTTATCATTCGCGAGGCGAAACTCTTCAATTTCCAAACTGCCACAGCCGCGACCTTTAACATGCATAAACCGTGCTGACTTTTGGTCTTCAGGGTTGGATTACTCGCGACGCGAGTCAAGTCTTCGCGGGCGAGACGAGAATGGTTGGCAATTTCTGGAACAGTCACCTTCTCAGTTCGCGAGGCGAACATACTTCTCGAGGGGCGAAAACTCCAGAATTATTTCTTTTTATTACCTGCAAACAATAAATAACAGTAAGTACTTTATTCGACTCTAAATTAGTTAAATTAACCTAAAAACACTTTACAGACTCAAAATACTGCTCAAAGACAATCAAGTCTAATTTGGGTGAAAATGATATAAAATTAGCACAAAGCCAAGGTTTTTATTAGTTATAAAACCAGTCAACCAGAGGCTCATCAAAATACCCCAAACTTAAACTTTGCTTGTCCCCAAGCAAACTAAAACTTAAAAACTTAAAAAGACTCAAGACCTGGCAAGTTCAAAGGATTCAATCAACTTTCACACAGATTTCAAGCAATTTAACAAAACAATTTTTCTTCAATGTTCCCCCTTTTCAAGCAAAGTAATCCCCACATTCATTTATTCTAAACAATTGAGAATTTCATCATTCAAACAATCAAAAATCTAAGCAAAGGATCTAAGTTACACACAAAAGGGAGATCACCAAATTCAAACAACTGCCTTCCTCACAAGGGAAATTTGTGTTTCACTCAATCGCTCAGTTTGTGTCTAGGTCATCAACAATTCACTCACTTTCACTTTTAAGAGCACTTCCCATAAATTTGGTTTTCATCTCAAAATGATTCCCACAGAAAACATGCAAGCAACATCAAAATGTCTTTTATGGGTTGTAATGGGGCCTGACTAAGGGTAGGATATACAAAGGAACTAGGCTGAAGACCCTAGGAACTAAGAGAGCATGAAACACTTCAAAACATTGAAATTCCACTCAAGTTCCTTTTCTCATTCATCTTTTTGCCTTGGGTGACTACAGCCTTTTTATTCAAACAGCCTTTTTGGCATTTTTTTTTGCACTTTTTTTTAATTTTTTTATTTTCTTCTTTTTTTTTCTTTCTTTTTGGCTCCAACCTTTTTATTATATTTTTTTTATTTTTCCTCAATCCCAACCAACACATCATATCCTTGTAGCCACCCCAAACTTAGTTTCTTGCAACCATTCTCTTGCTAAGATTCCATGCTCTCCTAATCCTAAGATCGGTTTAACATGGTTTTCCAGATTTCAGCTTATAACATTAGGTTATCAAGAATTAACAGGCTAATTAGGCTCAATGGGGCTAACTAAGGAACATGCATTAGGGATGGTTTATTTTAGGCTAAGTAGCTATTTACAAGGAAAATGCCTAAATCATTTGAAGCAAACACATAATCATGCAAACCAAAAAGAGATTCAAGCAAATTCAGGAAAGTACAACTTAAAAGTGATTTTCACACAGTTAGAAAACATGTTGGAGGCTCAAATCCTCACCTGGACATTATTTACAAATTGTTTGACAGAGATTCTATCCCTAGTGTGTGCTTCCTATCACCCCAAACTTATCATAAATCATGCCATCATAACAAAATCTCAAAGTTCAGTTTTCAATCACATGGGGATCATTTTTCAAAATTTTTTCATATTCTAGGGGAAAACAGTCAACACATAACATGCAATCAATCTATGCAAAATCAATAAAATCCAATAAACTTGCCAACATAAGACTCAACACAACTCCTGAGCTTCTCAAATTATTCGAGAGCTTTATTGAAAACAAAACAGAAATAAAGCAAGGAAAACAAAATTAAAAAGAGTAAAGTTCAGAAAAACTCATTGGAGGGCGGTTCCACCAGGATCCCATTGTCTGTAACATAAGGCCCAAGTGGTAGCCAAATGACGGAAGCTCATTCCATGCTTCCATAACTTGCAGCCTTGACACGGAGGTGAGTACTTGACAATTATGATGACCTCGCCGAGTGCGGCGGATTTCTCATTCCCTCTTGGGTCACAGATGACCTCTTTCTCAACTTTCTCAATAAAATCCTCCGAATAAAATTGGGGTTCAACCATTTGGACTGGCCATGGTGACAAATCCAAAGGCTAGAACTCCATCACCGGTGGTTCCACAGTGGGAGGTGGCAAATAGTTAGCTGGGGTTACTGGTGCTGCTTCATTTTCTGCATTTTATTCATTCACTGCACTAACAAAGTTATCACCTGCTATACATGCAGAAATTTCAGCACACACCACACAAAGGTTAGGGTTAGTAGAGTCAGTACATATATCACAATAAACTGAATCAGTAAAATTCTGAATGTCTGGAAATTCAGCAATTAATTCATCCACCCCATCACTCTCAACACATGCATTTGATTTAATTGAATCATCTACTTCCAAAGGTTCTTCATCATCATCAAGCACGGTGAAGCAGATGTCCTCCTGATCCTCATTTTCTGTATGAACATGGCCCTCAACCTCATCTGTCTCCTGTTCTATATAGATGCTTTGCTCAACATACCTTTCAACAAAACAGTCTATACACAAAGCAGTGTCAGTACAATAACAATCAGCACATGAATTATCATAGATAGAATCAGGGGAGGTATTAATATCTGGAGATTCAACAGACAATTCCTCAACGGAAACATTATCAAAATTATCATCAGAAGTATCTTCAAGAATAACTTGTGACTCTGTATGTTCTTCAAGGGGCTGTGGAGTTAGCAGTGCAGCTGAGTTGGCAACTATTTGATCAATTTGCATGGCCAACTTCTGAGATTCAGCTTCTCCCCTCTGTTGGGCTTCAAGACTTTGTTCTGCCATCCGTTTTATCATTTCATCCATTTGTGCAGTCATCTGTTTGAACAGGTCCTCTAGTGAAGGTTCGGAAGGTGCAGAGGTGGTCACTTGGCTAGGATTCTGGGGTGGTGCCAGTGGTAACATCAGTTGTGAGTCCCCATACCAAGGGTTTGGATGGTTTCCCCAGCTCGGGTGGTACTCATAAGTGTAAGGGTCAGGAATGTTGTGCCTAATTGATGCGGCTTTGAAAACAGGAGAATATCTCCTCGGGAAGGCTTCCTTCAAATCAAACCCAAGTGAAGATGGAATTCGCCTCAAGATTATACAACCAATCCCTTGCAGCGCCTTCAAGTGAGAGACGGAAAGCTCCCATCTTGATGTGATCTTCTTTTAGTTCTTCAGGTCTCAACATTATAGAACAAACAGCCTGGAATTTCTTTAGATGCTCCTGGGGATTTTCACCTGCAAGACCACTAAACCTTGGCAACCAGTGCCTTAAAACAGCAAAATCAGGATAAGATATGCATGGTGGTGGTTCATAGTAAACATTAGGCATGTACCCACACATGTAATTCTCCATGGCAGTACTAAAATTCACAACCAGACAAAACAGACAAAACTAATTCAGCAAAGAGATTTTTTTTAAAATTTTATTTTCTGCTAATAACAACAACAAGAGTCCCCGGCAACGACGCCAAATTTTTGGCCGCGCTGTCGCCACGCGCCAAAAAGAACGAGCGTTTACAAAAATAATGTAGATAGGGAAGCGACAACTCGAGTATCGTCTCTCAAGGACTCTTAGGTGTTGTCGTTATTAACAGAAAATCAGTAAAAGTCAGATTTGGGGGGTTTTGAGATTGAAAACTAAATAAAGAAAACAGAACAGAAAAACAATGCAATAAAAAGTAATTACCAAATAAGCTAAAGAACGATCAACCCTCGTTTTCTCTGTTTCCCACTATCATCGGTTCATATAAATCCAAGCCCTAAGCAGATTCTAATCCCCTCCCGGTTGTAGCAACAATTAACAACGCAATCACTACTACGGATGTATGTTCCTATTCCCGAAATAACAAACGGGGTTAAGCCCTCATGAACTAAACGAACATGAATGAACACACGCGAAATAACAAACGCGATTAAGTATAAGAACATAGCATCACCGAAATGAATCAACACAATACTATACACTCCTGAAATAACAAACAGAAATATATAGCATGGCACTGAAAAGAGAAAAGCAAATAAAACAGGAAATACACAACCTCAAGTGTGGTAATGGAAACCAATTGCAGTAGATTAATCTAGGAGACTAGCTCTCCATTACAAAAGCAAACAATAAACTAAAGAGAAAATAAAAGACTAACTACTGACTCCTACTCTGACTAAAACTAGCCAGCTTACTAGCTCCCACTAGCCTCTTTTTCAGTACGTCTAAAAACCGACTTATATACAACACGGACTATGCGGACTCGCGAGGCGAACGCTGTCTCGCGAGGAGAATCTTCAACTTTTGGTATTCTCGCGAGGCGAGCTTATCATTCGCGAGGCGAAACTCTTCAATTTCCAAAGCGCCACAGCTCGCGACCTTTAACATGCATAAACCGTGGCTGACTTTTGGTCTTCGAGGGTTGGATTACTCGCGACGCGAGTCAAGTCTTCGCGGGCGAGGCAGAATGGTTGGCAATTTCCGGAACAGTCACCTTCTGGTTCGCGAGGCAAACATACTTCTCAAGGGGCGAAAACTCCAGAATTATTTCTTTTTATTACCTGCAAACAAGAAATAACAGTAAGTACTTTATTCGACTCTAAATTAGTTAAATTAACCTAAAAACACTTTACTGGACTCAAAATCTTGCTCAAAGACAATCAAGTCTAATTTGGGTGAAAATGATATAAAATTAGCACAAAGCCAAGGTTTTTATTAGTTATAAAACCAGTCAACCAGAGGCTCATCAATGAGTATTCTTGCTATAAGTGTATGCGACGGTCTTCCTCTCAAAAATGGAGTTTAATTGGTTTATGCTCTTTCTTTCGATTTTATTCATTTATTCTTTCTTTTATTAAATAAAAGGTGTGATTTTTGAACAATTGCTCCAAGACACCCCTATCGCACTCGATCACAGGCAAGAGCCATGGCGGATGAACTAGAAGAAGTTGAAGTGATCAGGGATGAAGTCAGTCAAATCAAGGATCAGATGGCTAAGATGATGGAGATCCTACAAGAAATGCAGAAGGAGAAGAACACAGAGGAGAACCCTCCAGCCTCGAACGAAGGACAGCCAGCCACACCTCTCATCCCGCCCCGGTTTTTCTCGATTCCTATTCAAGGTTTCAATCAACCAGGGCCATGATGCCTCTCAACCCAACTCATTTTTCATTTGACCCGAACAATCCCCCCATACGGTTTGCCTCGTGGGTTTGTACCACCAACAGCCCCAGTCCACAAGATGGTATTCGAACTCCGAACACATCACTCAAGCACAAATCCCCACCAATCTTTGTCGAAATACCGCAAGCACAAAATGTCAACCCTACGAGATGGTAACACCCGATAGTGACACCTTCGTCAATCCAAGGCCCCCACAATACACCCTACATTATGGACCCCAGGGGGGCTCAAATGATGCCAAACTTCGGTTCCTCCTCCATGCCATATTCATTTCCCCATATGTGCGGAGAAGCTCCGGTGAATCGATCGGGAGGGATTCCCGATCTAAAGAAAAGATGGAAGTACTAGATGAAAGATTGCAGGCCATTGAAGGGGTAAATAGTTATGGTCTTGGGATGCCTTGGAACTCTGTCTGGTGCCAAATGTTGTAATTAGAGAAATTTAAGGTGCCCGATTTTGACAAATATCGGGGAACCACTTGTCCCAAGAACCATTTGACCATGTATGTTAGGAAGATGGCGTCACATGCCCGAGATGATAAACTCTTGATTCACTTCTTCCAAGACAGCTTGGCGGCAGCTTCAAATTGGTATACGCATCTCGGCGGGCACACATCCAATCCTTAAAAGATCTAGCAGATGCATTCTGAAAGCAAAGACAAGTACAATGTCGACATGGCTCCCGATAGGAGGCAACTCCAAAATATGTCAAAAAGGGATGTAGAGACTTTCAAAGAATACGCGCAACGATGGAGGGAACTGGCTGCTCAGGTGGAGCCTCCCTTAGCCGAGAAAGAAATCGTAGCAATGTTCATTGATACACTCCAGTCGCCTTTCTATGATAGGATGATTGGGAGCGTGTCATCAAATTTTTCTGACATGCTCATCATCGGCAAGAGAATTGAAAGTGGAATGAGGAATGGCAAGATCGCCGAGACTTCAGTAGGGAACGACCCAAAGAAAACCCCATTCGTGAAAAAGAAGGAGGGAGAGGCACATGCAGTAACCTTGGAACAGAAGAAACCGAACCTATGGAGATCAAACCAAACACCCGCCTTCCATGCCCAATACACCCCATATTACCAACCACCTCCATATCACCAAGCCAACCAGCCATACATCGCTGCAACCTCGCAATTTCCAAACCCTCAACAAATGGCTCCCTACCGGCCATCATACCCTTCTCAGCCTCAAACACACCCCACCATGCCTCCTCAAATCGTCCAGCCTCTAAATCTAAACCCAAACACCAGCCAAACAAGACCACCATATAACCCGGAAAGAAAGCCAGTGCGTTTTGACCCAATACCCATTACCTACACCGAACTATTCCGCCAACTTGTGAGCAAATCCGTGCTAACTCCTATCCCGACAAGACCAATAGACCCTCCTTATCCAAAGTGGTATGACCCAAATGCTCAATGTGAATATCACGATGGGGCCACAGGACATTCCACCGAGAGTTGTAGAGATTTGAAGTTGAAGGTCCAAGACCTGATTAATGCCAAATGGTTGAGCTTTCAGAAGGATGCTCCAAATGTGGCATAGGGTCCTATGCCAAATCATGGGAGTTCGGGGGTCAATGCCATTGAGAGCTTCTTGGAACATACTCTAAAGAGTAAAGTGGCCGATGTAAGGACTCCTATGAGAGTTGTTTTAAGAGAGATGTGCAAATGTGGATTGATCCAAATCCCGGCCACGGAAGAAAAGGCTCTCGACGGAGATATAAGGTGTGACTTTGATGGGAGCATGGGGCATTCGATTGAAGACTGTTCGGAGTTTCGGCAAGTTGTGCAGCGGCTAATGGATATGAAGCTTATCTTAATTGGTTGTGAATCAAATGAGTATGCCATTAATATGGTTGCTGAATCTACAATTTCCCCAACCCTAGTTAAGATAACCCCTTTTACTGTTGTGGTTAATCCTCAACCAGTTCCGGAGCAAGTCACTCTGAGACCAGTGGTGATATACTATACTGAGAAGAAACCTTTGCCGGTTCCAAATGGGCCAACACCAATCGTCATCCGAATTCCAGGACCTTTCCCTTACAAGGACACCAAAGCGGTACCATGGAAGTATGAGATGCAGGTCCAACCCAATCCTTCCAACAGGACTACTGTGGTCACCAACATTTCAGGAATTGGTGGAATGACTAGGAGTGGTCGCATTTACACTCCGGAGGTATTGCGAAAGAGGGAAATAGAAAAGGAAGGAAAGGATCACAAAGGGAAAGAGAAGGTGGAAGAAACCCTAGATGACAAGGAAGCAAACGGGGATGAGAATAAAAAGGGTGTATCTGATGAGGAGGTAGATGAATTCTTGAAGTTCATCAAGCAGAGTGAATATAGGGTTATGGATCAGTTAAATCGGAATCCGGCTCGGATATCTCTCTTGTCTCTATTGATGAACTCTAAGCCACACAAGAGAGTACTGATGAAGGTGTTAAATCAAGCGCATGTCTCCCATGACATCACAGTTGATAAGCTCGATAACATTGTAGGTAACATAGTTGCTGATAATTATGTCACTTTCACCGATGATGAAATACCAGAGTGAAGGTATGGGGCACAACAAGGCCTTGCACATTTCTGTGAAGTGTCGAGATCATGTCATGGCTAGGGTTCTCATTGATAATGGATCTTCTTTGAATGTAATGCCAAAGTCGACACTGGCAAAGTTGCCTTTCGATGGAACTCATATGAAGCCAAGCACAACAATTGTAAGAGCTTTCGATGGCACCCGAAGGGAAGTCATGGGAGAAATTGAATTGCCCATTCAGATTGGCCTCTGCACCTTTGAAGTACTTTTCCAAGTAATGGACATCACACCAACATACAGTTGTCTCATGGGACGACCATGGATCCATTCGGTTGGAGCTGTACCGTCCACATTGCACCAGAAGGTGAAGTTCATTGTTGATAGTAAGTTGATAATTGTTTCTGGGGAGGAGGATCTTTTAATAAGCAAGCCATCAACAACCGCTTATATTGAAGCTGCCGAGGAAGCTCTCGAGACCGCCTTCCAGTCACTTGAAATTGCCAATGCCACTTATGTTGGGGAGGGAGCTCCACTCTTGAAACCTCGGTCATCCAAAGCGTCCATCATGATGGCCAAGGTTATGCTTGAAGGAGGATACCAACCTGGAAGCGGTCTGGGGAAGAATAGCCAAGGTGTCGCTGACATCCTCATGCTCACGGAGAACAAGGATAGGTTTGGGTTGGGATACAAACCCACTAAGGCCGACAAGATGAGGGTTATAGAAGAGAAGAAAATAAAGAGGTTGGCTCGACTGGAAAATCGTGAGTATGAGGCTGAAAGGGTTCCCATCTGTGACATTCGACAGAGCTTTCGAAGCATAGGGTTTGCGTTCCTGGACCAAGCAGCAGCTATTGAAGATGACTATCCTGCCGATCATGGTATCAATCTGGTGTATCCATGCTCTCCGGATACAGAGCTCAACAATTGGGAGATCATTGAGTTCCCCAAGACCATAGAGTCCTTTTCAAAGTAATTATGTAATGCTTATCCTTTAGCTCTGCCCAAGGCTTTAGGAATTTTGTTGTAATGGGCTTACTTGTTTCTGTTTCAGTATGACTTATCAATAAATGCATGCATTCAGTATCTTTGTGTTGTTATCTCTCTTTTTTTTACTTTCATTTTCGTTCACCATCCCTCACCAATAAATGTAGTCTCTTGTCTTTAACCTTTATTCATTCATCTTTCCCTGATAATTACCAAAATGCAGATCTAAAAGTGACTCTCTTGAAAACGACAGTGTTAGTAACTCATCATACAATTTTGACTATTCCGTTGATCATCTTTGAGGAGGTTGTTGATGATGATGGGGAAATTCCCCCTGAACTTTTGAGATTGGTAGAACAAGGAGCCAGGGAAATTCGGCCCCATGAAGAGCCGAGTGAACTAATCAATTTGGGAACCGAAGATGATAAAAAAGAGGTCAAGATTGGCCTTTCCCTGAAAGAAAAGGAGCGGAACAGATTGATCAGGTTGTTGACGGATTATAAAGATGTCTTCGCATGGTCGTACCAAGACATGCCAGGGTTAGACCCCAGTGTAGCAGAACACAAATTGCCATTAAAGCCAGAGTGTCCTCCCGTAAAGCAGAAGCTACGAAGGATGAAAGCAGAAATGTCTTTAAAGATCAAGGAGGAGGTCAAGAAACAACTGGATGCAGGTTTCCTAGAAGTTGTAAAGTACCCTCAATGGGTTGCTAACATCGTTCCTGTTCCCAAGAAAGATGGAAAGGTTCGAATGTGCGTTGACTATCGAGATCCGAGCAGAGCTAGCCCAACAGATGACTTTCCTTTGCCTCACATTGATGTTCTTGTAGATAACACTGCTCAACATGCATTATTCTCTTTCATGGATGGCTTCTCGGGATATAATCAGATCAAGATGGCACATGAAGATATGGAGAAAACTACATTTGTCACTTTATGGGGAACCTTTTGCTATAAAGTTATGCCCTTTGGCTTGAAAAATCTTTGGGGCAACATATCAGCGGGCTGTGGTGGCTTTATTCCATGACATGATGCATAAGGAGATAGAAGTTTATGTAGATGACATGATCGCCAAGTCCAGATCCGAAGATGACCACGTTGATAATCTGCAGAAACTTTTTGAGCGGTTGAGAAAGTTTAAGCTCCGACTGAACCCAGCCAAGTGCACTTTTGGAGTGAAATCAGGCAAGCTTCTGGGGTTCATTGTTAGTCAAAGAGGAATAGAGGTTGATCCTGAAAAGGTTCGAGCAATCATCGACATGCCAGCACCTCAAACAGAGAAAGAAGTTCGTGGGTTTTTAGGAAGATTGAATTACATTGCCAGGTTCATTTCCCAATTAACAGCGACATGCGAACCAATCTTTAAATTGTTGTGCAAAAATCAGGCTGTAACATGGAATGAAGATTGTCAAAATGCCTTTGAGAATATCAAACAATACCTACAGGAACCTCCAGTCTTGGTTCCCCCAGTGCCGGGAAGACCTCTCATCATGTATTTGACTGTGCTAGATGAATCTATGGGTTGCGTCTTGGGGGCGAACGATGAGTCGGGAAGAAAGGAACATGCCATCTATTATCTAAGTAAGAAGTTCACCGGTTGTGAAGCCAACTACTCAACTTGCTAGAACGCACTTGCGTGTGCCTTGGCTTGGGCGGCTCACCGTTTGAGGCATTACATGTTGTGTTACACTACCTGGTTGGTGTCCAAAATGGATCCGATCAAGTATATCTTTGATAAGCCTGCTCGATTGGAAGAATTGCTCATTTGGCAAGTCCACGCTATCAGAATATGACATTGTCTATGTCACCCAAAAGGCAATAAAAGGGAGCGCTCTTGCAGAATATCTGGCCAATCAGCGGGTAGAAGATTATGGATCGATGCAATGTGACTTTCCAGATGAAGATATAATGGCTTTGTTTGATCGCGAGCAATCACCAGAAAAAGAAAAATGGACCTTGTTATTTGATGGAGCTTCTAATGCATTGGGACACGGAATCGGGGCAATCTTAATCTCACCAGAAATTGATTATTTCCCTGTCACTGCGAGGCTCTGCTTCGATTGTACAAACAACATAGCCGAATATGAAGCTTGTGCACTAGGGATTTTGGCAGCAATAGAGGCAAAAGCAAGGAGACTGGAGGTATATGGGGACTCTGCATTAGTCATCCACCAGCTAAGAGGGGAATGGGAAACCCGAGATGCCAAGTTAATTCCGTACCATGATTACATCAAAGGTTTGATTGAGCAGTTTGATGAAGTCACAATTCATCATATTCCCCGAGAAGATAACCAATTAGCTGACGCGCTGTCTACCTTGTCCTCAATGTTCAAAGTAAGTGACGAGAGGAACCTACCACTCATCAAAATGGAAAGTCGTGATCATCCTGCATATTGTCAAGTGATAGAGGAAGATTCTGATAAAAAACCGTGGTACCATGACATCAAATGCTTCATCCAAAGAAGGGAATACCCTCCGGGTGCTTCAGAAAATGACAAAAGAACTCTAAGAAGACTTGCGATGGGTTTCTGTTTAGATGGAGATATTCTCTACAAAAGAAATCATGACATGGTGTTGTTGAGGTGCGTTGACGCAAAAGAAGCTAAACGGATAATTGAGGAGGTACATGAAGGGTCTTTTGGAACACATGCGAGCAGTCATGCAATGGCCAGGAAAATCTTGAGGACCCGCCAATATTGGTTGACAATGGAAGTTGATTGCTTTAATTATGCGAAGAAGTGCCATAAGTGTCAAATATATGCTGATAAGGTTCATGCGCCATGACTCCCTTGAATGTCATGTCGGCACCCTGGCCGTTCTCAATGTGGGGAATGGATGTGATCGGGCCCATCGAACCAAAAGCCTCAAATGGACATCGCTTCATTCTTGTTGCCATCGATTATTTCACCAAGTGGGTCGAGGCTGCATCATATTCCAGTGTAACTAGGAATGTCGTGATCTGATTTGTCAAAAGAGAGTTAATTTGTCGTTATGGGTTGCCGAGTGAGATTATCACTGATAATGCGGCCAATTTGAACAATAAGATGATGAAGGAGATGTGCGAAAATTTCAAGATAAAGCATCATAATTCCTCTCCGTACCGCCCAAAAATGAACGGGGCAGTTGAGGCTGCTAATAAAAATATCAAGAAGATTGTCCAAAAGATGGTAGTGACGTATAAAGATTGGCACGAGATGTTACCTTTTGCTTTACACAGCTATCGTACCTCTATTCGCACCTCGACAGGGGCAATGCCATATTCTTTAGTTTATGGGATGGAGGCAGTGCTCCCAATTGAAGTAGAGATCCCCTCATTAAGAGTACTGATAGAAGCAGAATTAGAAGAAGCTGAGTGGGTCCAGGATCGACTAGACCAATTGAACCTCATTGAAGAGAAGAGATTAAGGGCATTGTGTCACGGTCAATTATACCAGAGAAGGTTGATGAGGGCTTATGAGAAGAAGGTGCGCCCGCGACAGTTTCGGGAGGGTGACCTGGTGCTTAAAAAGATTCTACCAATCCAAAAGGATCATCGAGGGAAATGGACCCCGAACTATGACGGACCTTACGTAGTGAAAAAGGCATTCTCTGGAGGGGCTTTAATTCTCACCAGGATGGATGGGGAGGATCTTCCACTCCCTGTAAACTCAGATGCAGTCAAAAAGTATTATGCTTGAACACACTTACTAAGAAGAAGAAGAAGAGAAAAGAAAAAGTGAAAAATGAAAAAGAAGAGCTTGCTAGACTGAAAATCTGAAAAGACAGTCTAGGCAAAAGTTAGAGCAACCCGCTAGACTGAAAACCTGAAAAGGTGGTCTAGGCAAAAGTTAGGGTTCAAAAAATAAAAAATATAACCATGGAAGTGTCGTCAAGCTGATGAATTGGGGCAATCAGTAGGTTGGATGTATGAAACTGGGGCAAACAACATCTCTGAAGCCAATTAATGAGCAGTCAAGATTGTATGAGGGATACTAACATTAGTCATTGATAGAGACATCACCTGAGGAGATGCGATTCTACTCCGCAATGTTCTGCAATCTATGCATTGTACACCTTTTTCAATCCAAATATAATGTCATTGACTTCCTTTATTTTATTTCGCAACCTTTGTCCTTTTCTCCTAACTTTTGTCATTTGTGTGTGTGCATTCATCTTGATAAGTATATACTGAAATGTGAAACAAGTATTGGTTTTCTTTAAGCAGTTTGAATTCCTTAGAAAGCCTCGATAGGTCTTGGGGGGCACGACGCGTCCCGTTTATACGGCTCTGAAGAAAGGAAGGAATATTAAAGATCAACCACTGGGATAATTATCATCAAAGACGTCTACCATCAGAAAACAAGAGTGCAAGATATCTTTCCTCGATGAGACGGGCCTTCTTTTAGTTCATCCTCAAGACTGACTGCGATCGATGCTTTTAAAGGGTCAAGGATCCAATAATGAAAAAGAAACAACAAAGAAGAAATAATTTATCATCAATCTTTTGCATCATGCCCAAAATTAATAAGGGTTCTCATCACCATCATTCATTCTGTGAATTGAAAGTTAGTTAATTGAGTTTTCGCATTGTCATTCCATCAGTGAGCAAAATCGACATTCATATATTGCATTTGTCTATATGGCCTCACAAGCTTTTATCTATCCGTTTGAGCTTCTGACGGGCAATCCACCCCGTAAGCTCCTTTATCTTTCAGTTCGAGCTTCTGACGGGCAATCCACCCCGTGAGCTCATTTATCTTTCAGTTCGAGTCTGACCGGCAATCCACCCCTTAAGCTCTCTTATCTTTCAGTTTGAGTTTCAGACGGGCAATCCACCCCGTAGGCTCATTTGTCTTTCTGCTCAAGCTTCTGACGGGCAATCCACCCCGTAAGCTCTTTTATCTTTCAGTTCGAGCTTCTAACGGGCAATCCACCCCGTAAGCTCTTTTATCTTTCAGCTCAAGCTTCTGACGGGCAATCCACCCCGTAATCTCTTTTATCTTTCAGTTCGAGCTTCTGACGGGCAATCCACCTCGTATGCTCTTTTATCTTTCAGTTGGAGCTTCTGACGGGCAATCCACCCCGTAAGCTCTTTTATCTATCCGTTTAAGCTTCAGACGGGCAATCCACCCCGTAAGCCCTTTATCTTTCTACTCGAGCTTCTGACGGGCAATCCACCCCGTAAGCTCTTTTATCTTTCAGTTCGAGCTTCTGATGGGCAACCTACCCCGTAAGCTCTTTTATCTTTCTATTCGAGCTTCTCACGGGCAATCCACCCCGTAAGCTCTCATTTATCTCTCTGTTCGAGCTTCTGAAGGGCAATCCACCCCGCAAGCTATTATGTGTAAATCTCAGTGGGCAATCTAACCCGCGGGTTCTTTACAGGAAATCGGTTTGTAGACACAGGTCCTTTGCTTGTCAGTGTACCCCGGACAAAAATTGGAGTTCTTGTCTTTACTATCTTCTTATAACGATAATCGGTTAATTACGGTTACACCTAGTATCTACTAAGAAACAAGTAAAGAGGGGCAGCTGTGAACACCTAATTTTGTCCGGTTCCTTTTAACAAGCTAACTTAAACAAATCAATGCATCTGGTTTCTGATTAAAAAATAATAAAAATAAAAATAAAAATAAAATAAATAAATAGATAGGATTTGTCAGAAATCTTTTTTCTTCCCAACAAACAAAATCCCCATAATGATCTTTCTTCTTCAGTTTTTTTCTTTAACCAACATACTCCCGAGTGTTTTTTGAGCTGAACCAGAAAAGCAACAGTCATTGGGAAGCTGGTCCAACCACCAGAACAGTTCCCCACAAGGCTCAAGTCATCAAACACCATTTTGGGTAATTTTTCAGAGCTTAGGGAAGGGTTCATGCCTAGATCAGAGGAAGAAGAAACATAAATAGAAATTGAAAAGGGACTAGAGGAAGTTGAGCTTCTGCACACACAAAAATCATCCGGTCCCAAGGTGAAAGTAGATGAGATCTTCCTATATAAAAAGAGAGCAGCAACAACACAGAAAGGGGGGGCAGCAGAAAAATTCAAAAAGAAGGAACGCAACAACAGAAAACAGCAAGAGATGGAGAAAAATTTCTGATCAAAACACCTGAAAAAATATAAGAGTCTCGGTTAGATGCTCCTCCACAAGCTCCGCCACGAGCACTGCCACGGCCACCCTACCACACTACCGCTCATCCACCATTGACCACCGTAACCACCATGGCACAAAGCCGCTACTGCTGGTTGTCGTGAATCTGCCGCTGCCACAGGCCATCGGTCCTAGATCCACAACAAAGCCCGCACGTTCCCACCATCCCCGCCGTGCTCGCCTCCTATCTTCGCCGTCGCAGCCGTCACCTTTGTCGTGTCGTCATCTCCCCACAACCCAGACATCATCAACCGAGCCACCACTCTCCTTCCTCTCACCATAAGACTCTTCCTCCTCACCTTCGCTCAACCGCACGCCACCGTCCCCCAGGAGGACCTCCGGCAGGCCGTGCGCACGTGGGGGAAGACGCTGCACCACATGGATCCGAAGCCACCACACCGATTCGTCCTCCCCGCGTCGTCCCTCGCCGCCACGACCTCTCCCCCGCCTCTCGTTGCTCCTCCGCGAACCGGATCGCCCCTGTCTCCTCCATCACTCGCGAACCACAGGACCACCGCTGCCCCGAACGCTGCCACGCACTCACGTCCGCACGCCGCCGCTTGCGACCCCTGCTCCGCCGTCGCACTGCTGGCAATCGCCGCCGCTTGGTCTTCCGGTTCAGCCATCCTTTCCTCTCCACTGGCCTGAGGGTATGGTAAAAAGGGACTCAGAGGCTCCTAGCCTCTGAGTATGGTACTTTCCTTTGGTTTTTAGTGTTGTTATTAAATTATCATGTTATGTTGGTTTAAATGTTTGGGTTTCATTTACTTGGGCTTCTCATGGGGTTATGTGGGTTTTGAATCAGTAAGTTTTTTATCTAACCTGTTGGTTTATTGGGCCCTTCCTTCTTTTATCTTCAGAAAAAATGTTTTTGAAAATAAAAATAAACTGAAGTCATTTGGAGTCATGAATATGGACTTAAAATGTATACCATATTCCATTTTGTCTCTAGGAAAATTCGAAATAAAAAATATAAAAAATCTTGTAAATATATATATATATTTTTCTTCTCATCCATGTTTCAAATAAAAAACTTTTTTTTCTAAATATCTCTTTTGAGTTCACGCAACAATCTACAATGTTGATCTATGATTTTTCATCCTCAAGTGATTTATGAATTGTAAGGGTTTATCGTATGGCGCTGCTATCATGGACCCTATGCAAAAAATGAATTTATCTTGAAATAAAATCTTTTTTAAAATAAAATAAATAAATCAAATCTTTATCAAAATAAAAATCAACCAACCAATCAAACTTTTTCAAAAGAACTACGTGGCTTTGAGTTTCCCATCGCACCCGGGAATACGTAGGAGCAAGATAAATCATCTTGTCAAGCCAAAACTAAATTTTCCTTTTTTATGTCTCTTTTTATGTTAAAATAATTAAACTTGTCTGTTTTTAGGGATGCTCTATGGACACGGTGCCATGTCCAATCCCTTAGATTTGAGGTTGCCCTGTGGACTTATGTGCCATGTTCAACCTCATTTAGTTTTTATAAATAATAAATTTAAAAAATGAAAAAATTAATAAAAATTTAAAATATTACAAGTTAAAAAATAATTCTTTCTTGTAAATAATCTTGGGGTAAAATAAATATTTAAAAGGTTATTAAAATGTTTTTGCACAATTAACTTGAGTCACGTTTTAAACGGGTGATGTGGGGTGCTAACACCTTCCCTACTCGTAACCGACTCCCGAATCCAAATCTCTATCTTTTTTTAAGACCAGTTTATCTTTAAATAATTAGGTTTTCTAAGATTTTCCCAAAAAAAATTTAGTGGCGACTCACTCCTGTTTTTATATCCACTTTCGCGCTCAGGGCTGGGGGCCGCGCGACAGGAAGTACGATCTCTTTAAAAAAAAAAAAAAATCGGGACAGCTATGAGAATCAATAAAAATTTACATTTTTGCTATAACTATAACTTTTGACGTAATAATGAGCTAACAAATTAACTTTGTATATATACTAACTTGTGGTTCGATTCTCCCCCGCAGTGGAATAGCATAATTGTAAACGAAAACTGATACGGGGGAGATAGCTACTTATTCTTGCTTATCATTACTCTTTTTTTTTTTTTGACAACTTGCTTATCATTACTTGATTATGCCATTCTGCGTCCTGAATATTTTTCAAAAGTATTGTGAAAGGCCATCCCCTTTTGTGGGTCTTACAAAAGGGTTGATAGTTGATAGATAACTAAGTTTTTAATGCATAATCAATACTTCAATTGAATTCTCTTTTTTTTTTTAGTGAACCTGGATCCAGGATACAATATCAAATAGGAATGTGAGGCTGCTAAGTGTTGCTACTACTGGTTTCCATGTGTATGCTGCTGTCATATTAAACATGAGCGGCATGCGAAGGAGTGGGAGATTAAATATGCTATGGGCACTTCTTATATATTAGGCATCTCTTGGTTCTTTTCTCTTTAATTGTATATAAATGAGTTTTTTAAAATTTTTTTAGATAAGCAAAAAAAAAAAGAAAAGGGAATGTGTATCTGAGGGCCCTCCTTCAAACCAAAAATCTAATAATGTTAAAGTAGGTATCCACATAAGAATGAAAATGTTATGATTGAAGAGTCAGGGGGACGCAATTTGCTGCTTCTTTTCTAATTGCCTTTTTGTTCTTAAGGATGTTTCTCTGGAACCACCTTCCCCACTTAAAAAATGATTAAATAAATAATTAAGATGCGACCAAAACAGAATTCTGGAACTATGATCTCCTCCTGTGACAAACATATTCAAAATTATAATACTCAATAGCCAAAGAAATTAAAAACAGAGAAAATATGTATACCTTTGCCAGATTCTTACTTATCCGAAACTAATTACATCAAAGCTTTAAAGTTCTAACAACTCGGTTTTTCTTGATACAGCTAGTTCGCTATGATGATTCAGCCATATTGGAGAAGGTAAATATAGAGAGCTTAAAGTCACCGTGAGAATTTATAAAAATAAAAATAAAAATACATTTAGTTAATTATAGTGGTTCCTTATTAGAAATTTTAAAACGTTACTTCTATTGGCTCTTTAGGGGGAACAAAGTAAGAAGTACGTACTTGTTGGCAATTATTAACATTCTAAGTTCCTTTCTCTATTGCTAAAGGGGAAGATAAAATAAACACGTATATGTAATAAGACATCAACAGAATTTATTGGTTATGTCTTTGTACGTGTCACTAAATACCAGAAATTAGCGAAACAATTAACTAGGATAAAGTTCTCCTTGTCACTCTCTGCTTCCTAAAAGTGATTGGAGTTGGACTCATCTGCCACTAGAGAGACAAAGACAAAAGCTGTGTGTTTTTTCTCTCAACGGCAAATGGAAGAGGATGCTAATCCCAAATCAACATTTTTCAGTATTTACCGTGTATCCGCAAGTTTCAACATTAACAGAAATGTGTCATTTGAGAGGAATATTTCAAAGGTTGAGCACATTGACATTTTTTTTTTTATAAAAGCCAAATTATGACAATTCATTCGTAATAGTGTCAGCAATACATCTAGGAGTAATGTAAAAACAACATGAGCTAACATACAACAAAGACGTCCTAGCCAAAGAGTGAGTCACTTTGTTTGCTTGCCTCCTAATAAACTTTGTTGAAAAGTTTGTAAAGTAAGACCCTTGCAACAATTGACAATGATACCAAATTCAGTAATATTTTCCTTTGATGAAGATAACTCATCCACCACCCCTTTACTATCAACTTCAAAGTGGACGTTGGTGAAACCCAGCTCAACGCACCATTTAATGGCAAACAAGAGACCCATTGCTTCCCCCACCTTCACTTCCAACTTTGATTCTACCCACATTGTTTTAGCTTGAACAAACTTGCCCTCATGATCACGGATGCACATGCCAAACCCGGATAAATTTATGGCCTCAAAGAAAGCTGCATCAACATTGCATTTCAAAGACCCAAAAGGGGGAGGTGACCATCTAGCTCGGGTAATGCCGGGATCATGACCACCCAAGGGGGTTTCCTTTTCCTAGCTAAAATCCAACTGGACAACATCTCTTTTGAACAGCTGATGACTTGAGTTCCGATCATATCCTCATTGTTCAACAATTTTTGGTTCCTGGCCTTCCATATGCACCACAATATCATCACAAAATCCGCCCTTTTATTTGAGTCAATAACACCACTGACCAAGAAATATAACTCAGAGAAAGAGTTCACCTGGTTAAGAAAAGGATCAATGATGTGTCAATATCCAGCTTGAATCAAAATATCTCTACTCTTGTCACACTGCAGTAGTGCATGACACTGAGATTTAAGACCAGTTTCGCATCTCACACACGAACTTGTACAAGCCACCCCACGCCTCTGCAGGTTTATTCTAGTGGGAAGAACCTCCCTGCATGCGCGCCAAATGAAGGACTTCAGTTTGAGGGACATTTCCAAGTTCCAAATACTTCGCCAATCTCCATCTTGTTTCAGATGAGCTGTGTTCAATAAGGATTCGAAACACAATCTATAAGATGAACGAACTGTATAAAAGCCGTCCTTACTATATTTCCATATGCGCATGTCCTCCCCTACTTCATCAACTAAGGGTATGGCTAGTATAGTAGCAGCATCACAAGGAGTAAAAAACTGACGCACAAAATCTTCATTCCATCTTCTGGTACCAGGCATAATAAAATCACTGACCACCCAATTATGAGCCATTTGGGTTAATTTAAAATGGAGATTCAGCTTTTGACCATTTACAATCCAAGGCTCATTTAGGATTGGAATATTGTGTCCATTGCCAATTCTCCATCTAGAGCCCTCATTCAACAAGACCCGGGAATTCCAGATGCTACACCAAATAAAACTTGGATTATGACCAAGAATCGAATCCAAGAACTCACCTCTAGGATAGTATTTAGCTTTGAAAATCCTTGAGACCATAGCTTCTGGGTTAGAAACAAATTTCCAACCTTGCTTCCCTAGCATTGTCAAATTAAAAGCTCCCAGATTTCTGAAGCCGAGGCCACCAAATTCCTTCCTCATAGATAGCTTATCCCATTCCAACCAATTAATGCCACACGTATCACCCTTCTTGGATCCCCACCAAAAAGAGTTCATCACCCTTTCAATCTCTTCTGCCAACAAAGGAGGTAGTAAGAAGACACTCATGCAATAAGTTGGAATCGCTTGGAGCACAGACTTCACCAGAACCTCCATGCCAGCCTTGGAAAGATGTCTGCCACTCCAAGAATTAATTTTCTTCCACACCGTGTCCTTCAGATAATTAAATGTAGTTTTCTTTTTTCTACCAATTAATGAGGGAAGCCCCAAATATTTTCCTGACCCAAGACAGGTTTGGACTCCCAAGATATTAGATAAAGCCAATCGAGTACCATCATCCACATTCTTTCTATAAAAAATCTCAGATTCACTGAAATTAACTGCTTGACCAGATGCTGCTTCAAAAGTAGCAAGAATTGACTTCATCACATTACATTCACGCTCACTAGCTCTAAAGAACAGAAAGCTATCATCTATAAAAAGAAGGTGACCAACAGAAGGAGCACCCCGACAAATTTGAATACCATGAATGTCACCTCTCCCCTCAACTCTTTTGATTAGGCAAGTAAGGCCCTGAGCACAGATAAGAAAGAGACAAGGGGAGAGAGGGTCACCTTGCCTTAAGCCTCTTCCTGAAACAATTGGTCCAACAGAATCATCATTAACCAAAACCGAGTAGCTAACAGAGGAAACGCACAGCATAATCCATCTGACTCATCTATCACAGAAACCCATCTTCTCCATCATAGCACAGAGAAAACCCCAGTCCACTCTATCATAAGCTTTGTTGATATCTATTTTCAAAACCACATCACCTCTAACTCCCTTTGTTTTTCATTTCATATGGTGGATAATTTCAAAAGCTATGAGCACATTATCCAGGATATATCTTCCTTCTGCAAAAGCAGACTGCTCTTCTGAGATACACTTTGGCAATAATTTTTTCAACTTGTTAGCTAAGACTTTTGCCACTATTTTATATAGAACATTACACAAGGATATAGGTCTCAAGTCTCTCATAGAAGAAGGGCTATCAACTTTAGGAATTAAAACAATATTTGTATCATTAAGAGTTGATGGAAAGTTACCAGTCTCCAACCAGTAGCAACAAGCCGTGAAAATATCATTGCCACAAATATCCCAAAAATGCTGGTAAAAAGCAGGATTTAAACCATTCGACCCCGGAGATTTATCTGGGTGCATCTGGAAAATAGCTGCTCCGAATTCCTCTCCGGTGAAGGGAAGTTCCAACCCTTGATTATCTTCCACCGAGACAATAGGAGACACTACCTCAATAACCGAAGAATAAATGCTCTGCTGTTCTAGAAACAGGTTTCCAAAATAGTCCTTTGCAAGCTCACAAAGACTCGGTTGACCACCTACCCATTCATTGTTAACATTTTTTAGCTTGTCAATAATTTTCCTTCTCTTCCTGGCAGTAGTAGTCACGTGAAAATTTTTTGTATTTGCATCTCCATCTCTAAGCCAAAAGACCTTGGCTCTTTTCTTCCAATAGATCTCCTCTTGAGCCAAAATTGATGCAAGCCTTTCTCATTGTCTCTCATAAATCGAGGCATCCTCTGGATCATGAGAAATTATAGTAGCCTCTAAAAGCCTTTTACACTGATTTGCTTCTTTACGGAAATTCCCATTAAGTTTCTTACTCCAAACCTCTAGGTCCTTACTATATTGCTTTAGTTTATAAATAACATCATCATGTATCCCATTCTCCCAGCTAGACCGCACCACATCACCCACCTTGAATTCTTCAAGCCAACGATTCTCAAAGCGAAACTTTCTCCGGTGCTTTTGAGCAGGGCGCTGATCAATACAAAGTAGGAATGGTGAATGATCCGAGACAGGAGCTAAAAGATTTGATAATTGTGCATTCGGAAATAAATTCAACCACACCTCAGAAGCCAAAGCTCTATCAAGACGTTCTTCCACTGCACTGTCAGAATCACGACGGTTTGCCCAAGTAAACTGATACCCATTAAGAGGAAGATCAATTAGATTACACTCTCGAACAGTGTCACGAAAACCATTTATTAGCCAGTTCGGATGATCGACTCTTCCCATCTTGTCCTCAGCAATTAACAAGTCATTGAAGTCCCCAATAACGCACCAAGGAAGCAATGACATTGTAGCTAAGTTTCTTAAAAAATTCCAGGAATCACGTCTTCTGGTCCTCTCAGGATAGCCATAGAACCCAGTCAACCTCCATAAACCTCTGTCATTATCAAACACCTCCACATTAATAAAATTCATTGAGTAATTGATAATGCGACATTTAAATGATTGTTTCCAAATAATCGCAATACCTCCACTACGTCCCTCCCTATCAACAGAAAAATAAAAATCAAATCCTAACTTTACACGAATTTCCTCTATTTTATTTGAGTGACATAAAGTTTCAAAAATCAAAATAACATCCGGTTTGTAGTCCCGAACGAGGTCCCTTAGCGAAGAAACTGCACGCAGGTTGCCCAGGCCTCGACAGTTCCAACTTAGTATACTCATAGTCCCCGACAACCTTGGGTGTCAGGGTCTGCCGCTAAAATTTTTTTTGGAATCACACTATCAGAACCAATTTCCATGCAGTCCACGTTCTTTGACCCCCCCTGCACGTGATCTCTTTCACCCACCAACTCTGTTAACTTTCTTTTCTTATCCCACTCCAACTCTCTCTCCTCATGATTGTCCTAATGATTGCCTTCTTTCATTTCCGTATCCATTCCTCTCTCTCCAATAACTTTATCCTTAATTTTAGGAAAGATAATATTTGAGTTTCTAAATATGTCAACAACTGAAACCAAAGTTTTCTCCTTTATTTTTGCGTCATTTACTGCCCCAGTAATCACCTCCTTAGGATCCGCATCTGCATTAACTGCAGATTTGAATTTCGAAACTCTCTGCAGATTTGGTGCTTCCCAACTCTCAGCTCATTCCTCCCTCAGCCACCCCTCACCATCATCCCCCTGGTTCCTCCGCTGCTCAACCTGTAACTCCGGTCCCCACAATTGGCTACCATCATCATCACCTAGCAGAAATAATTTCTCACAGAAATCCTCCATGTGACCTAGCATTCCACAGATAGCAAAAAGACCCCAACCTTTCATATTTGAACTGAACCTCCTTTGTCTCCCTTCCTGGTTTATTCACTCTCTTCAGTCTCTTCAGTGGCTTGCGCACATCAAGGAGCACTCGGAATCTCATATAGGACTTAAGGAAATTTGAATTGTTTTTTGCACCGTACTCTATGAATTCACCCAGAAAGTTTGCCAGGTGCTTCCCCACCGCTTCTGTCATAAACCCTACAGGGATCTTATGAACTTGAACCCAGAAGGGTACGTTGAAAAGTTCCACTTCCTGGGGTGTCTGACCCTCCTGCATCGTTCCCAGTATCAACAAATTTTCGTCGAAAGACCACGGTCCACCCCTCAGTACCCGTTGGACATCCACCTTATGGAAGAACTGGAACAGAAATATGCCTCCCTCTACCTCCTTCACGTTTATGCCCCTTCCTAGCTTCCAAATGACAGCCATCATTTTCCTCATCATGTGAAACCTGATTGACCTCGTTGTCAGGAATCTCCCAACTAGGCACAGGGCTGGGTCTCCATTCAGTACTCGTCGAAACTCTTCCACTGGGACCTCCAAATCCACCTCCTCATCCTCTAACGTTAACTGAGCAAAGCTAAAAGACGTCATTGATAGATATCTCACACACAACTCACACTCTTATCAGATATAGGAAAACTTCTCACGTAGGAGAGAAAAAAGTCTTTTGCAGCACATTGACATTTGAACTTTAAGTTTTTAAATATATGAAGTAACTACATCTATGAGAAATAGAAATACATCCTGTATATCCCATCTTGTAACTTTCTTATCTTGAAAAATTGAATTTATTTAAGAAAGAAAATGAATGTTACTTACACATAATATTTCTTATCATATGATTCACATAATATAAATTAACACCTTCACTTTTTTTCTTCTTCTTTCTTTCTGCCTTTTCTTCATCAAACATCACATTATTTGTGTGTTTTTCTTTCTCCTTTTTTCTTCACTAAACATCACTCTTTATGTGAGTTATGTTCGCATATATAGGAAAATACGAGAGGAGCTTCAATTCTTGCACTATATATCATTGTCAAATGAACTATCATGTAAAATTGAATTATAATGAAACAAATGCCATTATTATTAAACGTGTTCATTTATTGTGAGTGTTGTAAAATCACACTCATCCTCATCAAAATCAAAAGGAAATATATATTTGCAACACAATAAGATCCAACAATGTAGATATGGCCACATAAGCGGGGTTCATTTTCATCGTGATCAAAAAAGGTCTATAAAGTCAACAAAAAAATTTAAAGATGTCCCGAATCTGCACCATTATCTCTTTCTAATCTATATCTTCCATCACGTTTCCTTCGGCCAAGCCAACCAAACCCAATAAATAAAGGGCAAAGAGATCGCAATGCAAAGTGGGGCCCTCCAGAAAAAAGAAAAAAGCCTCACGTGTCGTCGAAGTGAAAAAGTGGTACCCCACCGTGGGAACGATCCAACACTCGACACGTGTTCCTGAAAAAGAGGACCACCTTGTAAAAATGGCCGGCTCGAGAAGGGTGCAAAAAAGGGTCCCATAGGGTCCACCCATTGCCGTGCCACCCTCCCTTGGGTCCCGGACCCTTACACATGACCCTGACCGTGACCACAAAGATGAGGTGGCCCCACCCTCACCAACGAATAAAAGGTCGTAGCGTAATAGGAGTTTACATTACATTACTGTATTGGTATTGGTAACTACCTACCCTTCACTTGCACGGTCCACGGAGAAGCACCACCAGTGGGTCCCACGCTTTTCGTGCGTGGTCCCCACAACTTTTTAATCAACCTCACGTGCGCACGTGTTCGTCACCTCAAACGACGTCGTTAATGGCGGAAAATTGAAAAACCATTCTCTTATCTCTCATTGCTTTGAGGAACGTGACATGAACTGAAGCTCTTGCTTGTCGTAAATCTCCAACGAGAAATCCCTCAGCATCTGCGTCGTCGTTGTGGCGGTGGTGGCCATGGTCGTGGTCTGTGCCATAACCGTCGCTCTTGGCGGCGATTTTGACGACGGAGATGAAGAGCACGCGTTCGTCGAGGTTGGTTGGAGTTGGAGCTGAACAGGTGAAACCACCATGGAGGAAACGAAGGCGGAGATTGGACGAGCTATGGTGAAGAACTGAGGCTGATGATGATTCGAAGGTCCTGCTGGTGCCGCCATGGGAGGAACTACGAAGAACGCTCCTGCAGCTGGAACGACGGCGTTTGATGGTATCGCCCACATGGGGACCACACCTTGTGGTAACGGAATCGCGTTTTGTTGCGGAATTGTCGTTGCTGCTGTTATTGTTGAGTTTGGGTTAGAGGAAATTGTTAAACCGGCGGAGACTGAAACGACGCCGTCATTTACGTCCACGTAAGCGCTGTTAGCGGGCCGTTTGCGTTTCTTTTTTCTCGGGCGGGTCTCCGGGTTCCGGGTCGGATACGGCTTTGGCGGTGGAAGAAGGGGAGGTGGTTGGGACTTTGAGGGTGCCGTTGACGGACATGGCGATGGCGGGGACGGTGCCGGTCCCGGTGGCGGCTATGATGGCGGGCTCGGC
The DNA here is from genome assembly GCA_030762895.1 of Sophora flavescens. NCBI lineage: Eukaryota > Viridiplantae > Streptophyta > Magnoliopsida > Fabales > Fabaceae > Sophora > Sophora flavescens. The sequence goes on from CM061065.1 coordinate 145,881,442, forward strand.
GTGTTCGAGGAGCCAGCGGATGGTTTCGCCGTCGGATTTGTGACCGAGTTCCCGGGTCAGCTGGAAGATCCTTGCCGCGCACGTGGCGGGCATGCGGATCCTGCGGCCTCGACCCTCCACCTTGGTGTGTCGGTCTTTGGAGGAGGCTCTCTTTTGTTGCGGTTGTTGGGCTTGGGCCTGGACCAAGGCCTTGTTGACTTGCATGGACATGGACATCCCCGCCGGCACGTGCACAGCCACCGGCATCACTCTTATCGCCGCCGGAGATCCTTCCTCGGTTTCGGGCTCCTCTTTGGGTTCTCCGAGAGTGAGATCAACGTTTCGATAAGGTTCCGCAGCCATGAACGAATGAAGAATGAAGAATAAGAATACAAGGAGGAGATTGGAGGAGAGAGATGTTAATGTAATGAGTTAGCTTAGAACGAGAGAGTGCAAAGTGTGAATGAATGATATAAATAGGAAGGAAGGAAGGTTGGGATTTGAGAATGAGAATGAGGTTCTGTCGCATAGAGATAGAGAGAGGGTAAATAGGATGTGGGGCCCGCGTTATGCCCCGTCCATGATTTTTTACTTGGAAATAAATCTACGGTGATCGTTGTTCAGGAGTGACCCATTAAGACTATGACTATTGCACGTGATGGGTCCCCCATCTATTGGGGTTGTGTTAGAGTTTTGGTCAATGTTATTCACTTGTTTGATAACTACCAAAATTTTTATAGAGAAGGGAAGGGGAAGGTTGAAGAGGATGAGAAATAACTCAAGAAGAGGGGAAAGAAAAAAAGAGAATGAAAGTGAAATTGATAAGATTTGTGCATGATGATGGTATGAACTATTTGAGGGAAAAGGAAAGGGATTTTTTTTTCATATATATATATATATATATATATATATATATATATATATATATATATAGTGTGTGTGTTTAATTAATTTTTTTATCCTTTCAATATGATGATTTTTTGAATTAGTCTCTAATAAAATTTTATTCAATTTAGTATCTTATTTTATAAAAAAAAATAATGTGTTTTTAGTCTATTTTTAGTATTTATATGAATTAAAAACCAATAAATTTTAATACGAACTAAATTTATGTATCGCTATAGTTAAACGAAGTAGAGATGTGTGTGCGCGCGCGTGTGTATTAAGTCCTCATATGTAATGGATGATCTTAGATGTGAATATTAACATTGATTTAGTTTGAATACGAGAAATATGTGGAGTTAAAATCGTAAAGCTACTTGGGAGATAATATATCCCTACCAACTTGGTGTGTGTTTGGTTTCATTTCTGGTGGCACCAGAAGTGCTTCTGCACCTATCAAACGCGATTCTTGTAAAAAAATAGGTGTTTGGGAACATGTTTGTGGAAGCAATTTTGTATCCAGAATTGATTCTACCAGAAGCAGTTTGGAGTAGCTTCTGCTTTTGGATTGAAAAATTATATTAAGTTTTACATCAAACTTGCTTTCAAAGTAAAAACATCCAAACATAAATCACTTCACTTCAAACTCAATTGTATTGAAATCAATTCTATAAAATCAATTCCATCCAAAATCACGTTTGTCAAACGCTCATCCAAACACACACTTTTGGAATTGTTTGCAATAAATAAAACTTTCATGTGCTCATAAAAACAAATAAAAAACTTTCATGCAAACGATAATTTTGTACGAGTATGACTAGTTTTAAATTTATTTTGAATGGACATGCACCCAATATATTTTAAAAAAGAAAGCATTGCCCATACCCTCTTGTTTAAAGGCGTGAATGCATTTGAATAATCATATATTTAATTGATAGGCAGAGCGCAGCACGAAAGATTGATGTTTTTTTAAAAAAAGAAAGAAAAGAAAAAAATAAAGATTAAAAATGATAATAACCGGTTAATAGCATCAAACAAAAAGATTGACCTTAAACCACGAAAATTCACACCAAACCGATATAGAATGGTATGTGTTAGTACAAGAATTAGGTGTTTCGAGTAGGTTTGAGTAGTCTTCGAAACTAGTATATAATGTGTGAAAGAATAGCTTGATATGCAGTCCTTCCGGGCTTAACTCTTATAAGTAACTGTAGTTATTATGTCTCTTAACTCTTGACTCGAAATTCCCTCTCATCGTTCATAAATTAATCGTCGGACAAAGCATTAAGTGCTTGTCCGTTGAGCTTCCAACCAAACTGTCATCAGTGTGGATCTCACATGTTTCTCTTGATGTAGGATGGACTATAGGTACGTTTGGATAAACAACTTAATTAAGAGCTTATCACATAAAATCTTAACGCATGAGAGCTTATGTCATAAGCGCTTGAAGAAAGAAAAAGAATGGACATGAGAGGATTCGAATAGTGAAAAACACGGAGATGATGTTTGGTGTATAAGCTCTTATGATAATTTCATAAGCTTTTCCCAGTGACTTATGAAAATAAGTCAAAAACTCCTTATGGGATGACATAAGTTATTTTTATAAACTCTGTCAAACATACTGTATAAGAACTAATGTCATCAGATAAGTCAAAAGGAACTTAAACAAGCCCTTCCAAACACCACTTATCTCATCAATTGGGTTGCTCGGTAGTTAGCATGATGGTTAGATGCTCTTGGTGCAACACGCGATAATTAGAAGTGCATTCGTGTGGTAAGGATAACTCGGCTCATCTAAGAATAATATAAAATATAATTTATAGAATTAAATCGATGACAAAACTTAGCTATTTTTCTTTGAATATTTGTTGTGTTATTTTTTAATTAATAAAAACATAACATATGAAATAATATATTATCTCCTAACTAATTTTACAAATGTTTTATTTATTTATTTATGAACAATACCATAGACATATAAGAAATAACACAAATTTTGTCCAATCGAAAAACCTTGATGATGAAAGGAAAAATGTAAGACGTCGGTGCAACGGATGCCTCAAAAACATCCCTACGCCGTAGAAGATCGAGATGAGCAAGAAAAAGAGAAAGGACTATATATGGAATAATAAGGAGGACATTCCGCTTTTAGATCAAGAGAGTTTTATGTCAAACAACATATATATATTGAAAAAACCAAAGAAACAAAAAAGGGTAAAATAAAGAAGGAGAAAAACAACCAAAATGGAGAACGACATTAATGACGACAAGACTTTGAAATCGAAAGTCAATGCTTATAAGCATGTGTACTTTAAATAGTGAATGATTCAAAGGGATCCAATTAAATTTATTTTTATGAGGAACTTCAAATAATTAGCGGCCAAATATTGTTCATGTACCAGACTTAATTCATATGGATAGCAGACAACGAGTCAAACTCAGCCAAACTAAACTTCATGCTCCACCTATTAAGAAATGAAGTCAATAATATTGGTTCAAACCAAGTGATTCATTTACGAGTTGTTTGACCCAATTTCATTTTTTAAGTCAATAATTTAATCAGACTATAAATAAAGTTAATGGCAACATATTAAATTAAAATATTATTATTAGTACCAGCATCACAGCATGTTACGTCTCAAGTGAAGTAAGAGTGAGTCTGAGAGGGGCAGCCATGTCTGGACATTGGACAATGATCGAAAAAGAAAAAAAAAACATTAGTATTATATATGCTGTTACATCTTAAAGTAATAATTTCGTTTTTATAGATGACACGAAATCTTTATTTAGTACCTATACGTAAAAAATTATTAAAAATATCATCATATTTGCAATTATTGTCCATTTGGTCACTCTCATTATTATCTTGCCGTCTCTTAATGATCCGTTAACTTTTACGTATAGAGACTACACGAAGAATTCATATCATATTATAGACCAAATTAATACTTTAACCTAAATTATTGGGTTCCTATATATGATAAAGATTCTTCATTTGATTCCTATACACAGGAGTTAATAGATCATTAAAAATAACAGGATAACGAAAGGAACCAAATGGGTCCTTGTATGTAGGAGTTAACAAAAGCTTATGAAATAATGATCAGCTGATTGTTAAAATTGAAGTCATATATAAAACTCGATGGTTGGGGAAAAGAAATACTAGTATTCAAGAACTCTGTCTCTGTCGTTAATAATGTTAAACATATAATTCCTAAAGTATTCTGTAACTATGAGGTACTGTGTTTGGAGGCAAATCTAACAATCAATCAGTGGTGGATCTGAACATGATTTGGTAGTACGATCACATAGGATCCCATCTTTAAGGTGACACCAATTTTTTTTTTTACTCAATATACTTACTAATGTATATATTAAAATAAAAAATTTATATAATTAAATATTTCCTATAATCTATTATGATTTGATACGGTAGTCTTTTACTTTCATTCTATAATATTTTGTTTCACTTGAGATGTTATTAAAATAATTAATGATTAGTTTTTTGCCCTCACATGCATGCATGCACGCACACACATGCCGACACACACACACTCTCACACACATATATTCGGCTTATGAAAAAAGGACATCAATTTCTCATTTTATACGGGAAATCCAAAATATCAATGACGACCCTCCAATCAACCAAAACTTAAACTATGATGGGCAACAACCCAAGTTCATAACCTGAGGGGAACGAAACTAACAATAGTTTTGTTATTATCAGAAACTTACTCTAACAGTTTGATCACCACATATGCTGCTGAAACTTACGCATGTTATGCATGAAAAAAGTAATGGGTGCGCATAAATAAAGAACTCTAAAAACAGAGTAATCATTCTACGATAAAAGGAGGGGATCATTCAAATATCTTATTCAAAAATTAGATTGAAGATACCCCTTTACGGACAACGAAAACGTCTCTAGATCAGAATACGGCCAAATTTACTATAGTCCTAGGCATAAAATGTTTTTACAAGCCAAATATATTAATATTTGAGAATAAAATAGAATTTGTTGCAACTTAATTTGAAGGTGCTTGCCAGATTATTTGGTAAAAATATTTGTAATTCATTGTGAAGTTCTCAGATTAAATCTAATTTTATCTTTTTTCTTCTTTCTAACGCATGTATAAAAAGTTACTTAACGATTAAAATTATTGAAGTTTGTTGCAACATTGATGTAGTAAAGACTTCGTAAGACTTTTGTTGCAAGCATGTACGTTCTTCATATTAGTAGCACTCTAGATTCAGAGAAGTGTCAAATGTCCCAACACTACCAAATCACTCAAATATTTATGAGGCTACAAGTGATTCATATGCACATGTAGTTTATTTTTTAACTAGGATCCAGAATACTAAATTCTAATTCATTAAATCATTAAATCAATAAAATAACCTATGTATCTTTTGATGATATTTTCTTTTGTACTAAAACAATAAAGAGGAATAGTGTATGGGGTTGTTGTATTATACATTGAGAACTAAGTACAAGAAAATGGTGATTACAGTACTATTTTGTCATTCTCAGTACTTGGGTGTGTATGCATATGGCGTGTGTGTCAAAGACGAAGATCCTTCTTTATATAACCTACTCAGCACGTACTGTTCACACGAGTTGGTTACCCTAGATGGGTCCCACTGGGCCGTTAGTGTGATTTGCGGAATCATGCATGGGATCTCTATTTTGCCAATCATCAGGAGATTCTTCTAGAAAATGGTGAGACATCCTTTGGCTTGTCTTATTGTGACCGTCACCTTTGACCGCCACTTCTGCCCGACCGAGATGCTTCATCGAGACCGTGACCTTTGGCCAACCGATGTGTCTCGTGATTCTCAACCCGACACACTCTCGTCCTGCCCGGGATCCTTAACCGAAGATTTTAGACTGATTACAATGCGCAACAACCCAGGTGATTGCCTTCTGCCTTCTACCGATATGACCTTTCCTTAAAAAGATAGTTTCCCGATTTTATGGCCATAGGCAATTTCTACGCTTATCCTGACCAATATGGCCCTGCGCTATTTCGGGCGGGAACAAAAGTCCCCCCAAGTCTCAAGCTGTATTCAGCGTAGAGGCTTGAGTTTTCAAATTTTGACAGCTTTCTCGACACTTTGTTTCTTTTATGCCAGCTTCCTTGAGAGCCACGTTCCACAGTTTTCGCTGTTTCTTGTTGTTCGTGTACTGTATTCCTTTAACACATGTCAGGAGTCATCATTAACTCCTCTTCACACGTTTCCTCATCCCTGACCGTCGGATCTCTCTCGCATCTACGGCTGGGTGTTTGCTATTTAAACCACTTCCTCTCCCTCTCAACCTTTCGTTTTCTTCACATCTTCATCTTCGTCGGTTTCTCTGCTCCTCCTGGTTCTTCGTCTTCTTGTTCTCTTCTTTCACTTTTTCCTATTTCTCTCACTCCAGGTACGTCTTTCAAATTCTCCCTTTTTTCTTGCTTAGTTTCAGGTAGTTTTTGTTTCTTTTTTCGTGTTTTGGTTATGGAGGGAATGGAAGAGGGTTTTATTGAGAGGGAAGCGGATTCTGGAGAGGGTGGTTCACGGCCTGTTGCGGCGGCTGGCGAAGCGATTCCGGCCGTCGTTGTGAGGGAACCGTATTGGTGGGTGCTCCCCAGTGTTTTGGGCATGCGCTCAAAACTCTCAAACTGGGATTCTCTTAAGGAAGTCCAGGACTTGGTTGTAGATAAGAAGGGTCAAGGTCGGGTGGGTTTCTTTCCTTGCTCTGGCGAAGATCAACTCTGTCATTCGTCACCCGAGAATGACTTCTTTTTTATGCAAAAGAGGGTGTTCACCCTCGCTCGGGTCCGTCTTCCTTTTACTAAGTTTGGGTGCTCAATTCTTCGAGCTTTAGATGTGGCTCCATCGCAACTGCATCCGAATAGTTGGACCTTCATTAGGGCATTCGAGGTTGTTTGTAAATTCTTTGGCATATCGGCCTCTGTAAAGAAGTTTTTCACCCATTTTTGTGTAAAAAATACGGAGCAGTTTGGTTGGATCTCCCTTAGTTCTATTACGCATAGAAGAATCTTCGAGGCTTACACGACCTCTTGGAAGGGTTTTAAACCCGAATTCTTCGAAGTGGTTAATCAGGGTGAAGGTCATTCATTCTTCCTTACCCGTTTAGGGGAACCCAAATTCCCCTTTAGGGGTGATCAAAAATGTCTGACTCGCCCAAAATCGACAAATCCGCTAAATATTTTGATGAAACGGTCAGGTTGAATCGGTTGGGAGGTTGAAAAAATAGGGTTCGGATGGATAGATACGACCGGTTTCGGGTCTGGATTTCTTCATCCATCGGTACCCGACCCGATGTTAATAAAAAAAGGGCAAGACCAGAGAGAACAACTTTGTTATGCGTGGGCCTTGGCCCAAACCTTACCCTTATTAGTTATCAATTACTAACATGCTTGGTGACCAAATGTCTGACCTAGTCCACTACTTCACTCCTAAGTCTCTTACTATTCAACACAAAGCAACTCATTGAATCAGAGTACCACAGATTCAGAGAAATAAAAAATGTAGATCCGCCGTCCCTGTCCTATAACGCTCCACCGCAGATCCACCGTGCCCCTCCCTTCCCGCGAACACCCAGCAAAACTCGGCGCGGTCTCCATCACGCCACTCAGCCGTACGGTCGTAGGGGTTTCCACCACGCCACTCAGCCGCACGCTCTGACGCTGTTCAGCACCACCAACCGTTCCTGGTTCGAAGAAAATCCGAGATCGTGAAGGTCGTTTAATTTGTATGGCGGTGACTAGGGTTGTAGCGGAAAAGGGGAGAGAGGCTGAGCAAAATGGTGATTGGAGATGGAGTGGGTATGGGTTTTTTTGTTCCTGCCTGGATCCAAGATGTGGTTATTTTTTGTTCTTTTTTTCCTCTTTGGATTTATGCTTCCGGATCTTTTACATGCTCTTCAAATGGGGTGTCTTTTTTTTTTCTAAAATAAAATAATTAAAAAATCTTGACCCGTTGCAAACCGCCCCACTAACCCGTCACCCGACCAACTCGTTTTATGTAACGGGCGGAAATGGATTACAGTTTTCTTGCATCGAACCCGCATGAACCCGACAATCCCAGCCCGAACCCACCCAAACCTGCCTGATTCTCACCCCTGTCCCCTTATTCTTGACTTGCAAGCCCCGCATAATTAGGCGTTTCGAGTACCATTGCCTTTCCGATTAAGAAAAGTTAGAAATTGACTTCTTGGAACAGTTGGTAGATGTGAGTTGTCGTAAACTCATCGAATCTGAGGGTAATTTGCCCAAGCTGACCTCTTATATGAGTGAGGTCATTTATCCTTCTAATGTTTTCTTGATTGCCCGGCTCCATTTTCTCAATGTTTTGTTTTTTTGGTTCTGAACAGGGAAGATGGCTCCCAAGATGTCGAGGAAAGCCATGCTCGAGATTCCGGAGAAGAAGAAACAATTTGGAGGTAACGCCGATGGATCGGGTCTTGCTAAACGAGATAAGGCGGTGATCCAATATCTGGATCAGTCTGAATGTTCCGTGTGCGAGCTCAGGCCGAGGAAGAGGAACGTTGCGGAAGTTGGGGAAGATGCTGGCACTGCTTCCAAAAACCGAGTGGAGAACCAAGAGTTTGAAGTCCTTCCGCTGGCAACCTTACCCGATAACGTCTTCGGACAAATTCTAGCTAACCTGGTGAACTTCCAACCCGATGTTGTTTCTCTTTGGAACTCTCCATTCCTCTTGAGCCTCGCCCCGAATCCTCAGTTGCAATACCAAACAAATGTTGATCTTTATGGTTCTCTGACTCGCTCCTAGATCGCTACGATGACCGAGATCCTTGGCCTCCGATTGGCCAGCTTGGCTTGTTTTTCTGAGATGGATTCAGCTTTGATCAACACCAGGATTGCCGAGCTTGAAGTAGAGAATAAACGTTTGAATAAGAAGATTTCTTATGATCAGTGACAAATGACCGAGGTTACTAGGATGACACGGCAGATCGAGGAATTGAAGGTTGATCTGCGGCAATCAACCGACAATGTGTTTAGGCTAGAGGAAAACTGCTAAACTCTGCTCAAAACCAAGGATTCTCTTCAAGTCAACCTGAACGAGTCGCAGGAGAAGGTAGTTCGGCTGGAGGGCAAGGTGAAAGAGCTAGAGACGGTAGTGGCTGAACTGGAGCTATTCTCGGTCGAGGTGGGTTTCGGTTTTGCAGTACACCAGTGTTTTTCCCGACTTGAATCATGCTCAATTCAACTTGCGCAATGAGGTCTGGGATGGTTAGTTGGTGGTGCCAGCTGGGATTGTGAGGCCGACTGATCAAGAGATGGTAGCTGAGAATGAAGAACCTGAAGGTCGGGAGGATGCTCCCGTTAGCTGATGTAACTCTTCCCCCCCCTCTTTTTTTTTTCTGGTATCTTGTAATTTCTCTGGAACTTGGTATTTTGTTGGATTCTAACCCGGAAGCCGGCTAAGGCTTCATTTTAGTTCTGGATATGGTTTCTTTCTTTTGTTGACTTCTGTTTTTGACCACTAAAGAGGTTTTCGATCTTGTATATCTGATTGACTTGCTTCGGGTATACCATCAACTTGTTTTCCACGTTTAGTTGTTATCTCCTTTTGCCTCTTTCCAAATGCGTTCTTTCCCGAAGCATTTTAAATGGACTCGTTCCCTATGCGGTTTTATTACACACGTTTTCCTTGGATGCCTTGACCGTTTTGGTTGGAAATGTTGCTTGCTTTAACTTCCGCTTTTAATGCTTTTTACCATTTTTGACTTTAAATACAATGCCCTTGAATGCTTCATTTCCGAACTTCTTCTTTTTCCTTGATAGTTCTTTATTTCTTCTTCTTGATGGTCGGCTTTTTCTTGGGTTGTAACAAAATTCGTAACGTTCTTCGTGGGCTACAGCAAAGTTCGTAATGAACTTTGGTCCATGAGGAGGATTTGAGGGAGGATTCGTGCTCTGGGCACCACTTGGGGGATCTTTTGCTCCCTCACGTCAGCTTCAAGTTGTTCCAATAAAGGGCGAACTGCAGCCTCCCTTTGGTACATTCGAGTGGATTCAACCTTGGATGTCATTTGGGGGGTCTTTTTCTCTAGTGTGTCAGCTTCACACTTGGTTGGACTCAACCCTGGATGAACCATTGTTCCAGTGTGTCAGCTTCACACTCGAGTGGATTAAACCCTGGAGCAGATCGGCGTGTTTCTTGGAACTGCAGTGGATGCCTCTAAGTGCTAGTATTCCCCTCTCTTTTCTTCTTCGTGGAATGTAGCCCCCTTTTAAGTAGGGTCCTCCTTTTGTACTCGGAAAGGAGGACCAAGTAACTTCTCTTGTACTCGGAAAGTTATCAAATAAAATATTATTTGATGTTTGTTCTGCTTCTGTCCCCCATTTTTTTTAGAATGCATCATCCCGAATGGTTTGTCTTTTTGAAATGAAGTCGGGGCTTGACCTTGCGATTTTTCCTGAAGGGAGCGCAATGCTCGACCTTGTAGTTTTTGAAGGGAGCGTGATGAATGTGCAAAGTATGTTAGTTTGGAAATGTAATTAGGAAAGAGTTTGTAAATAATCTTAGAAATCATAAAAAAAGTGATAGGAAAATATGCACATTCATTTGATTAGAGTTTTGATCTTTTATATGAAAAATATACTCATAAAGATGTTAAAAATATGCAGGATTGAAGGCCGAGTGCTCAGCTCTGGAACCGAGCGCTCGGCCAGGACAGAAACAGAAGAAAACAGTAGGAGCAGGGCATGAACCAGCGCTCAGCGCTGGTGTTGGGGCGCTCAGCACCAGGATGCACACAGCAAGGCAGCGCTTAGAGCTAGCCTTGGGCGCTCAGCGCCAGCTGAGACCGAGAGTAGGTTTTCGGGAAGTTCTGAAGCGCCCAACACTGGGTTCAGGACGCTCAGCGCTAGGCGACGTGCAAAGAACCTATAAAATCATCTTTCTGCAGTTGAAACCGGATCGTTGGCTCATTTTTCACATTCGTTCACCCTGGTTCACCTCATTCTCTCTGCATCCATTGGAGATTCAAGCTTGGGAACAAGATTTGGAGCTTTCATGGCTTCCTCCACTCACATTCACTCAAGTTTCTTCTTCTCTTCCCTTTCTAATACGAGTTGCTAGATCATTTAGGTTAGGTTAGGATGATTTCAATTTGGAGTTTGACGTAATTGTTATTTGATTCTGAATTCAATTCTATTTCATTCAATTAGAGTAATATCTTTTATGCTTAATGCTTCCATTGGATTGATCAACCTTGGATTGATGTTAGATTCAATTGCACAATTGGAAAATTGGTTATTGGATTGGAATTGAAGTAGATTACCATTGGAATGTTGATTCTAGGAATAGAACTCTATTGCAATGCATTCTTATGAATCTCATGCTTAATGTTTGTGCTAATTCTTGAATCACCTAAGGAATTAGGGTTCTTAATTGGTACAAAAGGATTATCACCTAAGGAATTAGGGATAAATCTAGGTTAGTGATTTGAATGTCAATTGTATGGAATGAATTGAAGTTAGGGTTAAATAAGGTTACGTCAAGTGAAGAATTGGAGGATTCCGATACCTAACCGCTTTACCTATATTGATTTCACTCTTTACTTTTACTTGATTCATTCATTTTTGTGACAAAATTAAATTCAATATTCTTGTAGTCTTATATAAACATGAAATTCATTGGTTCAAATATCAATTGCCTAGGTCACGTTAATACTTGACAACAATCCTCGTTGGGAACGATACTTTACTTTCACTATTATTACTTGTCGCGATTTGATACACTTGCCAAACCTTCAACAAGTTTTTGGCGCTGTTGCTGGGGATTGTTGATTTCAATATCAACAAAGCAAAGGCATTGCTAATTTGGACATTGATTTTTGGTTTTGTTTTGAGCAATCCTTTAATTGTGTGTGTGTTTTTTCTTTTAATTGTTGTTCCTTTAGTTGTTTTCCATAGGTTTTGTTCTTGATTTTGTGTTTGTAGTTCTTCATTGTGTTCTTTATTTTGTTTTCCATTGTTTGTGCCTCTAACTATACTCACAATGTTTGGAATGGATGTTTGGAGTTACCTACATGCACAAAATGAGTTGTTGTTGAACCAATTGTCTCATATCTCTGAACAATTACATGAAAGTAAAGTAGGTGCATTATGTTCTAACCAAATTGCGTGTGATTTTTGTGGTGGAAACCATGTAAATGGTCTTTGTGAGGAAGCATTGCAACACTTCCAAGAACCAGTGAGTTACACGAGGACCTATAGAGAACAACCATTTTTCTATCAAGATTCTCAACAATTCCCCTGTGAATATCAATTTCGAGAACATTGACAGCATTGGCAACAAGATAGGACTTCATCTTTTGAGAATACTCTTACATAGTTCATTGAAGATACCCAAAAAAATTTCAAGAACAATGAGGCTTCCATCAAGAACCTTGAAAATCAGATCGGGAAGCTATCTAGACAATTAGCTGAGAGAACAATTTGCTATTTGGAGGAAGAACAAAATATTGGTACTATAATGAGTGGAGAGGTCCTAAGTTCTCCAATATCAAATGAGATGATAATTTTAGAGATAGATGATGAGAATGAAGAATGCATGGAAGGCATTTTGGAAGAGTGTTTCAACGAAGACAAGTCACAGAAAGATGTTGTTGTGAGGTTGGGTGAAAAGCATGATCAACATGAGGAAAAAACAAAGAAGGATGGAGTAAAACATGAGGAGTTTCCACCACCAATGAGTGACGATAAACTGAAAAATGCGAGGATTGAGTTTTCAAAGATAAACTATAGGAGTTAGCATTGGCCAAGACTAGTTACAATATGTGTGGAACATGTCATGCAACCTTGGTCAAGTAGAAGGAAACAAGATGAAGTACACTTTAAGGTCTTCGATAGCGGAAAGCAATACATAACTGAAAAGGAAAAAGAATGAAAATATTCATCGAGTTTCATGCCACCTTGAAAAGAGCCTAAATGTCAAGCTAATGACGTTAAAGAAACGCTAATTGGGAGGCAACCCAAGCATAGATCTCCCTTTTTTTTTCTTCTTTAATTTCTGTTTTTAGCATTCATGCATAAGTAGTTCTTTGAGATGATTGAGTAGTTCCTTGATGTGTAACCCAATTAATGTGGTGTAATTGCTTTGAATTGTAATGCATGCACATCTAAGGAAAAATGATCAAAGGAATGGGAGAAATGACACAAGAGAATGGTGAAAATGACCCTCTATAAGCGCCAGGCTCTACTGTGAATGCTGAGCAGAAACAGAAAGCAATTTTTGCAGAAAATACTGAAAGATCCTTCTTTATATTTTGGGTGTGTGTGCATACAACGTGTGTGTCAAGGACGAAGATCCTTCTTTATATAACCTACTCGGCGTGTACTGTTCCCGCGAGTTGGTTACCCTAGATGGGTCCCATTGGGCCGTTAGCGTGATTTGCGAAATCGTGCATGGGATCTCTATTTTGCCAATCATCGGGAGATTCTTCTAGAAAAGGGTGACGCATCCTTTGGCTTGTCTTATTATGACCGTCACCTTTGACCGTCACCTTTGCCCGACCGAGATGCTTCATCGAGACCGTGTCCTTTGACCGACCGATGTGTCCCGTGATTCTCAACCCGAGACACTATCGTCCTGTCCGGAATCCTTGACCGAAGACTTTAGACTGGTTACAATACGCAACAGTCCGGGTGATTGCCTTCTGCCTTCTACCGATATGACCTTTCCTTAAAAAGATACTTTCTCGACTTTATGGCGATAGACAATTTCTACGCTTATCCCGACCTAGATGGTCCTATGTTATTTCGAGGGGGAACATTTTCATAAAGAAGTAACTGGCCGAACCTCTCAGTCAAAGTATATATCTACACACACGTATATGTCAGTTGTAGTCTACCATTCTAACCTTCTTCCGCTAATACTTTGATGGAACAGTGCAAGTAGAGTAGGGATGTAAATATTAGTAACCTAATTCAAAAGTGTGTTGCTAGCATTTTTAATTTCCAAGAAAAAGATGAAGTGAAGGATACTGGGTTCACCTCTCATTATCGAACCCGGATTCTTCATAGTAAGGGAATCCATACATTCATAAATTCAACTTAATTTATTGTCAAAATTTTATACATCTATTTTTATATTAATATATTTATAATAAATAAAATTTAGTTAATGATCAAAAATTTCGTACAGCTAATAACTGACCGCAAGAAATTCATTTCCCTGATTATCATGGCTGTATCACGCTGTTTCTGGACAGAAATAAGGTGAAACAAGTCTGAATAGCCTGCTCGGCATATCCTTCTTCCTGTGCATTTCAGAAATCACATGCTAGTCATTGTGTTCGTCATAGTAAAATACCAAATGCAAATAATTAATTCTATCTTTCTTTTACTTAAAATAAAACAGAGAATTTCGTTAAAATAGATTTATAATATCCAAATATGCCAAGTTACTTACGGATCTAGGTGCATGCATCCTCTTCCCACACTCGACTCGCATTCAAAAATGAAGTAAAGCTGCAGGAAACTCCAATCATTGATCTGCTTACATAACTAGGAAATATATAATTGTCAAATGAATGTAGTTATAATTTACTCTGTTTATATCCTTATACTTGCATCTATCCATGGTAGGGCAGAAACTGAATAAAATACAAGCGAACTTATATACAAAAGTGAGCAAGTAATCGTATTACTCTTGAATTGTCAATAAGTTGAAATTTTATTATACTTTGAATTAAACGATGAGGAAATACATTCACTAGTGCACAAAGGGGATTCCACATCGGTTATTTTTGGCTTTCCACATCGGTTTTGAAACTGATGTGGAAACGACCGATGTGGTTTATTGCCACTTTACACATCGGTTTTAAAACCGATGTGTAAAGTATATTTTAAACATCGGTTTAATACTAACCGATGTGTAAAATTAATTTAGCAATTGATAAGCAGTTGTAAATTTAACTTTCTACATCGGTTTTGCCTAAAACCGATGTGTAAAATTGACCTTCTACATCGGTTTTATAAAGAACCGATGTGTAAAGTTAAATTTACACATCGGTTTTATGTAAAACCGATGTAGAAAGTTAAATATACACATCGGTTACTGAGAACCGATGTGTAAAATCTCTTTTTTTTTTAATCGATATTTACATTTCAATCATTCCTGTTTCACTAATGCAGATCAATAAACAAACCAAAGAAGACTCGATCAAACAAGAAACAACAAAGAACACCAAACCAGCTTTTGACACAATCATTCAAAAGCAAAACATACTTCATTCAATTTTCTTATGAATGAAAACAACACTTTATCAAAGCTACATCAAAACACGAGAGAAGAAAAATTGAACCGGACACGAGCACTAATACATATCATCAGTCAAAGGTACGTACACTATAGCTAGTATATGATAAGTTTTTAAACTAACTACATATATACAAACTATGGGTGGTACACTTCAAGAAAGAAAGTTGCCCAACGCCTCTTTATGATGTTGATGTCGAACCGGACAATGGAGATGGATTGTTGAATATCCGCAAGTTTAATTGGACAAAAGATTATTACTTTTAAGTAATAAACTAACATAAAACATATAACGAATCTATACTATTACTTCTAATTGTGTCAATTAACATTTACCTCACTCCATCTTTCGGTGATCCCGGAGGAGATAATTTCCAACATCCACTGCATCACATAGTAGCCACATTCCCATGACCCACGTTGTATACGTGACTACGTACAAATGAAACCCAATTAGAATATGAGGAATTAAATAAAATAGAAATCAATTATTGTACCCACTGCATTTGATGCATTTGAACTAATAAATATCTTACATCGGGAATAATCCATCCGATAGCCCGAGCACGCCTTTCACCACGCTGCATGTGGGATGCATTAATAGACCTATCATGACAAAAACATTAATTAAAGTATATATAATAGATTTGAGATAATTAAAACAACTGCATTACTGATTATAAAGTATTTTAACGCTTACGTTTCGATGATCGTCTTGAGTTCATTCACGGCTTATGTCCCAATGAGCGTAAGAAGACCACGACGTTCATTCTTGGGTACAAGAGCAACATTTGCCAATGCTTGCTGTATTTGCGGAACAATTAGTGACTGTAAGTCATATATAGTTATACTTAAATTAATAACCAGGTACTTACTTATTGAGATAAGGCGCAAGATAGAATTGATGATCGTCTCGGGCAAGTATATCACGTATGGTAGTGACCGGGTCTTCCGATGCTACGAGAACATCACCCTGAATGAACATGGGGTCAATGAACCCATAAAGGGCGAGGTTACCCTGATCGACTAACATACGATGCAGATACGTAATATATTGGAAAAACATGTTAATTATCATTGTATTTAAAAATTAATTACGTACTTAACTTATAAATAAAATGTACTTACGTGCACCAAAACGATATGTGTGCAGAACTGGCCATTTCTTTATTGAGTGCCATCTCCATAAGTTCTTTCTTTGGTATATACAGTTCACCAGGGCTGGCATCATGTTCCAACGTTACCAATGCTGCATCATCCTCCATGGTGACAACTTGTATAGCAAGATCTTTGAAAACATCACCATGGCCAGGTTCCCCTTTGTCGATCCCCTAAACAACATAGATATATATTAGTAATCACGGATAATTAAGTTATTTAATTCGTTATGAACTAAATGGTCAAATGAATACCTTGACAGAGCGGACATCTCTGGTCTTCCTAGATCCGACCTTTTAGGCACAATATCATTTCCAACATCCTATAACAAATACAAATAAAGCATTATCTTTAAACAATAATAAATATAAAACAACAATTAATATATAAAAACACAACTAACCAAATACCTCAGATGCAACAAGAAAGCTGACCAGTCTTCTTGGCCAGAGGATGAAGTTACCGGGGGCCTGACCCACTGTTTGAACCTCCTCAGTGGGCATAGGGACTCGAGCATCAGCATCTCGAATAATCTCAACAGACACCCTCAGATGATCATCCGGTAATAACCGATGGTGTATGGTATTACCTAACTTATTATATGCCCTACCCAATGCCACTAAGCGGCGATGATGATGATCATCATCAACATACAGCTCACACCTATCAGGGTCGTCATCATCATCATCATCATCATCATCATCATCAGCAGCAGCATCATCATCATTTTCAGGATGATGAGGAGGATCACATGAGCCCTTAGTGCTCACATGGACAGAGGGTTGGACAGAGGGTTGGACACCGGCTGTCATCTGCTGGGACAAAGAAGTAAATATTGCCATCTGCTGGGCAAACTGCTCGTTCATCTCCTGTCGAAGCTCAGCTGCAATCTCCTGTTTTAGTTGTGCTCTATCTGCAACCGAATCCCTGTGGCATTGGTGTGAAGATGAACCATGGTATTGGCGAATGCCGACTCCCCATCCAACACCAATGACACGGCCCGGGTGGTCTGGTTTACCGATGGCAGTAGATAAGATATCATTGCGTCCTCTAGGAACAAAGGTTCCTTGGGTTAGCTGATCATCCAAGGCATCCTATCACATAAAAACATCAGGTCACATTACAATTCGGTAACAATCTTAAAATGACAATTACAACAAACTATACTTACAATCCTCTCAGCTACTTGGCGGGCCTCCTCGGATGTATATTGTCCCGTTTTTCTTTGTCGGCCCCTCTTCCATGAACGATGGCGTGGGGGTGGAGGTGGATCAACAACCTCTGGAAGATTTTCAGCATTAGGATCCGCCTGAGATGCTCGCCCTCGTCGACGTGCTTTCTTTTCCTCTTCAACCATTTTCTTAACAAGCTTTTTATATCCCCCACGAGACATGACATGGGGGTAGACATTCTTGCTTTGGTTTTCCCGCCCCTTTTTCCTCTTCTCCCGTTATAAATAAAAGACAATTAAATTACATAAGTAAATGAAATTAATGCAATTACATAAATTTAGAGACAAATCAAATAAGTTAACCCGAAAGCCGGGATCACGTCGGCTCCGAACAAAGCGATCCCACGTCGCCTTGTCAAGAAACGGATACACCTCAAGTGGGTTCTTTTTACTTTTTGGACCGAATATATAGTATCCGCCCTGTGTCGGCCTTAAAACCCCTCCAACGCTCTCCAAAGATACTTCAAAGAAACGCTTCTTCATAGCGTATGTATCCGGTATGTCAAATGTCAACTACATTAAGACCAAAAGAATCAACGAATTATTGTATGATATTATTAAGATAAAAATAAAGTAGATACGAGACAAACACGAGACGTAGAAGTATAGATACCGGAATACTCTCCCATATCTCTGCTCCTTCACGTCCGCCGGTACATCTCTCCACCTATCAATGAGTATACTAGGCCTGTTTCTAGCAAGGGTCGCCACAAAACTGGTAAACTGATCTTCCATTGGCCCAATAGGTTTGAGGTTATCATCAAAATCTACTCTTATTCTCTGATTTGACCCACGGTTAGCAGTCAAATACCTCATCCGTGTGGCACGTCTACCCTTTTCTCTAGGTAGAGACGGGGTCTCGACCCATTGCATGAAGGAGGTGTATCCTCATGATCAGCCATGTATACCTGTTTAAACACAAAACAAAAAAAAACTTGTTAGTATGTCAGGATAAATATCAAACATAACTTATAAATATCGATCAACGTACATAAACATAACTTATAAATATCAACGTAAACACATAATATGCCAAACTTGATGGTAATATCAAACTAAACTTACTTTGTGGTCAATTAGTAAAGTTCTCCCATAACCCTTCTTGGTGATCATTACGAGTAGCATGTACATCATCCACTTCATTTTCCTCATTGAAATTAGGCACTCGTGTTGAGAAAGAAGGAGTATAAGAAATATCAAGAGTTGAATCGTGATTTCCCTCACTACCGTTATACATGTTTTTTCCCTGGAGAACCACTGACCACCTTTTGTTAGAAGGATCACGGATATAAAACACTTGTTTTGCTTGGGATGCCATGATGAAAGGTTCCTCTTTATTACCTACCTTACTAAGGTCCACCAATTTGAATCCTAACTCATCGGTTTGCACACCATTGTTACTGTCGACCCACTGACATTTAAAAACAGGTACTCTAAAATTCGTGTAATCAAC
The DNA here is from genome assembly GCA_030762895.1 of Sophora flavescens. Classification (NCBI taxonomy): domain Eukaryota; kingdom Viridiplantae; phylum Streptophyta; class Magnoliopsida; order Fabales; family Fabaceae; genus Sophora; species Sophora flavescens. The sequence goes on from CM061065.1 coordinate 145,900,446, forward strand.
CTCCCATATCTCTTCAATGATTCCAAAGTATGGCCCTATCCCATTCGAGAAGAAACTTTTCCAACATTCGGTTAACAGTTAGTCCTTAACTCTCATGCTCATACTCGACAAAATTTCGGCAGCATTTCCCCGCGGTCTCCGACGTACACTACTTGAACGCGATGACATCCACCACGATAAAGTATGCACCCGGAGAACGAAAGGAAATGTATCAATCCGAACTTTCATCAAGTATATAACATTAGAACCAATGAATAACTATTTTAACTGAATTAAGAAAAAGTTTTTTCCCAAACTGTCCAACTTTGGACAATTCAAGATCCAACACAATGAGCGGTACATTAAGCACGTACACGTACGCTCATTAGTATTGCATCTCAAACGGGAAACTAAGGCTTTACTATTTATGTAGCTTGCATGAAGATGGGGCTTGAAAAGTGAAGAAAATTAGCCAAACAGAGCCCTTCACGGCCTAGCCTTGAAAGCCATCACGGCCGTGATCGAGTATAGCTTAAAAGAAAGAATGGAAAAGTCGGGACATGTCACGGCCATCCCGTGATGCCCATCACGGCCGTGACATGTCACCGTACCTGCACCCTCACACGCAGAACAGATCACGGCCTAGCCGTGATGGTGGTCACGGCCGTGACGGACCAACCAGTGAAGCAACCTCCAAGGCGCGAACCTATCACGGCCCGGCCGTGATGGCCATCACGGCCCTGACATGCCAACGGAACTAGACCCTCACCGGCAGAACTGATCACGGCCAGCCGTGATGGTGGTCACGGTCGTGACAGCACCAACCAGTGAAGCAACCTCCAAGGCAGTAACCTATCACGGCCTGGCCGTGATGGCCATCACGGCCGTGACATGCCAATCGAACCGGACCTCACACAGGCGGGCGATCACGGCCTTGCCGTGATGGTGGTCACTGCCGCGTGTGACAGAACAACCAGTGAAGCAACCTCCGAGGCAAAATCCGTCACGGCCTAGCCGTGATGACAAAGACGGCTGGGCGTGACGGGTGATACCACCATGGAAAAATCCAGTCTTGGAGCAACAGAACAACACATGCAAGTATATTATCCAACCATTTCGAGTCAAAGTTCATAACTTTTCCAAACAAGAAACAAATATATACCGAGGGACGAGCAAAAATGGCGCTCTCTCCACGCAAACGAGGGTAGCTCGCGGATGATCGTTCTCGGTGGTTCTCTTTACGAAGCGAGAAAATGAAGGCTCGCGATCGTGAGTGGTCTTCTTTGTCTACGATTGAAAAGGGAAAAAGGACGTGAAGAAGGGAGCGAGAGAGAGAAAGAGAAAGAAAGAGAGAGAATGAGAAGACGGAAATGCAGAGAGAGAGAATGAGAAGAAGGAAATGCAGAGAGAGAATGAGAATGAGAGAGAGAGAGATGCATACCTGAGGGTAGCTCGCGGATGTGAGTGCAGTGAGAGAGATGGAAAAGCAGTGACAACGCGCGTTAGCAGAGGGAGGGAGTGTTGTGTTTTAGGGTACGTTCAGAAACTGAAGAATGAGGGCGCAAAACACACAAAAAAATTGGGACTATTACACATCGGTTATTAGGAAAACCGATGTGTTAAACATCTTATACACATCGGTTATGACAAAACCGATGTGTAAACATGAAACATTTAAATTCTGATTTTTTCTTTTAAATTTTATACATCGGTTAATAAAAACCGATGTGTAAAAGTAAAATCTAAATTTCTATTTTTTTTTCTTTATAATTTTATACATCGGTTATTGAAAAACCGATGTGGTTACTCACCATTTTACACATCGGTTCAAAAAGAACCGATGTTGAATGTTAAAAATTCCGAGTTTTAATTTTTTTTATTTTAATTTTACACATCGGTTATAAATAACCGATGTGGAAAAGTTTTACACATCGGTTATTCTCTAAACCGATGTGTAATACTTTCGTTTTAATTTCAAAAATGCCACCGCCTCGTTTTACACATCGGTTTATACTAAACCGATGTGTAAACTCCGATGTAGAATCCCTTTTCTGCACTAGTGATTCTTAATTTTTTTTAGATGGTGCTTGGTTCATAAAATAATTTATTGTCGGGAAAACTATAATTCTAAGAACTTGTTTGGGAAAGATTAAGAGTGTGTTTGAAAAAGATTTTGAGAAAGATTAAATCTTTTACAAAGAGCTGTTTAATAGATGAAAAAGCTGTTTTGTTAAATTTAATCATGTTTGAGAAAAAGACGAAATATTGAAAAAGCTTTTATAGATGAATTTAAGCTGTTTTTGTGACCAGCTCAGCTTCAGACGGTAAATTTTTTTGGATTGTTGACAACTTTCCCAAATAACCCCAAGCCCCCAATGGTGCTTCACCAACAATATTAAAGTGCATCATATATAGCAAATTGATTCATGCAAATTAATCGCCAATGTTTTCACATCGATTTCTTAAATTCTTTCATAAACCTTTGATTTCCAACATAAAATTCTTTAGTTTATTTAAATGAAATATTTATTATTTATATTTAAACATTGTAAAAATAATATATTTTTTATATATTTTTTTATAGTCATAAGAAAATGTTATAAATTTTATTCAATTTTTATAATAGAAAAAACTGATGACAAAATATAAAAAAATAATGGCATATATTTTTTTAGAACTTACCTCTCAAAAAAAAAATATAATGTTAAAAGAAAAACAAATATTATAAGCAAATATCTTCATACATTTTTCTGTAATTTATTATGTAAAAGTGATTATTTTTACACCACCCAAACGAAATAGATTATCTTACAATAATTAATTATTTGAAAATAGATTATCAGCATTTTTTTTTTCAACTTTCCCAAACACGCTCTAATTCTTTCTCATTCAACTATTTTTGGAGCATTAAGCTGTTTTGTAAAATAGTTATTATGTTTGGATACAAAGATTATTTTTTTAAAAAACTTTTTATACTCATTTAAGCTGTTTTGGTTTCAATATTCCACCCAGCTGTTTGCTGAAATCATTTTTGATTATTCAGATGCTTTCTAAATCCTTTGCACCTCGTCATTGTACGGCTCCTTTTTCACGCAATTTTGGATTACACCACTGTACATGTGAGGTTGCACCCTTCTCATTTAGTCATTTTCACGCAATTGATGGTGCAATTGAAATTTTATATAAAAACAAAAAATCAATATAAAAGTTAATAAATTTAAATCTCTAGAGTGAAAACAATAAATTTTTAGACCATGGACTCTCATCACCGTTTCCTTTTTTTTAGAATTTTCAAGAATTTGAATTAAAAAAATATAATTTCAAAAATATTTATTGTTTTTTTACTCATAAAAATTTTATTGTTAAAAAAAACAAATATTATTAAATTATACAAATAACTCCGTACCATTTTTTGTAATTTACTATATAAAAATGATTATTTTTACACCATCCAAACAAAATAGATTATCTTAAAATCGTTTTTCAGCAAACATACACAAACAAAAACAGATTCTGATTATAATTGATTATCACAATAATCGATTATTTGAAAACAGATTATCAGCATAATCTTTTTTTTCCAGCTTTTCCAAACATATTCTAAGAATATTTCTTTTTGAAACTAATCTCTATACACTGTTAGTATAAAAGATTTTTGTACCAACATATAATAATATTTTGTCAAATCAACATTCAACATTATTATTATTATCTCTTTAGTTTTGTTTTTAAAATAAAAATATACATATCAAAATATTAATAAATATCAATATAAATTTTTACATTGAAAATACATACAACTTTAATCCTTTCTTTTTTTTTTTATCTTCACATGTGACAATGTAACTTTTAACATTTATTTACTAATTATTGTAGGATATCTTTTATGTTTGTGAATTAATTTTTATTTTTGAAAGGTAGCTCCATTTTTGTTTTTTTAGGTTTAATAAACTTTCTCGTCCCTATAAAGTATGAGTGTTTTGAAATCAGTTCATGTAAATTTTTTGTTAGGTTTTGGTCCCTATAATTTGAACATTCTTTGTTTTGGTTTATGGCGTTAGTTCCCTCCATTAACCTCCTCATGTGTCCATTAACCTCCTCATGTGTCTAGCGATGCATCACGTCAACACTGTCACCCTTGGACTGACAGTGCCACCTGGACTCACCTGTCAGTCATGTTAGATGCCACGTCACTCTCTTTTTTTAAATTATTTTTCCCCAAAAATAATTAATTTAAAAAAAACAAAATTTTAATTGAAAAAATTATTTTTTTATAAACTGAAAGAGGCATATATCGGGATGATCTATCTCTGCGTAATCTAGAAAAAAATCCCCAGATCTGACTGTAGATCTGTGCTTCTTCTTCGTTGGGAAGCGATGGAGCTCCAGTGGGACAGCGACGGCATCGCACGGCGTGGAAGACAGCAGATCTTCTTCTTCTTCGCTTCGGGAAGAAAGTGGAACGAGGTGCGGAGGTGGTGGCTTGGTCTTTCAAAGGCTTTCGCAGATCTTGCAAAGGCGGATCTTGCAAGCTCCGGGATGACGTGGTTGATGGCGGTGGCGCGATGGCTTCATAGTGGCTGAGACGCAGAGAGATTGAGAGAATGGAAGAGGTGTCTGGGATTGGAGGGTCGCAGAAGGGTCTTTTTTTTTGGTAGATGAGAGAAGGGTTTGTTCTTTGATGAAATGAGGCACGATAGTAGAGAGCAGGTGTGAATGTGGTGGTGGTCTGAAGTCTAATAATGGTTAATAGAGAGCCGGTGTGCATTAATGTCTAATAATGCCTCTTTGATGAAGGAGGCAGTTTATAAAAAAATATTTTTTTTAATTAAAAATTTGTTTTTTTAAATTAACTATTTTTTGGGAAAAACAAAAATTAAAATCTTTTAAAAAAATGACGTGACATCTTACACATGTGTACTGTCAGTCCAGATAGCAATATTGATGTGACGCACCATGAGTCACATCAGCAGGTTAACATAGGAAACTAATGGTGGGACCGGAATAAAAAATATTCAAATTATAGGGATTAAAACCCAACAAAATTTTTTATAGAGACTGATTTCAAAACACCTATCCTATAAAGTAGGCATTAAACTTTTTTTTTTAATACACCCTTTGGTTGGGAGACCCCACGGAGCAGCCAGGGTTGAAGATCATCGGGCCCCTCTCTCTCAGAGTGTGTGGTGCGCACGCTGGCTTAGATGTAAACCATGAGCTCATGGGCCACACACACCCCACACAGGTACAAGAGGCCCACTTTATCTTTCAATCAATCCAACGTGTACGCCCACCACACCTTGCTGCTCCGTACCCTAACCCCATGAGACCCCCCACCCCACTCTATCTTTCAATCCAACGGTTGGCTTTACTTTTCCCACATGTGGGCCCCACCTCGGGGCTATGCCCATGAGTCATGACCATGCTTGCTGGCCCGGTTGGGTTGGGTGTTGGGTGGCCTAAAGTGGACCACATAGACAAAAATAGTGGTGGACCCTCGCAGATGACGTGTGGGACCCACCATTATCACACTCTAAGTTGGGACCCTCCAATGGCAAAATGGGTATTGATCAAGTTCCATTTTCTGAATTGGTCCCTACTTGCCATTTGGTTTCTTTTACCACTTCTCTACTAGCTTCTGGATGGGAGACCTTTGCTTATGGGTCCCTGTTTCCTGCAACTTATGGTGTTGTGTACCCCACTCTTCCTCTTCCCACAAAGTGTTTATCTTTTTTTCTTTTCCTAAAGGGGTTTTTTATTATTTATTATCTTAGCAACTTTTGCCTACTAGCTAATGACGTAATTGTTTCTTTTTTTTTTTTCAAAATGGATAGTATTTATTTATTTGAAAATGCCGACGAATGTCCTAAAGGTAACACTTGTTAAGAAATAAAGAATAAAAAGTTTACATAGAGAATTGATTAATTCAATATTTGAAAAAATAAAATACTTGATTTTTCAATAAAAAAACTTACTTTTTTTTAATTCCTTAAAGAGTGTAGTATCTTAAGAACACTCGTTAACATCGTCCTTATTTGTTTATTTTGAACGGTGGGAGTAACTATTCCATTGGACATGAATGGGGTTGCTAATTTCTGTGAGGTAAGGGCCCCCCTCTCATAAGGATGATCCACGATGCTTGTTGGAGAATGGTGATTGGTGAGAAATGAATGGGGCAGAAAGCTTCTGTCATTCTTTTTTCTCCACTGCTTTGCCAAGTTGAATTCTAGTTTGTCTGTTTTTCTTCTTCTTCTCAAATACGTGTCTTGTTCTCAAATGAATTATGAAGGATTTAATCAACCTCATCCCTTCATTTCTTAATATAAAATGTAAAAAAAATGTAAAATGTATAAGATACATACATTTGTCTTAGATGTCTTGTTTTGATAAATAATTTATTTAAGCATTTTATATAAAAAAAGTTTAATATAAAAAGATTTTATATTATAAGTTCTATTTAAATTAATATATTTAATGTTTTGATATATATTTAAAAAATTCTTTTAAAATCTATAAGATTGAGAAAGCATGGAAGGTGAAAGATAAGAGTTTGATTAATAATGAGCAAAAACAACTTTCTGATCATGTATATTATGAGTTTTTAAGAAGCATAAAGTTTGCTTCTTAAACTAAATTAAAAATAGTTTTTTAGGTGTTAATAAGTTTTTTTTTTGTTGAAAAGTAGGTGTTAGTAAGCTGATATTTAAGTTTATCTAAACTCTTATATTTAATATGAATTTAATCGATCGATATACACTAACAGTGTTTTACACTATCAACTAATCAAAAATTGATAAATCCTTAAAAATCTTTGACCCTTATCCTAACCACCTTAAAAGTCATTCAAACCATGATTTCTGATTGGTTGACAGTGTAAAAATCTTTACACTGACAATGTACATCAATTAAACTCATTATATATATATATATATATATATATATATATATATATATATATATATATATATATATAATACTTGAAAACTATATCGCTCTCTTGGAGGGCGTAACAAAGGGGCAAACTTGATATTTTAAAACTGGGTTCTTCAACATTGTCATATTCTATTAGTCCATCAAGCATAGTTGGAAGCTAATTGTAACATATTTGTGTTTTAGAAATTAGATCCAATTTATTTTTGGGTTGGGTTCGATTTATATTTCATAGGAACAAGATCCTTTCCTATTGTACAACAATAAGAGATCCTCTTTAAGAAATTTTTATCATACTTTTATATTAAATCTTATTTATATCATCTTAAATAAATTTATTTAGGGTTAAATATGTTTTTAGTCCCTCAAATTTGGGTGATGTTCGATTTTAGTCCCTCATTTGAAAAACATAATTTTTTTAGTCCCTCAAATTCTAAAACGCGTCAGTTTTGATTCCAAACAGAACTAAAAAACATGTTTGGATAATTTCAAAACATACGTCTGATGACCAAAATTGACACCTTTTAGAAATTGGGGGACTAAAAAAGTATATTTTCCAAACATGGGGCTAAAACCGAACATTACTCAAATTTAGGGGACAAAAAACATATTTAACCCATTTATTTAATATAAACGTAAGGCTTATATTTGAATAAGACAATAATATATTTATATTTATATTGTTTGTTTTGAAATACACATTTTAAGATTTTTCTTAATTTTACTTTCTTACTTTTTAAAATTATATTATTTAGTTTTTTTTATGCCATTTCATATATCATATACATATTAGCATGTAGGTTTAATCCAATCCTATTTTAAATATTAACTTAAAATGTAAAAAATGAAAACAAAATCAATATGTAGTAATTTGTTATTTTAATTTATTGATGCTATAAACTTAAATCCAAATTATTCTCAACTTTACATAATATTTTTTGTTTAATGATTTTGTAGTTCCCAGGGGAAGTCAGGCAGTGGAGACCGGGAGAAAAATATCCCAAGATAGGGACACATACGAAGAGGAGACACACACCTTAACTGGCAATATTACGAGATACATTTTGGAAGTTTGTTACATGCTTATATATTACTGTCACGGGGATTCAAAGAGGGAATGCAAGATGCTTGTGAATACTTCATAGTAGAGTAACAATAACACAGACATTTTGTACAACCGTTCAAGAGGAACATGACATGAAAATATTAAATGGCTAATGAATACCAAGCAACTGTAATACGTACAAAGGTGTAGAATAGTTTCTAGTCACGCTAAACTGCAAGACAACGTAACTTAGTAACATAGATATTGATGGACACTAAAACCAAATGAATATTGACATAGACACATCTACGATTCAGATAGTTATTCATTCACCTTTTTTGGGGGTTAAAAGCATAATCCAACATATATATATTTTTTGGTGCACCAAGGATATCCTCACTTGATAACTAAACACTGATCTCTTTCGAGATGTATAGATCTAATCATCGAAGTAAGTTTTGTTTATCTCAACAAAACCTTTTTCATACACACGACAAGACACACCGAAGGAACCCAACTATTTAGTGTTGGGCCCCATTGGTTAATCCAACATACATTTGCCCACACAATGGTGCGCGATGGAAGAAAAAGGTTATTAGTTAATACTTAACAAGTCTGATCAGAATACACTTTTTTGAGCTCAAGAATCACAGAATAACTTGCCAGTTGATGCTCAGAACCACAGATGTAATGTAATCTCATCCACCCCCATTGTGTAGGAGTAGGATAAAATAAGAAACATCCCAATTTACAGACATTTATTGATAGTGAGCCATCCTTGCAAAAAATTTGTCCCACACCTGGCTTAATGCCTCACACCTTCCATCTCTCAGATTGTTGTGCAAAAGAAATTTTCCAGCTTGCCTGGTTTCTCCCTTTTCAATTAAAATAGTAGCAGACTTCATATCTCCTCATCATTTGAAAAATCTGGAACACGAGATAGCATGGGAGCACAGTAAGAACGTTTTCCGATAATTTGGGAGCGCGGTGAAGTGTTTCTTCAGAATTTATATCATGATCCAGACATGTAAGTGTATCGTGTTTGAGCTCCAATCATAAGATCAACAATTTTTTCTGCAATATATATTAGAAAAGTAGATCAGATGCTGAAATTAGTCTACCAAGATGAAATGATGACAAGAAACCAACGCAGAAATAGGGCAACAAAGGAAATAAATATCAATCATACCTGTAAGAAATCCTATGATAGGTACAGGTTCCAAAACTTTCTCGGTGCTTTCAAGTTTTTTCCTAAAAAAATTGGAGAGAATTTATAGGATCACTTTTTATCCTACTTAGAAGAATCACACTGCAAAATTTTACAGAAAAAAAAAAAGAGAGAAAGCAACAATAAAAATGAGAGAGAAAATGTAAAATCACTGGTACCTAGTATACTTGATGAAAAATGGATCTCTCATTAGGTAAAGTACAAATAACAGCCTCCGTCGTTTAACCTGAAGCAAAACTATTTCAGCAGCAACTCTTTAATGGGTTGAACATTACTAGAAAATAAGACAGTTATCAATGCAGTTTTAATAGCCAAGATTTAGTGTAAAAGGCCATTAAGCGCTGTCCATGTTATGTCTATATGGTATGTTTCAGAAGTCTAAAGAAACCCAAACCTCATCCTTTTCTGGGGCAGAAAGATGAATCATTAACTCCTTCCCACCAGTCACTGATGTTGTAACCAGTGAAAGAGTACTGTTCGCTAAGCAGTCAATAGCCAGTGAAAGGAACCAAGGGGTCCATGACCGAACACCACATTTTCGAATAAATAAAACATAAATAAGCGGTCTACTAATAAATAGAACTTCTCCAAGCAAAAACAAAGCCCCATGAAGACCCCTTTTGGACAATATGGTGGAAAGTGTTGGTTTCTCTACCCTTGAAACTGCAAGAATGCAGTAGGAAACAAGTATTAGTTGAATTTCACGTGCATTATAATCGATTACACTACCTCTACCGCCAAAAATATCATCAAAACTGATTACCGGTAGGCTCCATAATTGCTTGTTGGTGTTGAACCCTACGTAACCACATTGGATCTGACACCATCCTCGCTTTTTCTCCAAATCTACTTAAAGCAGACAGTGCTCTTCCTTCCGGATTCCATGGGTTTGGAGCACAATTGGTTTTCATATAATCAGACTCATGGTGCCCATCAGGCTTTAAGCCTGTTCGATGTTGTGAAGTAAAACTATCTGAATGTGTCCCATTATTATTATTATATGTCTCCCCTCCATATAGAAGCATCTTATATCCACTCTTCCAAAACAAAGATAGTCGAACCAGAACCCTGAGTTAGAGTGATTCAACATAATGAGAAAAATGGATCAATGACTACAGATATAAGTATCATGACAGACAAAGGATAATAGGAAGGAAGGAGCATATGCTAAATTACATTATGATGCTTACTTGGCAGCTTCAGTAATTGCAAGGAAATTCCATTTTTTATCATCACCATAGTAATGTTGTGCCACAACTTCAACTAACGTTTCCAAATCCTTTAATGTAGATAAGCATAATGGATAAGGAAATGAATAAGGCTCAGTAGAGCCTGTAATATTCGGGGTAGGAGCTGTATCAATTATATGTTCATTGACAGCTGTGATAATTCCCAGAATGGTCGTCACTGCACAAAATTGTTGATTTGAACAGTAAGCTAGCAATTTCTATATCCTAGGCATAATAGGAGGAGACAATTAAAAGTAGCAGAATTTTAAAGAAAATGTAGGTAACTACAAGAATGTAATGTGTGCGACTTTCAAAGTTTGCAACAATTGAAATCTAGGGAGGCACAAGATTCTACCAGGTACACTTGTTTCTATTTTCTAGCTAGCACTTTGAAGATCAATATGAACAAATGATTGGAAATAGAAGGTCCTAATTTATGCCGTTGCAGTCACATTTTTTCTTGTCATTTTGTTCTTGAAGTGAGAGAAAGTCTTTTATTACTGGAACTCAAATTAAAAGAAGTAGCCAAAGGTTACCAAAATTTCACAAAACCTGCTTCTGGTCCAATTTCTGATTCAGAGAACCGTTCTGGAAGAAGCCATGTCAACCCCTGTCCATATTTTCAATCCCCCAATAAGATAACAAGTAATGTACAAATACTCAATATATAGCAAACTATGCCTCAACACAAGGTCCTCCAAAAGACTTGTACAACAGAGAATAACAATCACACCAAAAATTATTAGTGAAGAATCACAAGATAGCACATAATGCAACAATATAGATAAATTCTAAACAACAAAATTCACATCAAAATCAACAGTTTCCCAATAATTGTTTTGTACTTATTTGCAGTAAATAGATATTGTAAGTTGCAGCTACTAACAACTAACAACACAAGCATGAGTTTCATCACAAATTTTACGTTGCTTGATGGATTTGTAACAATAGAATGATTATTTTAAAAAATAATATTTAAAATTGTTAATCCAAAAGATAAACTTACATTGGCCAAAGACTCCAAGGCGTGCACATAATCTTTGTTCTGCCTGACCCATCTCTTGTAAGCTTCCATAGCTTCAGTGACTCCTCAAATTATTCAAAAATAGAAATGGAATAAGCACCAAATCCAACCCTCGTACACAAAATTTGCAGGTGTTGCAATCGACCCAGTTGGTCAAAGATGCAAACTTTCGTCACAATTTTCGTGAATTGAAGTTGGGTTTCAATCAGAAAAAACAGGGAACCCAAGAGAGAGAGATGATTAGGTGTCACTTTTTGATGCAATTAAGGATCTAATCTTGACCGTTCATTTGTACACTCTCCAGGATCATGAACCGTCCGATCAGAGCGTGTTTACACCTTTTAAACAATAGACGGTTGATATTAGAAACTTCCTTTTGATCGTGCGGTGAGGAGTTTGCGGTATAAATCCTGATGTTAATGTTGCGTATGATATAGATATATATTGGCTTTGAAAGTTTGAACCTTGAAGTCCTCTTCTCTCTCTTCTCTGCTTTGTTTGTCTCTGTAGCAAGGGTTTTGGGGTTTCTGAGAAGAAAAAAACATTATTAAATATGCAGCTGACACTTGAGTTCGGGTAAGTTTATGTTGTATCCGTCAAAATTCACTGTCTGTTTGATACAAATGTTTGTTCATTATATTTACTAATTGGTCTCTCGTATTACCAGATTCCTTTCTTTTGCTTTACATTGAATGTTATCTGATTCTGTTTATGATGAGTTATAGTATTCGGATCATATTTATTCATACATAACTAGTTAATTTCCAGAGAGGTTTATTTGGAATTTTTTTCTTATAATCCAGATAAAAAAGAGAATTATGTAGAATATAGTATTTGAATATATTATGAGTTATAGTATTTGGATCATATATGTTAATACATTTGCCCTTGATATTTCGTTGTCCAGCTTTCCAATTTCCAGGTAATAGAATAAGGCTACATGGAAACAATTTATTTATTTATTTTATAGAAATAGAAATTCATTATAAAGGAGGAATAAAAGTACAAAGGTTGATATCCTCCACAAGAAAACTGCTATAGAGAAAGATACAAAGAACAAACTAAACAAAACTCAAGAATAACAGTGCAGAAGGGAAGTCCAATGCAACTTGGGAAAAAAATATTCTCTAGAGGATTTAATCATCTCATAGAATCTGTATCCGAAGTTATACCAAGATATCTCTCACACACACACATATTTTCTTGTAGTTTGTGATTTACTTGTAAGACTTATTAGTCTTGCTCTCTTTTGTAATAGGTTATCCTCACCCACTGATAGTAGTTATTATCATGTATTAGCTGCACTAAGAAGAAAAAGTAAGTGAACTTCATTATAACACATCCTTTGTCTGTCAATGACTAGCTAAATTTGCTACTGGTTGCGAACTGCTACCATAGAGTAGCTCTGGCCTGGCACAGAAAATAAAAATATGTTGTTTCAAAGCAAGGAAAGGTATAATTCTAACATCAGTATAGGGAGAGTTATAAGATTTCCCCCGTTCTGTTTCACAACGAATGAATTGGTTTGTGGTGATTTTTCAATTTCTTGTTTCTTATTTGATGCAAACACCACGCTGAAGAGACTTGGTGTATTAAGACTTGACTTTTTGTTGTTCATTTCATGTATATCTAGAAGCTTATATATTTACAAGCCTTGCCTTTAGGGATAAAGTTTTTTCTGTGTACTGTCTTTTGGGATGTGATAGTGGTAGACTCAAAAGAGTAATTTAAAACCTGAACTGAGTTATATAATTATAGGCATGCTAATTTTTCAATCTAAAATTGTTGGGTATAATTTCAAAACGATATTGAAGGTTATTTACATAATTTAAAGATAGGTTTTTCTATTTTATTCACTTGTTCTTTTATACTCAACTGAGGTTCTATTCAGCATTTTTGTTTGGCCCTACTTAATGTTCATAATGTCTGTTGTTGTGTTCTTTTCTAGTTACTTTAAATCTGAGATTAGAGCGTTCAATTTTTTGTCTGCTTTGTTAAATGGCTGAAATGTTCATGTTTCTATACAGAGGGGGATTGGAACTTCTTTGTGAGTCTAAGAAGGTACATAATGTCAATGTTGAACAACAAAATGGAGAAGACAAGGTAGCATATGACTTCAAAAATTATTGTAACATGATATATTATATATGGAACGTTCTTTTATGCTTGACATTCTTATAAAACTCTCTTCATACTTGTCAGTTAACTATGAAAGATTTGCTTTCTTGGGTGCGGACCAACTTGATTAAGGAGAGGCCTGAAATGTTCTTGAAAGGAGATACTGTGTAAGTTTGATGATATAAAATAGACATACATCTGGATTCATTGATATTAATTAGTCAGGTTTCTCATCAATGGCTATAAAAAGTTATTCTGGATAAGATAAATTGAGAGGAGTTTATGCTTAAGCTGATTAATTTTAGATTAGCTATAACTGAAGTTGCATCTGAATGTAATGTGAGGTATTATCATTACATTTTCGATGAACTACGATAATATTTTTTGGCATCTGTTGTTTGTCTTGCAGGAGACCCGGAGTTCTTGTCCTTGTGAATGATTGTGATTGGGAGCTAAGTGGTCAGCTGAATACATCACTGGAAGAGAAAGATGTTGTGGTTTTTATATCAACCTTGCATGGTGGATAGTATGTAGGTGATCATATACTTGATTAAGTAATTATAATTGCTTGATAAAAACAGTTGTTGAAGTCATTAGTGAACCACAATCAGTAAAACTTGGCTATCAAATGGGAGAATCAACTTACATGGCCTAGTACTGGTATATGCATTCAACAGTCTGTACTTCCACTGAAATACTCAGTCAGTATTATTTTATGGTTTTTGGCAAGGATATGAAACTTGTCTTACATTAACAAACTAAATTTTACTTCTTGTTCCAAGAGAACCTGGATCTGGATAATAGATCTTTAGTTATGCCCTTCTAGCTTTTCATGATTTGATTTATTTCCTTATTGATGCATTGACTAAGTAGTTAACAATCTTAGGCTTCTACTCAAATTTCTGCTCCAAGCTCTACTAAGGTTTACAGACCTGTTTATGATTTGATATTTTTTTCTAGATTGGCATAATTGTTAGGATTACAAGGCTTTTACTCAAATTATGAATCACTCAAAGTACTCAACCAATTCGAGTCGATTTCATTTTGAGGGGGGGTCTAAAAAGTTATTCCATATGGATTTTTGCCACCGTTAAACAAAACAAGCTATTGATATTGCCTCCATGAATATTTTTTAATTTATTTTGGGTAACATGCCTCGAAGAATATTTAGTTATCAATTCTTTCATTTAAAACAATCTAAACAAATGGTGAAGTAATTACCTCTACCCATCATGATTTATCTAATGTTTTTTACATCTCTCTAGTTTATGCACCATTTTATAGAAATCATACAGTACTTAATAGTTTTTACTAAACGAAATATTCCAAAGTAAAAAAAAAGAAGTGTATATAGAGCTGATAGCATTTCACTGTTACTAAATAAATTGCAACTTATATTCGATGGTAATAACTTCAATTCTTTTTTTCGAAAAAGGTACATTGTTACACGGCTTTTTCATTTGCAACTAAATTAAAGCCCAATGCACCGCATATATAGATGAAGAAACATTTTTCACTGGGAACTCGGAAAGAAATCTCGAAGAAAATAATAAAGTAGAGTCATTTTAAAAATTATGTTGAGAGTGGGATTTGAACCCACGCCCTTTCGGACCAGAACCTTAATCTGGCGCCTTAGACCAACTCGGCCATCTCAACGTTGATGACTAGGTAGCTTGATGGTTTATATATATATATATATATTATAGTGTTGCAATTACCTTTTTTATTTTTCTAATTATATAAAAATATCTGTAGTCAAAATTTAAAAGTATACATTCTGTTGTAAACTCAATCATTTTGACCAATTTGGATGGAATCCTTGCAATGTTCTCGCTCCTTTCGACTCCCCATACTTTTAGAACCCACCCTAGTGGTGATGCTCTCCCTTAGACCCCAAAAGAAAGGAAAAATAAAATAAAAAAAAGGCTCTAATACACATAACTCTTATCATTACGATTCATTTTTCTTTTTCCTTTTCTCTTGCTCATCAATATCGCTAATGCAATGTATGTGAAATTGCAAAAAATAATTAGTTTAAGCAACATTTTCCTGCATTATGAGAAATTCTTTAATTAAGCAAGTTGTTGACTTTGTGAACTATAATATAGACACACATTATCTTGAAATCACCATTCACAGCGTAGTGGGTAGATTAACTTTGTGCAAAATAGTGAACGACCATTAGAGATTTAAGCAGGTGCAAGACCAAACCTCTTGCATCAATGCATCAGTGCCTTATGTCTTTTATAAAAAGCCTCAGCTGGTTCTGGAATAAAGGCAATGACGATAAATTTTGTGCACAAATAACTATAGTTTGTTCATGATGCACATCTTAACATGTGACCTTTACTTGGAAAGTTGAAAAGAAAACAAGGAAAGAACATTGATAAGAAATTATCCAACTCATATTATGAAAGATACAAGTAAAGAATATTCATGAAACGAATTCCACTAACCTCAACGTTTGTTTGATTGATTGTTTTACATTGTAACATTAATTAAAAATAGCAGCCCAATACAGAAGAGCATGCTTTATCAGTTGATAAGCTTAAAAAATGTGAACAAAAAAGGTCTACAATGGCATTATTCATGAATGGATGTCATCAAGCCCTATGCTTCTCCCTTTTGAGTCTCTCCAATTCTTCTTCAGCCTCTTTTAACTGGCGCTGTAGTGATGATACTCTATGCTCCAACCGTTCTACTTTGTCTTTACTACACAAGGCTTGATATGGTGACGTGAAATGTCTTGAAAATGCTTTCAGAGCTTCAACCCCAGTAACCTATCAATTTAAACTAGCTAATCAAAGGCTGATACAAACGAGCAACGAATAATAACTGATACAATAAAAGCAAATAATGACAAGGTTTTAATGTTTTCACAAATAATCACAAGATTATTTTGCCATCAGGCATCAGCAGTTCACCACAAGCATGAAATTTTGTAATTAGGAGTGGCACTTATTGAAGAAAAGATGGTAGAATCGTGCTTGAAATGGTTTGGACATGTGGGAAAAAGTTTAATAGACGTCTCCGTTAGAAGAGTTGAACTAATGGAGAATAGCACCATATAATTTGAGAGAGAGGGAAGGCCCAAAAATCTTTTTGGAAGATTTAGTTCTAAATAGCTTATGGGAGGATTTGGTTTTTGATAGAACACTGTGATGTCGTTTGAATCATATAGCCAACCCCCACCTAGTGGGAAAAGGCTTTGCTTGTTGCTATTGTTGTTGTATGTATGTAGTACACATGTATGGATCTGCTCTGTATATCATTATCAAGAATACAACTTCTTACCTCTTCTGGGAGCAATGGCAGCTTAGTAATGTGGAAGTCATCATACAACATGTAAAACTGGTCCAGATACTTCTGTTGCATTTTCATTCTTGCTTTAAGTAACTTGGATTCAACATCTACAAGGATATAAACATATTAGCAGATAATATTTAGAAGATAAGCCAAAGAGAAAAATAAATAAATATATCAACAACATGGCAAGTACGCTACCTTCATCATCAAAGATTACTTGATTAATGATGATATTGTGTGTATCAATCTCAAACTTCGTAAGTTCCTGAACCAATCTCTCAGTTTCATAAAGTGAAAGGAATTCGAATGCAAACACAGATGAAGGTTGTCATATCCTGTCAATAAAGAAATAATGACAATTTAGTTATTTTAACCTGGGCTTGGATAACTAATACAAAACTATAGAACCAAGGACATAAATAAACAGGCATAATTCAAAGACGGTAGCTAATACGCCTTAATTGATCACTAATATTATCATATGAATGGAACTATGACAGTACAACGAATCTTTGCCTACATTATGTCAAGATCAAATGACAAATACTTTGTTTTGAGGTAAAAAAAACTGACACCATGCCTCTTAAGCAAGTGTGGAAATTTGAAACAAAGAGAAAGCATGTTCATGAAGATATAATAAATTGTCGGAAATGATAGACTAATCCCTTCTTTTTATCAAAGTTATAGGGAAATATCCCTTTTATGCAGTGAAGCGGTCTCACTCTCAGCCATTGATAAAAAACAACAACAACCGTAAAGCCTTTTCCTCCTAAATGGGATCGGCTACATGTATCAAACAATGACATTGTATTTTGTCATAAATCATGTCATCATAAAGTTCATTTAGTTCTAAGCCCCTAATGATTTTTCTTGGGTTTCCTCTGCTCTAACTATTAGGCTATCTTCATCAGATCTACTCCATATCAAGGCTTCTAATGGGCTTCTCCCACATGGCCAAACCACCTCAAGTGAGATTCTACTATTTTTTCATTGATAGATGCTACCCCTACTTTCTCTCTCAGTACATTCATTCTTAATCCTATCTTGTTGTGTACGTCCACTCATCTAGCACAACATCCTCATCTCTGCAACATTGAGTATATGCTCTTGCTCTTTACTGCCCAACATTCTAGGGTAAAATTTTCATCTCTTAGCAATTGATCAAACAAATGGAAACTAACATTTGAGTTGTTTGTACTCAAAGGACAGAATCCAAACTCAAGTTAAAGCACGCTTTCGATTCATCTTAATATTTTATGGCCTACTCAGAAATATTCTCTTTATTTTCAATGATTAATTAATGATATCTAACAACTGAAAATAACAGTTTTAGTTTAAATAATAAAAATGACATTTCATGAGTATCCTAGTGAAGACATTCAGGTTTTACGTCAGTAATGTGTCAACAAGACATGGGATGATTCATGATTGGCAACGTGTGTCAGTTCAATTTTCCTCCTACAATTAGATCCTAATGTTCCCAGTTTTTAACGATTATATGGTCAATTTATTTCATTCATATACAAAAATGCAGTTTAATTTTACCAAAAAATAAAATGATACAGTTTAATGATTTGCAATAATATATAAGCCATAATTTAGTGAGGGATAAACAAGAAAATAAGTGCAATTGTTACCGGATCTTTAAATTGCTTGTTAACTTGTTCAATCACATCCTTCATGCCTTCAAGCCTCCCAACAATTGCATCATCACCAAAATCATCACCCATGCCAAACATGCGAGTCATCTGCGATGAAAGTAAAAAAAAGGTTTCCAATTACACCATACATGATGAAGCAAACAAATACCACCACATTAATCATCATAATAGAACAGTTAAATCATAAGAACAATGCAAACGTAAAGTTACATATCCAGGAGGACCAAAATTATTTATTTTTCACACAGAATGTATTTGGACTACTAAATGCAGACAGTAACAATAGCTACCAGAGGAAGATAGTCTGTTTCCATTGTCCAACAATGAATGTGATGAGATTGTAGTGATACAGAAAATAATTCAGAAGGATTCAAATTGAATATAGAGAATGCCACTATGGTACCAAGACTGATTGGTAATTTTTTGACAACACTAAAGAGGTCTTTTGTGATTCAATTCTAAACTGAAGGACACATTCCATCTTGAAAAGCAGTGCACAGAAAGACAATATAGTTAATTAGAGTGGGGTCAAACACTTGAGTGACCATAATAAAATAAATACTTTTCTGTATGGAATGAAATATGCAGGAGGGAAAGAATTACATCAGGGAATGGAAAGCTATGATGGGACATTGAAACTGAAACAATAAGATCTCCAAATGAAATGAGGATCTCTTTTGATACTTGGATCTACTGGCCAGAGAACTTCTACTTAAAAGAGAACAAAAATCTAATGGAAAATCAAGATCTTGATAATTAAGTAAGTCTTCTTTATGTTAATGACAGATGCACCATTGCATTGATTCCAGATCATCTATGAGGGAATATAATAGGTTAAAATTATAAAATAAAATTTGATTACTGTCTAAGTACTTGAAAAACAGTGCACAAAAAGACAAGGTAGTTAATTAGAGTGGGATCACTACACTTAAGAGACCATAATACAATACATCCTTTTTTGTATGGAAATGAAATATTCATGAGGAAAAGAATTACATGAGGGAATGGAGAACTATGAAAGGACATTGGAATTGATACAATAAGATCTCCAAATGAAATGAGGATCTCTTTTGATTGTTGGATCTACTGGCCAGAAAACTTTCTACTTAAAATTGAAAGAGAAAAAATTCAGATGGAAAATCAAGATCTTGATAATAAATAAGTCTTCTATATGTGAATAAAAGATGCACCATTGTGTTGACCCCAGATCCTCTGAGGGAATATAATAGCAATTAAAAAAAAATTGAATACAGTCTTAATACTGAAACTGCACCTAGTCAACTTCAAACTAGTAAAGAAAATATCATGGGGTGCAAGAAAAGGCTGTCTTAATTTCATACCTGATTAAACAAACCACCAAATTTACTTTTCAAGGACATCATTTTTGCAAGACCCTTCTCTAAAACTGATGGGAATTGCAATAGTCTGAGTGTATGGCCAGTGGGAGCCGTATCAAATACTATCACAGAATAATCCATTGTCTGCACCAATCTGTACAAATTATTATAGATCAAAACACAATGAAGAATGGAAGGAAAAATTAAGTTGAAAAGTGACATTTCTTTCAAAATCCATAAATGCAAGCACTACAGACTCTCTAGATTAATCAAACATGTACCCAAACCCAAGAGTTCTGAGAATTTCTTTCATCAAATACTTGAGTGAAAAACAATATCACATAGCTCAGTGTCAATACGAATAATATGTTCAACTTTAGATTCTGAGCTTACGATAATATACACTGATTCATTAACATATAACCTTTACTTGGCTACAAACCATCTGAAAAGCAATAAGAATATAGGATTCATCCATTTTTTATATAATCAATAGTCACCCTTGGAAGTCACATGTTTGCATACTACCCCTGTTAGACCATCATCAATTATGAAGGTATGATACACGTGATGGGAACAGCAACCATATGCTTACACAATACTCTTGTTTTAATTTTTACTAATTGCAATTGTGAGAACTCGGCATTTGCTACAAGGGACTTCAGAAGGATTTCTCAGAAACATATGGTTGGAATTTTTTTAATTACCCTATCTGGTATGAGATATAAATTGGGATTCCCATGATTTTAATTTCCCATAGAAATCAATTTTCTAGTCAACTGAGAAACTGTTTGCCATTCTACTACCACCAAGAAAAATTGCCCCCACACCATCAGCCCAGTCACTGCAATGACATGGGTGCAGAAGTATGAAACTGACCCATCAAAAGCTATGATTTCATTTTTGGTGTATTAGACCCTACTTGGGCCTAGGGAATCCCCACTGGGGGGCGGCCGAGGAGGGAGACGGAAGCCTGTATCCCATCCCCCCCTTCTTTTTGTGGGTGGGGTTGCAAGCAAATGTCCTGACCAAGTGAGCTAGGCTCAAGGGACAACAACTATGTTTGGTTTACCGTTGCAACACATTTTTTTGGAGATTTTCAACTGTAGACCAAACATGCTCTATGAATTTACTTATAAATCTTGATCCTAAGCAAAACCTCAAGATTGGCATGAAGGCTCCAGATAACAGGCTGTAATAACTAATAAAATCTTTTTCTGATCTTTGAATATTTATCTTCACAAAATTACACAAATGACAAAATTGAAATTAATAACATCTTAAGATATTTCCTTTTGCGTGTCTGCCTTGGCCCTTGGGTGACGTAAGGATCAGGATGAATCAGCTAAAGAACTACAACTTCAATCAGGATATTTACTAGATCACTGGCAGAGGTGGTCACCGAGAGGCCAGCAGAGCAGGTATCATAAGGAAAATTGGATACTTGCAGGAAATACGAGCAGGTATTATGTAGTTTACACAAAAGTAAGCAAACAAAATATGGTAATCTTTCTACCTGAGTATCTACTTTTAGGATTCCGATTTCCTTAAAAACTGTTTCCACAAGGACTTCTCAACATTCCCGTAATAAGCACGATTTTAATGATTATATATCATCATAGTCAAACATCTTTTACTTGAATCACTGAAATGTCCGAAAATCTTAAGCCTCAAATTCTCTCTTTTGTCTTGGATTCATGAAGGACTCTCCTATCCTTATATACCTAAAAACTAAATAAGTCTATAATGTCACACAAGCATTACATGCCTCAAACCACTTTAAAAGTTAGGTGAAAAAACATGTTCAACAAGATTTAAAGTCACAGTGAGTATAGTATCCTTACTTCAACATCTCGGCAAAGCTCATGGCCTCATCAATTCCAGGAATTGCACCAGCCAGCTCAGAGAACAAACTATCCATCCCATCAGAACTGCCCATGTCCTCATGTTCAACAGTCGGATCCACCTCCTACAAAGGATCATAACATAGAATGAAACAAGATAATTGGGAGAAAATAAAAAGGGCAAACCAATTCCTACATAATGGGGTTCTCATATTCTTCACATAGCATCAAATTAATCGGTATTGGACCAAAAAGCATGAAAATTGACAACATGGGCATGCTCAAAATCATCAAAAAGTAAAAACTTTAAAAAATATATATAAATGGTAGGTAGCATACCATGGCATAGAGATTGTTGAAGCCATTGACCAAAGTGGGGGTTTTGGTGAAGCGTTGTTGAAAAGCGTCGCTGAGATTGTGAGCAGGGTCGGTGGAGATGATGAGAACAGAGGTTCTGACAGTGGAGAGAAGGATAGAGAGAATGGAACTGCAAGTGGTTTTGCCGACGCCACCTTTGCCTCCAACGAAGACCCATTTCAGAGACTCTTGTTCCAGAATGTTCTGCACCGTTCCCTCTGGTAACTCACCTTGATCTGCCATCTCTCTATAGATGAATCTGAACTCTGAAGGAGGAGACGCAGAACCGCACTTATGTTTGTGTCTTAGGATTTCAATTGAACAAAACAAACCTGCGAATTTGGTTTTTAGATTTTAGAGTATAAATCAAAATCAAAATCAAAATCAAAATCCTGATGTCACCAAGACTCAAATACTATCTTTTCCTTGTAACCAAAAAAAAAAATACTATCTTTTCGTAATCAATAAAGAGTTAAGTTATTTCAACCCATGAATTTATATACTCGTATAGATAATCATAAATTGATTGATTTGATCGTGGGTTGGATGGGATGAAAATATATAATATTTTAATATAAAATATATATAATATATAATTATAAATGAGTTATCATCTGGATGTTCAAATTCAGGTGTTTAAATAACATAAATTATCGTTCAATCTCTTTTTTATTACGCGTGTGATTGAGATATTGTTTGATGATTATTTTTTACTGTTTAAGGTTTATATTTATTTTTGGGGTCAAATATACCTTAATTTTTATTATTTAAACAAGTAAAGAACCCATATCTTTTTTGAGTAAGTCATCTGACATTACCTACCTCCAGATGTATAATTTCAAGATGTATGCAAAAGAGATTGAAATAGATTTAAATTATACATCTTGAAATATAATAGAGATTGAAATAAAAAAGAACCCATATCGTTTGGTAGTCAAGATATGATAAGGGCGGATGGGATAATAGAGCAGGATATAAGTATAATGTGATATGAACAAGATAAGCTGTTATCATATCCGACGTTTGGTGTCCATCAAATAACCAACTGGATAGCATTGTAATTTTAGTATGAATTTTAAAATTTTCGTTTTTGTTCGGAATGTTTTCATATTTTATTATATTTTAGTTTTTTATAATTTTTATTTTTTAAAATTATATAAAAATACAAAATTGTCCTTGTGATAAAATTATATATATTATTTTAAATTTTTAGAATATTGTTTAACTTAAATTAATTTTTTTATAATTTTAAATATTCATTTTTAGTTTTTACTTTACATATAGTTAAATTATTATAATTTTTTCTATTTTTTAAAATAATATAAAGTAACAAAATTAGCCATGTGAAAAATTAAAAAAAATTAAAATTAATTATTAATATTTTCATTATTTTATATTTTATTATTCCTTTTTTTTTAACTATTTTATTTTTTAGTATACTTTAATTTTTTATTTTATTAAATTTTTTTATTATCTATTTTACTTTAAATCACCTTATCTTATCATGTTGAGTTTCTAACCCGACTCCTCCTCGGGATGTAATTTTAACTAGATGGACAAGATAGGATAGGTAACAGGATTGATTTATCCTATCATACTGGCTCATCAAACAATAGTTTCAGGTAGGATATGATAGCTTATCCCATCTTATTTCTCTTATCCTGACCATCAAACAATCCTTTAATAACTTCCTTCAAACTTTCAAGCACCCGGTTAATAGCTAGCTTCCTTCAAGCTTCAAGCACCCCATTAATGACGTGTACTAAAATAAAAATATCTTTGTTCTTTCAATTTATGAGAAGTCATATCTATTTTCTATCTTTGAAAAAATCGATTTTCCCTCTAAAAATGTCATTACTTCCCCTCGAAAATACGAGGAACAAAGCTTGAGTACATAGGAAGGTTCAAGGAACAAAAACTTCTCTAAGAAGGTTAGTTATGATCGGTGATGGTCCTGAGCATGATTTGATGATATGATCGCATAGGGCTCTATTTTTTAGAGGACACCAATTTTTTTTTTTACTTAGTATATATACTAATGTATATGTTAAAATAAAAAATTATATAGTTAAATTTTTTGCTATAAAACACACATTCGACTTATAAAAAAAGATATCAATTTCTCATTTCACACGGGGCTCCCAAAATATCAAGTATGGCCTTGGTTATGAATCATCAAAAAGAAGTTCTTTTAAAATTTTGGAGGAAGCAATTGATGGAGTACTTGAAGCATAAAGGAAGCCATTAACAAGATTTAGGGTGTAAGAAGAAGGAGAAAGAGACGGAAAAGAGAGAAAAAAACAATTTATTTATTTTTTAACAAATTTTTTATGGTTTTAAATGGAACGATTCGGGTAATGATGTTAAAAGTTACAAACTTAAAAGGAATATAACTTGACAAAAATAAAGCTGGAGAACCAAATTTGAACAAAATAAATAATATTTGAACAAAATAAAAAATATGAATTAGAGAACAAAAAGACTAACTAAGCCTTTAAACTATTTATGCTCGGGTATTTTGTATACCTATATATATATATAAAATTAAAACTCTTATCCTCTCGTTCTTATCTCCTTGTTATCAAGATAGAATTACATCATCAGTAAGTCTATGACAGTTCCACCCTTCAGCCATAAAACAAATAAGCCTATTTATTGCGTATAAAACAAAGTCAAGATCTTCTAGCTAAAAGGAAAATCTTAAATTAACAATCATTCAAAACTTCCATGGCCATATAGCTATGAGAGTCGTCCCTTGACAACGAAAGCTTTGGAAACTTGTTCTTCACCCTTTGCATCAATGGCACGTACTATTTACTAATGTTGTCAACATTAGGCCATCTTTTATAAATTCACGTTACAGTGCTTTCAACCGGTAGTTGGCACAAATCTATTAATTAAGAATACACTCCAACAAGTTCCACAAAAAAATCTTAATAGTACCATTAATAATTGAAGCTACTAATTAAGGGATTATAATAAAATTTCATTCACTAAAATCATCAACGCAATATTTCTGGGCTTCAAATCGCCTTCTACCACGAATAATTTATAGGACTTTTACTTCTACTTATTTATACCCTAAAAAAAAAAAATTGCTGATCATATAGAACACAAGGTTTCAAGTAGTTCATATATTTCCATAAGTATTAAAAACTGATATCACGTTGATTGAGAAGATATATACAAAAATCCAGAAAGGCAGAAAGTAAAAAAGTGATTATAAGAAAGTTCATTCCTGCTTAAACAAAGATACATGTATATATGGTACAAAATCGAAGCAAACCTAGAACTATATAATATATACCTTCAAGTTCCAATATATTCATGGAACTTTTCTAGCTATAACTTGAAGGTATAATCTTGATAACAAGGCCAGGGAAGACATCATCAGGGTCATGGATATGAGGGTTATTCTCAACAATAAAGGGGTCACCACACTTATCACTGATTGTGTGAAGTGTCTCGCCTTCTCCAACCACATAGATTTCATCGCACGGCCGAGACAATATTTGTCTGTCTCTGAAGTTCGCATGATCATTTGTTGGAAGCTCAGAGCTGTCTCTAAACATGCTTAGTAGTATAAGGGCCACAAGAACAAAAGCACAGTACCATGAAGCTGCATCCGCTATGGCTTTTGAACTTAACATAAAAAGTGGTCTATTTCTGGGGTTACTATTGAAAGACATCGCTTAAAATCAAAGAGAGAAAGAGAATAAGAGAGATAGAGAGATGAATATGGATATGGATATTGGGAGAGAATAAGTGATTGGGAGTTATGTAAAGAAAATGGAGAGAAAAAGATGGGGCATGATGGGTGTGATCGAGGGTCAGTTTTGGCGGTTATTGTTTAGAAGAAAAGGGGAAAGATGGTGTTACGTGAAGCAATCACCTACTTTATTTTAGGCCAAAATACCCTTCTTATTACGATTTGTTTTTACTTTTTAGATTATTCTTTTCTGACAAATTTTGAGTTGAGTCATTTGGTTCTAGAACCCAGGAGTTATGATAGGTGTTGCCAAATTTGCTATCGGAAATCTATGCACGATATTTGCATGTTACTTTTCTTGGATCATTTTTATAGTACTACTTATTTAAGTAATCAAACAAGATACATTATGGTACATTTTTTTTTTTAATTTACTCAAACAAGCAAAGTATAGACATCATGTAAAGAAAATTAATACTCCGGTTGATATCATCTCTCCTGACATATCTAATGGTGCATCTAAAAATGACTACGAGGGGTTATGTAGTTTTATCTTATATTATACATTATACATATATAATTGGATATATAGGAAATTTTATAGATTTTAAGTAACTATTAAATCACCCTCCAATACACACTAAAGCACACACTACATTTGGAGAGACGAAAACTTTCGTTCAACTTTACTTATATGTAAAAGCATGTAATGCCTAGTATGAACCATTATAGAATGTGGTTCATGATGGACCATTTTTGTGAATAGTAGGATTAAGAATCTCACCATATGTTAAGATGGATTGCTCACACTAGATTTGGTCTCTCTCTCTCTCACTACCATCGTCTCTCTCCGTCGAGCCGTAAGGGCTCCGCCTCCAGCCCCGCCGCAAACAGCAGCGGCCTTTCCTCCAAGCTTCTCTCTCACTCACCTTCCGATGATCGGAGAGTGATGTGGTTTCGGGTCACCAGACACTGAGGGTTCCGTCGTCGCGTCACGAATTCCGCCGCTGCCATCCCGCTGCTTAGTCTCAGATGATGCTATGGTCTCATATGGTTATGGGTCACTGCAATTAAAATTAGGATGCTGAATCTTCAAGGAGCAGTGGTGAGCGACTGGATTTGTGTGAAGGGGTAGCGGATCTGGCGACGCTTGTGGGTGGCCAACTCAGTGGGACGTGACTCTGATACGGTGGTCGTGTGGGTGCTGTTATGCATGGCAATACGCGACGGAGCGGAACAATTAATGGTTGTGCTTGGTGCTTCGGCTTGCAGTGGTGGTGCGCGATCTGGGTAGAGAAGAGAGAGGCTTGGGCGGCGTGAGGACCCGTGGCTGATCTCGCAGCGGCTCAAGTGATAACGCTTCTCGGAAGAACCATTCTCCATGTCTGGAACCCATATTCTCTATTCTCCAGGATGGTGGCGGAGGGCATTTTCCGGTGGACGGTGGAAGTTGGCTGTCAGGTTCTTCTTCCTCTCCGGCAGAGGGAGTTTTTTTGTGTGTGTGTGGTGGGGGGAATAAATCTGGTGTGGAGGATGTATGATATTATGGTGGGATGAGATTTATCTAAAGGCTGAAACAAATGGTCCACCATAGATCACATGCTATAATACTTCACCCTAGCCGCCACATTAAAAGCAATAGGTGGAATTTGACGATAGAATCTCACAAATAAATACAAAAGTATTTATTAACTATTTAGCTGACACTGATTGCGAGATGTCAACAAATATTACACTTTCTATTCATGTGTAGATTATAAAAAAAATTAATTCTGGTGATATATTTGATGGATTTTGTTTAAGGAGAGTGCATGATTAAACAAAATAGAAAAATTTATTTGAGAAAATGATGTATTTAATAAATAAAAAGTATTATGCTTAGTTTTTAATATGAATTTTCCTTCTATTTATTCTTTAATCATGCTCTTTGTGCGTGTCTTGATTAGAAGACTCTCATTTTAATATCATTTATTATAATTTAGGGCGTGATAATTTATTTAATACTAAAAATAACTATTGAACATTATATATTATTGAAATATCCAAAGTTACACAAGGAGGGGTTGAATTGTGTTTACCAACTTTTTCGGTTACTTAAAAAGATTTTCACAGGCACAACAAGCAGAACTTAGATTAGAGAAAATCAGACGAGTGATACGTCTAATATTCAGACGGAATATGCAAGCAAACAAAGAAGAGTAAAACAGAGTTTGATATTCACAATATTAACTCCCGAAGTTAAAAGCTTGAACAGCATAATACTTAACCAAAATAAAGAGATAAGGAAAGAGGAATATCACTCAAGAGTTTTATACTGGTTCACCCCAAAATCCACAGGGCTACGTCCAGTTTCTTGGCAGCACCAAATTTCCACTATAACTGAGTAAATTACAGTACAAGTATTCTTTGCACACCTAGCCTCTTCAGACTCAACACTGAAACAAGTATTTTTTGCACACCTAGCCTCTTCAGGCTCAACACTCAAGGAATATAAAGGTTTTGTGTAATTAATACAACTTGCAAGTCTTTCAAACCACATTCAAGGAGTGGAATAAATATGAAGTGTGAAAGACTGCGAATTAATATCAAATAATTGAAGGTGTATTCAATGAAAGAATGAAGAAGTTAATGAGGAGAGTAAATGTTTCTGCATGGTGTTCTTAATGATATTCAACCTCTTGTTTTCATCTTCATCGTTTGAGCTATTTAAAGGCTTCAATCAAGAGATCCGTTTAGACACAGCTTCAGAAAATGTGTTCTTTTGATTTGAGCTTCTGAGATACCATTAATGCCAAAGTGTCGTTCTGTATAAACATTAAATGCTTGTGAACGTTTAGCTTTGACAAGGTTGTCCAAGAGTACATTTTAATCTGAATCAGCTGTTATATCAAAGTAGGTAGCAGCAGGCTTCTTGTACTTGCAGCAGAGAGCTTTCCTATTTTAGTGCAACAGTCAGTTCACTTTCTAGAAAGCACTTTTACTTTGTACTAAAACAGCTAAAAGGTTACTGCTGTGGTACGGAGTTGCGTGTTTATTCCTTAAAACAAATGTTCTTAATTCTTTATCTTTTGAGCTATTGTCTAGAGGTCTTCGAAATCCTTAAGGAAGGCATTTGATATGAATAAGATGACTTGGACTTCATTTCTGACAAACTGACATTATACCAGAGTTGGAAAATCAGATGGGTGAGAATTAATCAGAAATCAGACGAGTGCTCAAGCAGTCCAAAAACTAGACCGGTGATCATGCAGTCCAAAACTAGAAGGGTGATCATGCAGTCCAAAACTAGACGGATGCTAGCTTATTCCAAAAGTCAGACGGGTGATCAACTGAGTCTGTTTCAGACTATGCTTCTTGCCACGTCATCAAGTAAACTCAGATCTTGATAGCGCGTTGACTTGATCTTTGACTAAAAAGCAGACAAGTCAGAAAGTAGACAAGTGACCTTAAATCTAATTTTCTGCACACTTATTAGATTTGTCAGTAATTTCATAAGGTTGAACATTATCATATTTAATCTATTTGGAATCATCAAAATTTAGAGAATTTACACATTGAATATGTTTGAGACTTATAAGGTCTCAACAATTATATATTGTATAAATTTGGTATACTTTTAATAATAAAATAGAACAAAAATATTTTAGAGTGTATTTAGATTAGCTGAAAAAAAATGATCATTTCAATAATTGATTATTATTATAATCAGTTATAATAAAATCAGTTTATGTTTGAATATGTTTGTTGAAAAATGAATTTAAAATAATCTATTTAATTTAGGTTGAGTAAAAATTCATTCTTACATAATAAATTACAAAAATTGAGCGTATGTTTTTACATAAATTAATAATATTTGTTCATAGTTAGTTATGAAAAAAATCTAATTACTTTCAAAATAATCCAACAGATCTTTTAAATAAGTTTGAAATTTCCAGCTTTTCTAAAGATCTATTTTTTCATAATTTTTTTTTTTGTAATTTAATTAATTTTATCAAATACGTTAGATTAAGCTTTAAAAAAAAAAGTTGTTTTCGTATATAAGCGGGAGGAAAAATAAAAAAAGTCGCAACTCGCAAATTCGCAATGACGAATGTCTTGAAAATTCAATGGAGGCTTTGGATTGGTTGTATGTGGGTTCATGGGCTTAATGATTACTCAAACCGCGGTCATGCATATATGCTTAATCAATCAAGTATATATTAATTAAGACTTGGCTTGTAAATGGTGGCCTGTTGACTCGCTTATGTGGTCACAATTTGAGTGCTTAGGATATGCCTCAGCCACCCAATGAATAAACATGGAAATTTTGGTTGAGAAAATTGAGTTGCATACAGATACATCATTAGCCACAGTTTTTATTAAACCATCAACCTGCCAGCTCACACAAAAGGCCAAATGCTCCTGTAACGATCTCGGCTCTAGCAGCACTAACAAACCTGATGCTCCATAATTCCATATCCTCCATATGATTCCATTTCCTCAATCCTTAACAAACTGCAAGAGAAAGGGATTCGATAGAATAGGGTCCTTTTTTGTTTCCCCTACACCTCTTTTACCTCATATAAATACACACCCCTATCACACTTGTAATTATCTATGAATTAATACAATGATATACTGATTACATCACTTTTATCCCTTTTTCTTCTTTCAATTCTGAATTTATTATGAATTCTACTCTTCTCATTTTTCTTAAGATGGTATCAGAGCGTTGATTTCTCTAACCTTCCGCAACTCTGATGGCTTGTGGTGGTGGTTCAGTTTCTGGAAATCAGAATACTGATCCTTCGCAAGATGCTTCAAGCCCATATTATGTCCATCCCGGTGATGGTCCTTCCTCTGTCGTTGTAACCCTGTGCTGAGTGGTTCAAATTACCACGCGTGGGCTTACTCAATGAGACGTGCTCTTGGTTCTAAAAACAAATTCGAATTTGTTGATGGCAGTATACCTATTCCTGACCCTTTTGATCCAAGTTACAGGGCTTGGAGCCGCTGCAATATGTTGATTCACTCTTGGCTCATGAATTCGGTTGCTGAATCAATTGGGCAAAGTATCGTATACCTGGAAAATGCAGTGGATGTGTGGAACGATCTGAAGGAAAGATTCTCACAAGGTGACCTAATTCGTATTTCAGAACGTCAACAAGAAATTTATGCTCTCAGGCAAGGCTCCTCAACTGTTACTGAATTTTACTCATAACTAAAGGTTCTTTGGGAGGAACTAGAAACCTATATGCCTATGCCTGCTTGTAGTTGTCCAATTAAGTGTTCATGTGCTGCTATGAGAAATGCTAGGCACCATCACACACTAAATTATGCTATAAGGTTTCTAACAGGCTTAAATGAAAATTTCTCTGTTGTTAAATCCCAAATCCTACTCATGGATCCTCTACCTAGCATGAACAGAATTTTCTCCATGGTTATCCAACACGAAAGGCAAGGAAATTTTGGCATCAGTGATGACAGCAAAGCCTTAGTGAATGTTGTAGAGTACAAGAGGCCACAGGGAAGTGGTAGAGGATCTCCACAGACCACAGGATTTAGACAAGGAAATAGAGTATGCATCTACTGTGGAAGAAATGGACATACTGTTGAGACTTGCTACTAAAAGCATGGGTTCCCCCCTCACTTGCAGAAGCACTCGGGTTCCATGGCAAACAATGTGTCTAATGCCAATTATGATCAGAGGGAGTCAGCCTCAATGAGTGGTGATGAGAGGGTTACAACACCTACATTCACACATGAGCAATATGAGAAGCTTTTGAACCTAATTCAGAATTCTAGCATTGGCCAGCAATCGTTTTCTGCTGCTAACCAGGTCAGCTCTTCCAAGGTTAGCCAATCCACTCAATCAGGTCATACACCAATTGAGAATTTCAAGTCAGGTAATATTTTCATTTCTACCTCTTATAATAGCTTTTCTATTGGTTCTTGGATCATAGATTCAGGAACTAGTGACCATATTTGTGCATCTTTAAAGTGTTTTGATTCATACAATGAAATCAATCCTATAAACATAAAACTTCCAAATGGACATTGCACAATTGCCAAGTATGCTGGAACAGTGATTTTTTCTCCTGGTTTTAGCATTACAGATGTCCTTTATGTGCCTAACTTCTCCCTAAACCTGATTTCTGTGTCCAAATTATGCAGTGCTTTAAACTGTACTGTGACCTTTACTGACAGCAACTGTTTTATTCAGGACCAGAAATCACTGAAGATGATTGGTTCGACTGAGAGATTTGAGTGCTGTCAATGCCCAATATAGTTATGCCTCACATGTGCAAGTTGCTACTGCTCAAAGTTTACCTGATAAAGCCTTATGGCATTTTAGACTAGGACATCTTTCCATTTCTAGGATATTTTCCTTAAGTTCAGAATTTCCTTTTGTTGTTGTGGATCCAAAAGCTGTATGTGATGTTTGCCATTTTGAAAAACACAAATGGTTACCTTATCATTTAAGTTTGAATAAAGCAGCAAAACCTTATGATTTAATTCATTTTGACATTTGGGGTCCTATTTCTATTCAATCTGTACATGGGCATACTTATTTCTTAACTGCTGTAGATGACTACAGCAGATACACATGGATTATTTTGATGAAATCTAAGGCAGAGGCAAGACAAAATGTAAAAGATTTTATAGAACTAATTGAAAATCAAAATGAAACTAAGGTGAAAATTGTTAGAACTGATAATGGTCCCGAATTCATCATGCCTAGTTTCTATGCTTCAAAGGGGATAATGCACCAAACAAGTTGTGTGGAATCCCCACAACAAAATGGTAGGGTGGAAAGAAAGCACCAACATGTGCTAAATGTAGGTAGGGCTCTTTTATTTCAATCAAAACTGCCCAAACATTTTTGGTCATATGCTGTGATGCATGCTACTGACATAATAAATCGTGTCCCTAGTCCAATCCTTAAGGATAAATCACCATATTTTCTGCTGCATAACAAACTCCTGATTTACATGAATTAAAAGTCTTTGGTTCATTATGTTATGCTTCCACTCTTTAAATCATAGAACAAAGTTAACACACAGGGCTAGGAAATGTGTCTTCTTGGGATATAAACAAGGAGTGAAGGGAGATGTGCTTTTGGATCTAAACAACAAACAGATATTCACCTCAAGGAATGTCATCTATCATGAACATATCCTACCTTATAAATCTCAGCTCCCAATCCCACTTGGAATTACCATACCTCACCACCATATGACTCTCCACCAAATAATCAAACCACCCTTCCCCTCTTGTGAACCTTCAATAACATCATCCATCCCACCTACTCATTCACCTGGAGCAACACCGCACATCACTGTCACACCCGAACCCGCCACTTCACCACTTGAAGAACCACCGCTGCACCAATGAGGCGCTCAACTAGGCATAGACAGCGAGCCGGGATACCTTCTTGAGTATGTGTGTAACCTTTCATCTCCTCGCAGAGCCACTCACTTCGTGTACTCTCTATCCCATCTCTTCCTTCCATTCTTTTTCTAATCTTTCACCATCACATTATGCCTTTTCTCTATCCATTTCACAATGTGTTGAACCTAAGAGCTACCAGGAAGCTAGCAAATTTGATTGCTGGAAGAATGCGATGAAAACTGAATTGGATGCTTTAGCAAGGAATGTTACTTGGATCATAGTTGATTTGCCTCCCAACATCAAGCCAATTGGAAGCAAGTGGGTTTATAAAATCAAGCATAGAGCCGATGGTCAAATTGAGAGATACAAGGCTCGTTTGGTAGCTAAAGGATACAATCAAATAGAGGGGTTGTATTTTTTTGATACTTTTTCCCCGTGGCAAAACTCACCACTGTGAGAACCTTTCTTGCTCTTGCTTCCATCAATCATTGGCACCTTCACCAATTGGATGTAAACAATGCGTTCCTCCACGGAGAGTTGAATGAAGATGTTTATATGACTGTACCCCAAGGTGTTAATTGTACCAAACCCAATCAGGTTTGCAAGTTGTTGAAGTCCCTATACGGCCTCAAACAAGCTAGCCGCAAGTGGTATGACAAGTTGACATCTCTCTTTCTAACAGAGGGTTACAAACAAAGTTCAGCAGATTATTCCCTTTTTACATTCAGCAATGGCTCTCACTTTCTGACTCTCTTGGTCTACGTTGATGATGTGATATTGGCGAGGAAACTCTCTTGATGAATTTGCCAGGATCAAGTCCTTTCTTAATACTTCATTCACAATCAAGGATCTTGGTACATTAAAGTATTTCCTAGGATTGGAAGTTGCTCATTCCAAGCGGGGATATCTCTTTGTCAACAAAAATACTGTCTAGATCTTCTCCATGATTCAGATTTTCTTGGTTCTAAACCAGCTAAGACACCTTTGGATGCTTCCATCAAACTCCATCAAGATGAAGGTCCTCTGTACACAGATGTTACTTCTTACAGAAGACTCATTGGCCGTTTGCTTTATCTAAACACCACTAGACCGGATATTACCTTCGCAACTCAACAACTTAGTCAATTCTTGAGCAAGCCAACTATGGTACATTATCAGGCAGCTTGTAGAGTAGTAAAATACCTCAAGAACAATCCCGGGAGAGGCCTTTTCTTCCCCAGAAATCCAGAACTGCAGCTGCTAGGATACTCCGATGCGGATTGGGCAGGTTGCATTGATTCAAGGAGATCCATTTCTGGTTATTGTTTCTTTTTGGGATCATCGTTAGTTTCTTGGAGAGCTAAAAAGCAGCAAATTGTTTCACGTTCTTCTTCAGAGGCAGAATATAGAGCTCTTTCGACCGCAACATGTGAACTACAATGGCTCTTGTATCTATTGCAAGACTTACACACATCATGTACTAGGCCTCCTGTACTGTATTGCGACAACCAAAGTGCTATGTACATAGCCTCCAACCCGGTCTTCCATGAACGAACCAAACATTTGGAAATTGATTGTCATTTCGTAAGAGACAAGGTACAACAAGGTATCCTGCGCTTACTGCCAATTCCCTCAAAGGAGCAGCTTGCTGACTTCTTCACCAAAGCCCTCACTCCATCCATGTTTGCTCCCTTTATTTCCAAGCTGGGCATGCTTGATATCTACCATGCTCCAGCTTGCCAGGGGGTATTAAACCATCAACCTGCCAGCTCACACAAAAGGCCAAATGCACCTGTAACGGTCTCGACACTAGCAGCACCAACAAGCTTGATGCTCCATGATTCCATATCCTCCATATGATTCCATTTCCTCCATCCTTAACAAACTGCAAGAGAAAGGGATTCGGTAGAATATGGTTCTTTTTTGTTTCCCCTACACCTCTTTTACCTCATATAAATACACACCCCTATCACACTTGTAATTATCTATGAAATAATACAATGATATACTGATTACATCACTTTTATCCCTTTTTCTTCTTTCAATTCTGAATTTATTATGAATTCTACTCTTCTCATTTTTCTTAAGAGTTTTAATAGTTGATGGGACGAAATAGGCTATATATTATGATATTATTAACGGGTGAGATTTCTTTTGAAGTAAGTTTATATGTTAAATCAGCAAGAGAAAAAAAAATTTAACATTTTTTTAATGAGCTAATTAAGCTTATATTATATTTTAATTTAAATTAAAAATAAATATATTTGATTATCACAGTGATTATTTAAATAATTAGATAATAAAGTAAAAATTTGAGACCACTGGTAATTGATTATTATTAGCTCTAGTTATAGAAAGGTTCTTATGTTGAACTAGTGAACTCTCAACATCAAGAGCTTGTTTGTGAAAGATTAATTCTTTCACATTCAACTATTTTTAGATCATTCAGCTGCTTAGTCAAATAATCATGTGTTTGGATACAAAGATGAATTTTTAAAAAAGTTTTTTTTCCACTTATTTCAGCTGTTTTGTTTAAGCTACTTCACTCAACTATTTTTAAAAAACTTTTTTTACACTATACAACCACTTTCACTTTCCGTTCTTGTCCCGCCATGCGTTAGCCACTTTGCAATTTATACGTTACCTCCACTTGCTTTTATAGATATGTAGGTGCAACATCTCATTTTTCTTAAGGTAGTAGGTACAACATATTTAATTAACATATTTAATTATTTATTTAATTAATATTCATTATTTATTTAGATTAATTTTTTTAAAAATTTTTGTTAAAAAATTAAATATTTTAACAAGTTTTAATGTTATAAAAAGAATCAAATATTATTTAATTATACAAATAACTTCATATTATTTTTTTTTCGTAATTTATTATATAAAAGTGATTATTTTTACACCACCCAAACAAAATAGATTATTTTAAAATCGCTTTTCAAAAACATACCCAAACAAAAAACAGATTCGATTATAATCGATTATCACAATAATCGATTATTTGAAAATAGATTATCAACTTCATTTTTTTTTTCAGAACTTTTCCAAACACACTCCAATCGGAAAGAGATGTGCAGAATGCTGATTTATTAATTTCTCTACAGATAATGTAGAACAATTAAAGACTTCCTAAGTACCTGTACCTTAACAAAAATAGGCATAAGTCATGCCTTGAGATGATGAGATCCATCACCCAGATTGTTACACCCCAAAAACCAAGTCATTAACTATAAATTTAGATACCTAATACAACCAATCCCCCTGTTACTTCAGCTATAGCATCTCATTACCCCCTCATTTTAGAGTATACAAAAGTCACCAAACTGTGTGACTTTTGTCCCTTGTTAGCATAAAGGCCCATAGATCTTCATGAACTTGGTTTGAAGAGAAGCCATTAACCATCCAGGTCCAGAAGATCAACAACCAAACTATGCAATATAGCTGTCTCAATCTCCAAAGTCAATTCTTCTTTCTCCCCCTCAAACCCACTCCATCTACCTCTTCTTTCCATGTCTTTGATATATGTATCCTTATTAACAAGCTCTATATCATAAGCAAATGACCCATTTATCCAATCCTCTGCTTTTCTCAATATCTCCAACTCAAACTTGTCATCATTCCTAGTTTGGTTTCTCCTTCCAGTCAATTCTTCCCTCAAAAAGTCCAACAATAGTGTATCCAATTCCAAATAGTCTTTTAAGCTTTGCACTGAATCCGTTGCTTTAACACAATGTAATAGCTGTCTTGCCCTTTCCCCAACCCAATCTTGTTCTTCAACTTCTTCGTTGTCACGGTCATGGTCATCATCATCATCATAGCCAGAGTTTTCATCCAATAAGAGACTTTCCTCTAAGTTTGCAAGACTCTCGAATCTCTTGACCGTTTGCATGAACTTTTGTTTTCTCCCTGTTCAAAAGTAAAGATCGTAGGCATCATTCTCAATAATACAATTAAGCAATGTTCCAAGAGAAAATAATTAAAATTTTCAAAATTTGTGTATATACATAGGAAAACCCAATAGATATGATATATCTTTAGCAAATTATATAGTTGAATCTTGCAGAAATATAAATTACATAGATTAGTCTACAGAATATGTTAGGTAATGAATTTGGAAGTAATTGAAGGAAAGAAGAACTTACTTTCAATGTTAGCAAGGCTTTGATCAAAGGGTGAGAA
The DNA here is from genome assembly GCA_030762895.1 of Sophora flavescens. Lineage (NCBI taxonomy): Eukaryota > Viridiplantae > Streptophyta > Magnoliopsida > Fabales > Fabaceae > Sophora > Sophora flavescens. The sequence continues at coordinate 145,937,751 of CM061065.1, forward strand.
TTCATCTTCTCCAACCTGAAGAACCGAAACTGGACTCTGTTGTTCATATTCTTGGCAAGTTAAAACTTCCTGTTAAGATTACACACATAGTTAATTTTATCAGTAAAAAGTTAATCCCACTAAAGATGTTTTATTGAAAATTAGCATTGAAGTAAACTAATTTTAATCTGCAACTGCAACTGGCCCCAATTAACATGTATAGCTTGCATAACAAAAAAGAAAAGACAATGTATATAGGTCAATTAAAATCTTACAATATATATTAAGATAAACTTCCAAAAAGTTATGTAAAGTTTTATAATAATTGGCAATACATGTATTCATAAAAACAGTATATGGTTATGTTATACACTTGTACTTATGCAGCAGGCATGTCAACAGCAATCATGATTAAAATATGATAATAAAATAAACAAAACTGGAAAATATTGTCTTAACCATAAATTATTAGAACCCGAATCAAATAGTCCTGCAACTGTACCCACCGACAAAAAACAAATTAAAGTAAACACTAAACATTGTTTACAGACATTGTTCTTCGAGTTTATTTCCTGGCAAACTCCTCTTTTGTCTTGACTCTTGATATATGATAATTTGTGAAAAAAATATATGATTAAGCGAAAGCAAGAACATAACAAAAAGTTCAAAACAAAGGACAACTACTACGTTGACAAATGACAAACACAATATTATTTATATATAGGACCCTCAACTGCAGACATACAATATTTTTTTGTAAGATGCGATGCACCAAATAATTGCTCACCTGGGTTCCCACCACCGCCGTGTACTCTGCCGTCCCTGTCGCCGGTTCCGCCAACTCCTTGCCGACAACAAGAAGGGGTGAAAATGATAATTTCTTACCCGCTTCAACGTTGTCGTTTTGTGCTTCCCATGAAGACAAGTACCCTGAGGTAAAATCACTGTCACACCAGCTAGAGCCACTGCTACTGCACGTGGTGGTAGTAGTTGCAGTAGACCCCACCATGCAACGGTGAAAATCCAACGGTGGTGAGAGATGGGGTTGGTGGTGGTGATGCTCTTCAACAAGGTCCCTGAATGATTTCCACCGTATGATATCCTTGATCTTCACGGTACTGCCACCACCTTTACAAAAGCTTTGGTTTCTTCTTCTTGATGATGATGATACGTGAGACTACGTGGTAAAAAGTTCATGGAGGGTGATTTTTTTACTGCGGTGAAGAAAGAGATGCTGGTGATGGTGTTTATGAGTGTTTGGAAGGGTGAAAATTTGTTTGATGAGTTTTTCCTTTTGTTGGATTTGAGTTCCATTTCTACGAGGCTTTGCATGTTGTTGGTGTGTCATTTGGTTTCCTTGAAAATGATTTGAACCCACTTGAGGAACATGAATTTGAATTATCATTCAGGAAGTCTTTCAGCATTCTAGGCCTGCGCTCCATTGAGTTGAACCTTTCTTGCTGCACCTCCATACTCATTACGGTGACACAATGACCTATAAAGAGTGAGAGATGGAGAGAGGAAAAAGAAGAAATGGAATAGAAGAGTGTGAAGTGTGAGTGAGAGTGACGAGAAGGAAAGAATGGAATATAAAAGAGTGAGAAAAAGAGAAGGGGAAGAAGGAGAGAGGTAGCTTCTAGGTGGAGATCTCCATAATCCAATATTCAGGTAATAATATAAATAGATGCTCTCATGCAGGTGAATTACATGGGGATTAACTGTAACTAGTGGTTGTGCAATATTAGAATAATAATGGGGTTTTGTATTTTTTGAAGAGGAAAAGACAAAAAGTGTAGAAGCGTGGATGGTTCTCTCTCTGATTAATTTGTTTGTGGGCTATATTTTATGTGTTAGGAGAGTGAAATAATGACAGTGAGGATCGGGTTGGAGGGGTCTTTGAACTTGGAAGTATGTCGTTTAGTAGACAAACAAATAGAGTTGACTCAAATCAATGTGCAGGCCCCGGATTGTTTGTTATATATTTGTATACTGGTGTTGTATATGATGCGACCACTCATCAAAATGGTGCAAGAATGATATACCATCCAAATGATACAATCTACTATTTGGATTAGTTGAACTTTGATCATATTGTGCCACTTGGTGGTGTCTTACTATACCATTTTGATGGATGATACACCATACAGCCTTCACCATGTACAGTACCCTCTTCATCACATGCATCGACGGGGACATATACCAGCTTAGCTGATTAGTACTACTGATATGCCCTTGCCTTGGCGATAGTATAGTAGGGACACTGATAATTAATTTTATACTTTCTCCATACATGAATTGATTTGGAACAGGACCACGTGCATCTTACTTATAAATGTATAATAAAGGTAACATTTTTCATATCCTAGTGACAATAATATTATACAATATAAATCAAAATGATTTTAATGACTATTTTATTAGAGTACTAATAGTACCATAAGAACTTTACACAAATGTGACTTCTTAAAATAGAAGGGAAAGACAATTGTACATGGGTAACTAGTAGACCATATTATCATACTATCCATCTGTATCATTTTTTTAAGAGTTTCTCTAAAGCAGGGCTTCAAGTGAACTTTACATACAATGTTGAGAGTTCAAATTCTATACTCATCACTTTAAAAGAGGATTTTACCTAATAACTACCCAACTCAAAATAGAATGACCAATGGTCTACAATGCCAGCCATTCATGAATACAAAAAAACGGAGTCTCCAAAGTGCAAAAAGGAAAGAGCAACAACCTCTTGATCAAGATAAAGGGAGAGAAAAAACTGAATCATTAGCCTTTAAAAGGAAAAGGCTAATCTGGACTGATGGTTTACATTAACAAGTTCTTGGAAGCTGTTAAATTAATTAGCAGGAATCGACGGTAACTTTGAGCTTAAGTTTATTGTTTCTTTATTTCTGCCATAGTTACTAGCTATACACTTATACTTCGATAATAATGGTTGTGTTGTGCCTATCTTATGTGGAACTCCTCCGAAGAAAATACAAGATAAACGTTTCAAGCTACTTACATGTTTGTTCTTTTCAATGGTGCATATATTTTGTGCAACTCTTTTACTAGAAGTTTGTTCTTTTGAGTAACTAGCATTTGTTGCAAGTGAACAAGCACTGTTTGATATAAAATCTGAAACTCAAAATCAGAAAAAGTGCGGCAACCCAGTGTACAAGGTTCCCACCACTGTGGGGCCTAGAGAAGGTCAAATGTACACATCATGAGAGTAAAGAGGTTGTTTCAACAACTAGAAGTCTAGAACATGTGCCCATCAAGTCATAAAACAACAAACTTATCATTGTATCAATGCTCACCCTCTCAAAATAGGAAGAATATACTTGAAAAATGATTATAATGTCAATTCGAAGTCTACTATGGCAGTTTCAGTTTTAGTGCATTAATTATCAAGTTTTATAGTGCTGCTAAATACTAAATAGTTTGATTCTTTGTTTCAATATTGTTAAATTCATTTATGTTTTCGCTGGCAGCAGCACTAGTATTTGTTACAACATACTAGAAGACATTCTTCCACTGTTTCTGCATTATCATCTTAGTATATAGAAATGTGTATTCTAATAATGATGACCTATTTCTATTTTGAACTATCTGATCAGAAGCATGGTCAATCTTTGAAACGAGAAGCTAATGCAATTCTACAGCATAGTAATAGGCATTCATCTGATTTAAATTTAGGATCACACAGACCATACTGACAAAGAACATGGAAAACGCCTTCCACTCTCAGAGCAGAAAGGGATGACCTATAAACCAGCTTTCTGCAGCAACCATCAGAAGGATCTCAGTAGTTGGTACTCCTGCACACTTTCCTTCCCTGGAACTTTCAAGTGGTCAGGAATCAACTTTCAGGCAAAGTCAATTGTATCTGCCATGGAAACTGCAAAGTGTTGCATATACACAATATCTGGCTTTGGTGAATTTAAGATCAATGGTAATGAGGAGGCTTATGCAGAGTTTAGCCAGGTTGAAATGCTACTTATGGAAAAGTTATCAATTAAGACACATTCCTCTCCCGTGTAGATTATACTGCTGACAGACATGAAATGCATATGTTCAACATTTCTAGCCGATGGCATGTGCCAAAAATTTCCTCCCTAAATTCATGTTCCTCCACAACCACAAATGAAACAGAACATGACATTTTTGGGGCTGAAACAGGAAGATTGATGAAATTTTTATATTTCAAAAGGAACAAAGCAGTTTCAGTGATGAGGATTTAAATATCTGGTTATCAAGTTTTAAGTACAAGTATAAATATGCAAGTTTATTCATGTTTTTTTGGGACTTGTTCTTACGTTCACGTTTGCTTTATTCTTATTATTATTATTCCCCTATTATTATTTAAGGTCATTCTCCTAATCTCCTTTATTATCTTTTTCTGGTGACTTTTGTAGTTAAAAGGTTCTGAAGAGTCCCCACTCTGATGTTGACTGCATTACTCTGAGTGCTGCTACTAGGAGCTATGGCATATCTTGAAAGAGTTTAGGAAGTAAATAAGTATCCTATGAATTGGCGGTTTTTTGTAATTTTGTGTTGGGAAATTTGTCTCATAAGAAATGATTGCTTGTTTTCATATAACTTGTTACTTTTGGGTAAAACTATGTGCCTGTTTGTAAGTGCACAAGAACAGAGAAATGAAATAGAAAGAATATTGAGAGGAAGAAGAAAGACTGTAAATGTAAATCTTTATTCACTTCACACACTTTATTCATTTTGATCACAATCACAATTGTACACACATTCACATTTACACTTGGTCTATTTATAGACTTGCCCATACACTAACTCACCTAATAGCTTCTAACTAATCTCTTTAGTTACAACAAACCATTCACACTTTAACAAACTAACTAAACAACACATATATTTGAATTACATTCCAACATGTATAACCGTTTGCAAGGGTGCAACATTTGCACCCACAACAACAATTACAATTGATGTGGGTGCAATGGCACCTCAAACACAGCCATAATATAACCAAGCATCACACAAGCGAGCAACTTCTTCCTACTAAGAAATCAATAAATCATCTTGCTGTATCTTTCCCCTGTTTCTATGGTAAATTACTTTATTAAAGTGTGCCACAAGACTATAGTTCAGTTAAGGTAAGGGAAATTAAATGAAGCAACAAGGTAAATCTATTCTCGCTTGTATACAAAAGTAATTGACTTTGCATTGGAACGAATGACATCTTCATTTCATTGAGAAAGATGAGCAGGGAAATATAGGTAGTCAAATGTACAGGAAAAGAACCTTATTCAAATATGCTTGCCGATTATGCACACAGTCTTAAGCTTTTAAAAATCCCAGATAATCATCAATTATAGACATGGATGATGATCGGTATCCGGTACCAAAGAGATTATAATGATTTAAATAGTGATACAACATATAAAGGTCTCTCCTCTCATCAAAGCCTGGCTGTTTAGGAATCACCTGGAGAGAATATATTAATTATCAACATCAGAATATTAATATGTGAACCTCATATTTCACATGCCAACCCAATAGCAAGATCGGGTTTCTTTGATACATGGCAAGTAAATCCATTACAAACTACTTTAACAGCAATACTGAGAAGCCAGACAAATAGTCACATTGTTGATGTGTGTTTTCTAAAGTGTTCATGAAAACTATCTTGCTGTTTTGATAGATCTTAATTGATACAATGCAAATTGATTGGACCCAAAAGATTGTTTTAAAGCATTGTTTATTTTGTTTCATACAATTTGGATCTTACTCAATCAAATAAAGACTAAAAAATTCATCAAATATTGGGGTCAATTTATGAAGTCTACAAGAAGATTTTGAGTTGAAGTCACAGATGCCATACCCAACCATGATTCTAAGAGTAAAGGGGACATATTATATCAATCAACTCTCAGACAAAAGTTTCCTTAAAAAACTTTACGCTATATTATATACTTAAATTTTAAGCAAATAGCAAAAGGTGAAAGGAAGGAGGGGGGGTTACATACCTCAAAATAAGAATTATAGAATGATCCTCCAAATCCAGCACACCAAGACATTCCAAATTCTGCCTCATTGTGTCCATCTATAGAGTAAGACAACAACATACATTACAACTGTCAGTCCAAATTATCCTTCAAAACTGGTTATTATTGCAGTGTCACATTTTGGGTCACCCCCATTTCAACCTAAAGTTACAGGACCTAGCCTGAACCTAATACTTCTAAGGCTGCAACTCAATTGTGCTGGGCTTCCCACTTCCCAGTCTTAGCTCAATAAAGGTCTTGCCAAATGTGTTTGATAAAACATCAATTTTTGCTCAAATTTTGAGCCATGGGCACAGCGGAAAAGTGGTTAAGAAAGCTCACGAGAGACTTCACACCTCAGTTTGAAGTCTACTCTCAAATTTCAGCATTTTCACGTTATTTTGGCAGGCAATTAAATGGTGAGTCCGTATTAATCAAGAATGACTACCATCTGACAACTTGCAAACAAAAATTTACTTTTCCTTTTTGCTGGTATTGTGTGTGTTAAATCCAGGTATCCTGTGACAGTTGCCAGACAACACATTTTTACATATGCTGACTTACAATAACATGCTGGGTCCAGTATGACAGGCTCTCCATTTTTGTCAGAGCTGATGTTTCCACTCCAGAGGTCTCCATGTAGTAAGCATGGTTCTATCACCACATTGTGAAACAGGGGCCCCATGCTTTTCACCAGTCTCTGTCCTATAGCAGAGTCATTCTAGTAAATTCAGAACATTATTAAACTAAGTAGTTCTACAATAAAGATGTCAATGATTACAAAGAACCCAAAATTAATGAGCAAAAGTCTTAAACAAAAAAACAAGTTTGACAAATCTAATAGTATGGCTAAATATCAAATGATGGGAAAAACAGTATTACCATATCAAAACTACCTTTTTCATAAATGGTTCTGTCACCATATTGGTCTAATGCAAGCTTCAACTGGTAACCCAATCTATGCTCTCCATAAAATTGAATCCAATCTGATGACCAGGTGTTTATTTGTGGGGTGCTACAGCATAATATACATAACATCACAAGAAATCAATTAGTAACGAGCACCACGTTTTTAAATGTTTATAAACATTGGCATGAGCTGTTCTGCAGATATATCCCAACAGGCAGCACATGTCTAGGTAAAATGGAAAGAGACACTGTGAGGACAGAGGCAGTCAGTTAGGATTAGTTGAGACAGTTAGTAGGCTGAGTAGTTTCTATTAGTTTCTCAGTTGACTTGCATGGGTTCTTATCAGACATAATAAAAGATAAGAATGACAATTGAAACAACAATGATAACTATAATGATGAAGGCGTATTATACCTGCCAATAGTGTTATCAACATCGAAACCATAGCCTTTACTAGATTTTCCAGCTTTATGCATTTCAGCAAGCTTCCTTCCTAGAACAGACTGGGAAGCAACAAATTACAATCAACCTTCGAAAGTTTTCCTGATTAGCAGTAATTTCTAGGTAGCGCACCTGATTGCCTCTAGATGCACCAAATTCTATGAATTCCATAATAATGAATGAACCACCCGTAGGTAGCGGTCCAACCTACAACTCCTAGCAACAAGTTAGCTTGTGTTCCATCCAGCATGCCATAGCTTTCAAAACACTAGTGTTAAATCTCACACCTTATATGGCTTAGGCACATGGATGGTCCCAGTTTCATACATAGCTCCTAAACCAAGAGCCTCTGCTTCAAACATGGACGGTCCGATACTTCTGATATAGAGTTTCAACTTTAAGCAGCAAAAAACTTGTCGTATATAGGAAGCAAAGGGAATGAAGCTTTTACTCAGAGATGATTGAAACCATGCAAATGCAATACATTCAAAATGAAATTTTCAACCCCAAAGGACAGCTCAATCATGTTTGCATGTGTTATATCATACCTATTTGTTTTCACAAAGAAAGAACCAGCGTCAGTGTCATAGCGACTAGCAAGATTGATACAACCACCACCAACCGGACTAATTTTGGTTATCTTTGTAGCTTTCCCTTCAGAAAGAATCCACTCACGAACTGGATCCTGACTCATGCTCATGCTGCACACTATCAAAAAACTATAGGCTTAGAAAGCTAAAGCCTTGCAAATTGCAATCTTTCACCAATATATAATTCTGACATTAAATAACCCAAACAGGATACAAATTCGGCACCAAGTCATAGCACAATGCTGCTATATAGTCCATTATAATTTGTTAAACTGAGATTTCATTAGTCTCCATACCCTAGAGCTTAAAACAAGAAGATAAAGCGGGTAACTGCAACTCAATGAATTTTCTCCGTTATGGCTCCAATTAGTCACAAAGTATCAAAAACTCGTACATGTAAGACATTAAAAAGCACGAAATTGCAGGCAACAGCACAAATTAAACCAGTTCACAATTCATGAGGCAACAACATAATAATCATGGATGGGAAACATGTGAAGCCTAAGTAACAAGTTGGATTGAGCTCTCAAAAGAAGCAATTCCATAGCCGTAGGAAATGACAAATAAAAATTCATTCCAATGACAGCAGAATACAAAGATTATTATTACTTACTTGGTGATAGTTTGGTTTTAGACAGACAAGGTGGAGGAAGTGAACGGAAGCAGATAGAAGAAGTAGAAGGGGACATGACTCCCACGTGTGCACCCATCATCCCTCCCAACCTTCCTTCTCCAATTTACCAACACAACAACCACCACTCACTCCTTACTCCCTGTTTACATTGGTTCTATTACTGTATTACCCTTACCGTAAAGAAAATTACAAAACCAATTTGGTCCTGTGAACATTTTTTTCTCTAAAAATAAATAATAAATTATTTTATTTCTTAAATTTACAACCGTGGAATATGTTAATCACTCGGATTAGTTTCTTGTTTACTTTATTTATGTGTCTTGTCAATCATTTTGTTTGGTATATGTGATGTTACGTGACTTATGACGAATTTTCATAATAAAAAAACCAAGGAAAAAATAAAGATTTGGGATACTCATTGAAATTTGTGCTACTTACTAGTATTCTTGACCTATGTTATGCATGGGAATACATTACTTTTGAAATTTTTTATAAAATAATTTACATTTTAAATATATACAATTTTTTTGATAATTTGTATTAAAAAACATTTATCAAAAATTGTAAAAAAATTGATTTATTTCTCACTAGAATTGAGAACATAAATACCTCGTAAGGGAATAAAAATTAAAAATGTTTCTAATTTCTACTTATATACTTTTGGTTATAATGATTTTTTTACCAAACATATCAAATATTATTATATTTAATTAACTAATTAATGAATTAAAAGATTATGTTTTTGATTTGAATGTTTGAAACTATTTTATATTAGAATTAGAATGTAGATGACTAAATGATTAGTGGAACATTCTAAATTTTGTTTACTAAATCAAGTGCATCCAAGTAAGTACTCCCTCTTTAATTTATCTCATTTATAATTTTTTAAAATAAAATTATTAGATTGATTTTGCATAAATAAGTATATATATATATATATATCTTGTGAAATTATATTCATTTGATTGCTTGATACCTATTGTTCAGTCCAAATACCTCGGATGTGAGATCTTACGTAACGAGGATTAGTGGGGTGTTTTTGGATTGTGCTTGTGAGAATGTGGATTACGCTCCTACGTATCCAAATGGGAATCAAAGCAAGCGTAGTTACGAATGAGGAGGTAAGCCCCCTATTTATAGAGATTGTTCGGGATCAAGCTCAGAGATAAGCGGAGAAATATTTGGATCGAGATCCACGATTATGCGGAGAGATATCGGGATCCCGATTACCCATGAGAATCATTATGACTAGCGAGATATTCGGCCCGATTAGGCTGCGTAATTTGGATAGCATAAGCAGGGCGAGGTATCTTCGCGAGTGGTCCGATATGGATCGGGGCGAGTAGTTATCCTCGGGTGTCGGGCGTCTTTGACACGTCCTCGGCTTTGGAGGAGTTTGGGATAAGGCCCGTTCGATGGGGGTAAGCTCGGTCGGTCCCAGGTGTATAGGCGAGTTCTCGGTCTTACATTCTCGGCCGATCTACACAAGCCCCTCGAGCTCAGAGCTTAAATAAGCGAAAGAGGCGATAAGTATGAACCGAGCTTATTCTTCGGCTATGCGGTATCCACATTCCCAGTTGTCATTTCAATCAAGTCTTCTCTTTTCGTCGAGAGGAAGCAATCATTCCCCTAATACTCTGCGACGCGTTATGGGCAAGAAACCCTAGAGTTCGCGCCCATTTAATGGGGGAAAATCAAAAGTCGCGCCCTTTTGGGCTTGATGAGGCCATGGGCCGCCGGTCTCGAGCTATAAATGCCGCTGCGGCTTCCACTCCCTTCTACCCTGTTTATCCTCCTTCACCTTTCGCCTTCGTCTTCCAAGTTTACGCCTTCCCTCTTACGCTCATCGTTTTCCAGTGCGCTGACCCTCCTTCCTCCTTTTACGGTTTATCTTTGAATTCTCGGTCATGAGTTCATCCGATTCCACTAAATCAAACACCTCTCCTCTCGGTGGAGCAGGAGGTTTCCCCCGTTAGGGGCTCCCCTTCCGCCTCTCCTATTTCTCCCCCAAGGGCCGAACGTTGGTCGGTGGGGTCGTCGTCTTCGGGTCGTCTTCTCCGGGTTTGGGTCTTTCGAGTGCAGGTCCTCCAGTCTGGTTCTCCTTCTCCTCCGGTGTCCAAACCCATTGCTCGTAAGCAACGCACGAGGGTTCCAAAGACCCTATTCCCTGACATCACTCTTCCCGGGTACACTGGGTTAAAGGTGAGGTTGGGACCTTTTTCTACGATTTCCAAACCCTAGAATCAATTGACCTACTTCGGTCCCCAGTTAATATCTCGGCGTCGGGGACGAATCCGAGTTCATTTGTTCCCCTGCCAAGGCACAGGAGTGTGTCTTCATGAGGGCTCGCTCCTCCGAGCCCCCCTTCACATATATGTACAAAACATTATTCGATAGGCTGCACGTATCTCTTCCCTTTTCCGAGTTTGAGTGCGATGTTCTGAGGACTATGAACGTCGCTCCTACTCAACTTCACCCCAATAGTTGGGCTTTTATGAAAGCTTTTCAGATTCTATGCAAATACATAGGGATGGAGCCCACCACCCCAAAATTTTTGTATTTCTACCAAACAAGGTTTGGTGATAAAATGGGATGGATTTCCCTTAACGGGCTGAACTAGAGGGGACTGCTCAGTTTGTACAAATCATCGTACAAAGATTTCAAAGTTGGCTTCTTCCGAGTTCGCCCCTTGGGCCCTCATTCTTCACACTTCTTTGATAATGACAACAGTGCCAAGTTTCCCCTATATTGGCAATCCTCCCCTACAAAATTTGTCGGCTTTGAATACCAGTCCCTCCCGGTAGAGGATAGGCGGGACATAGACATACTAGAAACACTTCCTCGGCCCCTCCATTGTGGACGCCTCCTGAAACTACCCTTCTCATCAACCCCAGAATCGACTGAAAAGTAAGTACTCGGCATTTTAGTTCTGGAATCTTTTTGTCTTCGTTCCTTGAACTAACAACTTTTTCTTTTGGCAGTCATCATGGGAAATTTGACTTCTCAAAGCTTGTAAAGGCTAGTCTTTGCTAAAGAGGGTCGAGGTCCTCTTCGACCAGAGAAAAGCAGAAAAGACCTCCTCCCACCAAGACTTCGCAAGGGGGGCTTCGTCATCCGCCCCCTCAAAAAGGAAGAGGGTAGAGGTTGAAGTAGTCACCGAAGATTCTCCCCTTCCTCGCCCAAGCTCCCCCGCCCGCTACTCGGGGACGGAAGCCGCGGGCGAGAACAACCACCTCCTGCCCCATCGAGCCGAAATGGTACAACACTTCCCTGAAGGCAGGGACTTCATCTCTTTGGGGTGAAGACTTCAACCCCTTCCCCTCTTTCGACTCAAGCTTCTTAAAGCCCGCCGATCTTTGGCTTATCAAGCAGCAGGAGGCCCGATCTAGCATGGAGGCCCTCTCGGTCTACTGCCTTCGGGCTGCAGCTTTGGCTCGTTTCTGTGGCCGAGAGGTACTGAGGCCGAGAGGAAGTCCCAACGAGTTGGAATCGAATTTCTTTGCAATTGAGAAGTTGAAGGGAGATCTCACCCGGATTTCTTCTAAGCGCGAGGAGCGGCGCCATGACAGCGAACGTCGACCGCCACCCTTGCCGAGATTAACACCGAAACTCCGAGCTGGATTCTCGAGCAAAGTCGGTGAGGAAAGCAAAGCTCGGGTTGAGGAGGATAAGGCTCGTCTTGAGGACAAGCTCAAAGAGGCTCGGGCTGAAATTGAGCGGATGAAGGCCGCCCTGGAGAGCTGAGACCAAAGCTAAGATGGCGCTCGAGGAGGATGTGAATGAGGCTACCAGTTGTATTATCATCGAGCAAGAAAAGGTTTCGACAAGGCCATTGCCCAAGTTGAGGTCCTAGCCCCCTGGTGTTGATCTTTCGGGGGTCGATGTAAATAAGGAGGTGGTGAATGGGGAACTTGTTCCCATCATTCCTGAGGAGGAAGCAGAGGTAGACGGGGTGGGGGATGCTCTCGAGGGTCACAGTGAGGCCGAGGAGCGTCATATGGGGAGTAAAGCTGTTGTAGTTATTTGTTTTTTGTTCATCCCTTGTAATAGGCTCATGCTCTTGTAACTTCATATTACTTAATGAAAATTGTTATCATTACCTGACTTTACCGTCGTTGTGTTCGACTTGTTAACCAAATCTTCGGCTAAGGCCGAGGTACTCTACCGTCCATATCAAAAATGGACGGTGGTTGTTACACGTGAAACACGTGTTTTATACTTTACGTATGCAGTCATGCATTAAATGCTTTGGAAACCGCAATGGGTTCATGCAATCACTGCCTTTTGCTTAGTTTCGAGATTTGTTTTTCCAACAAACCCTTTCTCACGCATACTACTTCTTTCCTTGCTTATAAATAGGGCTATTCCATTTGCCTTACTTGTTCATTCCTCATCCTTTTCCACCAGCCAAATTCGTTTCTTACTTCTCTTCCACCCGAGTAGTTCTATGCTAGTGTTAGGGGTTTGTGCTCCCCTCTCCCAGTTAACATCCTTTTTTGGGTTTCACATCCGCCAAAAAGGATGTAAGTGGGAGATGGGATCCAGAATTCCTTTTATGATTCGATCCTTCAAGAAGGATGTTAACTGGGAGAACTGTAATCTTCGGGAATGGAGAAAGGGGTAGAGGCCGTCGACTCCCGGAGCTGGCCGAGCACCTCATCATCCAGCTTTCTCAGGGGGAAGTGACTACAACCTCCCTTAAGAGAGAGTGGTGGCACTTGATTAGGGGGATTGGGGGCCGTCTGGACTTGCCCCTGTTCTGGTGGGGGACTCTTGTCGCCGAGTGGCCCTTATTTTCAATTTCAGCTTTCGATTTCAGCGTTGTGCTCGGTCCCTTGAATGTACTTTTCAAGAGTCAAACTCGGCTTTATTTTTGCTTTACGCATTGTACTCGGTTTCCTTAATAAAATAATGGCTCGTACTCGGCCTTTTTGATCCGAACTTTGTTCTTTTCTCGTATTCGGCTTCAATAATTTTGCGGCTCAAATTCAGCGTTAATAACTTAATAACTCGGACTTGGCGAATAGGATCATGCTTGACCTTTACACTTAATTTCATGGCTCGAACTCGGCCACCAGGCTCAAACTTGGCCTTTAGAATTTAATTGGCTCGAACTCGGCCACCAGGCTCAAACTTGGCCTTTAAAATTTAAGTGGCTCGAACTCGGCCACCAGGCTCAAACTTGGCCTTAGAAATTTGGTGGCTCAAACTCGGCCATTGGCTCGTGCTCGAGCCACCAGGGCTCAAACTTGGCCTTAGAAATTTGGTAGCTCGAACTCGGCCATTAGGCTCAAACTTGGCCTTTAGAAATTTGGTAGCTCGAACTACGCCATTGGCTCGTGCTCGGCCACCGAGGCTCAAACTTGGCCTTAGAAATTTGGTAGCTCGAACTCGGCCATTGGCTCGTACTCGGCCACCAGGCTCAAACTTGGCCTTTAGAAATTAACGGCTCGAACTCGGCCTTCAGGCTCAAACTTGGCCTTAGAAATTTGACTGGCTCGAACTCGGCCATTGGCTCGTACTCGGCCACCAAAATAAGATGCCTGCAGAATAAACACTTCGGCAAAATAAGAGAACATAAAACAATATTCATAATAAATTCTTTTATTGGATGGAGTCCGCGGTGTGCCTCGTTAAAACCTCCCCGGTCAAAACCCTTTTTGGGACAAAATACCGAGGTAGGAAAAAGAGTACAGCACCCGACTATATACATCAACTGTAATAAAACTTTAAATGAGAAGCATTCCAAGTCCTCGGGATAGGCTTCCCTGACAATTCTTCTAACCTATATGCTCCGTTCCCCAGGTTCTCTACTACTCGGAATGGCCCTCCCCAGTTTGCTGCCAACTTACCTTCCGTGCGATCCTTCCTTGCTTCTCCTGTTATTCTCAGTACTAAGTCTCCACACAGAAAATTCCTCGGCTTCACTCTTGAATTATATCTTCTAGTTGCTCTTTGTTTGCAGGCTTCTTCTCTGATTTTGGCCTCCTCCCTGAGTTCCTCTACCAAGTCAAGTTCAACCCTCAAATTGCTCTCATTATCGCTCGGCTCGTGTTTCATACGTCGGAAGGACGGTTCACCAACTTCCACCGGGATCATGGCGTCACATTCCATACGTCGGCTGAAGGGTGTTTCTTGAGTGGTAGATTGAGGCGTGCAGTGGTAGGCCCAGAGGATACTCGGCAACTCTTCTGCCCAAGCTCCCTTGTATCTCCCCACCCTCTTCTTTAGTTCTCCGAGGATGACCTTGTTAGCTGCTTCGGCCTGCCCGTTGGTTTGGGGGTGCTCAACCGATGTAACTTGGTGCTTAATGCCGAGGTTGTCATAGAATTCCGTAATGTCTTATCTACAAATTGTCTTCCGTTGTCTGTGACGATCGCAAAGGGAATTCCGTGCCAGCAGATGAGGCTTTTCCACACAAATTTCTACACTTTCTCGGCGATAATCTTTGCCAAGGGCTCTGCTTCAATCCATTTGGTGAAGTAGTCCACCGCCACCATGAGAATTTGACTTGACCTTTGGCTACGAGGAAAGGTCCCGAGTATATCCATTCCCCACATAGCAAGCGGCCAAGGCGAGCTTAGTGTGTGAAGTCCTTCGGGGGTATGATTTATATTGGAAAATCTTTGGCACTCATCACACTTGCTCGTCCACTCCATGCAATCAGCTCGGATGGTAGGCCAATAGTACCCTGCTCGGACTACCTTGGAGGCCATTGATCTGCCCCCGCAGTGAAAACCACAGATTCCTCGGTGAACTTCTTCCATGACATACTTGGATTGTGCCTTCGTCAGACATTTTAGCAATGGTGCCGAGAATCCTCGTTTATACAACTCTCCGGAGATTATAGTAAAGTGACTTGCCCTGAGCCTCGACTTTCCCGGCTCGGCCGATCCGAGGGCGAGTTTACGAGGATAAATACTCCCATATGGGCATCATCCACTCTCGGTCAACCAACTCGCTGGTCATCACCTCTTATGTCCCCGATGCTCGGTTCATTGAGGGTTTCTTGAATAACTTAGTTCTATGGTGTCCCGACTTCTTTGTATTGGCTAGCTTGGACAGTAAATCAGCCCGAGTGTTTTCTTCCCGGGGAATGTGCTCAATGGTGAACTTTTCAAAGCCGGAAATTAATTGGTTGACCTTACACAAGTACCTGGTGAGCTGAGGTTCCTTCGTTTGATAGCCTCCGGATATTTGTCCAGTGACTAGTTGTGAATCACTCCGGCACCTAACAGCCTTTGCCCCCATTTCATTCGCTAGCCTTAATCCCGCTATCAAAGCTTCATACTCGGCTTGATTGTTCGAGGTTTTGAATTCAAATTTCAATGATTGTTCCAAGATCAGATCTCCCGACCCTTCCAGAATCACCCCAGCTCCACTGCCCCTGATATTCGAGGATTCATCCACGTACAAATTCCACCATATATCCTCGGCTATCGGCTGTGGGTGGAGTTCTGCTATAAAATTAGAGAGACATTGAGCTTTCAGTGGGCCTATCAACTCATATTTTAGGCCGAACTCGGATAACTCTACCGACCACGCAATCATACGTCCCGCCAACTTGGGCTTTTTGAGGATCTGCTTAATCGGGTGATCAGTCTTGACTATCACCTGGTGACTTTGGAAGTATGGGCGCAATCGCCGAGCTGCGGTTATCAGGGCCAAAACCAGCTTCTCAATGACTTGATACCGAGTTTCGGCAGCGTGAAGGACCCTGCTGATGAAATATACCGACATCTGAGCTTTCTCTACTTCCTGCACAATGACTGCACTGATCGCATTCTTGGAGGCTGACAGATATAAGTACAGCTCTTTCCCGGGGATGGGTCGAGTTAATATTGGCGGGGAGGACAAAAAGGCTTTGAAGTCGACAAAGGTCTTCTCCCAGTCCTCGGTCCACGTGAAGGTTTGGGGCTTCTTTAGCAGTTTGAAGAAAGGCCGAGCTTTTTCTGCGGATTTGGGCAGGAACCGAGATAATGATGCAAGCCGTCCTGCCAATCTTTGCACTTCTTTAACGTTCTGTGGGCTTCTCATCTCAATCACGGCCCGACACTTATCAGGATTGGCCTCGATTCCCCGGTGCGTCATCATAAAGCCGATAAATTTTCCCCCCTGGACACCGAAAACACACTTCTCCGGGTTCAGTCTCATGTTTTACTTCCTCAGCTGCTGAAAGATTTCCTCCAGATCTTTAGGGTGGTTGTGGGGGTCATCGGATTTCACCACCATGTCATCCACATATACTTCCATAGTTCTGCCGATTTGTTTTTCAAATACCCGGTCCATGAGCCTTTGGTATGTAGCTCCCGTATTCTTCAGCCCAAACGGCATCACCCGGTAACAGTAATTCGACCCCTCAATAATGAAGGCTGTTTTCTCCTCATCTGGGGGGTACATTTGGATTTGATTGTACCCGGAGTATGCATCCAAGAAGCTTAGAATTCTGTATCCGGAAGCCCCGTCGACCAGTCTATCAATACTCGGCAAAGGGTAGGAGTCTTTCGGGCAAGCTCTATTCAGATCTGTGTAATCGATGCACATGCGCCACTTGCCGTTTGCTTTTTTAACGAGAACAACGTTGGCCAGCCATGTAGTGTACTCTACTTCTCGGATAAAATTGGCCTTGACCAACTTCGTTGTTTCCTCTTCCACAACTTTTCTCCTTTCTTCGCCTAGTCTCCTTTTCCTCTGGGCCACTGGCTTCGCCTCGGGACAAATTGCCAATTTATGGCATAAGAAGTCGGGATCAATTCCCGGCATGTCAGATGTGGTCCAGGCGAACAAATCGGCATTTCTGCGTAGCACTTGCTTTATTTCCTCTTTCAAAGTCGGCTCAAGGTGACCGCCGAGTTTAGCACACTGTTCAGGCTGCGCACCGAGCTGGAACTTCTCTAACTCCTCAATAGGTTGTGGACGTTGTTCCTGCATGTCCATCTTGGGATCTAGTTCGACGGAGTTAACGGAATTTACCGCCTTATCTTTCCCCCTGTCTAGGGTTTCTGCTGGTGTGGGTTTGAGTTTGCTCACACGCAAACTATCTGCATAGCACTGTCTGGCCATCTTCTGATCTGCTCGGACAGCCACTATGTCCCCCGAGTTGGATGGGAATTTCATCGTGAGGTGGGGAGTAGAGACCACAGCCCCTAGCTCATTTAAAGACGGTCTTCCGATCAGGATGTTATATGATGTTACTGCGTTGACTAACACATACCTGACCGTGATAGTCTTGGATGCTCTGCCATCACCGAAAGTAGTCAGGAGGTCGATGTATCCCCGAGTATCAACTTGTTCCCCTGCGAAGCCGACGAGCTCAACGTAAATGCGGTTGAATTGATTTCTCTAGGATCCCGAGCTTCGAAGCGTTGAGTAATACAATATATCTGCCGAGCTTCCCTGGTCGACTAGGGTTCTTTTGACCGAGAAGTTGGCCATGCGTACGGTGATCACCATAGGGTCATCTTGGTTAGGATTTACTCCCACAAAATCTTCATCGGAAAAGATAATGGGGGGGGGACTTAGGGAGGCTTGCCGGATACCGAGTTGACAGCTCGGATGATCCGCAGGTGTCTTCTCAGAGCTGAACTTGTTGTGCCTCCCCCCGTAAATCCTCCTGAAATGGTGTTTATCACGCCCCGAATGACATTATCCTCTTCTCGTCTTTCATTCTGGCCCTCTCTGGTTTCTGCTCTCTCATTATTTCGTTGACCGCCACCCCTCCTCGAGCTTTGGTCACCCCTCTCTCCTCTGTTTACGCCACGCCTCTCACCGTTGTTGTGGTTTCTCCGAACAAAGTTGTTGAGATGGCCGGCTGAACCGACTCTTCAATTTTATCCGTAGGACCCAAGCCTCCTCGGTGGTATGGCCATAATTGCGGTGATACCGAGCAATGCTTCTGTCGATCTGCGTTTTGGGGGTGTGGCCACGATTTGGGAGCTGCAAAAGTTCCGCATTGTTACGCTTCCTCGAACACCCGAGAGCCGGTTTGTGTTGAGGGAGTATAATGCTCATACTCGGTCCCCTCTAGAAATGCTCGGACGAGCCTTTAAATTTCGGTTTATCACCCCCGCCCTCCTCTTCTCTTTACCTTCTGCCATTGTCAAGCATCATCGGTCCCTCTCCCTTTTCTTGGATTCCTCAACCTCCTCCATATTGATGAACCCCATGCACTTTTCTTCTCAATTCGTCCATATTGGCTGGTGGTTTAGAGCCAAGTGCCTAGCAAAAGGGCCAGGCCTTAACCCGGTCGAGGATGGTATGTAGTGCAACATCGACACCGAGATTGGGGATGAGTACCGCCTCCTTCTTTGAATCGGCCATGAAGTTGCGCAGGATTCATTCTTTTCTTGCCTGAAGTTTACCAGCGAGGCCGAGGTTTTTTGGTGGGCCCGGCTCGTGGCAAACTGAGCGCTGAACTTAGCCACGAATGTATCAAAAGAGTCTACCGATGCTGGGGGTAGCTGGGTGTACCAGGTCAGGCGCTGCCTCCTTCAGAGTGGTTGGGAAGACTTTACACATGACAGCGTCGTCATCGGTAAAGAGGTACATCTGCGTGGTGAAGGCGTCCAAGTGGCGCTCAGGGTCTGAGGTGCCATCATATTTGTCAATGTTGATGGGCTTGTAGTTGGCTGGCAAGGGGACCCCCATGATATGTTCGTGAAGGGATGCCTCGGCCTCCGCATGCTGGCCCTGTCATTAAGTCTGTTTGTCTGGAGTGAAAATTCTGGGTCCTGCCTAGGGAATCCCTCCTCCTCCGCTCGGTTGGTGTGGTGGGAAGCCCGGAGTTGTGGGCCCCCTTCCCTGTACAAGTTTCTGGATCCCTCAATCTCTGGCGGTCGGTGCTCTCTTTCTTATGGAGAAGAGGCCGAGCCTTTCCTCGCTCTGTTCTCTTTCGCGACGGCTGTTTCCGGTGGGTTTCTTCGTTCTCCCTTCTCAGCGCTGCGATTTGCGCGAGAAGCTCCTGAACCACGGGATTGTCGGCCATTGCTGCTGGGCCTATGGATCGCTCTCCGTTCTCCCCGTTATTGGCATTCCCCGGTTCCTCCCTCCTGCAGTTTCCGCTCCTTGTCCTCACCATTTTTTGTGGTATGGGAAAATATTTGCTTCGATCCCCACAGACGGCGCCAAATGTTCCGTCCAAATGCCTCGGATGTGAGATACTCGGTCGAACGAGGATTAGTGGGGTATTTTTGGATTGTGCTTGACAGAATGTGGATTCTGCTCCTACGTATCCAAATGGGAATCAAAGCAAACGTAGTTCTGAATGAGGGGGTAAGCCCCCTATTTATAGAGATTGTTCAGGATCAAGCTCCGAGATAAGCGGAGAAATATTTGGATCAGGTCCTGATTATGCGGAGAGATATCAGGATCCTGATTACGCGCAGAATCATTATGACTAGCGAGATATTCGGCCCAGTTAGCTGCGACTGGATAGCTTGGGGCCGAGGTATCTTCGCGAGTGGTCTGATATGGATCAGGACCGAGTATTTATCCTCGGGTGTCAGGCGTGCTGACACGTCCTCGGCTTTGGAGGAGTTTGGGCTAAGGCCCGTTCGCGGGGGTAAGCTCGGTCGGTCCGGTGTATAGACGAGTTCTCGGTCTTACATTCTCGGCCAGTACACTTATATTAATTATAAAGTATTTATGATTTTATTAATTATTTAAAATGCATATATTATATTCAATTAAGGTTAATATAAATAATAAATATAAAAATAAAATAAGTTTATAGAAGATAAATTGATAAAAAAAAACTCAATAATATAACATGAATTAACAAATAATAGATAAGAGAATTTAAATAGTACCCTCTTTGTCTCATTCTATCTGAGTATTTGGAACATTGGTTTATTTTCAAATTAGTTGTTACTTTTGAATGTTAAAGAGAGTATTAATTATTTTTTTAAATAATTTCTTTATTTATTGGTATCTCAACATACCCTATATTAATTAGTCATTCTACCTAACTTCTACTAAAATAATGGCATCTTAGTTGAAAAAGATTACTTTATCTTTAAAAAAAATATAATTAGTGACTTTTTAAGATGTGTCCATTACCTTAAATGCCAAATAAAAATGAAACAAAGGAAGTTTGAATTATTCATATTTTTAATTAAAAATTTATTTAAAATAATTATGATTATATTAATTGATTGATTTTGTTAAATTATTACTTTATATTTTTAGTAACAGTTTAATATGAATTATGTTTCAAAACTTTTAGACTTTCATTTTGCAATTTTGTACGTAAATATGGTCTGTAATAACATATAAACTATAAATTTATTTTAAAAGTACGTTTTTTTTTAATTTATTCATAAAAAATAATAAAATAAAGAACTATTTTTAGACAAATAGTAAATGTGATGATAGTATCATTTACTAGTTAATAAAATTGTATCATTTACATGTGATTTTTTTCGTTAAATTAAATTTATTAGTTAATCACTTTCTTTGTATAAGATTTACAATTTTAGTATGATATTTTAAGTATAAATTACATTTTCAGTATCAATTTGAATGTATTAAATATATAATCATACAATAATATATCAATTCCCTTTTCAAATATATAAAAAGGTGATATACATAATCTTGGCTTCCATGTAGTTTCTCTCTCCTATGGGTATTCTTGGTCTTGCTAGTCTTATCTTAGGTGATTTGGTTGGGGCTTCCATATCCCGTAGAGTTTTGTCTTTGTTTCTTTGGGCTTTAGTCCTGTAACACCCCCACTTGGGCATTACTATATAAACACGTGCGGAAATAAATGAAAAGAATTTTACTGGTTGCTTTCGGAAATTGATCTATTTTGATGTCGGAAAATCTGGATATAAAAATTTTTCTTCTGAATACTTCGGGTATAACATGCATAACACAACAATAAAAACCATCTTATTTACAACAGAACTTCAACCATATAAAGGTTTTCAAAATACCTACACAGACTTTTTCAAAACATACTACCCAAAGAAAAATCATAAGCTGGTCGCTTTACAAAACACTCATTGATAAGACCCCATGATCATCCCTATGATCACACATCTTTTTCTGCAATCTGGACTCAAGTCTCCAATCGACTTAAGGAACTTTTTCGCAACATCTACATTCATGTACCAAGGTACAACAACCGAGCAGGAGAACAGATATATATGCAAGGGTGAGTTCCAATATATGGATTTTAAAACGATGACCATATGCATGACACACAAATAATAATTAACATGTATATTCAACAATAAACATTCTATTTACCAAAGAGTTTCATACCCGACAATTTACGTTGTTTTAAAATGGCACATTGTCCAAACTCTTGGTACAATGGTCAACTTCATAATGGCACTGTTGGACGAATCTGGGCAAGTATACCCAGTCGTGCAAGTAATACAGTGGTAAGACCGGTTATCGTATCCACGGGGATTGGATGTCAACTACCAATTCGCAAACTCAACAACTATCTAGACTAAACTATTAATCAAGAGAAAGTAAAACAAACAAAAGAAAAGAAATAAAATCTTTTTGTCTTTTTGGGGACTTTTAACAAACACTTGGAGTGCAGAAAGGATATGTTGGGACTAGACTTCACCAAACCTCTAACTCATGCACTATCAGGACTAGATACCTCCCATTCATGCTTCAGATATTAAAATCAATCCACTAAACTACTCAAGCCCCGATTCCTCGGATGGCAAGAGCCTAAATCCACTAATAGACCCTAATTCCTTAGGTGGCCTAGATTAACGAATTCGCATTAAGATTAGGGATTACGCGATTACTAGCAAACCTAACTCCATTCCTAGATGAAAGGGTTACTAGGTGATTAAATTCAATTTCGGTTATGATACGAACGTCCCCATTGCATACCAAAACACAAATCAAGTCATGGGGGTGCTAGCGACAACAAGCATTAAGCACAGAAAATTAATCACTAATATGAAGCATAAACATAGATTAATCAGTCAAGATAAATACATAAACATAAGTTTGATTACATCTAATCCCAACAACAGGGATTTAACTACTCATAAACAAAGAAAACCAAACCAGAGAAATAGGAAGGAAGAGGAGAGAAGAGGCTCCATGTGAGCTTTCCTTCTTCTTCAAAGCAACCCCTCTTGGCTCCCTTCTAGGGTTGAAACCCTAGCCCAGCTGCAGCCTCCAAATGCCTTCAAATGCCTCCCTCTTGACCCCTTTTTTCTGTCTGTTGCGTTCTTATTTATAGGTCTGCTGCGCGTCACAGCCGTGACGCGTTCTGGAGTGGGCGTACTTGCACAAAATGAAGTCTCGCGAGGCGAGCCCTACGTTCGCGACGCGAAACCCTAATTTTCTGGTTGGCCACGGTAGTGATGTCTATCACGGGCAGGCCGTGACAGCCTCGACTTTTGCCTTCTCGCTGCTTGATCACGGCCGTGATGGGCTCTGTTTGGCTCATATTCTTCACTTTTCAAGCTCTATTTCATCCAAGCTCCACCATGGCTGATTTTGATCATTTTTACATTGAATTCCTGCAAAACAACACCAAGACACCGCCTCACCCGTTCCAAGGGAAAATCTAATAAAAACCAAATAAAGAATGCCTAATCTATATGCAAAATGCATGCAAAAGAGTACAGAAAACATCATGTAAAATCATACTATCAGGCACATTATCCGAACTCTCGGCACAATGGTCAACAAAACAAATGGCACATCGCCCAAAACTCCCGGCACGATGGTCAACAGAACAAATGGCACATCGTCCATTAAGGTACAATGGTCAACAGAACAAATAGCACATCGTCCATTAAGGTACAATGGTCAAGAAAGACATGAATATCACAATGATACCATGATTAACAAATACATCGAGACATGAATATCGTCAATATATCATGATTAACAAATACATTGTGACATGAATATCATCAAGATATCATGATTAACAAATACATTGTTAAAAAAAACTCGTTTACAGAAAATCCTTTATGTTATAACTCTTTTATAAAACATCAAATCATATTGAAATTTATTTTATTTTGGAAACTCCTTTTTTCGAAATATCGTCAAATCTTCGTAAAATCATTTCTAATATAAATTCCTTTATAAAATCATAAAATTACTAAGAAACTCATTTTCTTCTGAAAATCTTTCTCCAATAAACTCTAGTTCTTAAAAAAGAAGTGATCTTAAAACTAAATCCACATGTGAATAATTACTGCTGTTTTTAAGAATGCTTTCCATAAATATTTTCGGAATTAACCGTGGTTTAGCTTTTAAAAACGTTTAAGTCGAAATTTGACTTTTCCTCTTAAAATAATTTTCTAAGATAGAAATTAAGCTATTTTTCGAAGATTAATTTCATAAATAACTTTTTCTAATATTTTGGAATTATTCACATAAAAATTAGCAGTACAAAAATAATTTCACGGTTACGTCCTCACTGTGACTCATGGTTCACTCTTACACCGATAAATCATTAAAATAATGATATTATCCAATATTTCTTGTTTTCCTCAAATAAAATATTACATCAATATTATACTCCAATATTTCTTCATTTAAATATTGAATATAATTTATAAAGCTTCTTAAAGCTTTTATCTGGTTAATTGATTGGGCACTGACCACTGTCAGGCTTCTCAAACAACAATCAACATCAATATTATAGCAATTAACTCAGGCATATCATGCATCAAAACACTATAATACATAACTGCAAATAGTCAAACACAGATAAAATAACAGCTTAGCACAAAATTATGCAACCACCACAAATCTCAACCAAATATTACAAATCATACACTAAATCACACATATAATTATCGGGAAAAATCCCTCAGGTAAGCTCGACCTCTTGAAGTTACAGTTTTCCTCTCGAAGTTTTCCTTCTGATTCATTTCCGATTCCTCCTCACAACTTAGTACAATCTACAACAATTATCCTTCATAGTAAATCACAACACAATTAACATAATAAAACAACAAAATCCTCCTAAACACTCATGATGAGGTTTCGGACTACATGGTTTAATTAGACTAGGAATGTCAAAATTTCACAACCTCATTGATTAATGATCCTTGAGTGTTAAAAATACAAGATCTATGACCATAACCCCAAAAATTAAAACCAAATCTTGTAACTCATCATGAGGGTAGATTCGGCCAAGGTTAGAAAAATAGGCTAGGGGTCTCAAAATTTCACATACTCTTAAATTTATGATCCTAGAACATAAAAGAGTTTAAGAAAATTGTCGTAAGTTAAAAATAAAATCAAAACAACTCAACCCCTTTAAAACTCATTTTCGGTCATGACAAAAAAATGAGCTAGGGATTTAATTTTGATACAACAACTTGGATTCAATATACACATGAACTATAAGGATCGAATCATGTATAACTTAACAAAAAAATGAAACAAAACTCCTCCACTCACAAAGTTTGGGTTTCGACCATGAATGTAAAAGTGGGGAGGAAATTTTTGTTTGATTCATGCTCTTGGATTATAAACACAGAGATGATTATAAGATCATAGAAATTGGTTTCATGATCATAGGATTTTTCTACAATTTTCTATGAATTTTCAAAGTTCTAGATCTAAGAATTGAAAATAATGACCATGGCTTCAAAATACAAAAATAATTGATGAACATGATGATGATTGAGTGAGCTAAGTATGGTATACCTCTTATAACTGAAAAATGAGCTAAGAATCACTTGGTTGCTTCACAAAACAAGGCTATGGAAACTTAAGTTTTAAAGAAAAATGGAGGAAAGCTTGATGAAGATGATGAAGTATGGTTTAAATAGCAAGGGGACGAGCTCACAAATGGGGTTTGGGCCGTGGGTTTTTGGGGGCAAAAGGGTCCAAAGCATAACTTTTCAGGGACAAAAGAGTAATCTTACACAATGACAATTTTGTGATAAAATGGCAACTTAAGGACAAAATTGTAATTTCCCACAAAACCATCATGACAAACATGTGGTGAGGATTGGTTGGTAAGGTGGCTGATTTGTGCCCGAATAACTTATTTATTTTTGAAAATTTTAAAAATAGACTATATCGTTGGAAAGTTGATAAAAACCCTAATCGTTTCGTTCACGAGTCAAAATTAGGTTTTCTGATCAGTAAAATCTTACTGTCAGTGAAAACGCAGACCGGGTTCTGTCGAATTTTTAACCAAAAATTTCACCGTATACTTATAAAAATAAGTATAATATGAATATGACTTTGGTTTTCCCAAAATCATTTTCTAAGTTTAAGATAAAAATATAAACATTTATTTATATTTATACCGATCTTAGAAAGCAGAAAAATCAGGGTGTTACATTACTACCCTACTTAAAAAAAATTCGTTATCGAAATTTCGTGACTCAAGGCTAGACAGGATTTCCTTAATCCCAAGGTCTTACTTTCACAAGAAGGTAAGTAATTATAGAAGAACTTTGTCAGTCTAAAAAGAATACAGGAATATCCAGTATGTAAAAAGATTCTTTAATAAGTTCGTGAGTGTAAAAATGCATAGCTAGTACAGATTTGTAACCATGACTCTAAAGTTCCTTCTTTCACAAGAACCTTCCAACGGACTAGGAAATCAAAGACAAACAGTTCCGAACTCCAAGGGAATTCATTTTTCGTACAGGAAATTTACAAAACGACAAATTTTAAAAGGAGAACAGTCTGGCAAAAAAAAATCAGACTAGATCAAATTTACCAAAAGTAAAAGTGATTAGACTAAGTTTCATCAAGAAACTTCAGTATCAAGAAGTAGTTTGGGTTACAACTCAAGAAAAAGTCATAACAAATCTTTCAATGAAATAATATGAAAATATCCAAACCAATGGATAGTACCAAAGCAATCCACTCAAATGTCTAATACACTGAGGGTTATTTAGGAGTATGAGCACAATTCTCCTTTGTAATCACATACCCTAAGAATTTCACCTCATCGAGCCAAACTTACACTTAGATAACTTCACGACAACTCTTCTCGCTCAAGATCCATAACACTTGATGCATAGATTCCTGATACTTCTTGTAACTCTTAGAGTAAACGAAAACATCATCGATGAAGATGATGACGAACTTATCAAGAAATGAACAATAATTCCATTCCATGAAGTCTAACTTGGCTAACTTCGTAGACGACCCAAAACGATGGAGATTTGACTGAATCTAGAAACTAGATCAATAAAAAACTCAACATCCTACTATTTTCTAAACATGAGTTCTCACAAGTTCTCAACTCGATTAGAGACTCATCCAAACACACATACTTGCGTGTCAACACACATTGTTTCAACAAGACAATTCAAACAAGGTCCAACCAGAGATCACACAACAAAAACACAACAGATCTATTCCCCAAGGTTCCCGAAAGACTCGACCAGCTCTAATACCACTCTGTTACACTCTACAAGACATTTATTTGGAAAGACCCCTGTGGTCATTCCCACGAACAAATGCTTCTTCAATCATCTAGAGATTAAGTCCTCGAGTGATGTAGTGAGCTCCTTTGCACCATCTGGAGCAAAAGTTGCTACATTAACTATAGAAGTCTTTGACTTTGCCTTTGGGGTTTTTTTTGGAACTAAATAAATGTTATTATGTTCTAGCTATTGGTAGAAATATCAGTCACATGATATTTTCTATGCTAGTGTCCTTAATCCTCATATGTCCATCTATAATATAAATGCGAAAAGGGTCAAACCAAGTGATTTGAACCCTACATGCCTTTGGCATTGTCGTTTAGGCCATATAAGTGAGAAACGCATCTCCAAGCTCCATACTGGATGGACTCATTGGACTCATTCGATTGTGAATCGTTTGATGTATGCAAATCTTGCTTGTTTGGGAATATAACTAAGGCCCCATTCACCAGGCAAGGTGAAAGGGCCAATGATCTCTTGGGCTTGATACATAGCGATGTATGTGGACCCCTAAACAAATATGCTAGAGGTGGTTATCCTTACTTTGTCACATTTACTGATGTTTTCAGTTGCTATGTATTTGTGTATCTTATGAAACGCAAGTCTGAAACCTTTGAAAAATTCAAAGAGTTCAAGAATGAAGTGGAGAACCAACTTGACAAAAGTATTAAGGCCATACGATCAAATCATGGTGGAGAATACTTAATCCAAGAGTTTGATGACTATCTAAGAGAGTGTGGGATAGTGTCCCAACTCACTCCTCTTAAAACACCACAATGGAATGTCCGAAAGGAGGAATCACACCTTGTTAGACATGGTACGATCCATGATGAGTCATTCAGACTTTTCTAAATCTTTCTAGGGCTTTGCTCTACTTATAGCTACATTCACTATTAACCATGTTCCATCTAAGGTAATTGAAAAGACTCCATACAAGATATGGATGGGCCTTCGGTGCAATTGTCATTTATGAGGATTTGGGGATGTCAGGTTTATGTGAAGCGTCTTATGACGAATAAACTTGGGCCCAAATCAGATAAGTGTATATTTGTGGGATATCCTAAGGAAACCAAATGATATTATTTCTACAATAAACGTATTAGTTTCTTGTTTACTTATTTGTGTGTCTTGTCAATCATCTTGTTTGGCATGTCAGTGATGTTATGTGATCTATGACGAATTTTCATAATAAAAAAACCAAGGGAAAAAAAAAGATTTGGGATACTCATTGAAATTTGTGCTACTTACTAGTATTCTTGACCCGGTGCCATGCACGGGTATGCATCACTTCTGAAATTTTTTATAAAATAATTTACATTTTAAATATATACAAAATTTCTGATAATTTGTATTAAAAAACATTTATAAAAAATTGTAAAAAAAAATTGATTTATTTCTCACGTAGAATTGAGAACATAAATACCTCGTAAGGGAATAAAAATTAGAAATGTTTTTAATTTCTAGTTATATACTTTTGGTTATAATGAATTTTTTACATACCATATCAAATATTATTATATTTAATTAACTAATTAATGAATTAATAGATTATTTTTTTAATTTGAATGTTTGAAACTAAAAATGTTAGAATTAAAATGTAGATGACTAAATAATTAGTGGAACATTCTAAATTTAGTTTACTAAATCAAGTGCATCCAAGTAAGTACTCCATCTTTAATTTATCTCATTTATAATTTTTTAAAATAAAATCATTAGATTGCTTTTGCTTAAATAAGTATATATATATATATATACTTACTGGCAGAGAAATTATATTCATTTGATTGCTTGATACTTATATTAATTATAAAGTATTTATGATTTTATTAATTATTTAAAATGCATATATTATATTCAATTAAGGTTAATATAAATAATAAATTTAAAAATAAAATAAGCTTATAGAAGATAAATTGATAAAAAAAACTAAATAATATAACATGAATTAACAAATAATAGATAAGAGAATTTAAACAGTACCCTCTTTGTCTCATTCTGTCTAAATATTTGAAACATTGGTTTATTTTTAAATTAGTTGTTACTTTCGAATGTCAAAGAGAGTATTAATTATTTTTTAAAATAATTTCTTTATTTATTGGTATCTCAACATACCCTATATATATAATCATTAGTTGAAAAATAAGGACCTTTTAGTTGAAAAATATTACTTTATCTTTTAAAAAAAAGTATAATTAGTGACTTTTTAAGATATGTCCATTACCTTAAATGCCAAATAAAAATGAAACAAATGAAGTTTGAATTATTCATATTTTTAATTAAAAATTTATTTAAAATAATTATGATTATATTAATTGATTGATTTTGTTAAATTATTACTTTATATATTTAGTAACCGTTTAATATGAATTATGTTTCAAAACTTTTAGACTTTCATTTTGCAATTTTGTACATAAATATGGTCTGTAATAACATATAAACTATAAATTTATTTAAAAAGTATGTTTTTTTTAATTTATTCATAAAAAATAATAAAATAAATAATTATTTTTAGACAAATAGTAAATATGATGATAGCACGTGATTTGGTTCCCAAAGGTTTTTTTTTTTTGTTGTTGAAGCGATTTGGGACCCAAAAGTTAAAAACTTATTTTATAAAAGATTATTATTACTATCATATTATATTTATTTGAATTTTATCAAAGATAATAAATATTTATTCAAAAAAAATTGTATCATTTACATACGATTTTTTTGTTAAATTAAATTTATTAGTTAATCACTTTCTTTGTATAAGATTTACAATTTTAGTATGATATTTTAAGTATAAATTACATTTTCAGTATCAATTTGAATGCATTAAATATATAATCATACAATAATATACCAATTCCCTTTTCAAATATATAAAAAGGTGATATACATAATCTTAGCTTCCATGTAGTTTCTTTCTCCTACGGGTACTCTTGGTCTTGCTAGTCTTCTCTTAGGTGATTTGGTTGGGGCTTCCATATCCCGTAGAGTTTTGTCTTTGTTTCTTTGGGCTTTAGCCCTGTAACACCCCCTCTTGGACATTACTATATAAACAAGTGCGGAAATAAATTAAAAGAATTTTGATGGTTGCTTTCGGAAATTGATCTATTTTGATGTCGGAAAATTTGGGTATAAAAATTTTTCTTCTGAATACTTCGAGTATAACAAGCATAACACAACAATAAAAACCATCTTATTTACAACAGAACTTCAACCATATAAAGGTTTTCAAAATACCTACATAGACTTTCTCAAAACATACTACCCAAAGAAAAATCCTAAGCTGGTCGCTTTACAAGACACTCACTAATAAGACCCCGTTGTCATCCCTATGATCACACATCTTTTTCTGCAATCCGGACTCAAGTCTCCAAGTGACTTAAGGAACTTTTCTGCAACATCTACATTCGTGTAGCAAGTACAACAACCAAGCAGGAGAACAAATATATATGCAAGGGTGAGTTCCAATTATGGATTTTAAAACGATGATCATATGCACAACACACAAATAACATTTAACATGTATATTCAACAGTAAACATTCTACTTACCAAAGGGTTTCATACCCGACAATTTATGTTGTTTTAAAAACCATGACACTTCAATATTCATCAACTAACTTTTGTACCTAATCTCCGGAGCTTCCAACACCAAATAAATGAGCTGATCAGGCTCTCATTGCCAAATAAGGCAGAATATTTTTCGAGTTCAAACTATTTAAGTAAATAACTCAGTATGATACAAGCTCCAACCATCATCGTAAGTAGTTCATAAGAACATCCAACGATAGTCGTAATTAACCCCGCCTATAAAATAGGAGTAATATCCGAGCTCCCGAAATAGTCGTAATTAGCCCGGCCTTTCCTAGACCCCCATTCATTTCACCCAAAGGTGAAATGTATCCCATTACATGATACCTACAAAGGTACCGTGCATAAAACCTTTAGGCACATTTGCCACAATAAAATACAAAATGCATGTATAACATTTAAGTTTAACAACTTTCCAATCAAACAGACTCCAAGTAAAAAATGTGCAAATCACGAAATCTAGACCGATGCACCAAATTTAGATTCGTAGATTTTAGCACATAAAAATCAAAATCACTTTTTATAGGACATCTAGTCCCTACTTCACCTTTCGGACCCCTGGCCCATATCATAGAGCACTAGATCCCGATGTCTCGGTAGCTAGGTTCGTTTTTTAATCTAAAAAGAATTTTACCTTTGTGAAACACAAATCCAAAACCAAAATTTCCCCAACTTATCCAAGTTGTCGGAAATAACCCATTGCATAAATCCACTTTACTGAAAATCCTTTTGCGTTAGAAATTCGTTTTATAAAATCATCAACATCACTTAAAATTCATTTTCTTTCAAAAATCAATATTTTGAGCCTAAAAACATTGCTGTGGGACAAATTCTCTGTTTTAACTAATATTGCCATTTTTAATAATACTTCTGTAAATATTGTCGGAATTGTCCGACGTTTGATGTTTTAAGACAAAATATGACTTTTCTAACTAAAATAATTTTTCCAACATCATAATAAAATTATTTTCAAAACTTATTTTCTTAAAATAATATTTTCTAAGATTTAGAATTTTTTTTGTATAAACTAGCAGTGCAAATATATTTTCACGGTTACATCCTCACTATGACTCATAAAACACTCTTATGCTGTTAAATTATTAAAATAATATTATTTTCAACCTTTTCTCATTTTCAACCAAGCAAATACTTAAATGATATTATATTACTATTTCTCATCGATTAAAACTCATTATTCTGTAAAAAACTTTTGAATACTTTTAACCTCATTATTAATTGAGCACTGACCACTGACGGCTTTACAATCCACAAACAACTTCAATAACAATCATTGACATGCAACAAAACTTAATAACAATTAATTGCAGATGAATAATCAAAAACAGATAATTTAAAAGCAGAGAAATCTAATTACGTAAAACAATACATACACCAAATAAAATATATAGACCACAAACAAATTACATACATCTATCGAAAAAATCCTCAGGTACTCCCCTTACCTCTTGAAGACTTTTCCTTTTTGAATGGATGAGGAGGAAGAAGAAGAAGTGGGAGCAACCGAGTCAAGAAGTGAAGACCTTGTTTTGGAGAACATAGTTGCACCACTCCCCATTGAACCCTTGACTAAAGAGCCTGAAAGGAAGAGGCATTTGGAGGATAGCTATGTCACCATGCTCGGGGATGATGAAGAACTTGTAAAATTAAATGATGCTATTGGCCCCTATGCATGTGTGGAATGTGATGGGAGAAACACTTGTGTGGTTTGTGCGGAGATTTCTGCATATTTGGAAGGTGATGGATTTGGCGATGCTGAGAGTGAAGATGGTACGTGTTTAACCAAAGCACCAATGATCCTCTCGATTTGTTTACCACCTCATATTTTAAAGCAGTCAACAATGGAGTTCATGCCTCTACCTGAGGTTGAACCCCATTTTTATTGGGAAGATTTTATGGATAAAGGGGTCATCTTTGACCCGAGTGGAATTGAAAAGCGCTTCCCATTTGAAGAAGTCGGCATGAATTTCGAGTGCTCACTTCCACATTTTTGTTGCAAACCGTGGGATCCAAGTGAAAGATCTCACATGGTTAGCATTCCTTGGTCCTTATACCCAAAGGTTATGGGATCCAGGTGGATGCTTCTTGATGAGTCAAGCTAGTGACGTTAAAGAAGCGCTTATTGGGAGGCAACCCAACTTTTCTTAACCCTTCTCTTTAGTTAATTTTGTTTTTGATTTTCAACCTCTTGAATAATTTGAGAAGCTCAAGAGGTTTGTTAATAATTTTGTTAAGTGTCTTCAGATTTTAAATAAAGGAAGGAGAAAAAGAGCAGGGAGAAACAGAGCCAAAAAGCATGTGAGCCAACACCCGCTACCGCCTTGGTAAGCCGTTCCAATTTTTTTACTTTATTTTATTTTTCTCTCCTCTCCAACTTGATTGTTTACATTGGGGACAATGTAAATCTTTAAGCTTGGGGTAGGGGTATTTTGCATATGTTCATATCTTGCATTGTAAATATTGCATTCATATAGGTTTAGTCTTGCATGATCACATGAATTGATTGCCCTTGCTTAGATTGAGCTTATGATTGTGAGAACTAAGTGCCAATTAAATTGTGATAGTGGATTTTTGAACCCAATTCTGTTTATTCTTGTGATATGGCTGCAAATGAATATGCTTGAGATGATTTTGGATAGTTGATGATTAGCATATGTTTCTTTAGACTTGTGTTTCTCACTGGTTCTTGAACTGATAAATGTGAGCTTTTGAGCCATTAGGGGGTACTCACTAAATCTGCCCCCATTCTTTGTGTTGAGTGTTATTCCTCTTGGTTTGTTTTCTCTAGAACTTGACTTAAAACCATTTTAAAGCTTAGAAAATTTTTGGAAACATTTTTGAAAATGATAGAGGCAATAGGTATTTTTCTGGCCTTCTGAGCTTTGAATGTGTAAATGCTACCCTTAGTTGCCCAATTTTGAGCCAAAATGAATAAAATGCTTTTCTTGGTACCCTGAAAAATTTTGATACATATACTTGATAAGGGACCTTCTAAAGTATCACAAAAGGGTAAAAAGGTAGTTGAAACTTTGAAAAAAAAAAAAAATAAAAAATTCTCCCCTTCTCCAAATAAAAAGAAAAAAGAAAAGAAAAGAAAAATAAATAGAGAAGGGGATGACAAAAAAAAATAATAAAAAGAAAAATAAAGAAAAGAAGGGTGGAAAAATGTATTGAAAACCCAAGAAGGTATTTTAGAAGGTGTCCTGTATTGAAATGTTTGATACTTGGTTTAGCCTTTTGAAATATCCCTTTCTTGTTATCCCCACCTAAAGATTAATCCCATGGCCAAGTTACAACCAAATAAAAGACCTCTTGATTCTTAGGCGTTTTCATAAATAAAGTGGAGATTTGGTTGATAGTCAAGCATATGGTAGGAATCATTCCTTGAGGAAAATGGAGCGAATTGTTATATACACTTGAACACTTGAGTGAGTGAGGCAAGAAAGAGAGCCAAGCAAATAAACAAGCTTGGGGTGAGCTTCAAGTGAGCAAGAGTGCCCGAATCAGTGAGAATGTGAGTCTAGGAAACTTAAGCCCTAATTGGACTTGAATTGATTGTCTCTTGCTGAATTGTTTGAATTGCCTATTGCTTGGATCATTTTACTCGGGTTCTTAGTTCACTATCCATGCTTTGACTGTTTATCTCTTCTGGCCTTAGTTTTTGCTTGAGGACAAGCAAAGTCTTAAGCTTGGGGTGATTTGATGAGTGTGATTTTACCTCATTTTTCATGTACATTTCGGCATGCATTTGCATATAGTTAGGCCAAATTAGTGTTGATTTTGTATAGTTTTTCCTTTGGAACGGATGAGGTGGTTCTCGTGTGTTGTTTTGCAGGATTTAGTGGAAAAATGCCCAGAAATCAGCCTTGGTGGAGCTTGGATGAAAAGAGCTAGAAAAGTGAAGAATATAGCCAAACAGAGCCTATCACGGCCTGGCAGTGATGACCATCACGGCCGTGAGTGAGGAGAAGAGAGCGAAGAAAGATTGAGCCAAAAGTCAGAAGCTGTCACGGCCTGGCCGTGATGGCTATCACGGCCGTGACCTGCTAGTTGGAAAAGTCAGAAACGATCACGGCCTGGCCGTGATGACCATCACGGCCGTGATGAATAAGTGAATGAAGAGGCGCCCAAGTCAGAGACCATCACGGCCTGGCCGTGATGGCTGTCACGGCCGTGACGGGCGACGGACCTATAAATTAACCTGCACTGAACAGAAAAGGGACCAACTTTTAACCTAAAATAAGGGGCACTTGGAGGCAGGCTGAGGCTGGTGGCTGGAGAGGGTTTCTACCCAAAAAGGGGGGCGTTTTCTCTGCTCTTGGATGGAGAGAAGATTGGAGGAAGCTTGTCTATGAGTGTTCTTCATCCCTTCTCTTTTTCCTTTTTGTATTTCCTTATCATGAGTAGTTAAATCCCCATTGTTGGGGTTAGATGTAACTTTTCTGAACTTGTTGTAATTGATTTGGTATTTTAATACAAGTTTCTATTTCGTATGAGTATGTGATTCTGTGTTTAATGCTTTCCTTGGATTAGCTACCCATAGGAATGATGTGTTGCTTTAATAGATGACTGAAAGGTTGGTATTAAGGCATGCTCATGAATCATATGCCAAGTAGGTCAAGAATCTAGACATAGGTGTTGGCTGCTTGCAATCTTATAAGTCTTAACTTAATGCAAAATCTCAGATTATTCCACTTAAGACATTAGGGTTTAATTTGGGGTTTTAGGCTCAATGCACCTAAGACATTAGGCTTGAGTACTTTAGAAAAGGCTTGATTGGCATAATTGAATTAGGACTTGTGTTGATTACCATTTCATTGCAATTAAGGGAGGATTAGTGTAGTCTAAACCCAACAATTCTAACCACATCCCTGTTTGCATACCAAGTGTTTGACAAAATTACAAAAAGACAAAAATATTTTGTTTCTTTATTTTATGTTTTAATCCCTCATATTTTAGATTAGTCTAGATAGTTGTTGAATTTGCGAATTGGTAATTGACATCCAATCCCTGTGGATACGATAACCGGTCTCACCACCGTATTACTTGATTGCGACAAGGTGCACTTGCCTTTAATTATATATCTCTAAAATTCACCGTATCAAGTTTTTGGCGCCGTTGCCGGGGATTGGTTTTGTCAATATCAGTAGTAACAAATGAGACAACTAGTTTAGACATTTTTATTTTATTTTTCTGTATATAATTGATACTTTTCTTTTGTTAGTTTTGTATATATTTGTTTTTGTGTTTATTTGATCATGGGCTTAATTGTTTGTGAGGTGAAAAATTGATTAAATAGGATCATGGACTACAATTGGTATCAACCATCTGATGCAGAAAGTGAATTATCTGAGCTGCAGCTGCGGTAGATATGCTGCAGTTGGCCGTAAAAATCCAACAAGTGAGTGATGAGCTGTCAAGGGCAACTGTCCCTCCTCCACCAATGGTAGTTTGTTCTGAATGGGGAAATCAACTTCCCAACACTCCTACTCCATGGTGGGGGAACCCTCCAAACAATGCTTTGATGGATGAAGGGGAACATTGGGAATCTTCCACACCTTGGTATGATGAGCCATCCCCATTGGAAATTGCTTGGGAGAACTTCAAATCCGCACTCCCAGTCGAGGTTGAGCAACCTATCCCGGATAGTCAACCTCACTTAGAGGCTGTTTTGGAGAACTTCATGGCAACAACAATGGAAGAATTGAAGAATCAAGAAGATGCCATTCGAAGTCTCGGGGTACGTATGGAGGAACTCTCTAACCTACTATCCAAAATGCCAAATGAGGACTTGATGGATGATGATGAAGATGATGCAATGATGGATGAGGAGGAAGAAGAAGAAGTGGGAGCAACCGAGTCAAGAAGTGAAGACCTTGTTTTGGAGAACATAGTTGCACCACTCCCCATTGAACCCTTGACTAAAGAGCCTGAAAGGAAGAGGCATTTGGAGGATAGCTATGTCACCATGCTCGGGGATGATGAAGAACTTGTAAAATTAAATGATGCTATTGGCCCCTATGCATGTGTGGAATGTGATGGGAGAAACACTTGTGTGGTTTGTGCGGAGATTTCTGCATATTTGGAAGGTGATGGATTTGGCGATGCTGAGAGTGAAGATGGTACAGAAGCCAGAACAGCACCAATGATCCTCTCGATTTGTTTACCACCTCATATTTTAAAGCAGTCAACAATGGAGTTCATGCCTCTACCTGAGGTTGAACCCCATTTTTATTGGGAAGATTTTATGGATAAAGGGGTCATCTTTGACCCGAGTGGAATTGAAAAGCGCTTCCCATTTGAAGAAGTCGGCATGAATTTCGAGTGCTCACTTCCACATTTTTGTTGCAAACCGTGGGATCCAAGTGAAAGATCTCACATGGTTAGCATTCCTTGGTCCTTATACCACAGGTTATGGGATCCAGGTGGATGCTTCTTGATGAGTCAAGCTAGTGACGTTAAAGAAGCGCTTATTGGGAGGCAACCCAACTTTTCTTAACCCTTCTCTTTAGTTAATTTTGTTTTTGATTTTCAACCTCTTGAATAATTTGAGAAGCTCAAGAGGTTTGTTAATAATTTTGTTAAGTGTCTTCAGATTTTAAATAAAGGAAGGAGAAAAAGAGCAGGGAGAAACAGAGCCAAAAAGCATGTGAGCCAACACCCGCTACCGCCTTGGTAAGCCGTTCCAATTTTTTTACTTTATTTTATTTTTCTCTCCTCTCCAACTTGATTGTTTACATTGGGGACAATGTAAATCTTTAAGCTTGGGGTAGGGGTATTTTGCATATGTTCATATCTTGCATTGTAAATATTGCATTCATATAGGTTTAGTCTTGCATGATCACATGAATTGATTGCCCTTGCTTAGATTGAGCTTATGATTGTGAGAACTAAGTGCCAATTAAATTGTGATAGTGGATTTTTGAACCCAATTCTGTTTATTCTTGTGATATGGCTGCAAATGAATATGCTTGAGATGATTTTGGATAGTTGATGATTAGCATATGTTTCTTTAGACTTGTGTTTCTCACTGGTTCTTGAACTGATAAATGTGAGCTTTTGAGCCATTAGGGGGTACTCACTAAATCTGCCCCCATTCTTTGTGTTGAGTGTTATTCCTCTTGGTTTGTTTTCTCTAGAACTTGACTTAAAACCATTTTAAAGCTTAGAAAATTTTTGGAAACATTTTTGAAAATGATAGAGGCAATAGGTATTTTTCTGGCCTTCTGAGCTTTGAATGTGTAAATGCTACCCTTAGTTGCCCAATTTTGAGCCAAAATGAATAAAATGCTTTTCTTGGTACCCTGAAAAATTTTGATACATATACTTGATAAGGGACCTTCTAAAGTATCACAAAAGGGTAAAAAGGTAGTTGAAAGTTTGAAAAAAAAAAAAAATAAATTCTCCCCTTCTCCAAATAAAAAGAAAAAAAAAAGAAAAGAAAAATAAATAGAGAAGGGGATGACAAAAAAATAATAAAAAGAAAAATAAAGAAAAGAAGGGTGGAAAAATGTATTGAAAACCCAAGAAGGTATTTTAGAAGGTGTCCTGTATTGAAATGTTTGATACTTGGTTTAGCCTTTTGAAATATCCCTTTCTTGTTATCCCCACCTAAAGATTAATCCCATGGCCAAGTTACAACCAAATAAAAGACCTCTTGATTCTTAGGCGTTTTCATAAATAAAGTGGAGATTTGGTTGATAGTCAAGCATATGGTAGGAATCATTCCTTGAGGAAAATGGAGCGAATTGTTATATACACTTGAACACTTGAGTGAGTGAGGCAAGAAAGAGAGCCAAGCAAATAAACAAGCTTGGGGTGAGCTTCAAGTGAGCAAGAGTGCCCGAATCAGTGAGAATGTGAGTCTAGGAAACTTAAGCCCTAATTGGACTTGAATTGATTGTCTCTTTGCTGAATTGTTTGAATTGCCTATTGCTTGGATCATTTTACTCGGGTTCTTAGTTCACTATCCATGCTTTGACTGTTTATCTCTTTCGCCTTAGTTTTTGCTTGAGGACAAGCAAAGTCTTAAGCTTGGGGTGATTTGATGAGTGTGATTTTACCTCATTTTTCATGTACATTTCGGCATGCATTTGCATATAGTTAGGCCAAATTAGTGTTGATTTTGTATAGTTTTTCCTTTGGAACGGATGAGGTGGTTTCTGTGTGTTGTTTTGCAGGATTTAGTGGAAAAATGCCCAGAAATCAGCCTTAGTGGAGCTTGGATGAAAAAGAGCTAGAAAAGTGAAGAATATAGCCAAACAGAGCCTATCACGGCCTGGCCGTGATGACCATCACGGCCGTGAGGGAGCAGTAGCTGAAGAAAGATTGAGCCAAAAGTCAGAAGCTGTCACGGCCTGGCCGTGATGGCTATCACGGCCGTGACCTGCTAGTTGGAAAAGTCAGAAACGATCACGGCCTGGCGTGATGACCATCACTACCGTGATGAATAAGTGAATGAAGAGGCGCCCAAGTCAGAGACCATCACGGCCTGGCCGTGATGGCTGTCACGGCCGTGACGGGCGACGGACCTATAAATTAACCTGCACTGAACAGAAAAGGGACCAACTTTTAACCTAAAATAAGGGGCACTTGGAGGCAGGCTGAGGCTGGTGGCTGGAGAGGGTTTCTACCCAAAAAGGGGGGCGTTTTCTCTGCTCTTGGATGGAGAGAAGATTGGAGGAAGCTTGTCTATGAGTGTTCTTCATCCCTTCTCTTTTTCCTTTTTGTATTTCCTTATCATGAGTAGTTAAATCCCCATTGTTGGGGTTAGATGTAACTTTTCTGAACTTGTTGTAATTGATTTGGTATTTTAATACAAGTTTCTATTTCGTATGAGTATGTGATTCTGTGTTTAATGCTTTCCTTGGATTAGCTACCCATAGGAATGATGTGTTGCTTTAATAGATGACTGAAAGGTTGGTATTAAGGCATGCTCATGAATCATATGCCAAGTAGGTCAAGAATCTAGACATAGGTGTTGGCTGCTTGCAATCTTATAAGTCTTAACTTAATGCAAAATCTCAGATTATTCCACCTAAGACATTAGGGTTTAATTTGGGGTTTTAGGCTCAATGCACCTAAGACATTAGGCTTGAGTACTTTAGAAAAGGCTTGATTGGCATAATTGAATTAGGACTTGTGTTGATTACCATTTCATTGCAATTAAGGGAGGATTAGTGTAGTCTAAACCCAACAATTCTAACCACATCCCTGTTTGCATACCAAGTGTTTGACAAAATTACAAAAAGACAAAAATATTTTGTTTCTTTATTTTCTGTTTTAATCCCTCATATTTTAGATTAGTCTAGATAGTTGTTGAATTTGCGAATTGGTAATTGACATCCAATCCCTGTGGATACGATAACCGGTCTCACCACCGTATTACTTGATTGCGACAAGGTGCACTTGCCTTTAATTATATATCTCTAAAATTCACCGTATCAATTTTCTATGACTTTTCAAAGTTCTAGATCTAGGAATTGAAAAATATGATCAAGACTTCAAATCACAAAAATGAATGAAGAACATGAAGATGATTGAGTGATAGGAGTATGGTATACCTCTTAGAATTTGAAAATGAGCAAAGGATCAAGTAGTTCCTTCACAAATTTTGGTTACGAAACTTATGAACTTTGAGAGAAAATGAAGAACAAAGCAAAGGAAGAAGATGATGACTTAATAAAATGGATGGAATGGCCTAATGTGATGTGTTGGCCATGGTAATTGGGGGGGTTAAAGGGTCCAAATTGTTTTTCATTTAAGGACAAAGGTGTAATTTCACTTAGGGCAATTTTGTGATTAAGTTAGGACTTAAGGACATTTTGGTAATTTCATGCCTAAAGTAATCATGAAAATTATGTGGTTGAGGTTGAAGGAGAGGTGGTTGATTTGTGTCCACAAATTGTTGGGCAAACTTGGCATTTCAACAAAAGTTCAAGGGTAAAATGGTCCAAGGACAAAATGGTCTTTACATTAATTTGAAGAAATATCTAGATTTTTGTTTAAATGTCATCATGACATTGGTGACTCATCCATATGACTCACCACCCTAGGTGGCAAGAGGTCTTAGCATCCAATGTCAGGTTTTGTCTCTGCACGTCCGTTCTCGACTCCGTCGATTACCCGATTTAGGGTTTTACGCCCGAATCAAGTATAATAACCTATTTATTTTGAAAATTTTCAAAGTAGCCTATATTGTTGAAAATGAGATATAAAATCTATTCATTTTGTTCTCGGGTCAAAATTAGGTTTTTTGATCAGTAAAATCTTACTGTCAGTGAAAACGCAGATCGGGTTCCGTCTGAATTTTCAACCCAAAATTTAACCGTATACTTAAAAAATAAGTATGATATGAATATGACTTTGGTTTTCCCAAAATCATTTTCTAAGTTTCAGATAAAAATATAAACATTTATTTATCTTTATACCAATCTTAGAAGACAGAAAAATCGGGGTGTTACAAGCCCCAATGTACAAAAAAAAGTGATATATCTCATAATATGATATAATATATATTATGCACTTGAATGATTTAGTCACAATTTGATTTGATTTGATTTTTAAAAAATTTAAGATTTAACAAGTATGCATTGTTAGTGTAGAATTTTTTTACATTATCAATCAACAAAAAAATGACAAATCATAAAAAATATTTGAGTCTTATCATAACTACCTTAAAATTCACACATTTCATGATTTCTAGTTGATTGATAGTGTAAAAAAAACAATATATTGTCAATGCATTGAAACATCCCGATGTCCTATTAAAGAAAACCCGAATTTATTAAAACCTCTACCTCTACCTCGAGCCATGATCCTGTGAAAAGAATGCATTAGCCCACATCAATATGACATATTATACCACATAAAACTGGAATATAAATACTATATGTCACATTAGTGCTAATTGTCGCGTGCAGACTCACTACCCAACTTCTAAGCATAGTTGATATCCGATGTGGATTCAACTAAAAATGGTCAGTATACCCCAATCTCACTGTCCGATTAGAATCGAACTACTCTGATACCACCAAATGAAACATCCCGATATCCCATTAAAGAAAACCCGAATTTATTAAAAGCTAATCGTGATAATAGCATTAAGCGGTTATATTGAAACAATGGAAAATTTTAAACTTAAATAAAACAACCATTAACAACACGCACATGTATATGTACATATAAAGATACACAACATACAATACTGTCAAGGGAATCCCATTAGTAGGATCCCGGATATATACAAAGTGGTAGAAAATAAAAATACATCAAAAGACTGGAACAGAAGATACCTCGCCAACTCTCAACACCCAGTCCCCTCTCAAAAGTACATCAAAACCTCACACACACCTATACATATTGCACTAGCATGAGCCATCACAAACTACTACCTTTGCTGACACCCCGGGGTCTCGACGGTCCGGCTACTCCTCCACTACCGCTGGAAGAGATGCTCTCTGAAGACCTCTGGAACAACCGTCAGTAAGCCCTGCTATCCCTGGATGGTAACTTGGAGGACACTTTGAGGACTCCGACCCTGTCGCTCTAACCTCGGGAAGTGCGGTTGCCTCTGGGACAGGCATAAGATCAAGAACTGGTACTACCGGGTCCTCATCTGGAACTGGTACAAGAATAGGCTCCGGTGCGGGTGTGGGTGCTGGTGTAAGCACCTCAAAGAGTATTAGGAAGGGAACTGGGGCTATCTCCTGCATCGACAGTAACTGTGCATCCGAAAATCCGATAGGGAAGGGAAACGTTTGACCGGCTCGGAAGGTACCAAGCCAACCCAAAGGAGCTCCCTGTCCGAAACCGTTAGTCACCGAGACTGGACCTGTATATACTGCAAAGAGAGTGACTGGGTCCACTAGTGTAACATTCCTCCCCAAGGGTAATTTAATCTTTTCATTTTACTTTTTCCATGAGTGTGTTTGAATCCTTTTATATTTCTTAAATGTGAAATTGTATGGTTGATTTATTTAGTGAGGTTAATTAATTGTGAATTGAAATGGAATGGAAATATTATTTTTATTTTTAGTATCAAACACACACCCACTTATTTTAATCCAACTTACCTATCTCTATCCTCAAATCTCCTTATGTGACCAATACTCTTCAAGGATATCTAACCTTCATTGGTCAAGTTTTATTTTTATTATTGGGTCAAACCAGAAGCCCACTGTCCAAGAGCTCTCCAAGAGCCCATTTTTCCTTCTAAACCCTGATCCACCACCCACATCACATTTAGTTCCTATTCTCTAACCCTGGCAGCCACACTCATCTTCTTCCTTCTCCCAAATAAAATAGCAGCCACACTCATCACAGCAGCCACACTCATCTTCTTAAATAAAACAGCAGCCACACTCATCACAGCAGCCACACTCATCTTCTTCCTTCTCCCAAATGAAACCCTAGCCGCCACCTACTCCTCCTCCCTCACTATCATTTTCGTCCCAAAATGGTGCTTTCCTTTCCACCAATTTCAACTCATCAAATACCCAAATCAAGCAAAATAGACAACATGCAATACATCTAGAATTTTGAAAATAGGAGCACAAATCAGATTAGGGAAGAAGCACAAGGAGATCAACACTCACCACTTTCAATCTACCAATTGGTTAGGTTAATTTTGTTGTTTGTAACATTGGGTAACCATAAATCCCAATTTCTTGTTAATTGTTCTAATTGTTTCTGTGGAAAGCCTATTTTGATCTGATATATGCTTGTTGACAACTGGGTTTTCGAATTGCATGTTGATTAGAGGTAGTTTTTGATAAAAATTGACAAGGGGCTCTAAAATCCTTCAAACCCGTAATGCACCCTTGTTAGTGTTTTATCCATAACTTCTTCCATAGGGCTTGTTTCGAAGTGATCTTTGTACCATCAGAAAATAGACTTGTGTTCCTTCGAAATAGGATTTGGAACGATTCAATTTCATTGATTATCAAGGGATAAAAATAACATGCAATCTGATGTTTGTCCTGGAGACTCTGTGCTGACACTGTCTTAGTATTTAAATTGTAGAAAACTGTAAAAATATTGGATTGACTTGATTCCTGCTTTAATAGAAAATATATATAATTTTTAACAATATAGGCTTTGGAACGATTCAATTTCATTGATTATCAAGCGAGAAAAATAACATGAAATCTGCTGTTTGTCCTGGAGACTCTGTGCTGACACTGTCTTAGTATTTAAATTGTAGAAAACTGTAAAAATATTGGATTGACTTGATTCCTACTTTAATAGAAAATATATAGAATTTTTAACAATATAGGCTTTGGAACGATTCAATTTCATTGATTATCAAGGGAGAAAAATAACATGAAATCTGCTGTTTGTCCTGGAGACTCTGTGCTGACACTGTCTTAGTATTTAAATTGTAGAAAACTGTAAAAATATTGGATTGACTTGATTCCTACTTTAATAGAAAATATATAGAATTTTTAACAATATAGGCTTTGGAACGATTCAATTTCATTAAGTATTGAATGATAAAAATGATATCTAATTTGATGCTTGTACTGATAATTCTGAACTGGAACTGTTTTAATATTTAAATTGTATTAAATTGTCCAAATATCGGTTTAAGTTGACTCATGTGCTAATAGAAAGTAGACAGAATTTGTAACAACCCAGGATTTGGATTTTTTTGAATTCGAGTTGGTATTGGTGTAGGAATCTCCATTTCAATTCCATCGAAAATTCAGCTACTAGTTTTCAAATTTTATAACACTTGAATTTTTGCATGATCCTTCTTGGTTTTGGACACTTGAGATTGGTTATAATGTATTGTCGACATGCTTAGTTTTGACTAGTGTTATATGAACTCCTAACTGTTTGGGATTAGAAGTTCAGACTGTGGAATAAATGGTGGAAATGGTAACTTTAGTCTTTATCCTCCAAATTGTGATAAATTAAGTTTTATTGAATTGATGGCTTAGGTTTTTGCTGTAAGTTCACTCTTGATGTCCTCATTGTGTTTGGATTATTTCTATTAATCAAAATAAAGTGAAGTATAGCAGGGCATTAAAAATCTAAAATGGTCTATATTTTGGTGAGACAATTGTTTCAGAACCAAATTAGCCATTAAGGCCACATGAGTAATTGTGGGTGAGTTATGTTTTTGTAAGTCCTTCAATTTCTTGAAGGCTAGGATATGGTACTAGCAATTAAGGGATGTCTGATTGTTGTCATAGAGCTCTGAATGCCATATCAAGAATCTATTAAACTAGAATACTACAAGTCCCTCACACTTGAAGTTATCTAGTAAATGTTTTAAGTTAAAATGCCCATGCTCATACTCATTTTGGGTTGTTTATTTGAATTTATTTGTTTATATATGTATGTATATCCTTGCTTGAAGCAAATCTCACTG
Source organism: Sophora flavescens (assembly GCA_030762895.1). NCBI lineage: Eukaryota > Viridiplantae > Streptophyta > Magnoliopsida > Fabales > Fabaceae > Sophora > Sophora flavescens. Next base: position 145,982,699 of record CM061065.1, read on the forward strand.
AGAATTATTTTTCTCACTAGGCTCTCTATTGTTTCAGATAAGCAGGTTTAGATCCTTCGAAGGATTAAGGAGATAAAGAAGGAATTTATTTAACTCAATATGTTTCATGGGAGCCTTAATATGTAACTGTCGGCTTCATAAACTGATTAAATGAAGTCCGATAGTAGTTGCTTGTGTAATGATTTTCTTTTGATTTTTTTTAGTTTGTAAGGTCATGTGTGACCATTATGTTAAGACTATCTATATGACTATCATTGTAATGTGGATGTCTTGTGTTTTCTTTTGAGACACTCAGTTAAGGCATTACATTTTTGGTATCAGAGCAGTTCGATCTAATTGAACTATGGATAGTTTTACATAGTATCGTTGTGCTTGAATTTCCCATTTATTTTTATAAATGCCAACTTACTAAGCATTAAGCCTGATCAACTTGATATTGGTATGTGGTATGCAGAATCATGAGTGAGGAAACTACAAGCCGCGGAGGAAGAGGAAGAGGCAGAGGAAGAGGTGCTCCTGAGTGGTTGGATGAGTTTATGCAGGTCGCACGGGACCAGACTATGGCTACTAATAATCTTCTCCATCACCAAACTCAGGCTGGAGGACTAGCACCACCTCAGGATGAGTCCAACCATATTTTCTTCCAATTTCTCAAACTTGACCCACCTGCTTTCTCCAAGATTAAACATGCTCTGGATGCTTATCATTGGATAGAAGCAATGGAGCAGATTTTTGAGATTATACAGTGTACCGAGGAACAAAAGGTTTCTTTTGCCACTTATATGCTAAAGAAGGAAGCTGCAAATTGGTGGAAGGACATGAAGGCTCACATGACCGTTGTGGGGACACCCTTGGATTGGGAGAATTTCCAAGGGTTTTTTCTTAACAAATATATTCCCTTTAACCTCAGGAAACATAAAGAAAGAGAATTCATGGAACTAAAGCAAGGGAACATGTCGGTAGCTCAATATGTAGCAAAATTTGAAGATTTGTCAAGACATGCTTCGCAGGCAAGTTACGCTCCAAATGAAGAATGGAAGATAGATCAGTTTCGATGGGGCTTGAGAGCTGATATCAAGAATTGTTTGGCTCAGACCAGATTTACTGAATACCCTACCATTGTCCAACAAGCTTATGTGGTGGAAGAAAGTTTGCAAGAATTAGAAGTGGAGAATCAGAAGAAATGGCTTAAGAATAAGAATGAAGGTAAACACCATCAACAACTCAAAGTAAAAGGGAGTTTGGATAAAGGTAAGCAGGTGCAGACATCTAACTCTCCCAGAAGAGTCGGATGCCCAAAATGTGGGAAGAAACATGGTGGGGAGTGCTTGGCTGGTCAGAATGTTTGCTATTCTTGCAAGCAGCCGGGACACTCTTCCCGTCTTGTCCTCTCTTGAAGAAGAAGGGAGTTGCCATTCCTGGTAACCAATCCTCTGGAAGAGTTTTCACTCTCAGTGGTAAGAAAGCTAAGGGAAAAGATGGTCTGATAAAAGGTACCGGCCTCCTTAACCAAGAATATGTTGTTATTCTTTTTGATTCTGGGGCAACCCATTCTTTTATCTCTTGTGAATGTGCTTTACGTCTACAACTATCTTTATCCTCTTTGCCATACCCTTTATCTGTGTCTACCCCTGCAGAGGGCAGCATTGAAACTTCTCTTGTTTGTAAAAATTGTATATTGGAAATATCCAATAGGGTGTTTCTAGTTAACTTGTTTTACTTGCCCCTAAAAGATATAGATGTCATTTTAGGTATGGATTGGCTATCAGCCAATCAAGTTATACTAAATTGTCCAGAAAAGTCTATAATTTTTCTATCTCCGGGAGAAAATCCCAAAGAGATATGTCCTTCCTTGCTTGCTAGTGTGTCACAAATTAACCAATGCCTAAATAGCGGGGAACCCGTGTTCATGTGTATACTTTCTTCAAGTTCTAAGGAAAATGTGGATGTCACAACTATCCATGTAGTGAGTGAATTCATAGATGTCTTTCCAGAAGACATACTCTCCCTACCTCTTGAAAGGGAGATTGAATTCTCCATAGATTTGGTTCCTGATGCGGGACCAATATCTATTGCACCCTATAGAATGTCCCCTTTGGAATTGAAAGAACTTAAGGCTCAATTAGAGGATTTAATAGCAAAGCAATTTATTCGACCTAGTGCCTCTCCTTGGGGTGCACCTGTTCGGCTGGTAAAAAAAAAAGATGGGAGTATGAGGCTCTGTGTGGATTGTAGACAGCTTAATAAGATAACCATTAAAAATAAGTATCCACTACCTCGAATAGATGACCTGTTAGATCAGCTTAGAGGAGCCTCGGTATTCTTAAAAATTGATCTGAGGTAGGGATATCACCAAATAAGGATTAAGTCTGAAGATATACCCAAGTCAGCATTTAGAACCCGATATGGGCATTACGAGTATCTAGTTATGCCTTTTGGCTTAACGAATGCTCCAAATGGTCTTCATGAACTACATGAACCGCATCTTTCGACCCTTCTTGGATGAGTTTGTCGTGGTTTTCATTGATGATATCCTTATCTATTCCAAGAGTTTTCAAGAACATGAAGAACACCTTAGGATTGTCTTGAAAATACTCCGAGAAAAGAGGTTGTTTGCTAAGCTAGAAAAGTGTGAGTTTTGACTGACTGAAGTGAAGTTTTTAGGACATGTAATTTCACAAGAAGGGGTAGAAGTAGACCCCAGTAAGGTTGATGCTGTCCTTAATTGGGAAATACCTAAGAACATTACCGAGGTTAGGAGTTTTCTAGGTTTGGCAAGATATTACCGAAGGTTTATAAGGGGATTTTCACAGTTAGCCATACCCTTAACCCGCTTAACCCGCAAGGGTAATCCTTTCGAGTGGGACAAAAAGTGTGAAAAGAGTTTCCTTGAACTCAAAGCCCGTATGACCTCGGCTCCTGTGTTGACCATTCCAGACCCAGTCCTAGGGTTTGAAGTTTATAGTGATGCATCCTTAAAAGGCTTAGGATGTGTTTTGATGCAGAATAGGCAGGTAGTGGCTTATGCCTCTCGTCAGTTGAGACCTCATGAAGAAAACTATCCTACCCATGACCTGGAGTTAGCAGCCATAGTTTTTGCTCTAAAGATATGGAGACATTATCTTTATGGAGCACAATTCGAAGTATTTAGCGATCATAAGAGCTTGAAGTATCTTTTTGATCAGAGGGAACTTAACATGAGACAGAGGAGGTGGATGGAGTTCCTCAAGGATTATGAGTTTGAGTTGAAGTACCACCCAGGAAATGCAAATGTAGTAGTAGATGCTTTAAGCCGGAAGTCTCTTCACGTCTCATCCATGATGTTACATGAGTTGAAACTATTGGAAGATTTCCGTAACTTAAACCTAAATGTTATTGTGGGTCCCAATAGCATTTATTTGAGCCACCTTAAGATCAATTGTGATTTTAGAACTCAAATTAGACATGCTCAACTTCGGGACAAGGACCTACAAGCTAGGAAGAATCAACTTGGCTTCTCCGAAGCCAGGGATGGAACCCTCATCTTTCATGAGAGAATATGCATTCCAAATGATGAAGAGATTAAAAGACAAGTGTTAGAGGAAGCCCATAAGAGTAGTTTTTCAATACATCCTGGTTCTACTAAGATGTATCAAGACCTTAGAAATATGTACTGGTGGCCAGGAATGAGGAATGATGTTGCCAAATTTGTCTCTCACTGTTTAGTGTGTCAAAAGGTCAAGATCGAGCATCAACGACCCTCAGGCATGCTCCAACCTTTAGAAATACCTGAGTGGAAATAGGAGAACATATCCATGGACTTCGTTGTAGGTTTACCTCGCACTCAGGCGGGGCATGATTCTATTTGGGTGATAGTGGACAGATTGACTAAGTCCGCCCACTTCCTACCTGTTAAGACCTCTTACAATACGGCTAAACTAGCAAAGGTGTTCATAAGCGAAATAGTGAGGTTGCATGGGGTGCCAGTTAGCATTGTGTCGGATAGGGATCCTAAGTTCACTTCTAGGTTCTGGAAGGCTTTTCACCAAGCCTTGGGTACTCGGTTGAACTTTAGTACTGCCTACCATCCCCAGTCAGATGGTCAGACAGAGAGAACCATCCAAACCTTAGAGGATATGCTCAGGGCCTGTGTTCTTGAGGATGGAGGAAATTGGGATCATCACCTACCCTTAGTAGAATTTGCCTACAATAATAGTCATCACTTCAACCTAGGTATGGCACCGTATGAGGCACTCTATGGCCGTAAGTGTAGAACTCCACTTTGTCGGGCTGAAGTGGGTGACAAGGGGATATTAGGACCTGAGTTAATCCAGAAGACAACGGAGAAAATCCCAACTATTAGGGATAGATTAAAAGTTGCGCAAAGTAGGCAAAAGAGTTATGCTGATAAAGGAAGGAGACCCTTAGAATTTGAAGAGGGTGACCATGTGTTCCTAAGAGTAACCCCCACAATAGGCATTGGAAGAGCCCTTCGGCCAAGAAACTCCGTCCTCGTTCATAGGACCTTTCCAGATTATCCACCGAGTCGGTCCAAAGAGCGTAACAACTTGCTTTACCTCCTTCCTTGTCAGGAATACACAATGTCTTTCATGTATCTCAACTCAAAAAGTATATTCCTAATCCATGTCAACCCCTCAATCATGATCTTGTCCAGTTAAGACCAGATTTAACCTTCCAACCCATACCGGTTCAAGTAATTGATCGTAGCTTGAAAACCTTGAGAAACAAAACAATTCCTATGGTGAAAGATATTTAGGAAGGGTCAACTCCTGAGAAGGCAACTTGGGAGCTTGAGGATGACTTACGCCAGGAGTATCCTTACTTGTTTGAGTAGGTAAGTTGTCTAAAATTTTGAGGACAAAATTTATTTAAGGGGGAGAGAAATGTAACATTCCTCCCCAAGGGTAATTTAGTCTTTTCATTTTCATTTTTCCATGGGTGTGTTTGAATCCTTTTATATTTCTTAAATGTGAAATTGTATGGTTGATTTATTTAGTGAGGTTAATTAATTGTGAATTGAAATGGAATGGAAATATTATTTTTATTTTTAGTATCAAACACACACCCACTTATTTTAATCCAACTTACCTATCTCTATCCTCAAATCTCCTTATGTGACCAATACTCTTCAAGGATATCTAACCTTCATTGGTCAAGTTTTATTTTTATTATTGGGTCAAACCAGAAGCCCACTGTCCAAGAGCTCTCCAAGAGCCCATTTTTCCTTCTAAACCCAGATCCACCACCCACATCACATTTAGTTCCTATTCTCTAACCCTGGCAGCCACACTCATCTTCTTCCTTCTCCCAAATAAAACAGCAGCCACACTCATCACAGCAACCCACACTCATCACAGCAGCCACACTCATCTTCTTCCTTCTACTAAATAAAACAGCAGCCACACTCATCACAAAGCAGCCACACTCATCTTCTTCCTTCTCCCAAATGAAACCCTAGCCGCCACCTACTCCTCCTCCCTCACTATCATTTTCGTCCCAAAATGGTGCTTTCCTTTCCACCAATTTCAACTCATCAAATACCTAAATCAAGCGAAATAGACAACATGCAAGACCTCTAGAATTTCGAAAATAGGAGCACAAATCAGATTAGGGAAGAAGCACAAGGAGATCAACACTCACCACTTTCAATGTACTAATTGGTTAGGTGAGTTTTGTTGTTTGTAACATTGGGTAACCATAAATCCCAATTTCTTGTTAATTGTTCTAATTGTTTCTGTGGAAAACCTATTTTGATCTGTTATATGCTTGTGGACAACTGGGTTTTCGAATTGCATGTTGATTAGAGGTAGTTTTTGATAAAAATTGACAAGGGGCTCTAAAATCCTTCAAACCCGTAATGCACCCTTGTTAGTGTTTTATCCATAACTTCCTCCATAGATCTTGTTTCGAAGTGATCTTTGTACCATCAGAAAATAGACTTGTTTTCCTTCGAAATAGGCTTTGTAACTATTCAATTTCATTGATTATCAAGGGAGAAAAATAACATGCAATCTGCTGTTTGTCCTGGAGACTCTGTGCTGACACTGTCTTAGTATTTAAATTGTAGAAAACTGTAAAAATATTGGATTGACTTGATTCCTGATTTAATAGAAAATATATATAATTTTTAACAATATAGGATTTGTAACGATTCAATTTCATTGATTATAAAGGGAGAAAAATAACATGCAATCTTCTGTTTGTCCTGCAGACTCTGTGCTGACACTGTCTTAGTATTTAAATTGTAGAAAACTGTAAAAATATTGGATTGACTTGATTCCTGATTTAATAGAAAATATATAGAATTTTTAACAATATAGGCTTTGGAACGATTCAATTTCATTGATTATCAAGGGATAAAAATAACATCCAATCTTCTGTTTGTCTTGGAGACTCTATGCTGACACTGTCTTAGTATTTAAATTGTAGAAAATTGTAAAAATATTGGATTGACTTGATTCCTGCTTTAATGGAAAATAGATAGAACTTTTAACAATATAGGCTTTGGAACGATTCAATTTCATTAAGTATTGAATGATAAAAATGATATTTAATTTGCTGCTTGTACTGATAATTCTGAACTGGAACTGTCTTAATATTTAAATTGTATTAAATTGTCCAAATATCGGTTTAAGTTGACTCATGTGCTAATAGAAAGTAGACAGAATTTGTAACAACCCAGGATTTGGATTTTTTTGAATTCAAGTTGGTATTGGTGTAGGAATCTCCATTTCAATTTACTGAAAATTCGGCTACTAGTTTTCAAATTTGATAACACTTGAATTTTTGCATGATCCTTCTTGGTTTTGGACACTTGAGATTGGTTATAATGTATTGTCGACATGCTTAGTTTTGACTAGTGTTATATGAACTCCTAACTGTTTGGGATTAGAAGTTCAGACTGTGGAATAAATGGTGGGAATGGTAACTTTAGTCTTTATCCTCCAAATTGTGTTAAATTAAGTTTTGTTGAATTGATGGCTTAGGTTTTTGCTGTAAGTTCACTCTTGATGTCCTAACTGTGTTTGGATTATTTCTCTTAATCAAAATAAAGTGAAGTATAGCAGGGCATTAAAAATCTAAAATGGTCTATATTTTGGTGAGACAATTGTTTCAGAACCAAATTAGCCATTAAGGCCACATAAGTAATTGTGGGTGAGTTATGTTTTTGTAAGTCCTTCAATTTCTTGAAGGCTAGGATATGGTACTAGCAATTAAGGGATGCCTGATTGTTGTCATAGAGCTCTGACTGCCATATCAAGAATCTATTAAACTAGAATACTACAAGTCCCTCACACTTGAAGTTATCTAGTAAATGTTTTAAGTTAAAATGCCCATGCTCATACTCATTTTGGGTTGTTTATTTGAAATTATTTGTTTATATATGTATGTATATCCTTGCTTGAATCAAAGCTCACCGAGAATTATTTTTCTCACTAGGCTCTCTATTGTTTTGAGATAAGCAGGTTTAGGTCCTTCGAATGATTAAGGAGATAAAGAAGGAATTTCTTTAACTCAATATGTTTCATGGGAGACTTAATATGTAACTGTCGGCTTCATAAACTGATTAAATGAAGTCCGAGAGTAGTTGCTTGTGTAATGATTTTCTTTTGATTTTTTTTTAGTTTGTAAGGTTATGTGTGACCATTATGTTAAGACTATCTATATGACTATCATTGTAATGTGGATGTCTTGTGTTTTATTTTGAGACACTCAATTCAGGCATTACAACTAGTCACCCGTTGGGATCCACGAACTCAAATTCAAATGTCCCCGTGAGGGGGAACCCTGTCGGTTGAGTCATCCACAGGTGATCCCAGTGAGCCATCAACACGATTCAGGTCTAAGGTAAAACAGTAAAGAAAACAACATACAAGGAAAACAAAAAGAGGATAAGAAACTATTTAACATCAAACATGAAAAGTGTTGAGCAACATTTAAATCCATAACAGCACACTAACATTCATCTCCATACAATTTTGTATATATATTTATATATAAGCACAACCATCCTCAAAACGTCTATTATTCTCTTTTACCCTTCCTCATAATGTAATGCCATGCAATGTGTATGATCATGTATGGCCACATATCCGGATATCCACAATGACACGTTTCCAGAGTCCCTGGTGCACATCCTCGTCCGCGGAGGGAGAATGACCATGCAAAGCAATAGTACTATAGTTGCACAATACACGTCAGTGCACACCCTGATCCCACGACGAGGGTGCTCACGCAATGCATGAACTATAACTGCCATAATAATAATAATAATGTCTGGGACGGTCCTGCAAATAGTCTGAACCACAGGAATACATCCCCCAGGGAATAAAAACCCTAGAGCATATGAAAATATCACAGACCATCTCTCGGTCATCCCCTAGTGCCTGAACCTCTCATCACTATCTCATAATTAACCTCAACAATACTCATATCTCATCAGTCTCATCTCAATATCATAATAATCATCTGGGTTCGGCACTGCTGAACACATGTATTATGAACCCCACATACATCACTATAACTCATCCCGTCTCATCACAAAGAAAAATCCCTAAGCACAATAATTACGATCATACCAACATGTCATCATTCCAATCATCTTCATATTTCATAAAATTAATAAAATAATATAATATAATTTTATCTAAGCAGTCCAATAATCATAATATTTCCAGTCAACTCATCATATATCATCAGCATACCGATGACAGTCAAACAGTCAAAACAATCAACCTCACTAATAAAATAATATATATTTATACGTAACGGCGATAAACATACAATTCCAATATCATCATTGGTACCACTAAGTAGTCCCCAATGTGATATTGACATTGTCCATTACTCGCTCTCTAGTAGGGTTTAGTTCACCCTACGCCATTATCGAAATGCCACTTCGCCGTTTCCGACGTTAGATGGCTTCTTTCCTCCACCTGGAAAGTCGTACGGTAAATGAACGCTACGTAACGAGTCCTCCTCGACTCCTCTCAAATCTGCCACTCAAGGAACTAAGATCTCCGAGCCTCCAAAATTTCACCTAAACATCACATTGTGAAGAGTACGTTACAAGGAGTCTTACCACGAAGACGAAGTTGAAATCCGATAGCCGAAACTAAAGATAATTCAAATACCGTAACGAACGGCATTTCGACATAAAAAGGTAGGAATTACCTTCACTATAGAAGAAAAGAAGGATAGGGAAGTGAAGGTGTCACCGCCATGATCGCAACCACGTGCTCGAAATCGTAATGGGACGATCAAACAAGTCGATAACGAAGCTGAGACTCCTTCTCTCTCTAACTTCCCCTCTCTATCTCTCTCTAAACCTCCCTTATGTTCTCTGTCCCTCTCTCTAACTTCTGCTCCCTGTTTGCTTCTAATGACTCAAGTGAACTTAAGTTCACTTGAGTCTTTTATTTTTGACAAGTCACGCATCAACGCTCAAGCACTGGAACCCCAGCGCTTGAGCGCTCCAATGCTGGAGCATTGGCTTCTCCACACTCGAGCGTTGGAGGTAGGTAGGCCACCGCGCCATGCAACCAATCCTGAGATGCCATGTAAGCCTTGACTGACACGTGACAGTCAATGCCAGTCCTTGTCTGATTGACCAGAATGCTTGAGCACCGAGGAACCCACGCTTGAGCGTTGGGTTTACCATGCTCGAGCTTTGACCATTGACCATTGACCAAAGAACGTTTTGTCGCGTTATGGGTTCATTCAATGTCCGATTGACCTCAAATTTGAGATATAGGCTCATCAAGACCTAATAAACAACCTCAAACCCTAAAAAGGTCTAATCTCCATCCTAACTCCAAATTCCTAGCTTCACACTCATATGCCTTAAAGACGATAATCGAGAAAACCCTAAGTTGTTTTTACGTTCAATCTCACTCTAGATGATTGCGTACTTTCCATGCGAAGGCTCCTAGACCTTAAACAACCTCTTAGCTATATAATCCAAGTCTTAAACCTAATCCTCTTACGTAAGAAAAACATAAAATCACGGATGTTACATGCATAATGTTTAAAAGTCTTTTTATATTATTCAAGATAATATAGATTTGATTTTGATTTTGATTTTGATTTTGAACTCGAATTAGATTAAAAGTGATAAACATTAATTTAAAAACATGGATTTTTTTTAATAAGACTAGGAGTGCAAAGGCATCACCATAGAGAGGGACATCCCAACTAGGTTGGCACCTCCAACTCTACCTATCACTTGCAGCACCCCAGAAATTTATTCCAAAAAGAAAAAATAAAGAATACAAAATCATGGGGGGACATGAACCAATATCCATGAACATCAAAGAATCAAGTAAATCTATAGCTGGGAAGACCTAATCTATCATGATTAAAGTCCTCCTGAATAAAACTAGGAATAATGCTCCACCAAGAGTTACATAGAGAAGCAACTCCATAATTGGCCAATTTATCAGCACAACAGTTGCCCTCTCTATAGATATGAGTGACCATGAATAACATATTCTTGGAGATTTGAAGACAATTCCTCCATCTATTCCTCAATGTCCAAGGAACAATATGTATAGATTTAAATGCTAAGACTACTAACATTGAGACACATTCCAACCAGAGCCTATGCCAGCCATTCCTAAAAGCAATCTCAATAGCTTGCATAGCAGCTTCTAATTCCGCATGAAGAGGAGAAGAGATACCCAATTAAGTAGCAAAACAACCAATGAGATGTCCTCTATAATCTCTAAAAATCCCCCCACCAGTAGCTACTCCAGGAGAACCTTTTGAAGCACCATCTGTGTTGCATTTAGTCCAAGAAACCAAAGGAGGATTCCAAAATACCTCAGTTATTTTTGGAGCTTTACCTGAATGGCCAATCACTTTAAAAGAATTGAGAATAGATAGCTCCTCCATGGCAGAGCAGGAGACTCCTTTTGATAGGTTGCCTGTTAAAGAAACAGACCCTATGATCATGTTAATGACTTATTTGAAAAGGCAAAGAGGCATTCTCAAATATGGCTCTGTTTCTGCAGGTCCAGATTGCCCAGAGGGCATTAATCACAGCTGCAACTACTATATCTTTCATCTGAGCACTCCAATTTCTATTGCAGACTTCAAGAATGGCAAAGGAGGAGGAAATATCTATAGTGCATCCAAGCAAAGCACTAAGCCAACTCCAAAGCTGAACTGCGTAGACACAAGACAAAAACAAATGCCGAAATTTGTTTCCTCAGTTCTACCACACAAACTACAAATGGAGACAGTAATGCATCCTCTTGCTTTGAGGTTTTCATCTGTGGGAAGTCTACTATGAAAGAATCTCCAAGCAAGAAAGGATCTGGAAGGTGGAATGGCACTACTCCAAATTGTCTTTGCCCAGGGAATACCCTACTGTTGAGGATTCTGAAACAGAAAAGCTTCCTTGAATGATATACTACCCGAGCTTGAATGAGTCCAGACTAAGTGGTCCTCACTATCAAACAAAGGAATAGAAACCTTTTCAATATCTGAAACCACTGTTGGATATCTTCTCCTCAACTCCTCAAGGATGGACCAAACATTATTCTGGATAAATGCATCAATGTTGGCTTGAAGGGCCAGGTGTAGATTTTTTGGTATATGCATCAAATCCACAATCTTCTGATGAAGCCACTTATCATGCCAAAAACAAATCAGGTTACCTTTACCAATCTGCCAAGTGCAGTTCAACAAAACCTGTTGGATGTTAGTTCTGATTGCTGGCCAAAGAGATGACTTAGCATAGTGTGCAGTAGGAATATTGTCCCTATAGAACCTGTTTTTGATAACATCTGCCCATTGTCTAGAAGAGGTGAGCATATCCCAAGTGAGCTTCAACATAGCTGCCTCATTAATAGCTCTTAGAGATCGAATTCCCAATCCCCCTTCACTGAAAGGTTTGCAAAGTACTCTCCAAGCCAAAGTTACCACCTTCTTCACATGGATGTCTCCAGACCAAATGAAATTCTTTATCCAAGTGTCAAGAGTTTTTAGTAATGAGATAGGCCAAGCATATACATGAAAGCTGTATACTAGCATGCCTTGAATCGCTGATTTCACTAGTTGAACTCTCCCCATGATGGAAAGGAGATACCCTTTCCAAGAAGCCAGCTTAAGCTTGATTCTGTCCATAATTGGCTGAAAGTGAGCTCTCCTTGGCTTGCTTTAAAGAGAGGAACCCCAAGGTAGGTTAAAGGCAGATCACCAGCTGAGAAACCTAAGGTACTAGAGATTGCAACAATTTTACTAGCTGACAGGTTAGAGGCAAAGAATTTAAACTTCGGAAGGCTAAGATGCTGCCCTGAAACAGCAGCATAATCATTGAATAGATTCATCAAAACCTGTAGATTTCTCTTTCTTCCATTACAGAAGACTAGCACATCATCTGCATAGAGGACATGGCTTGGAAAAATTAGTCCTTTTGGACCTTTCATTGGCTTCAAAAGACCTGAGGACACAAGAGCAGCAATACCTCTACTAAGCACCTCTTCAGCTATGCAAAAAAGTAAGGGAGACAATGGATCACCTTGTCTAACTCCTCTTTTGCAAGAGATGTAACCAACTGGTTTCCCATTAACAGAAAATGAAAGCTTGGCTGATTGCAGAATGACCTTCACCCAAGAGCAGAACTTGCCATCAAAACCAAAAGCCTTCAGCACATTCAACAAGAAAGACCAATCAATAGTATCAAAAGCTTTTTTGATGTCAAATTTCAGCATTAAGTTGCCACCAAAAGCCTTATAGTCCAGAAGATTAACTGCCTCTGATGCAACACATATACAATCACCAATTTGCCTCTCCTTGATAAACCCTCTCTACTGCTCAGAGATGATTTTAAGGGCAATAGAAGCAAGCCTTTTAGCTAGAATTTTTGTTACGACCTTAAATTGAAAGTTGGCCAATGCAATTGGTCTGTAATTTTCAATTTTATCAGCATTAGCTACCTTAGGGATCAAGACAACCAGATTGGAATTTAGATTAGGAAACAACCAGCCTTGATTGAAAAATTGCAGAACAGAGAAACAAACATCACTGCCCACAATGCTCCAAAATCTCTTAAAGAAGCATCCCCCAAAACCATCAGGACCAAGAGCTCCACTACCATTCATTCTAAAAACAGCAGCTTTGATCTCTTCATTGGAAGGCAGACCAGTGAGCAAGCTGTTATCTTCATCAGTAACTATCTTTGGAATGACTGAGTCAATAAGTCCATTATCCAAACAATTGTTGTCAGAAGATTAAAGAGAGGTGTAGTACTCAATCACATGCTGCTCTATATCAGCAGAATTTTCCAAAACTTATAATTTGTTTTTTATTTTTCATGAATTAAATTGATAAAAATGATTTAATATAAAAGTCTTTTTATTTATTTGTCTTATTACCTTCAATATTTTCTTACGGGCATCCTTTTAAAAATAATTAATATGATTCAATTGTTAACATTTTGTAATGGTTTTGATTCAAAAAAAAATTGCATTAAAATTCCACATTAATTTCCAAATCAGTAAGGTTTGTGTAACACCCTCCTTGGGTATTACTTCTTACGTGCGGAAATAAATAAAAAAAGTAATTTTCTAGTTGCTTTCGGAAAATTTATTTATTTCAAGACAGAAAACTCGGGTGTAAAAATTTTCTTCTGTGGAAAACTCTGGAACACCATGATACATACATTAAAACAGTAAAATCATATTCATAACGAGGTCACTACTGCATACAATTTTCTCAAAAAGTTTCAATTTTAAAAAAGAGAAAATTAAACCAAAGACTAATTACAACACCACAGTTACCGACCTTTTCAAACTTACAACCCAACTAAGGCTCCTAAGCTGGTCACTCTACAAGACATTTATTTGGAAAGGACCCCGTGGTCATTCCCACAAACAAATGCTTCTTCAAGCATCTAGAGATTAAGTCCTCGAGTGACTTAGTGAACTCCTTTGCACCATCTGCACTAGTGTACCAAGGTACCACAGTAGAACCAGAATAAACCTGATATATTGTAAGGGTGAGACACCAATATATGGATATAACCATGATAACTACATGCGTGACACACGACACAAAACAACATATAAGCATATATAGTCACAACAACATAAACTTCTCAGAAATAACAAGTAATTCACCCATGGGTTTCATACCTGAACGATCATTGTCCTTTATAAAAAGATTAATGGAACTTCACAGTTCAACATCTAATTCTTTATACCTAATCTCCGGAGATCCCAAAGTCGTGTAAAATGAGCTGATCAAGCTCTTGAGTGGCACATTGTCATCAAACGAACAATGGTTAACATCAAATTGGCACATTGTCCAAACTCTTGGTACAATGGTCAACATCATAATGGCACATTATCCGAACTCCCGGCACAATGGTCAACAAAACAAATGGTACATCGCCCAAAACTCCCGGCACTATGGTCAACATAACAAATGGCACATCGTCCATTAAGGTACAATGGTCAATAGAACAAATAGCACATCGTCCATTAAGGTACAATGATCAACAAAGACATGAATATCACCATGATACCATGATTAACAAATACATCGAGGCATGAATATCATAAAGATACCATGATTAACAAATACATCGAGACATGAATATCGTCAAGATATCATGATTAACAAATACATTGTGACATGAATATCATCAAGATATCATGATTAACAAATACATTGTTAAATAAAACTCGTCTATAGAAAATCCTTTCTTTTATAACTCTTTTATAAAACGTCAAATCATATTGAAATTCATTTTCTTTCGGAAACTCCTTTTCCCGAAATAACCTCAAAACTTCGTAAAATAATTTCTAATATAAATTCCTTTATAAAATCATCAAATTACTAAGAAACTCGTTTTCTTCTGAAAATCTTTCTCCAATAAACTCTAGTTCTTAAAAAAGAAGTGATATTAAAACTAAATCCATGTGTGAATGATTACTGCTGTTTTTAAGAATGCTTTCTGTAAATATTTTCGGAATTAACCGTCGTTTAGCTTTTAAAAATGTTTAAGTCGAAATTTGACTTTTCCTTTTAAAATAATTTTCTAAGATAGAAATTAAGTTATTTTTCGAAGATTTATTTCATAAAATAACTTTTTCTAATATTTTGGAATTATTCACATAAAAATTAGCAGTACAAAAATAATTTCACGGTTACGTCCTCATTGTGACTCATGGTTCACTATTACATGGATAAATCATTAAAATAATGATATTATCCAATATTTCTTGTTTTCCTAAATATTCCATCTATATTATACTCCAATATTTCTTCCTTTAAATATTGAATATAATTTATAAAGCTTCTTAAAGCTTTTATCTGGTTAATTGATTTGGCAACGCCACCACTATAATACATAACTGTAAATAGTCAAACACAGATAAAATAACAACTTAGCACAGAATTAAGCAACCACCACGAATCTCAACCAAATATTACAAATCATACACTAAATCACACATATAATTATCAGGAAAAATCCCTCAGGTAAGCTCTGTTGGAACCATAGTGGTTCTGGTTCATTTAATCTCTAGGTTTTGATGTTAACAAAATGATTAAATTTGCTTGGCAAAGTGTTAGTTGAGATCGAACAAGTGAGTTCAGTTTATGCAGGAATATCCAAAATAATATAAGGTATACAATGCTTGGACTCTTGTAAAGAATTACCCGTCCAAAGGTTATTTAAACTGTTTATATTTTAATCATTAAATAGATGGCTATTAAAATTCAGTAGACGTCCATAGTAGCCACGTTAGCAGATGAGTGCTCTCCTTGAAACTCAAGTATACATCCATAGTGCCTAACTAAAATTCAGTAGACGTCCATAGTACCACATCATTGGACGGAGTTTCTTTAAGGACTTAGAAAGTCCAAAGACTTGTGTGGACGAGTGCTTCTACCACATCTGTGGACGAGCAGAATAAAATCTTGTGTAGACGTGTTCTTAAACTGAGTGCCTGTAGATGGTTCTATATGTTCTATATCTTTATTACCTTGAATATGACTTCATGCAATCTGGTCCATGATGAATTTATTTCAAATGATTGATATTTATTTCAAATGAATATTTTTTCTTCCCATTTGTTTTTAACCGATTAATGTCTTGTTTCCTTTGAGAAAATTCATAGTACTATCAAGGAAATACAAAAAGCAAATAGTACAATTGGAATTGCAAAACGATTTGTACGATGACATCTTTATTGTTGGACAAAAACTGAGTTATACACAAAGGAGGAAAGAAGGTTTTTAAAGTACAATTGCTCGTAAGCAATGAGCCTCCATTTTGTGATTTTCTGACAACCAAGGATGGTTTTTAACACGGCCAAAATCAAGCTATCAGTCTCAACGGATATCATGCATTTAATGCTATCTCTATAATAGGACTATTCAAATAACCGTTGAAGATTTACAAGAGAAGTTGAAGACCACTATATATATAGAAGGTCTCAAGCACTGAAGAATAAATTTTGCCATTTGAACAATTACAAGATATTCAAAGCTCATATTCTCGTTGTAAAGCAAAAGTCTGTAATTCTTAAGGTTGAATATTTGTAAAAATATTCAGTAGATCTTAAACCTTCATACCCTCATATATAGTAAGTTAGGAAGATCTCAGAAAAATCCCTATGATTGAGTTAGAGCCTGAAGAGGCTTGGCAAGAAAGCAATACTTGTAGCCTGGAGAGGTGAAGAATACTTGTTGTAGAAACTATTTGGAAATAGTGGAGAAAATCCTTCAAGTAGAAGGGACTGGACGTAGCTCTTGGTTGAAAGAGAGTGAACCGGGATAAAATTGCTGAGTGTATTTTCTATCCCTTATCCTTTTCAGTTTTATTTATTTATACTAACTGTGGGATTTGATTTTGGTTTTGTTAATCTTTTAAACAGGATTTCTTGTGTGCTTAAACTTTTTATCTTCTGCTTGTGAAAAGGTTTCTCTAAAAGGGCTTTTGTGAAAATAATTAACAAACACAATTCAACCCCCCTTCTTGTGTTTGCATGTGCCAACTTCAGTTGGTATCAGAGATCAGCCTTGACAGGGTTGAGCATCTAACAAGTGGTAAGGCAGTACGATCCTACAATCATGGATGCAGAAGGACAAGCTATCAACAGACCCTCTCTCTTTGATGGAACTGATTATGATTATTGGTAAAAGAGGATGATGGCATTCTTGGATGCACAGAATGATGACATCTGGGAATTGATAGAAAATGGCTACACTGAGCCAAGGAGTGAAGCTGGAGCTGTAGTGCCTAGAGATGAATGGACTCAAGAGCAGAAAAGCCAACATCAACTAAACTTGAAAGCTAAGCACTATCTCATGTGTGTTATCACCATATCTGAGCATGACAAGGTTCGTAGTTGCAACACATTTAAATAAATCTGGGATACACTTGCACTAGCTCATGAAGGTTCCTCACAAGTGAAGGAATCAAAGATAAGCATGCTGGTTCACCAGTATGAGCTATTCAAGATGGCTGATTATGAAACTATATACCATATGTTTGGAAGATTCCAAACAATCACCAATAGTCTCGGGTCTCTTGGAAATGTCTATGAGAATAGAGATCATGTGAGAAAATTTTTGAGAATTCTCTCAAAGCAGTGGAGACCTAAGGTAACTGCTATCCAGGAAGCAAAGAATCTGAATACCCTTTCTCTGGAAGAGCTTCTGGGGTCATTAAAAGTTCATGAACTTGAACTCAGTGAAGAGGAAAACTCCATAAAAGGAAAGTCCATTGCCTTAAAGGCCAATAAAGCTAGTTCCTCAAAGGTGCTTAAAGTTGCTGAGTCCTCATATGAAGCTGATTCATCAAATAATGAAGATGACTCAAATGAGGATGAACTATCTTTCATCTCCAGAAAAATCCAACACATGTGGAGAAAGAAAGGTGGATTTAGAAGGAAGCAGTTCAACAAAAAATTCTCCAAGGAGAAGTCAGATTCCAAGGAGAAAGGCCCACCCCTGTGCTTTGAATGTAAGAAATTAGGACACTTCAAAGTTGACTGCCCAGAGCTGAAGGAGAAAAAGAAATTCTTCAAAAAGAAGAAACCCTTGATGGCTACATGGGAGGATCTTGACCTGTCTTCTTCAGATGAAGAATATGAAGCAGGAGAAAAAGCAAACATTTGCTTCATGGTTGACACTGCATCAGAGAGTGAATTCACTGATGCTGAGGTAATGGACTCTGATCCATCTACTCTTCAAACTGTTTTTGATGAATTGCTGCATGAATCATGCATACCGTCTAAAGAGTCTAAAAAAGAAGTTCATTAAACTCTCTAAAGATTATGATAAGGTCTGCACAGTGAATCAAAACATTAAGGATGAGAATGAAACATTAAAATCAAATAATGTTAGTCTGGCTGACAAGACCTAAGTGTAAGTCTAATAGCTCTTGTGAAGTTGAACAACTGAAACAAGATGTGACATACTTGACAGACTCTCAGTCAAAACCTATTGGTAGCTTATAAATTAAACCTTATATTAAGATATTCTAGATCACCACGTGACAAATCTGGCATTGGTTATGATAAAGAGAAGAAAGATACATCTCTGAATAAACCAAAAGTTCATACACAATATAAGGCTTTTAAAGTCCGTCCACAGCATACTGAGTCAAAACCAAGCCCTTCCAATACTTACTGCAAAGTATGTGGAAAAAGTGGGCATGTGTCATCTAAATGCATACATAACAAGCATGCAAATCATTCACGACCTATGATCACTAACAAGAATGGACCCAAGTCAATTTGGGTACCTAAAGATAAGATAATCCCTGTTGCAGATCTGCTTAACAACAGAAAAGAAACAGAAGTCCTAGTACTTGGACAGTGGGTGCTCACGACACATGACAGGAGAAAGGTGTATGTTCCAAGACCTTAGAGTGGCTGGGTCACTTTTGGAGGAAACCAAAAAGGAAAGATCATTGGTATAGGTAAAATTGGTAAACATCCTTTTCCCTCCATTGATAATGTTCTGTTAGTAAATGGTCTTAAACACAATCTGCTTAGCATTAGTCAATTATGTGATAGTGGGTTTGCTGTTTCCTTTGATAAGAGTATGTGTACTGTCAAGAAAGCTGATGGATCACTCCTATTCACCGCCCGGAGGCAAAACAATCTGTATAAGATTGACTTAGAGGACCTCTCAAATCAAAGTGTCTCATGTCTAGTGTCCATTGAGGATGAACGATGGATTTGGCACAAAAGGTTGGGTCATGCAAGTTTGAGATTAATCTCAAAACTGAAAAGGCATAACCTTATAAGAGGTCTACCAAACCTTAGTTTCAAATCTGATGCTCTCTGTGATGCATGTCAGAAGGGAAAACAAGTCAATGGTTCTTTTGAATCTAAGAATGTTGTTAGTACCAACAGACCACTAGAATTGCTACACCTTGATCTCTTTGGTCCAACCAGATTGCCCTCTGTCAGTGGTAAGAAATATGGTCTTGTCATAGTAGATGACTACATTAGATGGACATGGGTTATGTTCCTTGCTCATAAGGATGAGTCATTCAAGATCTTTTATGTATTCTGCAAACGTGTACAGAATGAAAAAAGCATGTGTATAGCTTCAATTAGAAGTGATCATGGGGGAGAATTTGTCAATGAGCTATTCCATGACTTTTGTGAAGAAGGTGGTATTCAACACAACTTCTCAATACCAAGAACACCACGGCAAAATGGTGTGGAAGAGACAAAGAACAGATCTCTTCAAGAGATGGTTAGGACTATGCTCAATGACAATTCTGTCCCTAAGCACTTTTGGGCTGAAGCTGTTAACAGAATATACGTTAGACCTATTCTGAATAATACTCTTTATGAATTGTGGAAAGGTAGAAAACCCAAAATCTCATATTTCCACCCCTTTCGGATGTAAAGTGTCTCATGTCTAGTGTCCATTGAGGATGAACGATGGATTTGGCACAAAAGGTTGGGTCATGCAAGTTTGAGATTAATCTCAAAACTGAAAAGGCATAACCTTATAAGAGGTCTACCAAACCTTAGTTTCAAATCTGATGCTCTCTGTGATGCATGTCAGAAGGGAAAACAAGTCAATGGTTCTTTTGAATCTAAGAATGTTGTTAGTACCAACAGACCACTAGAATTGCTACACCTTGATCTCTTTGGTCCAACCAGGACTGCCTCTGTCAGTGGTAAGAAATATGGTCTTGTCATAGTAGATGACTACATTAGATGGACATGGGTTATGTTCCTTGCTCATAAGGATGAGTCATTCATGATCTTTTATGTATTCTGCAAATGTGTACAGAATGAAAAAAGCATGTGTATAGCTTCAATTAGAAGTGATCATGGGGGAGAATTTGTCAATGAGCTATTCCATGACTTTTGTGAAGAAGGTGGTATTCAACACAACTTCTCAATACCAAGAACACCACGGCAAAATGGTGTGGAAGAGACAAAGAACAGATCTCTTCAAGAGATGGCTAGGACTATGCTCAATGACAATTCTGTCCCTAAGCACTTTTGGGCTGAAACTGTTAACAGAATATACGTTAGACCTATTCTGAATAATACTCTTTATGAATTGTGGAAAGGTAGAAAACCCAAAATCTCATATTTCCACCCCTTTCGGATGTAAAGTGTCTCATGTCTAGTGTCCATTGAGGATGAACGATGGATTTGGCACAAAAGGTTGGGTCATGCAAGTTTGAGATTAATCTCAAAACTGAAAAGGCATAACCTTATAAGAGGTCTACCAAACCTTAGTTTCAAATCTGATGCTCTCTGTGATGCATGTCAGAAGGGAAAACAAGTCAATGGTTCTTTTGAATCTAAGAATGTTGTTAGTACCAACAGACCACTAGAATTGCTACACCTTGATCTCTTTGGTCCAACCAGGACTGCCTCTGTCAGTGGTAAGAAATATGGTCTTGTCATAGTAGATGACTACATTAGATGGACATGGGTTATGTTCCTTGCTCATAAGGATGAGCCATTCAAGATCTTTTATGTATTCTGCAAACGTGTACAGAATGAAAAAAGCATGTGTATAGCTTCAATTAGAAGTGATCATAGGGGAGAATTTGTCAATGAGCTATTCCATGACTTTTGTGAAGAAGGTGGTATTCAACACAACTTCTCAATACCAAGAACACCACGGCAAAATGGTGTGGAAGAGACAAAGAACAGATCTCTTCAAGAGATGGCTAGGACTATGCTCAATGACAATTCTGTCCCTAAGCACTTTTGGGCTGAAGCTGTTAACAGAATATACGTTAGACCTATTCTGAATAATACTCTTTATGAATTGTGGAAAGGTAGAAAACCCAAAATCTCATATTTCCACCCCTTTCGGATGTAAATGTTACATTTTGAATACAAAAGATCAACTTGGTAAATTTGATTCTAAGATAGATAATGGAATTCTACTAGGATTTTCTGAAACTTCAAAAGGTTTTAGAGTTTATAATTCTAGAACTTTAGTTGTAAAAAAATGTATTCGTGTAAAATTTGATGACAAACAGCCTGATAAGAGACTATCAGAGCTAGATGAAGCTTTTGCAGATCTTAATCTAAATATCTCAGGAGAGAAACCAGAAATCAAGACTGATATCCAAGTAGACGACACTTATCAATAACAACCAGAAACGTCTACCTCTCAACAGGACAATGCTCAGAAATCTTGGTATTTCATAAACTACCATCCTCAAGATCAAATCATTGGTGATCCCAATGACAAGCTAAGAACTAGGTCAACCTTCAGAGAACAAAATGATTATGCTTTTGTCTCTGAATGTGACCGAAGACAGTGGACGAAGCTCTACTGGACGAAGGATGGATTCTAGCTATGCAAGAAGAGCTTAATCAGTTTGAGAGAAGTAAAGTCTGGATGCTTGTACCCCTGCCTGAAGACAAGCCAGTCATTGGAACAAAGTGGGTCTACAGAAACAAGCTTGATGAAGATGGTAAGGTTGTGAGAAATAAGGCAAGACTTGTTGCTCAAGGCTACTCTCAAGAAGAATGTATAGACTACACTGAAACTTTTGCACCGGTTGCTAGACTAGAAGCTATAAGAATTTTAATATCGTTTGCTGCACATCGTAGCTTTATGCTTTTTCAAATGGATGTTAAAAGTGCCTTTTTAAATGGTTTTATTAATGAAGAAATATATGTCATGCAACCTCCTGGCTTTGAAAATACAAATCACCCTGAATATGTTTATAAGCTTAAGAAAGCACTGTATAGACTTAAACAAGCTCCTAGAGCTTGGTACGATAGGTTAATTTCATTTCTAATGGAAAGTGGTTTTAACAGAGGAAAAGTAGACACAACTCTATTTAGAAAATCTATTAAGTCAGATTTCATTATAGTACAGATTTATGTTGATGATATCATTTTCGATGCTGCTAATGAATCTTCGTGCAATGAATTTTCTAAGTTCATGCAGAAAGAATTTGAAATGAGCATGATGGGAGAACACAAATTCTTCCTTGGATGTCAAGTTAAATAGTCTATGGACGAGGTGTACATCCATCAGACTAAGTATACAAAGGAACTTCTAAAGAAGTTTAAGATGTATGATTGCAAACCAATGAATACTCCTATGCATCCCACTTCAATATTGAATAAAGATGATAAAGAGAAAAAGGTGGATCAAAAGGTATATAGAGGTATGATAGGATCTCTTTTATATCTGACTGCGTCTAGCCTGATATAATGTTCAGTGTTTGCTTATGTGCTCATTTTCAATCTGATCCTAGAGAGTCTCATCTCTCAGCAGTTAAGAGAATATTTAGATATTTAAAAGATACTACTAATCTGGGCTTGTGCTTTAAGAAAAATGATGATTACAGATTAGTTGGTTTTTGTGATGTTAACTATGCTGGAGATAGAATTGAAAGAAAAAGCACCAGTGGAGGATGTCACTTGATTGGAGCTAACCTAGTATCATGGTCAAGCAAAAGGCCAAGTACCATTGCTCTATCAATCTTTGAAGGCAGTACATATCAACTGCAAGCTGCTGCTCACAACTTCTATGGATCAAACATCAATTGGAGGACTACAATGTATTTGTAAGTAGTATTCGACTTATGTGTGATAATACTGCTGCAATTAATTTATCTAAGAATCCAATAATCCAATATTGCATTCTAGAGCTAAGCATATAGAAATCAAACATCATTTTATTAGGGATTATGTGCAAAAAGGTGTGTTTGATGTTCAATTTGTAGATACTGACCACCAATGGACAGATATCTTCACTAAACCTCTTGTTGAGGACAGATTTATCTTTATAAGAAAGCATTTGAATATGTTGTATGTGGATTAAGCTAGTATATTTATTGTTAATTTGGTCGTCCATTGCATGTTTTCTCTTCACGTCCAATAGTCATGACGTCCAGAGCACGTGAAATCTACGCGTCCACTACACATGTCTTTACGCGTCCACTCTTAGTCTTGTGTGGACTCGTCTATGCACATATTTATTGCTTATATTAATTTGTCCTTGAACACATTTATTTAAAACACTTATTTTTCCTTCTTTGAGTCAGCCTACCTTCATCAATCCCATTGTAACTTTTTACGGTCCCAATTTACCAACGCCGTTTTACACTTAATGACATGTCTTGTCATTTTTTTTGGAAAATGTTTTTTTAGAAATCTTTAAAAGTAACCTCTTTCCCTTTGAAAAATTTTTCGCGTCTCTTCATCCCTGTCAACCTCTCTCTCTGAATCATTCGAACTTTCTGTCTCCCTTGTTCTTCCAAAACTCATCTTACTCAACAATGGCTTCAACCTCTGCTCTCATGCCTGCTTTTGCAACTGGAACTATGTCCATATCTGTGGAACATCACTTCAATTTTGGAATTCTACAAGAATACAATTTGGATGTGAGTAAGTTCATTAACTATTCTTTGGATGGGATGGAATCTTTACGGAAAAGGTCTCGGTGTATCCAGATTTGATAAGGGAATTCGAGAAGACCAAAGATCTCTCAAACAGAAGTTGTTGGGTTTAGGCTTTGGGAAGGAAAGTGATAGTATCCGAGAAAACCATCTCTGATGCGATTGCATGTGCTCAAGAAGGATTGATCTTCACGGAGAACTGGGAAGAAGACCTAGGTGGTCCAGAGACAATTGCTATTACCCTAATAAGGCAAGACAGCGTAAGAACTCATTCTTGGAAATCCTTTGAGATGAAAGATCACATCAGGATCCTTCACCAAATCCTGAACAAGGTGGTGCTGCATAAGATTGGCTCTAAGGACAACTTATCAGCTCTACATAAGTTCTGTCTTTGCCATGTGGTTTTTGAAACAAAGATTAACTTACTCTGGATCCTGTTTCATCGCTTCAAAGATGCCATTACCAATAGAGAATCTGCTTCTCACATTACTTTCACTCATCTTTTGTCAAAAATTTTCAAGCAGCAAGGCGTGTATGATGTTCTAAGTGCAAAGCCTAAGGATGAACAAGAAAGACTCCTTCGTGAGAAAGGATTGCAAGCTGTTGATTTTGGCAGAGTTAATCTCAGTGGCATGCAACTCAGCACATACAAGCAAGTGGAGTTGGCCAAGCTTGAGGAGAAAATGAAGATTAAAGAAGAATCACTTGAGGCCAACGATGCTGCAATCCTTGGTTTAAAGAAAGGAACCAAGAGGAAGACTGTGGCTGTGAGGCAACCCATTCTTAAGAAGACTACTAGAGGATCTGTCCTCTCTGTATCTTCTAGTGCTACGCTTCCACCTGCACCAAAAAGAACAAGGAAAGTAATCATGTCGAAGAAGAAGCTGATGATGAACTGCCTATCACTGCCATTTTAGAAAAACAAGCTGCTGCTTTTGCTGGTCCAATTGCCAAGAAGAAGTGGCAACCAGCAAAGAGGGCTAGAACAACTATGTCTTTTGAGGTAATAATCTCTGTTGATGATCCTGTTAGGTTAGCACCAGATGAATTAGTGTCCAATTTGGGAACTCATGCTGATAATGTCTCTGCTCCACATGATGTGGATGATGTTTATGTCCCTACCCTGCCACAATCACCACCCTCACCACTAACACATATAGACAATAGCATTACCATTGGAGCCTCCTTTCCTGAACCTTTGAAAACCTTGTTTCCACCCATAATTCCCTCTTACACCCTCTATACTGGCAAATCTGAAAACTGGGCCAAAGTACAGAGAGAATGGAAAATACTATTCCATACCATTCCATAAGAACCAGAACTTTTTCTAACAAAGTGGTATCCTCTGGCTGAGTATGAGTATGAACCTCTCAACATCTATCCATACTGGGTCAACCCTGAACCCCACACTCCAACTGGCCCATTCCCTTCCCAAATGTTCAATGAACATGGACCTCTCCTCACTCACCTTCCCCAAAAGAGATTCCCTGGCAGAAAAATCTAACCCAATCTAGTGAAACTTCCACCCTTAAACCATTCACTGATGGAGTAGAGAGAGTTATAATATCTGACTGGCATACTGATCCCAGCAAGAAGGATCTTGGAAGTATTCTCGAGAAAAGAGCCCGATCTTTTAGGAAAATTCCTTTTGTGATGGACAAGACAACCAAATGGATGACTTTCAAACATCCAAGAGTATATGGAGCTACTGTTGATCAGTTTGTGGACACTCTCATGTATGAGATTCTGAAATGGGAATTTAGCCACTTCAGAGCAGACAGAGTTGCACGGTTTGTCCCTCCAACCTGGTTAAAACACTCCACTTCCACAAATGTTGGAGTCAAGCCCTACAAGATTTGTCCTAGGTTGTCAATGATCGATCTAAACAAGGACAAGGATCGGAAGCATCCAAGACACAAAGGAAAGATGCCAGTAGTTGAAGACATTGTGCTAGATCTTAGTTTTGAACCTTTTGACCACTCACAGATGGATTACATTCAATCTTTGCCAATTGAGATGGTCACTAAGGCTAACTATGCAGGAGCTTTCTGGCAATCCCACTTGATTCACTGCACCAGAGAAGCCTCCACTTCTGGCCTGACTGCTGAAGAGAAGAAGAAAACTTCGAAATTCAGAGGCAGATGTGGACTCTCTTGTGTCAGATACTTGATCTCTAAGGATCTTTGGGGTCTTCCAATAACTAGTCATGATGTAGAAATTTCTAATTCTATTCACTGGGCAAAGGATGTCCCTGAGCCAATTCTACAATATGCCTTTGCCTCAGCTTCAACCTCATCCTCTGAACATACAACTGAAGAATTAATTGTAGAAGGCCCTAAGCTGAATGTTGAAATCTTTTCAAAACCTGCTTCTGAACCTTCAACTCCTTTAGCTAATGCCGTTGTTGTTGCTATTGTTGAGCCAACTCTGACAGCAGTCTGATGAGGTCTATGCTTCTAAGCAAGGTGTTGCGTCTGCTAAGACATCTTCTCAACCATTAGCTCTTGCTATGGTTCATCCACCAGCTCAAGCTCAAGACACTGACTCAGACACTGCTGAGAGATCAAGACAATTATCCTTGTCACCAAATCTTGAGGACATCATTGGAAGAATTGTTGATGATAAGGTTGGTAAGATAGTTGAAGAGAAGACATAACAGATGGCACAACAGATTGAAGAAAGGGTACAAAAGCAAGTTCAAGATACCTTGGCCCCTACGAATGCAATGGTGACTCAGATGCTGGCTTTGTTGATGGATTTTCAGAAAAACCAAAATCCAAATCAAAACCATCCCCCTCCACCACCTCCTTCTACCTAAATCTTTTCTTTCTTATCTTATTTGTTTTGCTGACTATGATGGTCCACTTTTTTTACCTTTTTGTCTGATGACAAAAAATGGGGAGAAAAGAAAGAGATTAAATTTTATTTACATAGTTTTTGTTTGAAAAAGAACATATTTTGTCTGTATAAGTTTAATCTATTCATATTTTTGATACATTGCCTTGACTTCTTATGCCTAAATTTTGTCTAAAGTAAATTATGCTCTGATACTGGTTTGATCTGGTTATTCACAAATGTTTGATAGGCTTCTATCTTGTTCTGATAACTTATATTATCTTGCAAATAAGACTTAGTTTTATATGCCTTAACTGCTTTGATCTGTTGAATGCTATGTCTTAGGGTGAGCCTTGCAAGCTCTCTTAGACTTTGCTATTTAAATTTAATCAGTTTTTGTCATCATCAAAAAGGGGAAGATTGTTGGAACCAAAGTGGTTCTGGTTTATTTAATCTCTAGGTTTTGATGTTAACAATAGGATTAAATTTACTTGGCAAAATGTTAGTTGAGATCTAACAAGTGAGTTCAGTTTATGCAGGAATATCCAAAATAATATAAGGTATACAATGCTTGAACTCTTGCAAAGAATTACCCGTCCAAAGGTTATTTAAACTGTTTATATTTTAATCGTTAAATAGATGGCTAACTAGAATTCAGTAGACGTCCATAGTAGCCACGTCAGCACACGAGTGCCCTCCTTGAAACTCAAGTATACATCCATAGTGCCTAACTAAAATTCAGTAGACATCCATAGTGCCACGTCATTGGACGGAGTTTCTCTATGGACTTAGCAATTCCAAAGACTTGTGTGGACGAGCGCTTCTACCACACCAGTGGATGAGCAAAATAAAATCTTGTGTAGACACATTCTTAAACTGAGTGCCTGTAGACGGTTCTATATGTTCTATATCTTTACTACCTTGAATATGATTTCATGCAATCTGGTCCATGATGAATTTATTTCAAATGAATATTTGTTCTTCCCATTTTTTTATCCGATTAATGTCTTGTTTCCTTTGAGAAAATTCATAGTAATATTAAGGAAATACAAAAAGTAAATAGTACAATTGGAATTGAAAAATGATCTGTATGATGACATCTTTATTGCTGGACAAAAGCTGAGTTATACACAAAGGAGGAAAGAAAGTTTTTAAGGTACAATTGCTCAGAACAGTGAGCCTCCATTTTGTGATTTTATGATAACCAAGGATGCTTTTTAACACGGCCAAAATCAAGCTATCAGTCTCAACGAATATCACTCATTTAATGTTATCTCTATAACGGGACTATTCAAATAACCGTTGAAGATTTACAAGATAAGTTGAAGACCACTATATATATAGAAGGTCTCAAGCACTGAAGAATAACTTTTGCCATTTGAACAATTACAAGATATTCAAAGCTCATATTCTCGTTGTAAAGCAAAAGTCTGTAATTCTTAAGGTTGAATATTTGTAAAAATATTCAGTAGATCCTAAACCTTCATACCCTCACATATAGCGAGTTAGAAATATCTCAGAAAAATCCCTGTGATTGAGTTAGAGCCTGAAGAGGCTTGGCAAGGAATCAATACTTGTTGCCTGGAGAGGTGAAGAATACTTGTTGTAGAAACTATTTGGAAATAGTGGAGAAAATCCTTCAAGTAGAAAGGACTGGACGTAGCTCTTGGTTGGAAGAGAGTGAACCAGGATGAAATACCTGAGAGTATTTTCTATCCCTTATCCTTTTCAGTTTTATTTACTTATACCAACTGTGGGATTTGATTTTGGTTTTGTTAATCTTTTAAAATGGATTTCTTGTGTGCTTAAACTTTTTATCTTCTGCTTGCGAAAAGGTTTCTCTAAAAGGGGTTTTGCGAAAATAATTAACAAACACAATTCAACCCCCTTCTTGTGTTTGCCTGTGCCAACTTCAAGCTCCCCTTACCTCTTGAAGTTACAGTTTTCCTCTCGAAGTTTTCCTTCCGATTCGTTTCTGATTTCTCCTCACAGCTTATTACAATCCATAACAATTATACTTCATAGTAAATCACAACACAATTAACATAATAAAACAACAAAATCCTCCTAAGCACTCATGATAAGGTTTCGACCTACATGGTTTAATTAGACTAGGAATGTCAAAATTTCACAACCTCACGGATTAATGATCCTTGAGTGTTAAAAATACAAGATCTATGATCATAATCCCAAAAATTAAAACCAAATCTTCTAACTCATCATGAGGGTAGATTCTGCCAAGGTTAGTAAAATAGGTTAGGGGTCTCAAAATTTCACGTACTCTTAAATTTATGATCCTAGAGCATAAAAGAGTTTAAGAAAATTGTCTTAAGTTAAAAATAAAATAAAAACAATTCAGCCCCTTAAAAACTCATTTTCGGTCATGACAAAAAAATGAGCTAAGGATTTCATTTTGATACAACAACTTGGATTCAATATACACATGAACTATTAGGATTGAATGATGTATAACTTAACAAAAAAATGAAACAAAACTCCTCCACCCACAAAGTTTGGGTTTCGGCCATGAATGGAAAAGTGTGGAGTATTTTTTTGTTTGATTCACGCTCTTGGATTATAAACATAGAGATGATTACAAGATCATAGAAATTGGTTTCATGATCATAGGATTTTTCTACAATGTTCTATGAATTTTCAAAGTTCTATATCTAAGAATTGAAAATAATGATCATGGCTTCAAAACACAAAAATAATTGAAGAACATGATGATGATTTAGTGAGAGAAGTATGGTTACCTCTTAGAAATGAAAAATGAGCTAAGAATCAGTTGCTTCACAAAACAAGGCTATGGAAACTTAGAGTTTTCAAGAAAAATGGAGGAAAGCTTGATGAAGATGATGAAGTATGGTTTAAATAGCAAGGGAATGGGCTCACAAATATGGTTTGGGCCGTGGGTTTTTGGGGGCAATAGGGTCCAAATCATAACTTTTTAGGGACAAAAGAGTAATCTTACACAATGGCAATTTTGTGATAAAATGGCAACTTAAGGACAAAATTGTAATTTCTCACCAAACCATCATGACAAACATGTGGTGAGGATTGGTTGGTAAGGTGGCTGATTTGTGTCCATAAATTTTTGGGTCAAACTTGGCATTTCAATGAAAATTCAAGGGTAAAATGGTCCAAGGGCAAAATGGTCTTTACACTACTTTGAAGAAATATCTAGATTTTTGTTTAAATGTAATCATGACAAGGGTGAGTCACCTTCTATGAGTCATCCATGATGACTCATTGTCTTCATCCATCTAGTGTCGTATTTTGTCTCTGCATGTCCTTTCTTGACTCCGTCGATTACCCTGATTTAGGGTTTTATGCCTGAATAACATATTTATTTTTGAAAATTTTAAAAATAGTCTATATCGTTGGAAAGTTGATAAAAACCCTAATAGTTCCGTTCACGAGTCAAAATTAGGTTTTCTGATCAGTAAAATCTTACCGTCAGTGAAAACGCAGACCGGGTTCCGTCTGAATTTTCAACCAACAATTTCAACGTATACTTATAAAAATAAGTATAATATGAATATGACTTTGGGTTTCCCAAAATCATTTTCTAAGTTTCAGATAAAAATATAAACATTTATTTATATTTATACCGATCTTAGAAAGCAGAAAAATCGGGGTGTTACATTACTACCCTACTTAAAAAAAATTTGTCCTGAAAATTTTGTGACTCAAGGCTAGACAGGATTTCCTTAATCCCAAGGTATTACTTTCACAAGAAGGTAAGTAATTATAGAAGAACTTTTGTCAGTCTGAAAAGAATACAGGAATTTCCAGTATGTAAAAAGATTCTTTAATAGATTCGTGAGTGTAAAAATGCATAGCTAATACAGATTTACAACCATGACTCTAATAAAGTTCCTTCTTTCACAAGAACCTTCCAGCGGACTAGGAAATCAAAGATAAACAGTACCGAACTCCAAGGGAATTCATTTTTTCGACAGAAATTTACAAAGCGACAATTTTTAAAAAGGAGAACGATCGGCAAACAAAATCAGACTAGATCAAATTTACCAAAAGTAAAAGTGATTAGACTAAGTTTCATCAAGAAACTTCAGTATCAAGAAGTAGATTGGGTTACAACTCAAGAAAAAGTCATTACAAATCTTTCAATGAAATAATATGAAAATATCCAAACCAATGGATAGTACCAAACCAATCCACTCAAATGTCTAATACACTGAGGGTTATTTAGGAGTATGAGCACAATTCTCCTTTGTAATCACATACCCTAAGAATTTCACCTCATCGAGCCAAACTTACACTTAGATAACTTCACGACAACTCTTCTTGCTCAAGATCCATAACACTTGATGCATAGATTCCTGATACTTCTCGTAACTTAGAGTAAACGAAAACATCATCGATGAAGATGATGACAAACTTATCAAGAAATGAAAAATAATTCCATTTCATGAAGTCTAACTTAGCTAACTTTATAGACGATATTCTACCTAAAACGATGGAGATTTGACTGAATCTAGAAACTAGATCAATAAAAAACTCAACATCCTACTATTTTCTAAACACGAGTTCTCACAAGTTCTCTACTCGATTAGAGACTCATCCAAACACACATACTTGTGTGTCAACACACATTGTTTCAACAAGGAAACAATGTAAAGAAGGTCCAACCAGAGATCACACAACAAAAACACAACAGATCTATTCCCCAAGGTTGCCGAAAGACTCGACCAGCTCTGATACCACTCTGTAACACCCTTCTTGGGCATTACTTCTTACGTACTGAAATAAATTAAAAAGTAATTTGCTGGTTGCTTTCGGAAAATTTATTAATTTTAAGCCAGAAAACTAGGGTGTAAAAATTTTCTTCTCATGGAAAACTATGGAACACCATGATACATACACTAAAACAGTAAAATCATATTCATAACGAGGTCACTACGACATACAATTTTTCTCAAAAAGTTTTAGTTTTCAAAAAGAGAAAATTAAACCAAAGACTAATTACAACACCACAGTTACTGGCCTTTTCAAACTTACAACCCAAACAAGACTCCTAAGCTTGTCACTTTACAAGACATTTATTTGGAAAGACCCCCGTGGTCATTCCCACGAACAAATTCTTCTTCAAGCATCTAGAGATTAAGTCCTCGAGTGACTTAGTGAACTCCTTTGCACCATCTGGAGCAAAAGTAGCTCCACTAACTATAGAAGTCTTTGACTTTGCCTTTGGGGCTTTTTTTGGAACTAAATAAATGTTATTATGTTCTAGCTATTGGTAGAATATCATTCACATGATATTTTCTATGCTAGCACATTTTCGGATAATGGACTCGGTGTCCTTAATCCTCAAACGTCCATCTATAATATAAATGCGAAAAGGGTCAAACCAAGTGATTTGAACCCTACATGCCTTTGGCATTGTCGTTTAGGCCATATAAGTGAGAAACACATCTCCAAGCACCATACAGATGGACTCTTTGGACTCATTCGATTGTGAATTGTTTGATGTATGCAAATCTTGCTTGTTTGGGAAGATAACTAAGGCCCGATTCACCAGGCAAGGTGAAAGGGCCAGTGATCTCTTGGGCTTGATACATAGCGATGTATGTGGACCCCTAAACAAATCTGCTAAAGGTGGTTATCCTTACTTCGTCACATTTACTGATGTTTTCAATAGCTATGGATTTGTGTATCTTATGAAACGCAAGTCTGAAACCTTTGAAAAGTTCAAAGAGTTCAAGAATGAATTGGAGAACCAACTTGATAAAAGTATTAAGGCCATACGATCAAATCATGGTGAAGAACACTTAAGCTAAGAGTTTGATGACTATCTAAGAGAGTGTGGGATAGTGTCCCAACTCACTCCTCCTAAAACACCACAATGGAATGGAATGTCCGAAAGGAGGAATCGCACCTTGTTAGACATGGTACGATCCATGATGAGTCATTCAGACTTTTATAACTCTTTCTAGGGCTTTGCTCTATTTATAGCTACATTCACTATTAACCATGTTCCATCTAAGACGATTGAAAAGATTGCATATGAGATATGGATGGGCCTTCGGCGCAATTGTCATTTATGAGGATTTGGGGATGTCAGGTTTATGTGAAGCGTCTTCTGACAAATAAACTTGGGTCCAAATCAGATAAGTGTATATTTGTGGGATATCCTAAGGAAACCAAAGGATATTATTTCTACAACCCCTTCGAGGACAAAGTGTTTGTCGCAGGGACTGGAGTGTTCCTTGAGAAGGATAACATCTCCAAAGGAAACAGTGAGAGAAATGTAGAACTTGGAGAAATCCAAGTACCACAAAATAATGAACCGCCTGCAATGGAACAAGAACTAGTTCCACAAGATGTTGGGGTTGAAATGCCGATTCAAGTAACACAAGACTTGCGTAGGTCTAACAGGACACGTCACCAGCCCAAGAGATATGGACTTCTCTTGACTCGGGAGGTGATGTGCTACTCATGGATCAAGATGAGCCTGTAACCTACCAAGAGGCCGTAATTGGCCCAGAATCTGAGATGTGGCTTGAGGCCATGAGATTCGAGATGGAATTCATGTACACGAACTAGGTATGGAACTTGGTTGAGCCACCCGAAGGGGTAAAACCCATAGGGTGAAACTGGGTCTTCAAGAAGAAGACTAACATGGATGATAAAGTGGGTACCTTTAAGGCGCGAGTGGTTGGGAAAGGTTTCAAGCAAATTCATGGTGTAGACCATGATGAAACTTTCTCCCCAGTAGCGATGCTTAAATCTATTCGGATTCTGCTTGCTATTGCTGCATATTATGACTATGAAATCGGGCAGATGGATGTCAAGACGACATTTCTTAATGGGAATCTTCTCGAGGATGTGTACTTGACCCAACCCGAGGGTTTTGTTGATCCAAAGGATGCTGGAAAGATTTGTAAGTTGTAGAGATCCATTCATGGATCAAAGTAAGCTTCCAGAAGCTGGAATCTTCATTTTGATGAAGCTGTGAGATAGTTTGGATTCATCAAGAATGAAGATGAACCTTGTGTGTACAAGAAGGTTAGTGGGAGTGAGATTGTCTTTCTTGTATTGTATGTGGATGACATACTGCTAATCGGAAACAATATCCTTACGCTACAAAATGTGAAAACATGGTTAGGGAATTGTTTCTCGATGAAGGACTTAGGCGAGGTTTTCTACGTTTCAGGGATCTAGATCTACAAAGATAAATCGTTGAAGTCGATGGGCCTTAGTCAGAGTACATTATGTACTACACTAGTTATCGTGTATGCTTTGAACATGACAAGAAGGTACCAATTGATATCAGTGAAGGTCACTGAACTGTAGTCAAGTAGATCCTTAAGTATCTGAGAAGCACCGATGATACAATCTTGACAAATGAAGGTGAGGAAGAAGTCGTTGTAAGGAGTTACATCGACACTGTTTCCAAACTAATAAAAGTTATTCCAGATTGCAGTCTGGATTTTTGTTTTGTCTTAATGGTGGCGCTTTGAGCTTGAAAAGGTTCCAAGCATGAGACAGTTGCAGTTTTCATTACGGAGGCCAAATATATAGTTGCCTTAAATGTAGATTTAAAGGCTGTTTGGATTGGCAAGTTCATTTATGAACTAGGAATGATTCCTAACTTTGCGAACTCCATTGGTCTTGTTGCGATGATGATGGAGTAATCGCATAAGCTAAGGAAACATGATCTCACCAGCGATCTGAACATATACTTAGGTGCTTCCATCTCATTCGATAGGTGATCGATAGAGGAGAGATGTGAAGATATGCAGAACGACAACACTAAATAATCCGCTAATGGAGTCTCTTGCTCCATGGCAGGATGACACTCACACTAGATCAATGGGTGTTATATTGATGTCTGATTGGCTCTAGTGCTAGTGGGAGATTGTTGGTGTAAGCCCTAGTGGGCAATCAATTTTGAATAGATAATCATTTGTACCATGAATTTGATCATACATTTGATATATGAATAAGGCATTCATTTATTATGTTATTAAGTGCGTGACTTAATCGTGAGACCTCATTGAATAATAGAACTCTATTCTTAAATATCTGTAGTCAAGTATTATTGTTAATTAGGACGACAATAATACATAGAGAATATTGTGTGAGTAGACTGATGACTACATCTCACGGGTCATGGATATGTGATATCAAGTCGGCACACATGTATAAATATTAGGAGTAATATTTATACCGGATGATCCCACAAAGTAAACATGAAGGACATACAATAAACAAAGAATTTGAATCCAATCAAATTAGAAGTGTTCCTTTACATAATCATAAGGCACACATTACAACAATTTGGAATCATTGTAACAGAGAGTTAGACTTTTCTGCCTATCTTTTTAATGCTAAAATTAATAAACCAAAAAAATAAATATAGTTAATATGATTTTAGCTTATATCTTCGAACAATAATGAAACAGGGTTATGGCTTACGTGTAAGATACCCTCATTGCATTTAAAGTTACAAACAATAGGTTGCATAACATTTGCAATTTCGGGAGAGATTGGAAAATAGATGAATTAACGTCAAATGACCCTGAACAGAGTAGCCTCTACGGGTTACAAACATGCGCTAAGAATAGTCACTAGACACTCTAAAAGGTGGACAATACGGGGGAGAAAAAAGCATAACCAACAAAAAGGAAAGAGGGACTCTGTAACAGAATCATCATTATTACATTGAGAGAGAGAGAATACTCGCTAACTATTTCTCTCCACCTTATGTCTACCCTAATGTTTTCACGGAGGTCATCATCTTCTTCAATGGCTCGACTAATTACTTCTCTCGGGAGCTTGTCTTCTTCAACAGCTCAATCTCAGAGGAGCTCATTCTCCTCGATGGCGCTAATGATTTTTCAACTCAGGAGCTTGTTTCCTTCAACAGCTCAACTAATCATGTCTAAGAGGAGCTCCTTCTCCTCAATGGTGCTACTGAATTCTTAGACTTCTCCAACGAGGTAATCTTCGCGGTGCCTTCTACTTTTCGTTTTATTAGTCAAAGCTTGTTTTATTTTTTGTATTTGAAGTAGTGTTATACAAGCAACGGTGGTGAGTGACAGCCGGCGGTGGCAAGGGGTGTGAGTTAGAGATGTGAGTATGGGTTTTAATTTTACCACCCCACAAATTATTATTCCCACCTCCCTTTCACCTTCAAAATTTTTTTATTCCCGAAATACCCTCATAATCCCAACCTTTATCCCCCCTATCCATTTTACTCTTCTCCCACTCTCTGTTTTTTTTCCCTCCATCTAGTCTCCTCCCACACCACACTTGTATTTTCCGTAAGTTTAATTTGTTTGCTCATGCTAAAGATAAATTAATTATTCAATTAATCATAACAATATATATAACTAATATCTAATAATATCTAAAATCTAACAATAAATCAATATTTAATTAATTATATAAATAAAATTTTACTATGATTTAAAAAATAATTAATATTAGTGAAAATTAAAATCAATATCGGTTATTACAATTAATTATTTTTAAGTAATAATTAATTATATAAAACAAAAAAAGAGAAAAATGCACTTACGGGAAACATATTATTATATGCACTTTTTTAGAAGTTTATTTTTTCATACATTTAATCCTTCATATTATTTTATTTTATTTTATTTATATCTCTTGAACATAAATTTTAAGAAATGTCTCAATATTTTGTTTTAAAAAAACAAAACAATACCAAATATAATCATATCAAACATAAAAAAAAAATTTATTGCTTCTAATATCTTTGTACACATCATCATCATACAACAAATGAACATGCATGGGGGAGGGTTTGTCGTCGTCATTTTCACTACCATGTGATTAATCTTCGTAATCGCTATATTCATAACCTTCTTCATGTTCTTCATAAAAAATTAGAATAGAAGGGACCTTATCTTTTTGAAGATTTGAGATGGTGCTCTGAAAAACGATAAAATAAAAAATAGCGAGAATTAGAGGGAGCAAAGATGGGCTTCGAAGAGATGGTAAAAATGCAAAACCTTGCAGTGATAAAAAATAAAGCAGAGATAAGTTTCAAAGAGATAAGAGTTATTACCCGATAAAAGATAACCGAATAAGGAGGGAGAAGAGATAGTCTTCGAAGAGCCTGAGAGGAAAAAATTAAGAAAATGATCGGGTGGAAATGAAAAAGAGAATGGAGCGTCACATTTTCCTTGTTCTCCAGTTGGCTGGTAGGTGGTGGCCTCTGGTGGGGAGAGAGAGAAGCATAGAGGTAGAGAAAAGCAAGAAGGAGAAGGGGAAAGAAATGGTTTAAAAATGCATATATAGAGTGAGAATGCATCTAAAGTATTTTGAAATTGGGCAATATTTGTTTTAGGGATTTTTAGGTGAGTTTTAATGTCCGATTGATCCATTCATTAATACTGATTTTAATTGATTATATTCAATTTTAATTTTTTATTTAAATATTTATTAATTGATTTTAATTGGCATTTTCAAACTTTGAATACATTCATTGATTTCAATAATATGAATTGATTTCATTGATTTCAAATTGATTATGATTAGCATTCCTATATTAAGTATCATCATACTGATTTTTCTTCAAATGAATGGGAGTACGACACGTCAACAAAATTTGGAGGGAAGAGCTCTAGTGAAGCCAAGTGGAAAACAATACCTTGAGAAATTGCTTAAGAGATTGTCATTTGGAGGTTTCCATTTTGAGATTATTCTCAAATGTATATAATATAGAATATATAATATAGAATAAAGATTCCTTGTTCTCCAATTGGGTGGTAGGTGGTGGCCTCTG
The DNA here is from genome assembly GCA_030762895.1 of Sophora flavescens. Taxonomy (NCBI): domain Eukaryota; kingdom Viridiplantae; phylum Streptophyta; class Magnoliopsida; order Fabales; family Fabaceae; genus Sophora; species Sophora flavescens. The sequence continues at coordinate 146,020,192 of CM061065.1, forward strand.
GTGGAGAGAGAGAAGCAGAGAGGTAGAGAAAAGCAAGGAGGAGAAGGGGAAAGAAGGGTTTAAAATACATATATAGAGTGAGAATGCATCAAAAGTACTACCTCCGGATCTAAATATAAGCAAAAAAGTAGCTAAATTCTTTGGACTCAACTAATATAAGCAAAAATCAATTATAAGTCAACACTATTAAATGTTAGTACTACAAAAATCAATAAAATTAACCAATCAAACCAATTCTCCATTTACTTTTCCAGGAGCATTGTATATTCCCTAGACAATTAACTCTATTTTTTACACAAATCAAGATAATTAAACTAACTTAACTAACTTAACTAACTTAACTAACTTTCTTAATAGGTGTGAATTTAGTTTTTTTGCTTATAATTAGGTCCGGAGGGAGTATTTTGAAATTGGGCAAATTTTTTTTACGGATTTTTAGGTGAGTTTTAATATTTGATTGATTGATTCATTAATACTGATTTTAATTGATTATATTCAATTTTAATTTTGTATTCAAATATTTATTAATTGATTAATTGATTTTAATTGACATTTTCAAACTTTGAACACATTCATTGATTTCAATAATATGAATTGATTTCATTGATTTCAAATTGATTCTGATTAGCATTCGTATATTAAGTATCATCATAATGATTTTTCTTCAAATGAATGGGAGCACGACACGTCAGCAAAATTTGGAGGGAAGAGCTCTAGTGAAGCCAAGTGGGAAAAAAATACCTTGGGAAATTGCTTACGAGATTGTCATTTGGAGGTTTCCATTTTGAGATTATTCTCAAATGTATATAATAAAGAATATAGATTCCTTGTTCTCCAGTTGGGTGGGTGGTAGGTGGTGGCATCTGGTGGAGAGAGAAGCAGAGAGGTAGAGAAAAGTAAGAAGGATAAGAGGAAAGAAGGGTTTAAAATACATATATAGAGTGAGAATGCATCTAAAGTATTTTGAAATTGGGCAATAATTGTTTTACGGATTTTTAGGTGAGTTTTAATGTTTGATTGATTCATTCATTAATACTAATTTTAATTTATTATATTCAATTTTAATTTTGTATTTAAATATTTATTAATTGATTTTAATTGGCATTTTCAAACTTTGAACACATTCATTGATTTCAATAATATGAATTGATTTCATTGATTTCAAATTGATTCTGATTAGCATTCCTATATTAAGTATCATCATAATGATTTTTCTTCAAATGATTGGGAGTACGACACGTCAGCAAAATTTGGAGGGAAGAGCTCTAGTGAAGCCAAGTGGGAATAAATACCTTGAGAAATTGTTAAAGAGATTGCCATTTGGAAGTTTCCATTTTGAGATTATTCTCAAATGTATATAATATAGAATATAGATATAGATATAGATTACCAATCAATTTTGGATCTTTTTCCTATAGCTATATTTGACTCTCATTGTTTTATATATTATCAAATAATGGAATCAGTTGCTTAATTAGTTACATGACATATATTTATATCTTTTAAAAAAATATGTAATATTTTAGTAAAAAAAATGTAATACATTTTTGTCAACAAAAAAAATGTAATACATGTTCAATTTTTTTTTTTTGCATATTAATATAATGAAAATTGTTATTTGGTACGAGAATCTTCAATACGAAACGAATAAACGTGATTATAGAAAAAAACAATTACATTGCACAACTTTAATGCACAATCAGCACTCAAAATTCTTCCCACTAATTTTCGTACTAACACGGTTCTTATGCTTAAGCAAAATTTTTTTACAAGATGTTTAAGCATTTTCCTAATATAATAAGTATATGGGGAATTTATTCTTTTTCTTATCTATATTTTGTCCACATTTATCCCACTTAGCGTGTGTTTGGAAAAGTTGGAAAAATAGATTATGTTGATAATCGATTATATGTATAATCGACACAATACATCATTTTTTACTAAATCACGTTTGACAAGGGGCAGAATCAATTCCTGGAGGTTCCTAACGTGAAACCAAATATACACTAAATGTGTGTCTGGATGCATGTTTAATAAAAGTGATTTTGAATGTAATTAATTTTATAAAATTGATTTGGTTAGAATTGAGTTTGAAGTGAAGTGATTTATGTTTGATTGTTTTTATTTTGAAAGAAAGTTTGATGTAAAACTTAGTGTAAATTTTTGAACTCAACTCAAAAGCTACTTTTTGTAGCTTTTAGTCAAAATAACTTCCGGAGGCAAAATCAATTTTACCTGACAATAACCAAACATCTCATTTTTACTAAAATCACGTTTGACAGATGACAAAATCAATTCTGGAGGTTTCCAACGTGAAATCAAACACACACTAAGTTGGAAAATGTCACTAGTGCAAAATATACTTTTAACATCGGGGTTTTAACATCGGTTTTCAGAAAACCGATGTGAAAAAGGAGGCGGTGGTATTTTTGAAATTAAATTGAAATTTTTTAACATCGATTCTATATTAAACCGATGTTATAAAGGTTTTAACATCGGTTTTTAAAAACCTGATGTTGAAAATTGAACCAAAAATAAAAAAATTTATAAATGCATAATTTAACACATCGGTTTTCTGATAACTGATGTGGAAATGTTTATGTTTTAACATTAGTTTTTTAAAAACTGATGTGGAAAAATGAATAAAAAAATTAAGGAAATGAATAATATAACTTTTAACATCGGTTTTAGTAATAACCGATGTGGAAAACATTATAACATCGGTTTTTATGTTAACCGATGTGTATTGTTCACCTGTCATTTTTAATTCCCTCATCCTCCTTTTCATTTTTGCGCTGCTAAGAGACCTTTGACCCAAAAATCCCCTCTTGAACGCCTGTGCTCACTCTCCCTCCCAGAAAACCCCATTCCTCACCTCCATTGCCACGAAAACAGGTCACACACACACACTCACTCGCCCCATTAGCGTGCAAGAGAGGGAGACCGATTGAGAGCGAAAAGGGGATGCTATATTTCACGAATATTAGTGGGTAACTAACTAGTTCTTCTCTTATTGATGTTGTTTGTTTGCACTGTTGTTGACAACTTAGTAATATTCGGCTTTAATCGATTCAATGGATTTAGTTGTATTTAAACTCTTGGAGATGAAATGTTCGATGAAAAGCCTGAGTGGTTAAAGTGTTATCTTCCATGCACTGCTCTCTGATTTCTCTTCTAGTTTTTAGTAGCTTTATGGGTTCTGTTATTGCTGATGATTGAGGGAATTCTAGAACCTCTATATGTTTATCCCTATGAGCCTTAGTCATGTTGTGGGGGGAATTAAAATATGTGTTTTCATGGGTCTTCTGTTGTTAAAGACGCTTAATTACCTCACTGCTATTAAAGACGTGTTCCCTTCTTCTTCTTCATCTTCTTCATCTTGATGCAATGGATAGTTTCGTTAGCCAACGACGCTAAGGTATTGTTGTTGCTCGCTCTTTTGTAGCTTCATTACAATGGCACTGGCAGCAACGCCTATACATATTGGCAAAAGTTGTAAATGTTTTTTTGATGTGTAATTTCATAACTGCTACTTGCCTCTTTATTTGATTTTGTGAGTGATACATACATTTCATATGATTTCTAGACTACATAATAGATACAATTTCTGGGATATACTCTCTTTTTAGACTTTAAACCAAGGAAGAAGCTACCCATAAATGTATAATTTAAAACACCGGTTACTTCTTAAATTTTTGTATCTGCTTTATAACATGATTTCAGACTTCCGCAACTTTTTATATGTTCCTCAAACTCCTTTACCATATTGTTTATGGAAACCAAAAATAGGCCTCATTAGCTCTTTTTACAATTCCATGGAGTCAAACAGCAAACTATGTCAACAATATTACTCATTGGAACCATAGAGTAGCTTTATGGAATGGATCTTACGTGCTAATAGGATTCCATTTTCCCCCTATCAAATCTAAATTAGCACTGAAAACGTTGATTGTGTTTATTATTGCTAAATAGGCAGCTGTATTTTCTGTTTTAGAACAACAACACATACCAAGATTGAGATTTCTTTTACTAAGTCCTATGATACTGATGTTTATATTCACCTTTGACCTGTGTATCCAAACAATAGGATTAAACCTTATTCTTGTTAGTAGCTTCCCAATTAGGTTACTGTTATTCTCAATGAATCTGAATTAATTTGCTTTGGCTTTGCCAAATTTACTTAAATATATCAGATTTGCAAGTATTGGAATATTGAGACAATTTACTTAAACTATCCATTTCTTTTCTTTATTTATTTTTTCTGTTTTAAGGAATATTGGTTTGACAAAATAGTGGTAATGCTGTAAGTATGAGGGTGCCCTTCTGTCTCTTGTAGGTTTTCTCACTGGTTGTGGTTCAGGTGGAGAAATAGAACCAATCTCTGTAGCAATAGGAGAGTTAGAAGGAGTTGAGGGGGTATGGTGATCAGAGAGTGCAGGGGATGTTGGTGGAGTGATATGTTCAGTATTGTGTGGAGGTGGTGTGTTATGAGGATAGGCATCATAGAGTGTGGCAGGATTGATAGTGGAAGCAGGTAGTGGTTGAGTGGATGGATTAGAAGCTGGATTAGCATTATGTTTGAGCTGAAATGGAAAAGTCAGTTCATGAAATATGACATTTCTAGAAACAAACAATTCTCTAGTGGAGAGATTGAGATGGACAAAGCCTTTGGTTCCTGCTTTGTAGCCAAGGAAAACACACTTGCGGGCTCTAGCATCTAGCTTGGTGGTAGAACCTGCAGGCAAGTTAGCAAAAGAGAGGCAATCAAACACTCTAAGGTGATCAAAATCAGACATGCTACCATACAATTTCTCTTGTGGTGATTGGTTGTTTAGAAGAGGGGTTGGTAGCATGTTAATGATGTGTGAGAGTGAGAGAAATACTGACACACCTAACTCAACCATTCCAGACTTCATTTTGATCATCTTCCCCATCAAATTTTGAGCTCCATATTTCATTTATCATTCTACCTGCTAAATCATTTATATGTGTATACATGTTGACGGCTCTGGGCAAGTATACCCAGTCGTGCAAGTAATACGGTGGTGAGACCGGTTATCGTATCCACGGGGATTGGATGTCAAGTACCAATTCACAAACTTAGCAACTATCTAGACTATGAAGAAACAAACAAAACAAAGGAATAAAATCTTTTTGTCTTTTTGGGGACTTTTGACAAACACTTGGAGTGCAGAAAGGATATGTTGAGACTAGACTTCACCAAACCTCTACCTCATGCAATACCAGGACTAGATACCTCCCATTCATGCTTCAAATATTAAAATCAATCCTCTAAACTACTCAAGCCCTGATTTCTCGGATGACAAGAGCCTAAATCCACTAATAGACCCTAATTCCTTAGGTGGCCTAGATTAACGAATTTGCATTAGGATTAGGGATTACGCGATTACTAGTAAACCAAACTCCATTCCTAGACGCAAGGATTACTAGGTGATTAATTCCAATTCCGGTTCTGATACGAACGTCTCCATTACATACCAAAACACTAATCGAGTCATGGGGGTGCTAGCCACAACAAGCATTAAGCATAGAAAATCAATCACTAATACGAAGGCATGAACAAAGAATAATCAGTCAAGATAAATACATAATAATCAGTTTGATTACATCTAATCCCAACAAACTGGGATTTATCTACTCATAATTACAAGAAAGCCAAACCAGAGAAATAGGAGAAGAGGAGAGAAAAAGCTCCATGGGAGCTTTCCACCGTCGTCACAGCAGCCCCTCTCAGCAACTCCCTTCTAGGGTTGCAATCCTCCCTCAGCCGCAACCTCCAAGTGCCTCTCTACTCAAAACCCTAAAACTAAAACTAAAACTCCCTCTTTCTGCCCTAAACCAGCAACTTATGCCAATCAGTTCTGCACGCACGCGAGGCTAATGGCCTATCGCGACGCGAATACTAAATGGTTCCCAGTTTGAATTGCAATTCTCGCGACGTGAATGGTGATTCGCGAGGTGAGACAGAAAGAGTCTTCTCATTACGCCCGTGATGAGTATCAGGTCCTGGGCGTGATGGCTTTTGTTCCTCAGGCTCGCGAGGCGAGACATGGTTCGCGTGGCGAGACAGAAATGGTTGCATTTTCTGGCACAGTCAGCTTTCAGGCTCGCGAGGCTAATTGTGATTCGCGGGGCGATACAGAAAGGATGACATTCTGCTGTTCAGCTGGCTTTCAGGCTCGCGTGGCGAGATCCAGTCTCGCGAGGCGAATCTTCAGAATTCTGCTTGGCTCAATTTCTTCTCTTTTCAAGCTCTAAATTCATCCAAGCTTCATTATGGCCAAATCTGCACAGTTTTCCTTAAGTTCCTGCAAAACAACACCAAGAAACAGCTTCACCCGTTCCAAGGGAAAATATAACTAAAATCAAATAAAGAATGCCTAATCTATATCAAAAATGCTTTAAAAAATGTACAGAAAACATCATGTAAAATCACACCATCAAAGTAATCACCCCAAGCTTATTCAATTGCTTGTCCTCAAGCAATCACTAAGGCCAGGAGAGATATAAAATCAAAGCATGGATAGTGAAACAAGAACCCGAGTAAATACTAATCCAAGTAATAGGCATTTCAAACAATTCAGCAAGAGACAATCAATTCAAGTCCAACTAGAGGCTTAGGTTCTCTAAATTCATATTCTCACTGATTCGGGCACTCTTTCTCACCTGAAGCTCACCCCAAGCTTGTTCATTTGCTTGGCTCTCTTTCTCACCTCACTCAAATGTTTAGGGGAATAAGACAGTTCGCTCCATTTTCCTCAAGTAATGATTTCTACCATAGGCTTGACTATCAACCAAATCTCCACTTTATTAATGAAAACAATTAAGAATCAAGAGGTCTTTACTTCGGTTGTAACGGGGCCATGTGATTAATCGTTAGGTGGGGAAATCGATAAAAGGACATTTCAAAAGGCTACACCAATTATCAAGCATCGCAAATCATGACACCTTCTAAAATACCCTTTTAGGTTTTGATTTATTTTCGCCACCTTTCTTCCTTTCTTTTCTTTTATTTCTCACTTCTTTTTGTCATCCCCTTCTCTCTATATATATTTTTTCTTTTTCTTTTTCTTTTTCTTTTATTTGGAGAAGGGAAGATTTTCAGCTCAAGAGAAATATTTTTATGATTCTTTTCATCCCAAACTTTCTTCTACTACCTTTTTACCCTTTTTTAATACTTTAGAAGGTATCCTACCAAGCATATTTATCAATAAATTTCAAGGTACCCAGAAAAGTATTTCATTCTTTCAGGCTCAAAATTGGGCAACTAAGGGGTAGCATTTAGTCATTCAAAGCTCAGAAGGCCAGAAAAATACCTAGTGCCTCAATCATTTTAAAAAAAAAAGTGTTTTCAAAAATTTTTAAGCTTCAAAACGGTTTCAAGTCAAGTTCTAGAGAAACAATCCAAGATGAATAACACTCTAACACAAAGAATGGGGTAGATTTAGTGAGTACCCCTTTTGGCTCAAAATCTCACATTTTAGTAGTTCAAGAATCAATGAAAAACACAAATCTATAGAACCATATGCTAATTATCAACTATCCAAGATTATCTCAAGCATTTTTCATTTGTAGCCATATCACAAGAATGAAAAAAAATTGGGTTCAAAAATTCACTATCTCAATTTAATTGGCACTCAGTTCTCACAATTGGATGCAAAATCTAAACAAGGGAAATCTAATTGTGTGACCATGCAAAGCTATCATGCAAAACTATATGAATGCAACATGAAAAATGCAAATGCAAAATACCCCTACCCCAAGCTTGAAAATTTACATTGTCCCCAATGTAAACAATCAAGTTGGAGAGGGAAGAAAATTGGAACGGCTTACCGAGGCGGTAGCGGGTGTTGGCTCTCATTCCAGTCAGAAACTTGTTGGGAAGTACATCACGGCCGTGAGGGGTGCTGACTTTGCTTTTTCTTGTCTTCTTGCTCTCCCTTCCTTCTTTCCCTGAAATCACTTGGCAAATTTATTAGTAAAAGAAAACTCTTGATTTTCTCAAATTATTCAAGAGTAATCAAAAAACAAAAACTAACTAAAGAGAAGGGTTAAGAAAAGTTGGGTTGCCTCCCAATAAGCGCTTCTTTAACGTCACTAGCTTGACGTCCTAGGATCCTCCTCCTGGATCCCAAGGTTTATGGAGTGGCAATTGCAGAAGTAATATCACTTTATCCTCAACTCCACCCAGCCAATGTGTGAAAACTCCCTTGACCTCTACAATTATGAACTCACTTCCTCTCGGGTCAAATGGAATTTTCAAGAGGAAGTTTACCAGACAAGTGGAAGGGGTTAGATTTGCAATGTCCACACATGCATGCAAGCCAACATATTTGTCCAATGCAGAAAATTCAGATTCCTTAGCAAGCATGGTGGAATCCACTACCACTTCGTCTTCTTGTTGCTCTTCTACCACCACCACTTCATCTTTAATTTGATCCATTCCCACAGCCATATTCTGTTCAAACTTTGCTTCATGTGGCTCTATGGGAATCATACATGGTGGTGGAGGTGGTAAATATGAACAGAGGGTTTCCCATTCCTCCTTGGAGCAACTATATACAAGCCTACCCGTCACAGAATCAATTTGTGCTGGGATATCAAAAATTGCCAATTCTGGGCAATCTTCCCAACACCAGTTGTCCTCCCTAGTGTGACTTGAGGCTTCCTCATCAGGTGGATAATAATAATCATCCATGAATTTCGTCCACCTGGCACAACCAAAACTCAAAACAAAAAGATCAAATATATACAGAAATAAAAATAAAAAAAATGTCTAAATTAGTTACCTCCTTTGTTACTAATGATATTGGCAAAACCAATCCCCGGCAACGGTGCCAAAAACTTGTTGACGGCTCTGGGCAAGTATACCAAGTCGTGCAAGTAATATGGTGGTGAGACCGGTTATCGTATCCACGGGGATTGGATGTCAAGTACCAATTCACAAACTTAGCAACTATCTAGACTATGAAGAAACAAACAAAACAAAGGAATAAAATCTTTTTGTCTTTTTGGGGACTTTTGACAAACACTTGGAGTGCAGAAAGGATATGTTGGGACTAGACTTCACCAAACCTCTACCTCATGCAATACCAGGACTAGATACCTCCCATTCATGCTTCAAATATTAAAATCAATCCTCTAAACTACTCAAGCCCCGATTCCTCGGATGACAAGTGCCTAAATCCACTAATAGACCCTAATTCCTTAGGTGACCTAGATTAACGAATTTGCATTAGGATTAGGGATTACGCGATTACTAGTAAACCAAACTCCATTCCTAGACGCAAGGATTACTAGGTGATTAATTCCAATTCCGGTTCCGATACGAACGTCTCCATTACATACCAAAACACTAATCGAGTCGTGGGGGTGTTAGCCACAACAAGCATTAAGCATAGAAAATCAATCACTAATACGAAGGCATGAACACAGAATAATCAGTCAAGATAAATACATAATAATCAGTTTGATTACATCTAATCCCAACAAACTGGGATTTAGCTACTCATAATTATAAGAAAGCCAAACCAGAGAAATAGGAGAAGAGGAGAGAACAAGCTCCATGGGAGCTTTCCACCGTCGTCACAGCAGCCCCTCTCAGCAACTCCCTTCTAGGGTTGCAATCCTCCCTCAGTCGCAGCCTCCAAGTGCCTCTCTACTCAAAACCCTAAAACTAAAACTAAAACTCCCTCTTTCTTCCCTAAAACAGCAACTTTTACCAATCAGTTTTGTGCTCGCTCGCGAGGCTAATGGTCTCTCGCGACGCGAATACTAAATGGTTCCCAGTTTGAATTGCAATTCTCGTGACGCGAATGGTGATTCACAAGGCGAGACAGAAAAAGTCTTCTCATTACGCTCGTGATGAGTATCAGGGCCTGGGCGTGATGGCTTATGTTCCTCGGGCTCGCGAGGCGAGACATGGTTCACGTGGTGAGACAGAAATGGTTGCATTTTCTGGCACAGTCATCTTTCAGGCTCGCGAGGCTAATTGTGATTCGCAGGGCGATACAGAAAGGATGACATTCTGCTGTTCAGCTGGCTTTCAGGCTCGCGTGGCGAGATCCAGTCTCGCGAGGCGAATCTTCAGAATTCTGCTTGGCTCAATTTCTTCTCTTTTCAAGCTCTAAATTCATCCAAGCTTCATTATGGCCAAATCTGCACAGTTTTCCTTAAGTTCCTGCAAAACAACACCAAGAAACCGCTTCACCCGTTCCAAGGGAAAATCTAACTAAAATCAAATAAAGAATGCCTAATCTATATGAAAAATGCATGCAAAAGTGTATAGAAAACATCATGTAAAATCACACTATCAATACAGCCTTATATGTGTTCATCAACTTGGATTTTCTACTGTAAGCTTAGCTATTTCTTATATGTATGTGTGTGATTTATCTCTGTCAAAGTTCTTCTGTATTTATGCTCCTATACTGATCAAGCTACATAATTGTTGTTGTGAACTTGTTATTCTGGTCTTGTTATGAAAATATTCACAAAGTGCTTCTCTTTTTGTATAGGTACACTTGCTGTTATTGAAACTATTACGGTACAAGTTCCGAGCAGAATATTAAGCAGAATATTCATTATTCATTACGGTTTCCGGCTGAGTGTTCTTCCCATACCCGATAAGCTTTCTCCTCTCCATTTTTCTCGTTTGGTTTTTGTTTGCATTGTACTTGGGGATTGGAGTGTTTTATTATTTTTCTTAATGTTAATTAATTAGTAAAGCCTTAGTTTCCCGTTTGAGATGCAATACTAATGAGCACACGTGTATGTGCTTAATGTACCGCTCATTGTATTGGATCTTGAATTGTCCAAAGTTGGACAGTTTGGGAAATTTTTTTTCTTCATTCAGTTAAAATACTTATTCATTGATTCTAGTGTTATATACTTGATCAAAGTACAGATTGATACATTTCCTTTCGTTCTTCGGGTGCATACTTTATCGTGGTGGATGTCATCACGTTCAAGTCGTGTACGTCGGAGACCGAAGGGAAATGCTGCCGCAATTTCGTCGAGTATGAGCATGAGAGTTAAGGACTAACTGTTAATCGAATGTTGAAAAAGTTTCTTCTCGAATGGGATAGGGCCATACCCTGTCATAAGAAGTGGTTGATGAATATGTTGGACTAAGTACGAAGTTATTGGTTTAGTCATGGATCACGGTTGGATGGATGCTAGATGGACAAGTGATGAGTATGAGAATGGAGTGGAATATTTTCTACAGTTTACAAAAACAAATGCTCCTTATAGTGGTAATGGAAGGTTTTATTGTCCTTATGTTAACTGTTTGAATGAGAGATGACTAGAATCTGAGGAGATACGTGATCATCTTATTTGTAAGGGAATTTGCAAGAGTTATACAACATGGATATGTCATGGTGAATCGTTAGACAGGCCGAGGGTGTCGGATAGAGAGGAAGTTGATGATGTGGAAATGGACGATGGACTAGAGGACATGATCCGTGATGTTGGGCAAGAGTATTTTCGGTGCGCACATGTGTATGATACTTTGTGCAGTGATGCGGAAGTGGCTTTGTATCCGGGGTGCACTAATTTCACACGGTTGTCAGCGGTGTTAAGATTGTTCAATGTGAAGGCGATAAAGGGTGGAGCGATAAAAGCTTTACTGAATTGCTTGAGTTGTTGAAAGACATGCTTCCAGAAGGCAACACATTGCCATCTCGAAACTATGAGGCGAAGAAGATATTGTGTCCGATGGGTATGGAGTATAAGAAAATACACGCTTGCCCCAATGATTGCATATTGTACAGGAAAGAGTTTGAAGAGATGCACGAGTTCCCCAGGTGTGGGGTATCACGCTACAAAGTGAAGGATGGTGATTCTAGTTGTGATGTGGTCACCAAAGGTCCTTCTGCGAAGGTGTTATGGTATTTATCGTGATTCCGCAGTTCAAGCGATTGTTTGATAATGTAAATGTCGCAAAGAACATTAGATGGCATGCAGATGAGAGGAAGTGTGATGGACAACTTTGCCATCCGGTCGATTCTTTACAATGGAAGAGAATTGATAGTTTGTTTCCGGATTTCGGCAATGAGCCCAGAAACCTCAAGCTTGGACTTGCTACCAATGGAATTAATCCATATGGAAACTTAAGTAGTATTCATAGTTCATGGCCTGTTCTCCTAGTAATTTACAACCTGTCTCCTTGGTTGTGCATGAAGCGCAAATACATTATGTTAAGTATGATGATTTCGGGTCCTAAACAGCCAGGAAATGATATTGATGTTTATCTGAGTCCCTTGATTGAAGACTTGAGAATGTTGTGGGATGAAGGCGTTGATGTGATCGACGGGTATTACCGTGAGACATTCAGATTGCATGCCATGTTATTTTGCACCATCAATGACTTTCCAGCATACGGGAACTTGTGTGGGTATAGTGTTAAGGGGCATAAAGCATGTCCAATATGTGAAGAAGGCACATGTTTCCATCAACTGCAACATGGAAGGAAGACAGTTTACCCTGGGCATCAGAGATTTCTCTGACGTAATCATCCTTATCGTCGATTGAGAAAAGCTTTCAATGGACTTCCGGAGAATGAAATTGCTCCGGTGGCCTTGACTAGAGAGAAAGTTTATGAAAGGGTGAACAATACTAATGTTATCTATGGGAAGACCCAGAAGAAGTCTACCGAGAAGAAAATATGGAAGAAGAGGTCGATCTTCTTTGATCTTCCATACTGGTGCAAGCTTGATGTAAGACCTTGTATTGATGTGTTGCATGTGGAGAAAAATGTGTGTGACAGTTTAATCGGAACGCTTCTCAACATTCAAGGCAAGACAAAGGATGGTGTGAATGCTCATCTGGATCTAGTTGCGATGGGCATACGAGATCAGTTAGCTCCACATAAAGTGGGGGATAAGAAGACTTATTTGCCCCCAGCATGTCATACTTTATCAAAAAAAAGAGAGAAGAAGTTTCTGTGAATGTCTACGGGGAGTCAAAGTGCCACAGGGTTACTCTTCAAATATCAAAAGACTTGTCTCAATGAAAGATCTCAAATTAGTTGACTTAAAGTCTCATGATTGTCATGTCTTGATGCAACAACTACTACCGGTGGCCATTCCTGACATCTTGTCTAAAAAAGTCAGACATGCCATTACTAGGTTATGATTATTCTTCAATGCTATATGTAGCAAGGTCATTGACACTAAAAAGTTGGATGACTTGGAAAATGAGGCAGCCATTATCTTGTGCCAATTGGAGATGTATTTTCCACCTTCATTTTTTGACATCATGGTTCATTTGATTGTTCATCTAGTGAGGGAGATTAGATTGTGCGGCCCCGTTTATTTAAGGTGGATGTACTCGGTTGAGCGATACATGAAGATCTTGAAAGGATATATGAAGAATCCACACCATCCCGAAGCATCTATTGTTGAAAGGTATGTTGCAGAAGAAGCTATTGAGTTTTGTACAGACTACATGTCAGAAGCGAAACCTGTAGGGATTCCGAAGTCTCGTCATGAAGGAAGATATGAGGGTAAGGGTACACGAGGTATCACTGTTAAGAGCATGGATCGGGAGGAAGTGCTTCAAGCACATTTGTATATATTGAATAACACTGATGAGGTTGAACCATACTTATGTGAGCACAACATCGATGAAACTTACCCTAGAATGAATGAAAAATGGTGTTTGAACAAGCATAACAAGACTTTCTTGAACTGGTTTAAAGAAAAAATTGCAAAGGATGGTATTGCTTCTGATACATTAAAATGGCTAGCACAGGGGCCTAACTTTGATGTCATATGCTGGAGTGGGTACGATATCAATAAGTTTTCCTTCTATACAAAGTCTCGGGATGATAAAAGTACTATGCAAAACAGTGGGGTTATGGTCATCGCTGAGTCCATGCATTTCTCTAGTTCGAAAGATAAAAACCCTGTTATGGCATCCGTTTCATACTTTGGAATCATTGAAGAGATATGGGTGGTTGATTACACGAAGTTTAGAGTACCTGTTTTTAAATGTCAGTGGGTCGACAGTAACAATGGTGTGCAAACCGATGAGTTAGGATTCAAATTGGTGGACCTTAATAAGGTAGGTAATAAAGAAGAGCCTTTCATCATGGCATCCCAAGCAAAACAAGTGTTTTATATCCGTGATCCTTCTAACAAAAGGTGGTCAGTGGTTATCCAGGGAAAAAAAATGTATAATGGTAGTGAGGGAAATCAAGATTCAACTCTTGATATTTCTGATACTCCATCTTTCTCAACACGGGTGCCTAATTTCAATGAGGAAAATGAAGTGGATGATGTACATGCTACTCGTAATGATCACCAAGAAGGGTTATGGGAAAACTTTACTAATTGACCACAAAGTAAGTTTAGTTTGAGTTATGTTTAAAGTCATATTATATGTTTACTGTGACACCCTAAACTCGGGTCATCACATGGTTACCCGTTTGCGGAAATAAAACTTAATTTGCTGGTTACTTTCGGAAAATAATGTTTTCTCAACGTTCATCTCTTCAAAATATGGTGATAATTTTTTTTTCTTTTAACCTCATAACAACAACAACGTAATCAAATCATACTTAAATACATAATGTATATAAGTCATACAACTATACTGCCTCATATGTTTTCACACCTAAATCATAATCAGTTTTATTCTCAAACATAATATAACATAATAGGACCTAAGTTGGTCGTAACTAACAGACACTACAGCCGATAGGAGCAGCACAGCATGTCCCGAACTAGACAGCCTTCTTCCTCTTGTAGGGATCATACCCCTTGTACGACTCTGATATGTTTGTAAGGATGAGATGGCAATATATGGATTTATCACCATAACTAAATGAGCAACACAAAGAAGGCACATACACATATACATGTTTATAACAACATAAGCATTCATATTATAACATCTCGTTTATCAATGGGTTTCATACCCCAAACGTCAACTTTGAAAACCTATGCATGAACACTTCAATACATCATCTAAACATTCACACCTAATCTCCGGAGATCCCAACACCGGGTAAATGAGTTGATCAAGCTCGATAGCCAGGTATATTAGGCACTTCGTGGCATGGAATACTTTATTCATCAAAGCACCATACATACTTCGTAGCATGGAATACCTTATTCACCAAGGCACCATACATAACTTCGTAGCATGGAATACCTTATTCACCAAGGCACCATACATAACTTCGTAGCCAAAATACCTTATCATTAAGGTATCTGACATAGGACATAGCATGAATACCCTATCATTAAGGCATCATCCATAACTTCGTAGCATGGAATACCTTATTCATCAAGGCACCATACATAACTTCGTAGCCAAAATACCCTATCATTAAGGTATCTGACATAGGACGTGGGCACGTCTGCCAATGCATGCATATAAAACATTTTGTTCTCGTTGTTTTCTTTATGTATAATCTTTCCTTTGCCAAAGCTCAAAAGCTTACGACCAACGTAGTTTTCAATGTCTTAAAGTCTTTTATTAACAACACAACACACGCAGTCCGAGTGCTTAGTCACGAAACCCTAAACCTTGCAATTAGTCTTAGGTTCGTGGTAATAGAAAACATCATTAATCTTTTACCGTCGTTTATTACGTCGTGAAGTAGACACACCGTCTACCTACTAAAACACCACGTCTATAACGTCATAAGAACACTAGTACCCCGACGTCTCGGTTACTAAGTTCCATATCATCGTTTTACATCGTTTTTTGTCTGTGAAAAACAAATCCAAAATAGGATAATGTCATAAGAACACTAGTACCCCGACATCTCGGTTACTAAGTTCTATATCGTCCTTTACGTCGTTCTTCGTCTATGAAAACAAATCCAAAAATAAGATCTCCGCAACTTATCCAAGTTACCGGAAATACGTCATTGAGTAAACTCATTTACATAAAATCCTTTCTATTTGAAATTCGTTTGTAAAACCTCAAATCATAACAAAAATCAACTTTCCTTTGGAAACTAATTTTTTCCCGAAAGAACGTCAAATCATCAAGAACTCTTTTACTGAAACCTTAACTCTAAAAAAAAGAATAAATCAATTGAGATTAAATCTCTTTTCAAAATAAGTACCGCTGTTTTCAAACTCCGACCATAAATAATTTCGAAACTTGCCGTCGTTTATCATTTTCCAAGAAAATGTTTTTAAAGTCAAACTTTGACTTTTTTTAATAAAATTATTTTTTAATAAAATTATTATTTTTTAATAATAAATAAGGTATTTTCTAATATTAATTTCACAAAATAACTTTTTATAATATTACGGAATTTCTAGCGTAAAAATTAGTAGTACAAAAAAATTTCACGGTTACGCTCTCACCGCAACTCATAAATTTCTTTTACACTAATAAATTATTAAAATAATAATATTTCTCAAAACTCATTATTTTTCTAAAACAATATTTTCCACCACTATTATATTCCAACATTACCCATAAAACGTTGAATATAATTTTCACAGCTTATTAAAGTTTTTATTTGATTAATCGGTTGTGCACTGACCACTGTCAGGCATCTCAAACAACATTCAACATTCAACAACATCATCAGAATTATATCACCGGGCATATCATGCATCATAGCAATATAATATACTACTGCAGATAATTAAATAAATTAAAAGCAGATCAATCACCGATGTACAGATAAATAACACACCGTAAATAACATAAACAAAGAACCACAACCACATATAAATCATATAAACCACACTAAAAACAATTAGTTATTGAGAAAAATCTTTCAGGTGAGCCCCCTTACCTCTTGGAGACTTGAACTAACGGTTTCAAACAATCTCCCGATTTGATCCGGTTTCCTCCGTCAGCTTTAGGTCAAACCAAACCGATCGATTCCTTCATAACGAATTGCAACCAAAATAAATCGAAATCAAACAACAACACACTTAAATCAAGAGGGTTAGGGTTCGGCCTCTTCTAAAATTTTAGGTTAGGAAAGTTAAAAATTTTCTAACTTAGGGATTTATGATCCTTAAGCAACTTAAACATGATTAAGCACTTAATCCAAAATCATGAACTAAGAACTTTGAATGAAACTCATCTAGCTCCAAGAACTAGGGTTTTCGGTTCTCACAATACCAAAAGGCTAGGGATTTTGAAATCTTCTCAACTCTTGGATTCAACAAACATACATAACATAAAGTTGGATTTAGGTGTCACAAGACAACTTTGAATAAAAATTCATCCAACAACAAAAATTAGGGTTTCGGCCCTTTTGAAACAAATAACCTAGGGTTTGATTTTTGGTTCTCAAATCACTTGCATATAATAGCTATCATGATATCAAGAGATTAAATCATGAATCATGGCTTAAAGTTGAAACAAAATCCAAGAACACCTATTTGACATAGGTTCGGCCTAGCTTAGAAAAATAGGAAAGAAATTTCTCATGATCACCTGCTTCTAGATGATGAATATAGAGATGATTATGAGATCATATCAATTGGTTTCATGTCAAAAGGATTTTTGTAGAATTAGTTATGAATTTTTGAAGTTAGCTTCATGAACTTTGAATGATATGAAGAACATGATGACCAAAGGCATAAACTCAAGAATCTTGTGAAGAGAAAAGCTTAGAATAGCAAGATGAAGAGAGACTACCTCTTGATGATCAATGAAAATGATGATTTGGATGATGTTCTTCACAAAATCACCTTGGTGTTCTAAGTGTTCTTGAGAAGCTTAGAGAGAAAGATGAAGATTTAGAGCAGTTTCGGTAATCTTGACATATCTCTCACTATACTTGTCCGTTTTTGATGATATTTATGTCGTTGGAAAGAAGTGAGAAAAAGGAACAACTTTCATGTAGAAAGTTTTCCGATATTCAGAATATAAAATGGTCAGAATCGCTAGGCAAAATCTGGCGAGTATGAACACCTATGGTTGTTCTTATGTGTTCTTAAGAAAACATTGAGTTTGGAGGAAGGAGATGACATGAAGAAATGAAGAAATTTGCCAAAGTGTGTTTCTAAAGAGGGGGAGCCGTGGGTTTAGGGACAATTTGGTCAAAAATTACAATGGCATGACTTGAAAAATTCATGAAGAGCCAAAGGTAAAATCGTCATTTCCAGGCAAAATATTCCTTTGTCATAAATGCGTCATTATGGCCATTATGATGCGGATAAGATCATCATAAATGCCTGTTACATCGGTCAAATCCGTCACCTCAGCCCCGTTGCTGACTCCTTGGTTCATCTGACGCAGGTTTTTCCTAGAGATATCTCGACGTATTCGCCCGTAGCAAATATAATATTTTAATTTTTACGCTAAATTTCTCAAAACTTCCAATATCGTAGTAAATACGATAAAAACATTTTTCATCTCGTTCACTAATTAAAATTAGGTTTTCTGAGCAGTAAACTTTTACTGTCAGTGAAAATGCAGACCGGGTTCCGTCTGAATTTTCAACCCAAAATTTCATCGTAACCCTATAATATAAAGCATGATATAGAAATGACAGTGGTTTACCCAAAATCATTTTGAGTCTCGAATAAAAATATATTTTTATATATATTTATTACCGATATTAGAAAACAGCAAAAAGTCGGGGTGTTACATTTACGTTGATATTTATAAGTTATGTTTACGTACGTTGATCGATATTTATAAGTTATGTTTGATATTTATCCTGACATACTAACAAGTTTTTTTTTTGTTTAAATAGGTATACATGGCTGATCTTGACGATATCCCTCATTCATGCAGCGGGTCAGAGACCCCGTCTACGGGTAGAAAGGGTAGACGTGCCACACGAATGAGGAATTTGACTGCCAACCGTGGTTCAAATCAAAGGATAAGAATAGACTTTGATAATAACCTCAATCCTATTGGGCCAACGGCAGAGCAGTTTAACAGTTTTGTGGCGACCCTTGCTAGAAGCAGGCCTAGTATACTTATTGATAATTGGAAAGATGTACCGGCGGACGTGAAGGATCAAATATGGGAGAATATTCTGGTATCTATACTTTTACGTCCTGTGTTTGTCTGTATCTACTTTATTTTAATCTTATTAATATCATACAGTAATTCATTGATTCTTTTGGTGTTAATGTAGCTCACCTTTGACATACCGGATACGACGGATATGAAGAAGCATTTGAAAAAGTATGTTGGTGAGCGTTGGAGGGATTTTAAGGTCGACCTGGACAGATACTATGTATTCAATCCAACATGTGAAAAGAACCCACTTGAGGTGTACCCGTTTCTTGACCAGGCGACGTGGGATCGCTTTGTTCAGAGCCGACATTTTCCCAGCTTTCAGGTTAACTTATTTGATTTGTCTCTAAATTTATGTAATTTCATTAATTTTATTTACTTATGTACTTTAATTGTCTTCTATTTATAACAGGAGAAGAGGAAAAAGGGGCAGGAAAACCAAAGCAAGAATGTATACCCCCATGTCATTTCTCGTGGGGGATATAAAAAACTTGGTCAGATAATGGTGGAAGAGGAAAAGAAAGCACGTCAGGAAGCAGCATCTCAGGCGGATCCTAACGCTGAAAATAATCCGGAAGTTGTTGATCCACCTCCACCCCCACGCCATCGTAAATGGAAAAGGGCCCGACAAAGAAAAAAGGGACAATATACATCTGAGGAGGCCCGCCAAGTAGCTGAGAAGATTGTAAGTATAGTTTGAATTGTAATTGTCACTTTAAGATTGTTACCGAATTGTAATGTGACATGATATTTTATATGTTATAGGATGCCTTGGACGAGCAGGTAACCCAAGGAACCTTTGTTCCTAGAGGACGCGATGATATCTTAGCTGCTGCCATCGGTAAACCAGACCACCCGGGCCGTGTCATTGGTGTTGGATGGGGCGTCGGCATTCGCCAATACCATGGTTCATCTTCACACCAATGCCACAGGGATGTTGATGCAGATAGAGCACGGGTAAAACAAGAGATTGCAGCTGAGCTTAGTCAGGAGATGGCCGAGCAGTTTGCCCAGCAGCTAGCAATATTGACTTCTATGTCCCAGCAAATGACAATCGGTGTCCAACCCTTTGTCCATGTGAGCACTAAGGGCTCATGTGATCCTCCTCATCATCTTGAAAATGATGATGATGGTGATGATGATGATGATGATGATGATGACGACCCTGATAGGTGTGAGCTGTATGTTGATGATCATCATGATCGCCGCTTAGTGGCATTGGGGAGGGCACATAATAACTTAGGTAATACCATACACCATCGTTGATTACTGGATGATCAGGTGAGGGTCGTTGTTGAGATTATTCGAGATGCTGATGCTCGAGTCCCTGTGCCCATTGAGGAGGTTCAAACAGTGGGTCGGGCCCCCGGTAACTTCATCCCCTGGCCAAGAAGACTGGTAGGCTTTCTTGTTGCATCTGAGGTATTCAGTTAGTTGTGTTTTTCTATATTCATGGTTGAAATTATTTATTATTGTTTAAAGATAATGCTTTATTTTTATTCGTTATAGGATGTTGGAAATGATATTCTGCCTAAAAGGTCGGATCCAAGAAGACCAGAGATGTCTGCTCCTGCCAAGGTATTCATTTGACCATTTAATTAATTACGAATGAAATAACTTATCTGTGATTACTAATATATATCTTTGTTGTTTAGGGGATCGAAAAAGAGGCACCTGGTGATGTTTTTAAACTTCTGGCTATACAGGTTGTTACCATGGAGAATGACGCAACTTTGGTAAGGTTGGAACATGATGCCATTCTAGGTGACGAACTGTATATCCCAAAGAAGGAACTTATGGAGATTGTACTCGATAAAGAAATGGCTAGTTCTGCACACCTATCGTTATGGTGCAGGTAAGTACATTTTATTTATAAGTTAAGTATTTAAATTTTAAATACTATGATAATTAACATGTTTTTTCAATATATTAGGTATCTGCATCGTATGTTAGTTGATCAAGGTAACCTCGCCCTTTATGGGTTCATTGACCCCATGTTAATTCAGGGTGATGTTCTCCTAGAATCAGAAGACCCGGTCATCACCATACGTGATATACTTGCCCGAGACGATCATCAATTCTACCTTGCGCCTTATCTCAATAAGTAAGTACCGGTTATTTAATTATAACTATATATGACTTAGTCACTAATTGTTCCGCAAATACAGCAAGCATTGGCAACTGTTGATCTTGTACCTTAGGATGAACGTCGTGGTCTTCTTCTGCTCAATTGGAAATAAGCCGGCGAATGAACTGAAGACGATCATCGAAACGTAAGCATTAAAATACTTTATAATCAGTAATGCAGTTGTTTTAATTATCTAAAATCTATTAGATATACTTTAATTAATGTTTATTTTGTCATGATAGTTCTATTAATGCAAACCACATGTTGCATGGTGAAAGGCATCGGGCTATCAAATGGATTATTCCTAACGTAAGATATTTATTAGTTCAAACGCTTCAAATGCAGTGGGTATAATTATTGATTTCTATTTAATTCCTCATATTCTAATTGGTTTTCATTTGTACGTAGTCACGTATACAACGTGGATCATGGGAATGTGGATACTATGTGATGAAGTGGATGTTCGAAATTATCTCCTCTAGGAACACTGAAAGATGGAACGAGGTAAATGTTAATTGGTAACAATTAGAAGTAACAGTTATAGATTCGTTATATGTTTTATGTTAGTTTATTACTTAAAAGATATAATCCTTTGTCCAATTAAACTTGCAGATATTCAACAATCCAACTCCATTATCTGATTCCGACATCAACAACATAAGGAGGCATTGGGCAACATTCTTTCTTGAAGTGTACCAACCATAGTTTGTATATATGTAGTTAGTTTAAAAACTTATCATGTACTAGCTATAGTGCACTTTTGACTGATCATATGTATTTTGATATGAAATCTATAATATATCATGTAGCTTTTTGGTTTCTAATTATCTTTGTTGTCTGAATGTAATTTAACGTACATATGTATTGTTCGTAATAAATTCAGTATATATTAATTTAGTGTGTTTTTGTTGTACAAAAGTGATTGTGTTGAGAATATTTAGAATATGTTATACTGGTATTGATCTGCATTACTGAAACAAGGGAAAGGAATGATAGAAATGTAAAAAGAGTTTAAAAAAAAAAAAGACTTTACACATCGGTTACTCAAAAACCGATGTGGAAAGTTCCCTTTACACATGGGTTAATAAAAAACCGATGTGGAAAGTGAAATTTCCACATCGGTTTTTTGAAAACCGATGTGGAAAATGAAATTTTCACATCGGTTTTATTAAAACCGATGTGGAAAGTAATATTTCCAATAGGTTATGGGATAAACCATGTGACAAATGAACTTTCCACATCAGTTATTTTGAAAACCGTTGTTAAAAATGTACTTTAAACATCGGTTTTAAAACCGATGTGAAAAGTAACAATAAACAATATCGGTCTTTTCAACATCAGTTTGAAAACCGATGTGAAAAGCCAAAAATAACCGACGTGGAAACATTTTTCTGCTCTAGTGTGTACTGTTGCACATGTGAGTGAGGTATCATATTTTAGATGTTCAAATTACCAGAACTTTTATCTACATGTATAAGTTGCAGAAATTACTATAGGCATGCCCAATTTTACCCCATAAAGTAAACATGAAGAACATACAATAAACAAAGAATTTGAATCCAATCAAATTAGAAGTGTTCCTTTACATAAGCATAAGGCACACATTACAACAATTTGGAATCATTATAACAGAGAGTTACACTTTTCTGCCTATATTTTTAATGCTAAAATTAATCAACCAAAAAAATAAATATAGTTAATCTGATTTTAGCTTATATCTTCAAACAATATTGAAACAGGGTTATGGCTTACATGTAATATACCCACATTGCATATAAAGTTACAAACAATAGGATACATAACATTTGCAATTTCGGGAGATATTGGAAAATAGTTGAATTCACGTCAAATGACCCTGAATAGAGTAGCCTCCACGGGTTAAAAAACATGCGCTAACAATAGTCACTAGCCACTCTAAAAGGTGGACAGTATGGGGGAGAAAAAAGCATAACCAACAGAAAGGAAAGAGGGACTCTGTAACAGACTCATTATTATTACATTGAGAAAGAGAGAATACTCGCTAACTATTTCTTCCACCATATGGCTACCCAAATGTTTTCACGGAGGTCGTCGTCTTCTTAAATGGCCCAACTAATTACTTATCTCAGGAGCTTGTCTTCTTCAACAGCTCAATCTCAGAAGAGCTCATTCTCCTCGATGGCGCTAATGATTTTTCAACTCAGGAGCTCGTTTCCTTCAACAGCTCAACTAATCACGTCTCAGAGGAGCTCTTTCTCCTCAATGGATGAATAAGATATGAATCTTAAATAATACATGGACATGAGTATGCTCTGATAGTTGCTATAATTGCTAAGATAAATCTTAAGTAAGATTGCTCTGATAATAATTTCAAAGTTAAAACAAGTCAAACTTAATGTCTGATCTAGCATCTGCATGACCTGTCCACTTAAGAAAATTTCAACCTATCTGATATATGCTATTTTCTTTGTTCATATTTTATGAGGTTCATTAAATCATCTCAATGTTTGTCATCATCAAAAAGGGGGAGATTGTTAATTCTCTAAAATGTCTGATGTGCATTTCCGTAAGTTTTGATGAGAACTGAACATTGGTTAATGATTTAATTAACCTTCATATTGGTTGTTAACCTGTCAATCTAGTGTGCATATTAAAACTATAAGAATCATCCATCCAACGCAAATAATAGAATCATTTGTCCAACGCAAGTGATAGAATCATCCGTCCAACGCAAGTGATTGAAATGCACGTCCAACACTGTAGTGATAGAAGATCACTTCCAACACTGTAGTGATAGAAGCTCACGTCCAACACAAGTGATAGAAGCTCACCTCCAACACTGAAGTGATTGAAGCTCACGTCCAACGCAAGTGATAGAATTTCACGTCAAATACTAAAGTGATAAAAGCCAGCATCCACTAAAGTGATGAAAGCCAACGTCCACTAAAATAAAAGCCAGCGTCCACTAAAGTGTTGAAAGCTAGCGTCCACTAAAATAAAAGCCAGCGTCCACTATAGTTACAGAAGCACTCGTCTGCTGAAGCGATAGAAGCGCTCGTCTACTGAATTGATAGAAGTGCTCGTCCACTAGGGTAACAGAAGCGCTCGTCCACACAAGTCTTTGGACTTGCTGAGTCCTTAATATGGAGCTCGTCTACTAGGTTACGTTCAACCAGTTAAAGGAGTATCCGTCCAATGACATAGCATTTGGAGCTCGTCTACTAGTCCAAATGTAAAATCTTAAATGGCTAGATGGACGCAGCTATTTTCAAGATGGATGCGCTTATCCTATGAACACGAATTCTCTTAGAATCATTAGAATCTTATTTCAAGAACCAGAATGAAGAAAAGTCAGAAGTTACTCTCTCAAGCAACCTCGGATATCAGAACCAAAGACCAGTTAAAGAATGCTTCCAACATGCTTTATTCCCTAGTACCTCTGGTCCTTACACGAAAAGGGAACTATACTCAGTAAAGTACAGAAAGCTCTCTGCACAACTTTGATATGGCTGTATCACGATGCATAAAGACATGATCCTTCATGTTAGAGTACAACCAACGTTCCTATTGCATTAATGGCTGCCCAGAACGACTCTATTGCATTTAATGAAGTTCTGCTTGAAGCCAACATCTGAGGGAATGTCTCTAACGGATCCTAAATGCTTGAAGACCATAAATAAAGAAGTCATTGAAGATGAAGCACATAGAAGAGAGAATACACATAGCATCAAAGAGCCATTACTTTGCGCATTAATATCTTCATTCTTTTATTCTGTATTCTTCAATCATTTGAAGTTATTACACATACTTTCCCAAGCTTTACATTTAAACCACTCTCTGAGTGTTAGTGAAAGATCTGTATGTGAGAAGTTGTATTTATTACAAACCAAATCTCTCAAACAAACCCGAGTGAGCCTGAAGAGGCTAAGTGTGCAAAGAATACTTGTCTTGAGCCTGAAGACGCTAGGTGTGCAAAGAATACTTGTCTTGGAGCCTGAAGAGGCTAGGTGTGCAAACAGTACTTGAGTCTGTAACATGATCAGTTATAGTGGATAAATCTTGGTGCTGCCAAGGACTGAACGTAGTTCTTTGCTTTGAAGAGTGAACCAGGATAAATAACTGTGTCAATCTCTCTTTCCTTAAACTCTTTAGTTGCTTTAGTTTTCTTACGTCTATCTAGTGGTGTGTTTGCCAAAAGTCACCCGTCCATCCCGTATCCTTCCACTCGTTCAAACCTAGCTTCTGTTTTTGAAAAGATTCAAACTTTGCTTAAATTCTGATAAACACGATTCAACCCCCTTCTCGTGTTTATAGTTGTCTATTTCAGTTGGTATCAGAGCTCAGCCTCTGGGTTGAGCATCTAACAGTGTAGAGGTAAAAGGTCCTGAAGAATAGACATGACTGCTGGAGCTAGTTCAAGTGGAAGTCACCTGACTGAAGGAGCTTCCCTAACCAGACCTCCTTACTTCAATGGAGAAAACTACAACTATTGGAAAGATAGATTTCAATGGTTCATTCTATCTACAAACTGTGATCTTTGGGATATCGTTACAGATGGTCCATTCATTCCCAAGAATGATGATAACACTGACAAACCAAAAGCTCAGTGGACTACTACAGAAAAGACAAAATGGGAGCTGAACCACAAAGCTAGATATAACATCATTTGTGCTCTCAATCAGGAGGAGTTTGAGAAGGTATGTGCTTGTGACTCTGCCAAAGAATTATGGGACACTTTAGCTGTCACACATGAAGGAACAGCCAAAGCCAAAGAGTCAAAGATTGCCATATATACTTGTTAGAAAGTATGAACTGTTTGTCATGGAGGAGGGAGAATCTGTTGCTCAAATGATAGGAAGATTTCAAACTATAGTCAACAGTTTAAAATCTCTTGGCAAAGTCTATACCAATACTGAGAAGGTTGGAAAGGTTCTGAGAAGTCTACCTAAACAGTGGAGACCTTTGGTCACTGCTATCTCTCAAGCCAAGGATCTCACTGCCTTGATTATGGATGAACTTCTTGGAACACTCACTATTCACGAGCAAGAACTTGGAGATGAAGTTGCACCAAAGAAGGGCAAGTCAATTGCTCTGAAAGCTGATCAAAAGTCAGCAAAAGTTTCCAAGGCTCTGAAAGCAGATGAGTCATCCAGTGATGCTGACCTATCGGAACTCGAGGATTCTGAGAGTGATGAAGAATTATCTCTCCTGACCAGGAAGATAAAGCTTCTCCTACAGAAAAATAAGTTCAAGAGGGATAAGCCATTCAGAAGGTTCAACAAGAACAAGAACTTCAAAGAATCCACCTCAACAGACAAAAGTCCGATTGTTTACTATGAGTGCAAGAAGCTTGGTCACATCAAGGCTGAATGTCTTCAACTCAAGAAGGCCCATTTTAAGAAATTCTTCAATAAGAAGAAGAAAGGAATGATGGCTACTTCGGAGGATCTAGAGTCAACATCTTCTGATGAAGAAACGGAGGAAGAAGCCACTCTCTGTTTGATGGCCAGCACTGACTCAGACTCTGACGATGAGGTACATCCTGACTATGAGGAATTACTTGATGTCTATGAGGAGTTGATGGAGGAATCCAACTGCTTATCTAAATCCTTCAAATCCCTCAAGAGAGAGTATGTAAAGCTCACCAGTGAGCATAAACAGAAATCTCAAGAGTGCGAGAAGCTGGCTAAAGAGAATAGTGAGCTGAAGATTGAAAAGTCTAATGAAGCTAAGATCTTAAGTGAAACATCACCATTTGAAGAAGTTGAAAAACTTCAACAGAAAGTGGAAGAGCTCACTTCTGATCTTGCCAAATTTGTTAATGGTAGAGACAATCTGACTAAGCTACTTGGCAGTCAGAGGCACTCTCTTAACAAAGAAGGTACTGGATATGTCCATCAGACACATCATAAATTATCAACTAAAGCTTTTACAGTATCTGTTAAGTCAACTATAACCCAATCTACACCTGTTTGTAACTTCTATGGAAAAACTGGACATGTTATGTCTAAGTGTATCCATAAGAAGAGAAGGAAGTCTTCACAGACTCCTAGAACTAACAAAAAAGGACCCAGAAAAATATGGGTACCTAAGGATCAAATAATTTTTGTTGCTGATGTCCTCAACAGGACAAAGAAAACACCACTGCTGGTACCTGGACAGTGGCTACTCGCATCATATGACAGGAGAAAGGTCTATGTTCCTAGACCTCCAACTTAAGAAAGGAGGACACGTTGCCTTTGGAGGGAATCAGAAATGGAAAGTTATAGGAATTGGTACTATTGGTGGTAAACCCCCTCTTCCCTCTATATCTAATGTTCTTATGGTTAAAGGATTAAGACACAATTTACTTAGCATAAGTCAATTATGTGATAGTGGTTTTGATGTTTCCTTTACCAAGGATGTATGCACAGTTAAAGACTGTTGTGGAAAAACCCTCTTTTCAGCCAAAAGGCAACAAAATCTTTATAAGATTGAACTGTCTGATCTCTCAGATCAAAGTGTAACCTGTCTGACGTCTAAAGAGGATGAGAGATGGTTATGGCATAAGAAACTAGGACATGCTAGTATGAAACTAATTTCTGAATTAAAAAGGAATAATCTCGTGAGAGGATTGCCTGATATTAGTTTTAAGAAAGATGTATTGTGTGATGCATGTCAGAGAGGTAAACAAATAAAATCAAGTTTCAAATCTAAAAACCAAGTATCAACCTCTAGACCTCTTCAGTTGTTACACATGGATCTGTTTGGACCAGTTAGTGTTGCCAGCCTGGCTGGAAGAAAATATGGATTTGTCATTGTTGATGACTATTCCAGATACACATGGGTACTCTTCCTAACACACAAGGATGAGTCTTTTAAGGCTTTCTCGGTATTATGTAAAAGAGTATAAAATGAGTAGGGTTTCTACATTTCTACCCTTAGAAGTGATCATGGGGGAGAATTTGAAAATGAACAGTTTAGACAGTTCTGTGAGGAGAATGGAATCTCTCACAATTTCTCTGCACCTAGAACTCCACAGCAAAATCGAGTGGTTGAGCGAAAGAACAGATCTCTGCAAGAGATGGCTAGATCTATGCTCAATGAAAATAATCTCCCTAAGTACTTATGGGCAGAAGCTGTAAACACTGCTTGTTATGTACAAAACATAGTACTTATTAGGCCTTTTCTAAAAAGGACTCCTTATGAATTGTGGAAAAGAAAAAGCCCCAACATATCTTATTTTCATGCTTTTGGAAGTGAATGTTTTATTCTGCATACCAGAGATAATCTTGGAAAGTTTGATTCTAAGGTAGATAAAGGTATTTTCGTAGGATATTCTGAAAAGTCTAAGGCTTTTAGAGTATACAATTCAAGAACTTGTATTATTGAAGAATCTGTTCATGTTAAATTCCATGATGGATTAAAGACTGATAAAGAACTATCAGATCTAGAAGATGATCTCGCAGGTCTTGATATAAACAAGCCAGAAAGTCAACAACCCGATCTAACCAAAACAGAATCTGTGCCTGAGGCTGAAAGACAAGTGGAACAGACGAGTCAGCAGACAAGTCAAGATCTTCATGATGATCTCAAAAAGGATTGGAAGTTCAACACTCATCATCCTAAGGATCTTATTATTGGAAATCCTTCTGAAGGAGTAAGAACCAGATCCACATTAAGAGAATCAAGCAATGTGGCCTGTATTTCAGATTTGGAGCCTAAACGCATTGAAGAAGCTCTTAAGGATGAAAGCTGGAGTCTTGCTATGCAAGAAGAACTTAACCAGTTCACCAGAAATGATGTTTGGACTCTTGTCTCTAAGCCTAAAAACAAGTCAGTTATTGGAACAAGATGGGTCTTCAGAAACAAATTGGATGGATCGAGATGGTAAAGTTGTCAGAAATAAGGCAAGGTTAGTAGCTCAAGGCTACAACCAACAAGAAGGTATTGATTATACTGAAACCTTTGCACTTGTAGCTAGAATAGAAGCCATACTCATTTTAATGTCATATGCTGCACAACACCAAATTACCCTATTTCAAATGGATGTAAAAAGTGCTTTTCTAAATGGTATAATTGAAGAAGAAGTGTATGTTAAACAACCCCCTGGTTTTGAGGATACTGATAAACCAGATCACGTTTTCAAACTTAAAAAGGTATTATATAGTTTGAAACAAGCACCTAGAGAGAGAGAGAATACTCGCTAACTATTGCTCTCCACCATATGGCTACCCAAATGTTTTCACGGAGGTCATCGTCTTCTTCAATGGTCCAACTAATTACTTCTCTCATGAGCTTGTCTTCTTCAATAGCTCAATCTCAGAAGAGCTTATTCTCCTCGATGGCGCTAATGATTTTTCATCACAGGAGCTCGTTTCCTTCAACAACTCAACTAATCACGTCTCAGAGGAGCTCCTTCTCCTCAATGGATGAATATGAATGAATATGATATGAATCTTAAATAATACATGGACATGAGTATGCTCTGATAGTTGCTATAATTGCTCATATAAATCTTAAGTAAGATTGCTCTGATAATAATTTCAAAGTTAAAACAAGTCAAACTTAATGTCTGATCTAGCATCTGCATGACCTGTCCGCTTAAGAAAATTTCAACCTATCTGATATATGCTATTTTCTTTGTTGATATTTTCTGAGGTTCATTAAATCATCTCAATGTTTGTCATCATAAAAAAGGAGGAGATTGTTAAGTCTCTAAAATGTCTGATGTGCATTTCCCTAAGTTTTGATGAGAACTAAACATTGGTTAATGATTTAATTAACCTTCATATTGGTTGCTAACCTGTCAATCTAGTGTGCAGATTAAAACTGTAAGAATCATCCGTCCAACGCAAATAATAGAATCATCCGTCCAACGCAAGTGATAGAAGCATCCGTCCAATGCAAGTGATTGAAACGCACGTCCAACACTGTAGTGATAGAAGCTCACGTCCAACACTGTAGTGATAGAAGCTCACATCCAACACAAGTGATAGAAGCTCACCTCCAACACTGAAGTGATTGAAGCTCAAGTCCAACGCAAGTGATAGAATTTCACGTCCAATACTAAAGTGATAAAAGCCAGCGTCCACTAAAGTGATGAAAGCCAGCGCCCACTAAAATAAAAGCCAGCATCCACTAAAGTGATGAAAGCCAGCATCCACTAAAATAAAAGTCAGCGTCCACTAAAGTGACAGAAGCGCTCGTCTACTGAAGCGATAGAAGTGCTCGTCTACTGAAGTGATAGAAGTGCTCGTCCACTAGGGTAACAGGAGAGCTCATCCACACAATTCTTTGGACTTGCTGAGTCCTTAATATGGAGCTCGTCTACTAGGTTACGTTCAACCAGTTAAAGGAGTATCCGTCCAATGACATAGCATTTGGAGCTCGTCTACTAGCCCGAATGTAAAATCTTAAATGGCTAGATGGATGCAGCTATTTTCAAGATGGACACGCTTATACTATGAACGTGAATTCTCTTAGAATCATCAGAATCTTATTTCAAGAACCAGAATGAAGAAAAGTCAGAAGTTACTCTCTCAAGCAACCTCGGATATCAGAACCAATGACCAGTTAAAGAATGCTTCCAACATGCTTTATTCCCTAGTACCTCTGGTCTTTACACGAAAAGGGAATTGACTCAGCAAAGTACAAAAAGCTCTCTGCACAACTCTGATATGGCTGTATCACGATGCATAAAGACATGATCCTTCATGTTAGAGTACAACCAATGTTCCTATTGAATTAATGGCTGCCCAGAACGACTCTATTGCATTTAATGAAGTTCTGCTTGAAGCCAACATCTGAGGGAATGTCTCTACCGGATCCTAAATGCTTGAAGACCATAAATACAGAAGTCATTGAAGATGAAGCACATAGAAGAGAGAATACACATAGCATCAAAGAGCCATTACTCTGCGCATTAATATCTTCATTATTTCATCCTGTATTCTTCAATCATTTGAAGTTATTACGCAAACTTTCCTAAGCTTTACATTTAAACCACTATGAGTGTTAGTGAAAGATCTGTCTGTGAGAAGTTGTATTTATTACAAACCAAATATCTCAAACAAACCCGAGTGATCCTGAAGAGGCTAAGTGTGCAAAGAATACTTGTCTTGGAGCCTGAAGAGGCTAGGTGTGCAAACAATACTTGAGTCTGTAACCTGATCAGCTATAGTGGATAAATCTTGGTGCTGCCAAGGACTGGACGTAGCTCTTTGCTTTGAAGAGTGAACTAGGATAAATAACCGTGTCAATCTCTCTTTCCTTAAACTCTTTAGTTGCTTTAGTTTTCTTACGTCTATCAAGTGGTGTGTTTGCCAAAAGTCACCCGTCCATCCTGTATCCTTCGATCTACTCGTCCAAACCTAGCTTTTGTTTTCGAAAAGATTTCAACTTTGCTTAAATTATGATAAACACAATTCAACCCCCCTTCTCGTTTTTATAGTTGTCTATTTCGCCAATTTCTAAGGTCTGAGCCTGACCTACTTTAAAGTCTGGCCTGACCTGAAAGCCTATTTAAAAGCCTGCTTATCAACAAGACCTTTAAATATGGTTGCATCTATAAATAGGTCACAATCCTTCACTTGTAAATAGACTCGTAGGTTTCTAATGACAAAGTAGTTGGTAGACATATGCTAATAAATAGGTCACTAGGCATTCACAAATAAATAGGCAAGTTGTAACACCCCGATTTTCGCTGCTTTGTAATATCGGTAATAAATATATAAATATATATTTTTATCCGAGACTTAGAAAATGATTTTGGATAAACCAAGGTCATTTCCATGTTATACTTATTTTCATAAGGTTACGGGGAAGTTTTTGGTTGAAAATTCAGACGGAAACCAGTCTGCTGTTTTCTGTGTTTTTACTGACAGTAAAAGTTTACTGCTCAGAAAACATAATTATAACTCGTGAACGAGATAAAAAATGTTTTTATCGTATTTTCTAAGATACTGGAAGTTTTGAAAATTTAGCGTAAAAATTAAAATATTATATTTGCTGCGGGCGAATGCGTCGAGATATCTCTAGGAAAACCTGCGTTAGAGGAATCAAGGAGTCAGCAACGGAGCTGAAGTGACTGATGTGACAGGCATTTATGGCGATCCTATCAGCATCATAATGGCCATAATGGCGCATTTATGGCAAAGGAATCTTTTACCTGGAAATGACGATTTTACCCTTGGCTCTTCATGAATTTTTCAAGCCATGCCATTGTAAATTTGGACCAAATTACCCCCACCCACACGATTTCCTCCTGCATTCCAAGCATTTGGACATCACTTTTCCTAGCCATAAATGAGCATTTATGTTAAAGTGGATGAATCATTCAAATTTCATTAATGTAAACGAGTCTTGGGCAAAGTCATTTTCTCATCATTCCCCGAAACTGCCACGGAATTCTGACTCTTTTCTGTTCTGAATCTAGGAAAACTTTCTACATGAAAGTTGTTCATCTTTCTCTCTTATTTCCAACGACATAAAGATCATAAAAAACGGACAAGTATATTGAGAGATATGTCCAAAGTACCAAAACTGCTCTAAATCTTCATCATCTTCATATTCCTCTCTAAACTTCTCAAGAACACTTAGAACACCAAGGTAATTTTGTAAAGAACCCCATCCAAATCATCATGGTGAGTCATGGTGATATTTTACTCTAGTCATCATGACGACAAAAAAATATACCTAGATATTTTAAACGTTAACCTAATCTACGCCTGATAAAATTTAACCAAGGTTAACTAACTATGATTTGCAACCCAAAATATCTTCTCCCTAACATGTGGTGTAGGAGGCAGTCACATCTCTTCAAATTTTATGACCACATGTTTTATTAACCATAATTATAAATAAACCCTAGTTAAGTTATTATTAACTATGGTTAAGTTATTATATTATTTTCTAACTTAACCTTGATCAAATAAACTCAACCATGGTTCTTTTATCTCATCAAACCACATATTTTCTCCTCACACCCACCTCTAGGCCGCACCCATCTTCCACACTTGAACCATTTTCACTCATTTTCCTACTTCATCATTTTGTTTCTCCAAAACTTCATGTTCTTCATTTTCTCTCACAAGTTCTTCACTTGTTCTTCATTTGTTCTTCACTTATTCATCATTTTTCTCTAACTTAGTAACATAATCTCATGATTATTCATTCATGAAACTTGTTCCTTAGATCAATTATCATCACTTAATCCATTTTGTTCTTGAATCC
The DNA here is from genome assembly GCA_030762895.1 of Sophora flavescens. Taxonomy (NCBI): domain Eukaryota; kingdom Viridiplantae; phylum Streptophyta; class Magnoliopsida; order Fabales; family Fabaceae; genus Sophora; species Sophora flavescens. Next base: position 146,053,496 of record CM061065.1, read on the forward strand.
ATGAACTTTTAAGTTCATCCTCTCTCTTCTCAAAATTCGGCCCATACCCATACATAACCATCCAAACCTTGTTTTGATCTTCTAAGATCATATTCTCACTTATCTAGATGATCTAAACAATTTCTATTTCACATATCAAGTCATTTCCCCACAAAACACAAAGAACTCCTTAGTGTTCTTGCTAAGATCATCTTTGTTCTTCAAGTTCTAGAATAAATCTTTTTATTCCAAGGTGAGGAATCTCTCTCTAATCTTCGTATCTTCATTAATCATCCATAAAATTCCATTTTGATTAATTATTTTATGAAATGCAATTTTTAGATCTATAACTTTAAAGATTTCTAGAAAATTGTAGAAAAATCCATTTGACATGAAACCAATTTTTATGAACTATCTATGATCTCTATATTCATGATCTAAGAACATGAATCAAGAGAAAATTTCTTTCCTATATTCTTCCATAGTGGATCGAATCTAGGTCTTAGAGAGACTAGATGAATTTGTTTCGATTCATATGATTGATACTTGTTTTCATCTCTCTAGTACGTATGATTGTTGAATCCAAGAGTTGATAAAATTTTAAAATCCCTAGCTTTTTATTTTGTGAAAAATCGAAACCCTAGTCTTGGAACTAGATGAGTTTCATTCAAAGTTCTTGGTTCATGATCATTGATTAAGTCTCCATCATGTTTAAGGATCATAAATACATAAGTTAGAAAATTTTTAACATCCTTATCCTAATGATCTTGAGTAGGCCGAACCATTACCATATGGTTTAGAAAGTTTTTTGTTTGATTTTCATTAATTTTGTGATGATTTGTTGTGAAGGATAAATCGTTGTTGATTATCCTGAGTGTACGAAGGAAACAGAGATCAAATTGGGAAATTTTTCGGGAAACAATTTTTCGAATCTTCAAGAGGTAATGGGAGTATGCCTGAGGAGTTTAAGATAATGACATGCTTATTGTTGGAGTCATTTATTAATTTTCTGTAGAAAATATTTTATTATCTTGCATTGTTTACAGTTAACTGCTGGATTGATGTGATATTTATCTGAGTAACTGAATTGATGTAATGTGTGGATTTATATGATTATAATTATTTGGTTATATTATAATTGTGATGCATGTCATGAATTGATATATGCCATGCTATTCTGTGATTGAAATTTATCTGCTGTTGAGTGTTGGACTGAGAAACCTGACACTGGTCAGTGTTAAAAAAATTAATTAAGGATGAAAAACTTAATAAGCTTGGATAATTAATCTGAGGGATTAATTTGGGAGATTTTGAGAAAAATGAAAAAAAATATTATTTTAATAATATTTTGTGGAAACTGTGCAAATAAGCGACAGTAAGGGCGAAACCGTGAATTTTTTTCACAGGCTCTAATTTTTGTAAAATAAATTCAATTTTATTATAAAATGTTATTTAAAGTGATTAAGTTCCAAAAATAATATTTTATAGCAGTCAGAACGATTACTTCTGACAGAGAAGTGATATAAGTTATTTAATATTATTTATTTAATATTATTTAATATTAAATATTATTAATTATTTAATTATTTAATTATTATAAATTAATTAATTTATTTCTTTTTAAAGTTGACTTTTATTGAGAATTAATTTCTGAAGTGAAACAATTAGAAATGAAAGGAATTTATTAATGATTTTCAGATTTTATCAATGTTTTAACAGGAAAAGGATTTCAGTAAAAATATTTTTATTCAGTGAAATTATTCCGTTAAACTTGAATAAGTTTTCGGAGCTATTGTTTTGTATTGGTTTTTCACTGTGTGAAACGTTTTACAAGCAGATAAATGAACCTAGGAACCGAGACATCGGGGTTCTATTGTTCTATGGGCACGTAGATCAAGCATCTGTGTCATGGAACGGAGTGTCCTGCAAAGTTTTTGTTTTTAGACTGTGTGTCCTAAATTGATGTGGAAAGTGTGAGTTCCATATCCGCGAGCCTAAAACTGGTGCATCGGTTTAAGGGCTTCGTGATTGAGCACTCGGACTGTGTGTCCTGTGTTTTGTTTGAGGTGGAAAAATCTTAATAAGAAATTAAGGGTGGTCGTTACGCTTTGTGCTTCGACAAGGAAAGATTATTACGATAAAGAAAACAAATCGAGAATAAAAGTTTTTCTCATGCATAAATGACAGTTGTGTCATGTGATTGTGGTCATTGAGTCAATAAGGGACCAATGTATATGGCAGACGTGTCAGAAGATGTGATCATTGAGTCCGGAGTGGATCAATGTATCTGTTATGGACTATGTTCCATTTAAATAATGGGCCTCTGTATATGTGTGAGCCAATATATCATTATAGGACTGTGTGTCCAAGTTTATGCATTAACTATTGCAATCTGTGTGACGCAATAGGTTATGGACAATGAACTCCATAATTCGCAGCGACCATTGTGCCTCTGTTCAGTGAGACGATGAGTCAAAACTTTTGAATAATAACCCTGGCGAAACTGTGTGTGGCCAGTGTGTTATGTGATTTCTTGGGCATTGTTTTATTCGTTTTTACAATGCGCCATGTGCAGAGCTTGATCGGCTCGAAACAAAACAGAAATTTGTGGGATCTCAGAGGAGATTAGGTATTAAAATAGAGCTGAATATTGAAGTGTCATGCATTTTTATAAAATGACGATGACTGTCGGGTATGAAACCCTTTGAATTAAATTATTCTGTTGTTTCAAATTAATTTTATTATGCTGTGAATATGTGGTATTTGCTGTTTGAGTGTCGTACATGGGGTTGTCTTATCAAAACTCATATATTGGAAACTCACCCTTACAAATATATCAGGTTTATTTTAGACTAAGGTAGTACTTTGGTACACTAGTACTGATGAAGCGAAGGAATTCACTGAGGCGTTCGAGGACTTAACTTCTAGATGCTTGAAGAAGTATGCGTTAGTGGGAATGTCACGAGGGTAATAATTCAGGACCTACATCAAGTACGTACCAGACTTTGACCGTGGAGATATCTTTACCACCTCCCTGATTTCTTACCGTCTTCTTGTAGATTAGGAACTTATATGTTCTGATACTTCCATAGTTCTGGGAGTAGAGGTATCCTCACCGGATATTTTGATAGGTTGGGAGAATTATGGTGGTCTTCCCAACAGTGATTACTAGTATTGACCAGCTATAGGACTTTTAGTGTCTTATGAAATAGTGGTACTTGGTTAGTTTGGATGTTTGGCTATTGAGAGTCATTCTTTTGAGTTGTAATTCCAGATTACCGCTACGGTACAATTATGTTTTCATTTTCTTAACTTTGGAGATGACCTATTATGTGAAGGTCTAAATATAATACTCTTATGATACCTATTTATATTATATTAATGGTGTTGGATTGTATATGGAGTAAAAGAAAACAAAAAAAAAATTTATCACTAATTTTGAAAGGGATGAGTAACTAGAAAATTATATTTTCCGAAAGCAACCGGCACTATTTTATTAAGTGTATTTCCACAACTAGTTACTTAAATGTGATACCTTGAAAATGGGGTGTCGCACAAGTAGGCCACTACATGTCCAATAGGCATTTACTTTCAAATATTATGAATAAAGCCTAGTAGGCTTTTTTTAAAGCCTTAGGCCTGGCCTATTTAGCTATATAGGCTTTTTATAAAGCATTGACCTGGCCCTTTTACTAAAGAGGCTAGGCCGAGCTAGGCCTCAAACAGGCTAGGTAGTAGGACCCCGACGAGCGGCCTGACCTATTCCCACCCCTAGTGGTAGGTGGTGGCCTCTGGTGGAGAGAGTGAAGCAGAGAGGTAGAGAAAAGCAAGAAGGAGAAGGGAAAAGAAGGGTTTAAAGTACATATATAAAGTGAGAATGCATCCAAAGTATTTTGAAATTAGGCAATAATTGTTTTACGAATTTTTAGGTGAGTTTTAATGTCTGATTGATTTATTCATTAATACTGATTTTAATTGATTATATTCAATTTTAATTTTGTATTTAAATATTTATTATTTGATTAATTGATTTTAATTGCATTTTCAATATTATGAATTGATTTCATTGATTTCAAATTGATTCTGATTAGCATTCCTATATTAAGTATCATCATAATGATTTTTCTTCAAATGAATGGGAGTACGACACGTCAGCAAAATTTGGAGGGAAGTGCTCTAGTGAAGCCAAGTAGGAAAAAGTACCTTGAGAAATTGCTTAATAGATTGCCATTTGGAGGTTTTCATTTTGAGATTATTCTCAAATATATATAATATAGATATAGATATAGCCACAAGACTGCTCAAGGTAACCACCCCGAGCTGGAATCGTGTGAAGAGAAGGAAGCATAAAGGTTACACTAGCAGCTTTTAAAATATCAGTCATTGTACAAGACTACAAGAAATGTTGGCTGTTTATTTTGGAAAATCTATTTCATGTTTCAGCAAAACAAAAAATTAATCCATCTAACAGTCATCAACTCTAGATGGTACAATTCAACTGTTTTTAAAAAATAAAAGCTTTTTTAAAACTTTAAGCTAGTCACCTAATTATAACATCTTCTTGTAAAAAAGCATTTTTTCCAAAAAAAAAAAAAACAACTGAAACTTTAAAAAACAATCATTCTCAAACAACCTCTTACCTGACTTTTTAGATCCACAGTTATCAAGTAGCATTGTTAAGAAAAATTGCTATGGAAAAATAATTTTACAAGAGATACAATTCATTGTTTAATCTAACATGCATAGGTAATAGTAGTCGTGTGCTTGCTCAAGTAAGGCTTGCCCTGGAATACTTTAGGGGTCAACTCGGTTTGCTCCTCGGTTCGATTCCTGGTGGTGTTAAAATAATGCTTGGCCAGTAGAAGTTACATCTCTCAAACAATGATTAATCCTTCGTTGACAGCGTTAGGATACACTTGGTTTAGAAAAACAAGGATGTTGTGGTCAAAGAAACTCAACTCGGTACGCAACAAATTTATATTTAAAGCTTATGGAAAACCAAACAAAATCTAGGCTTGCCTGCATATTTATTTATACCTTTACTATGCCTTATCCGAAAATTTACTGTAGTTCCACATGTCAATCTGTGAATTTTTCGGAATTATTTTATTATTTATTTTTTAAAGTTTATATATTTTATTATTTTAAATTAAATTTTTTCAGACCAACAAAGTATTGGAATGTCTAACACGGTAATTTATTGTGTGGGGAGAGGGATGAGCGAAATTGAAGGCTCCCCCCGCCCAAGGAAGGACCCGGGCCCATACCGTGACCTCCTATGTGGCACCACATGTTCCTTAAACTTAAGGATCGTTCCTTATCTAAGGAACGGTTCCATCTCTATAAACAATTGCACAAATAATGAAAAAGCAAAGAAGATGGGCAACCAATTTCAGAGGGAAAATAATAGAAGGAATAAGAACACAAAACAACTCACCACAATATCTCAGACAAGATTAAAATACATAAACATTTATACAGTAAAACCCCAAAACCATTCACAACAGAAGCCCTAAACCCGAAGTTCTTTTGCCGCCGCCGGAAGCTCCGTCGTGACGTCGCCGGAGTGGAGCTCTTCCTTGCATGCATCGCCGCTTGCAGTTGAAAAATGAAGAAAAATGAAGTACATGGACTTGTGGGTGAGTGATTTGTTGGATATGGGCCGATTTGGGGTAGATCTGGCCGCAACAGTGAAGGAGCTAGGGATGATGAACCAGGGTTGATGATGATGAACGAAAGGAGAGGGCTTTATGGGAAGAGGGATGTGGGAGAGGGAAGCGATTTGTGGCAGAACCATGAAAGGGCCGAAATTTTGTGAAACAAGACAACAAAGTTGATAGGGAAGAAGGATTTTTGGGTTAAGTTGATAGGGAAGAGAGAAGGATGTGGGAGAGGAGGTGATCGGTTCCTCTAGTGAGTGAGGGTTTGTGTGGTGAAAGGGAGTGATAGGGACGATGGGGATTGGAGGGTCGACGCTTTTGACAAATGAAGCAGGGGAGAAGGTTCTAGAAGTAAAATGAGGAGGGAATATGGTTGTGTTTGGGTAAAAAAAAAAAAGAGTTGTTGGGCCACGAATTTTGAACAGACAAGGACAGCAAAGAGCCGTTGAAGGGTTACAACGGCCATATTAGTGATTTTCACTATTAATATTGCTTCAGTTTACACCATTTTACACACAATTTGTCAATCCACAATTCTATTTTTTTGTTGATACCAAGTCATTGTCTTGTTTATTTTTTACCAAATGGATCATAATCAGTATCACTTGCAATCTTACGTAATTTTTTTGCAAAACCAACCACCCCCTACCAGTGACAATTCACAAAATCCTCAATATTTTATGTATCCACCAACACCAACCACCGGGTCCATGTCTGAGGCTCAAGTTCCACAATTCTCCACTCAAGTCGGTCTAGAAAATATTATGATTGATAAAGTCCAAAAAAACACGTGTCAGGTTCTCAGTGGAAGAGGACGCGCTTCTTATTCAATCATGGCTCAACATTTCAAAGGATGCAGTCGTGGGAGTCGACCAAAAAGATGATGGTTTTTGGTTAAGAATCAGAGACAATTATAACGAGAATCGGGGGAAGTTTCCAGTGAGGGAAGCAGCTCAACTAAAATCATTGTAACAGAGAGTTAGACTTTTCTGCCTATCTTTTTAATGCTAAAATTAATCAACCAAAAAAATAAATATAGTTAATATGATTTTAGCTTATATCTTCCTACAATAATGAAAGAGGGTTATGGGTTACACGTAAGATACCCACATTGCATTTAAAGTTACAAACAATAGGATGCATAACATTTGCAATTTCGGGAGAGATTGGAAAATAGTTGAATTCACGTCAAATGACCCTGAACAGAGTAGCCTCCACGGGTTAACAAACATGCGCTAACAATAGTCACTAGACACTCTAAAAGGTGGACAATACGGGGGAGAAAAAAGCATAACCAACAAAAAGGAAAGAGGGACTCTATAATAGACTCATCATTATTACATTGAGAGAGAGAGAGAGAATACTTGCTAACTATTGCTCTCCACCTTATGGCTACCCAAATGTTTTCACAGAGGTCATCGTCTTCTTCAATGGCCCAACTAATTACTTCTCGCGGGAGCTTGTCTTCTTCAACAACTCAATCTCAGATGAGCTCATTATCCTCGATGGCGCTAGTGATTTTTCAACTCAGGAGCTCGTTTCCTTCAACAGCTCAACTAATCACGTCTCAGAGGAGCTCCTTCTCCTCAATGGTGCTAATGAATTCTCAGACTTCTCCAACGAGGTAATCTTCGCGGTGCCTTCTACTTTTCGTTTTATTAGTCAAATCTTGTTTTATTTTTTGTATTTGAAGTAGTATTATACAAGCAACGGTGGTGAGTGACGGCCAGCGGTGGCTAGGGGTGTGAGTTAGAGTTAGAGATGTAAGTATGGGTTTTAATTTTACCACCCCACAAATTATTATTCCCACCTCCCTTTCACCTTCAAAAATTTTTTATTCTCTAAATACCCTCATAATCCCAACCTTTATCCCCCTATCCATTTTACTCTTCTCTCACTCTCTGTATTTTTTCCTTCATCTAGTCTCCTCCCACACCACACTTGTATTTTCCGTAAGTTTAATTTGTTTGCTCATGCTAAAGATAAATTAATTATTCAATTAATCATAACAATATATAATAATATCTAAAATCTAAAAATAAATCAACATTTAATTAATTATATAAATAAAAATTTACTATGATTTAAAAAATAATTAATATTAGTGATAATTAAAATCAATATCTGTTATTACAGTTAATTATTTTTTAGTAATGATTAATTATATAAAACAAAAAAAGAGAAAAATGCACTTACTGGAAACATATTATTATATGCACTTTTTTAGAAATTTATTTTTTCATACATTTAATCCTTCGTATTATTATTATTTTATTTATATCCCTTGAACATAAATTTTAAGAAATGTCAATATTTTGTTTTTAAAAAAAACAATACCAAATATAATCATATCAAACATAAAAAAATTATTGCTTCTAATATCTTTGTACACATCATCATCATACAACAAATAAACATTTTATATTATTATTTTATTATTTTTATTTTTATTTTTATTTTTATAAAGTATTTTTGAATATTAATTTCACAAAATAACTTTTTATAATATTTCGGAATTTCTTACGTAAAAATTAGCAGTACTAAAAAAATTTCACGGTTAGGCTCTCACCGTGACTCACAAATTTCTTTTACACTGATAAATTATTAAAATAATAATATTTCTCAAAAACTCATTATTTTTCCAAAATAATATTTTCCACCATTATTATAATCCAACATTTCCCATAAAACGTTGAATATAATTTTCACAACTTATTAAATCTTTTATCTGATTAGTCGGTTGTGCACCGACCACTGTCAGGCCTCTCAAACAACATTCAACATTCATCAACATCATCATAATTATATCACCAGGCAGATCATGCATCATAGCGACATAATATACTACTGCAGATAATTAAATAAATTAAAAGCAGATAAATCACCGATACACAGATAAACAACACAACGTAAGCCACATAAACAAATAACCACAACCACATATAATTCATATAAATCACACTACACACAAATAGTTATAGAGAAAAATCCCTCAAGTAAGCTCCCCTTACCTGTTGAAGACTCGAACTAACGGTTTCAAATAATCTCCCGATTTGATCCGGCTTCCTCCGTCGGCTTTAGGTCAAACCAATCCGATCGATTCCTTCATAACGAATTGCAACCAAAATAAATCAAATCAAACAAAAACATACTTGACTCATGGAGGTTAAGGTTCGGCCTCAACAACTTTTCTAGGTTAGGAAAGTTAAAATTTTGTTAACTTAGGGATTTATGATCCATAAGTAACTTAAACATGATTAAGCACTTAAACCAAGATTATGAACCAAGAACATGAACTAAAACTCAACTAGTTCTAAGAACTAGGGTTTCGGCCAATGGCTGAGTTTGGGGTTAGAAATCTCTAAAATTTCTAAACTCTTGGATTTAATCAACATACAAAACCTAGAGTTAGATTCAAAGTGTTACAAACAACTTTTGAATCATAAAACCAACAAGTGCTCATACCTAGGGTTTCGGTTTTGATGAGATCAATATGTTAAAGTTTGATTTTTGATCTTCTATATACTTGAATACAAGAACTATCAAGTTATAATCATGAATCAAAGCATGAAATTGGAGCAAAACCTAAGAACACAAAGTTAACCTAGGTTCGGTCCAGTCCAGATTTTAGGGAAAGAAATTTCTCATGATCTTGTGCTTCTAGATAATGAAAATAGAGATGATTATAAGATCATAGCAATTGGTTTCATGTCAAAAGGATTTTTCTAGAATTAGTTATGAATTTTTGAATCTAGTTCCATGAACTTTAAGGTAAATGATGAACATATGAATCTTAGCCAAGAATCTACAAAAGTTGTGAAGAGAAATGATTCAAATGTCAAGATAAGAAGTTTTTGCCTCTTGATGATTCAAGGAAAGCAAGATTTGGATGATGTTCTTCACAAATTTCTCATGGTGTTCTTGAGAAACTTAAGGAAGAAGATGAACATAGTTAGGGTTTAGAACAGTTTTAGTATTTTGGGTGGATCTCTCAACATACTTGTCCGTTTTGGATGATATTTATGTCGTTGGAAAGAAGAGAGAAAGATGAACAACTTTCATGTTGAAAGTTTTTCGAGATTCAAAATATAAACTGGTCAGAATTTCCAATCAAAATCTGACGAATTATGAACTCTTTGGAGAAAAGAACATGAAAATGGAAGAAAATGGCTTAATGAAGAAGACAACCTATTTAAATGAAGAAGAAACCACACTTAATGAAGAAGGCATTGGAGCCGTGGGTTTTGGGCAAGGGTTGGTCAACTTTTTCCAATGGCATTTGTTTGAAATTGTCATAAAAAGACAAGGGCAATTTGGTCATTTCATAGGAAAACTTAACTTTGTCATAAATGTGCCATTATGGCCATTATGACTCGGATAAGCTCGTCATAAATTCTCGGCAAATCGGTCAAATCCATCATCTCTGCTACATTGCCGACTCCTCGATTCATCTGGAGCAGGCTTTTCCTAGAGACATCTTGACGTATACGCCCGCAACAAATATAATATTTTAATTTTTTTACCAAAATTTTCAAAACTTCCAGTATCATAGTAAATACGATAAAAACATTTTTCATCTCTTTTACGAGTTAAAATTAGGTCTTCTGAGCAGTAAACTTTTACTGTCAGTGAAAATCCAGAAAACGGCAGACCGGGTTCCGTCTGAATTTTGAGCCAAAAACTTCCCCGTAACCTTATAAAAATAAGTATAACAAGGAAATGACCTTGGTTTATCCAAAATCATTTTCTAAGTCTCGGATAAAAATATATATTTATATATTTATTACCGACATTACAAAGCAGCGAAAATCGGGGTGTTACATTACTACCCCACTAAAAAAAAAATTCGTCCTCGAAATTTCGTCACTCGAAACTAAATAGGATTTTGTAACCTCATCTTAACCTTGAGATTTTACATTGTTCTCCACATCACTTCATTCCTCTTATTCTATAACACAATTCATTCTTATGTCATTTCTACATATCCGTACTATCCTCAAAATTTCATCAGAGTCTACCACACTTGAAAAAAAACAAAATCGAAACTTAATCACTTCTTTTATCAACATGGTTCTACCAGAAACATTATTCAAATCATCTAACTCTGAATATTATCACTAATACCAACAATGTCTTCACAACACCACACATCAACTCCTTACTCAAAATATTTCATCCTAGTCTTAGTTCCTCTTGATTATAATTCACTACTCCAATTTAATATCACCTCACACATTTCATCCTCAAAATAACTTCATTGCATATCTTAATGCAATTAAACCAAAAGGGATTATATAGAATTATCTAATCCTTAACTTTCGAACTTTTCTAACAACTTAATTTTACTCAAGAACTTCTCTTTTCCGCTTACATTCAACTTAGGTAAAACTACCATAGACATCTTTCTGTAATTCCTTCCAATCATACGATTAAATCTTAACGATGATCATTTTATCATTATCCTGGTTCCTTTAGCAAACTCTACCTCGATCATAACAAAATCTTCCAAAATCATCTTATTTACTGATCTTAATTCTGAAAATTCTCAGATTTCTAATCACATCTACACCTCAATAAAAATCCACTCACATCTTGTCGTGCTTAGATATTACACTTACTCTCAACTAACCTTCTAAAGATCAATTCCTTTCTTCTTTATCCATCTAACTTAGGATGATAAGCTGAACATTAACTTCAACTTGAATCTTAACACTAGATGTAACTTTAGCCCAACACTCGAAGTAAGCCTTGCTCAGAATGATGTTGGAAAATTCTTTATCACGTTGGATCAGTCCTCTGATACATACCTCTGTTAGTTTTCCATTACACCGTGGACCGAAGCAGTAAAAAGATTTCGACTTCGTCAATCTACTCACAATAATTTGAAAAGAGATTTTCAAGACAATAAATTTCTTGATTTTGCTTTCACGAGAAAACACAAAGAATAATTTGACCAATCTGAAGGATATAAGTGTCCAATATGTAAAAAGATTCTTTAATAGCTTCGTGAGTGTAAAAATGCATAGCTCATACAAGTTTACAAACATGAGTCTAATAAAGTTTCTTCCTTCACAAGAACTTTACTACACAATGATTTAAAAGAACATCAGTCCGACAAAATTTAGACTGGATCACTTCCACCAAAAGTAAAAGTGAATCGACTAAGTCTCATCAAGAAACTTCTATCATCAAGAATTCATATCGCATAACTCAAGAAATACTCATAATACATTTCCAAAGAAGTATGAAAATATCCAGACTGTCAGAACCAAAGTCAGGATAGATTTTAAATCAAGGTCAGAAAAATGAATTTGACCTGTACAAAATGTACCGCTATGATTGTCTAATACAACCATAGGAATTTGAAAAGCAATTTGTCCATAAGGAACAATTTTTCTGAATCTCGAGACCCTCATCTAAGGTTGAAGATTTAAATCTATTCGCCTTGGTTTCTCACAAGAACAACAGTCTTTTATGACGCACTTAGTGTGGTCACCCTGAATCGGCACAATTCCTGATAACTTGGTCAATCACTCAGACACACGAACAGTTGATCTTTCCTCATAAGCTGAGTTTACAGAACAAAATCTTTAATAAGTCCTAACTCCAATCTGGTGGTAACTTGTTCTCAAGTCGATCCTTGAATATATAACAACTCCTTGCGAGGGATCTGTAACACTTGGTACATAAGTCTCTCATACTCCTCGTGGCTCTTAGAGTAAACGTGAACATCATTGATGAAGATGATGACTAACTTATCGAGAAACGGACCAAAATTCCATTTCTTGAAGTCTAACCCAACTAACTTCGTTTACGATATCCTACACAAAGCAGTTGAGATCTGGCTAAATCTAGAAACTAGATCAATCAGAAACTCAACATCCGTCCGTCCGTACAAGCTTGGGACATTCTCAGAAAATTTTCCCCAAAAACTTTCAATGACAGGTACCTTATTCAAATGTCTGATACCGTCCTAAGGGATAAACGAATGTATCAACATGAACATAAGTACCCTTTACTAAACATGAGTGCTCACAAGGTCTGAACCCAATCAGAACCCACCAAAACATACTTACTTGTGTGTCAACACACGTTGTTTCAACCAAGAAACAATTCAAACAAGTTTCGACCAGAGATCACACAACAAAAACCTAACAGACCTATTTCCCAACATTCCCGAAAGACTCGACCAGCTCTGATACCACTAATGTGACACCCTAAACTCGGTCATCACATGGTTACTCGTTTGCGGAAATAAAACTTAATTTGCTGGTTACTTTCAGAAAATAATGTTTTCTCAACGTTCATCTTTTCAAAATATGGTGATAATTTTTTTTTTCTTTTTAACCTCATAACAATAACAACTTAATCAAATCACACTTAACAACACAATGTATATAAATCTTACAACTATACTGCCTCATATATTTTCATACCTAAATCAACATCAGTTTTATCTTCAAAACATAATAGGACCTAAGCTGGTCGTAACTAACAGACACTACCACCAACTGGAGCAGCACATCACGCTTCCAAGTAGACAGCCTTCTTCTTCGTGTAGGGATCATATCCCTTGTACGTCTCTGAGATGTGTTGTAAGGGTGAGACACCAATATACGGATTTATTACCATAACTAAATGCACAACACAAAAAAAGGCACATACACATATACATATTTATAACCACATACTCATTCATATTATATCACATCGTTTATCAATGGGTTTCACACCCCAAACATCAACATTGAAAAACTATGCATGAACACTTCAAAACATCATCTAACATTCATACCTAATCTCATGAGATATCTCCAACATCGTAATGAGTTGATCAGACTCGATAGTTACAGGCACGCAGCCCACGCACACGCGATCCACGGACACGCAGCCAAAACCCATCTCACACTTGTCCAACATCGAGGCACGGGTGATATCAACGTTGATGGGGCCTCATTGTCCACCGGCAGACAATAAGAACATCTTTATGATCTACCATGACGCCGCATGGTAATCACTCGTTTGATCATGGCACGTCTGCCAAATGCATGCAATAAAAACCTTTTGTTCTCAACACTTTTCTTTGTGCTATATCTTTATTTGTCAAAGCTCTCAAAAGCTTTCGACCCATCATCATTTTTAAACATCAAAGCTCTCGAAAGCTTTCAACTTATCATCATTTTTAAACATCAAAGCTCTCAAAAGCTTTCAACTTATCATCGTTTTCAACATCGAATGCTCTCAAAAGCATCATCGTTTTCAACATCGAATGCTCTCAAAAGCATCATCGTTTTCAACATCGAATGCTCTTAAAAGCATCATCGTTTTCAACCTGGAATGCTCTCAAAAGCATCATCGTTTTCAACATCTTTACAACTTTTATTAACAACACAGGACCTCAAAGTCCGAGTGCTCAATCACGAAGTCCTTAGACCGTTGCAATCAGTCTTAGGTTCGTGGTAATAGAAAACATCTCAAAACGTTTAAACTTCTTTAAGTAGATACCCAGTCTACAACACAACGAACCTTAATATCCCGACGTCTCGGTTATTAAGTTCCATATCATCGTTTTACATCGTTTTTGTCTATGAAAAACAAATCCAAAATAAGACAACGTCATAAGAACACTAGCACCCCGATATCTCGGTTACTAAGTTCTACATCGTCGCTAAGTAAAACTCATTTACAGAAAATCATTTCTACTTGAAAACTCTTTTACTGAAACTTCAGCTTTAAAATTTAAATCAATTCTGATTAAACCTCTTCTCAAAATAAGTACTGCTATTTTTAAACTTTTACCATAAATAATTTCAGAACTTGCCATCGTTTATCATTTTCCAAGAAAATATTTTTAAAGTCAAACTTTGACTTTTTCTTTTATATTATTATTGTATTATTTTTATTTTTATTTTTATTTTTATAAAGTATTTTTGAATATTAATTTCACAAAATAACTTTTTATAATATTTCGGAATTTCTTGCGTAAAAATTAGCAGTACTAAAAAAATTTCACGGTTACGCTCTCACCGTGACTCACAAATTTCTTTTACACTGATAAATTATTAAAATAATAATATTTCTCAAAAACTCATTATTTTTCCAAAATAATATTTTCCACCATTATTATAATCCAACATTTCCCATAAAACGTTGAATATAATTTTCACAACTTATTAAATCTTTTATCTGATTAGTCGGTTGTGCACCGACCACTGTCAGGCCTCTCAAACAACATTCAACATTCATCATTCAACAACATCATCATAATTATATCACCAGGCAGATCATGCATCATAGCGACATAATATACTACTGCAGATAATTAAATAAATTAAAAGCAGATAAATCACCGATACACAGATAAACAACACAACGTAAGCCACATAAACAAATAACCACAACCACATATAATTCATATAAATCACACTACACACAAATAGTTATAGAGAAAAATCCCTCAGGTAAGCTCCCCTTACCTGTTGAAGACTCGAACTAACGGTTTCAAATAATCTCCCGATTTGATCCGGCTTCCTCCGTCGGCTTTAGGTCAAACCAATCCGATCGATTCCTTCATAACGAATTGCAACCAAAATAAATCAAATCAAACAAAAACATACTTGACTCATGGAGGTTAAGGTTCGGCCTCAACAACTTTTCTAGGTTAGGAAAGTTAAAATTTTGTTAACTTAGGGATTTATGATCCATAAGTAACTTAAACATGATTAAGCACTTAAACCAAGATTATGAACCAAGAACATGAACTAAAACTCAACTAGTTCTAAGAACTAGGGTTTCGGCCAAGGGCTGAGTTTGGGGTTAGAAATCTCTAAAATTTCTAAACTCTTGGATTTAATCAACATACAAAACCTAGAGTTAGATTCAAGTGTTACAAACAACTTTTGAATCATAAAACCAACAAGTGCTCATACCTAGGGTTTCGGTTTTGATGAGATCAATAGGTTAAAGTTTGATTTTTGATCTTCTATATACTTGAATACAAGAACTATCAAGTTATAATCATGAATCAAAGCATGAAATTGGAGCAAAACCTAAGAACACAAAGTTAACCTAGGTTCGGCCCAGTCCAGATTTTAGGGAAAGAAATTTCTCATGATCTTGTGCTTCTAGATAATGAAAATAGAGATGATTATAAGATCATATCAATTGGTTTCATGTCAAAAGGATTTTTCTAGAATTAGTTATGAATTTTTGAATCTAGTTCCATGAACTTTAAGGTAAATGATGAACATATGAATCTTAGCCAAGAATCTACAAAAGTTGTGAAGAGAAATGATTCAAATGTCAAGATAAGAAGTTTTTGCCTCTTGATGATTCAAGGAAAGCAAGATTTGGATGATGTTCTTCACAAATTTCTCATGGTGTTCTTGAGAAACTTAAGGAAGAAGATGAACATAGTTAGGGTTTAGAACAGTTTTAGTATTTTGGGTGGATCTCTCAACATACTTGTCCGTTTTAGATGATATTTATGTCGTTGGAAATAAGAGAGAAAGATGAACAACTTTCATGTTGAAAGTTTTTCGAGATTCAAAATATAAACTGGTCAGAATTTCCAATCAAAATCTGACGAATTATGAACTCTTTGGAGAAAAGAACATGAAAATGGAAGAAAATGGCTTAATGAAGAAGACAACCTATTTAAATGAAGAAGAAACCACACTTAATGAAGAAGGCATTGGAGCCGTGGGTTTTGGGCAAGGGTTGGTCAACTTTTTCCAATGGCATTTGTTTGAAATTGTCATAAAAAGACAAGGGCAATTTGGTCATTTCATAGGAAAAATTAACTTTGTCATAAATGTGCCATTATGGCCATTATGACTCGGATAAGCTCGTCATAAATACTCGGCAAATCGGTCAAATCCATCATCTCTGCTACGTTGCCGACTCCTCGATTCATCTGGCGCAGGCTTTTCCTAGAGACATCTCGACGTATACGCCCGCAACAAATATAATATTTTAATTTTTTTACCAAAATTTTCAAAACTTCCAGTATCGTAGTAAATACGATAAAAACATTTTTCATCTCTTTTACGAGTTAAAATTAGTTCTTCTGAGCAGTAAACTTTTACTGTCAGTGAAAATCCAGAAAACAATGACTAGGGTTCCGTCTGAATTTTGAGCCAAAAACTTCCCCGTAACCTTATAAAAATAAGTATAACAAGGAAATGACCTTGGTTTATCCAAAATCATTTTCTAAGTCTCGGATAAAAATATATATTTATATATTTATTACCGACATTACAAAGCAGCGAAAATCGGGGTGTTACAGACGTAAAGGATGATATAGAACTTGGTAATCGAGATGTCTGGGTACTAGTGTTCTTACGATGTTATCCTATTTTGGATTTGTTTTTCACAGACAGAAAAGATGTAAAAAGATGTAAAAGGTTGTAAAAGATGTAGAACGATGTAGAACGGTGTAAAAAGATGTAGAACGATGTAGAATGATATAAAACGATGTAAAAAGATGTACAAAGATATGGAACTTAATAACCGAGACGTCGGGGTATTAAGGTTTGTTATGTTGTAAACTGGGTATCTATTTAAAGAAGTTAGAACGTTTTAAGTTGTTTTCTACTACCACGAACCTAAGACTGATTGCAAGGTCTAGGGGCTTCGTGATTGAGCACTCGGACTTTGAGGTCCTGTGTTGTTAATAAAAGATGTAAAGATGTTTCAAAAGATGTTAAGTCATAAGCTTTTGAGAGCTTTGACAAACAAAGATATAGCACAAAGAAAAGTGTTGAGAATAAAATATTTTCTTGCATGCATTTGGCAGACGTGCCATAATCAAAAGAGGGATTTCCTTGCGGCGTCAGGGTAGATCATACAAAGATGTTCTCATTGTGCCTAGGGTTTGGACAATGAGGCCCCATCTCAGATTGTTATCACTGTGCCACGATGTTAGACAGTGTGCGATGGGCGTGCCTGTGGCTGTATGCCTGTGGCAATTGAGTCTGATCAACTCATCACGAAGTTCACGAGGTTGGAGATATCTCATGAGATTAGGTATGAATGTTTAGAAGATGTATTGAAGTGTTCATGCATAGTTTTCCAACGTTGATGTTTGGGGTGTGAAACCCATTGATAAATGATGTGATATAATATGAATGAGTATGTTGTTATAGACATGTATATCTGTATGTGCATTCTTTTGTGTTGTGCATTTAGTTATGGTGATAAATCCATATATTGGCGTCTCACCCTTACAACCATATCAGAGTTGTACAAGGGGTATGATCTCTACAAGAAGAAGAAGGCTATCTAGTTCGAGGCATGTTGTTGCTGCTTTTGTCGGTTGTAGTGTCCGTTAGTTACGACCAGCTTAGGTAATGTTATGTTTTGAGAAATAAGTTGATTTTGATTTATGTGAGAAAACATATGAGGCAGTATAGTTGTAGGACTTATATACATTATGTGGTTAAGTGTGATTTGAATACGTTGTTGTGGTTATGAGGTTAAAAGGTGGTTCTGAGGTTAAAAGAAAAGGAAAAAAAATTTATCACCATATTTTGAAAAGATAAACGTTGAGAAAACATGATTTTCCGAAAGCAACCAGCAAATTAAGTTTTATTTCCGCAAACGGATAACCATGTGATGACCCGAGATTAGGGTGTAACAAAAATCAATTAAGTCAACACTATTAAATATTAGTACTGCAAAAATCAATAAAATTAACCAATCAAACCAATTCTCCATTTACTTTTCCAGGAGCATTGTATATTCCCTAGACAATTAACTCTCCTTTTTATACAAATCAAGATAATTAAACTAACTTAATTAACTTTCTTATTAGGTATGAATTTAGTTTTTTTTGCTTATAATTAGGTCCGGAGGGAGTATTTTGAAATTGGGCAATAATTGTTTTACGGATTTTTAGGTGAGTTTTAAAATATGATTGATTCATTCATTAATACTGATTTTAATTGATTATATTTAATTTTAATTTTGTATTTAAATATTTATTAATTGATTAATTGATTTTAATTGGCATTTTCAAACTTTGAACACATTTAGTGATTTCAATAATATGAATTGATTTCACTGATTTCAAATTGATTCTGATTAGCTTTCCTATATTAAGTATCATCATAATGATTTTTCTTTAAATGAATGGGAGTACGACACGCCTGAAAATTTGGAGGGAAGAGCTCTAGTGAAGCCAAGTGGGGGAAAATAGCTTGAGAAATTGCTTAAGAGATTGTCATTTGGAGGTTTTCATTTTGAGATTATTCTCAAATGTATATAATATAGAATATAGATTCTTTGTTCTCCAGTTGGTTGGTAGGTGGTGGCCTCGATCTGGTGGAGAGAGAGAAGCAGAGAGGTAGAGAGAAGCAAGAAGGAGAATGGGAAAGAAGGGTTTAAAATACATAGATAGAGTGAGAATGCATCTAAATTACTACCTCCGGTCCTAAATATAAGCAAAAAAATAGCTACATTCTTTGGACTCAAATATAAGCAAAAATCAATTAAGTCAACACTATTAAATGTTAGTACTGCAAAAATCAATAAAATTAACCAATCAAACCAATTCTCCATTTACTTTTCTAGGAGCATTGTATATTCCCTAGACAATTAACTCTCCTTTTTATACAAATCAAGATAATTAAACTAACTTAACTAACTTTCTTAATAGGTATGAATTTAGTTTTTTTTTGCTTATAATTAGGTCAGAAGGGAGTATTTTGAAATTGGGAAATAATTGTTTTATGGATTTTTAGCTGTTTTAAACCTGATTGATGCATTCATTAATACTAATTTTAATTGATTATATTCAATTTTAATTTTGTATTTAAATATTTATTAATTGATTTTAATTGGATTTTTCAAACTTTGAACACATTAATTGATTTCAATAATATGAATTGATTTCACTGATTTCAAATTGATTATGATTTGCTTTCCTATATTAAGTATCATCATAATGATTTTTCTTCAAATGAATGGGAGTATAACACGCCTGCAAAATTTTGAGGGAAGAGCTCTAGTGAAGCCAAGTGGGGAAAAATAGCTTGAGAAATTGCTAAAGAGATTGGCATTTGGAGGTTTCTATTTTGAGATTATTCTCAAATGTATATAATATAGAATATAGATTCCTTGTTCTCCAGTTGGGTGGTAGGTGGTGGCCTCTGGTGGAGAGAGAGAAGCAGAGAGGTAGAGAAAAGCAAGAAGGAGAAGGGGAAGAAGTGTTTAAAATACATAGTGAGAATGCATCTAAAGTATTTTGAAATTGGGCAATAGTTGCTTTATGGATTTTAAGGTAAGTTTTAATATTTAATTGATTCATTCGTTAATATTGATTTTAATTGATTATATTCAATTTTAATTTTTTATTTAAATATTTATTAATTGATTTTTATTGGCATTTTCAAACTTTGAACACATTCATTGATTTCAATAGTATGAACTGACTTCATTGATGTTAAATTGATTCTGATTAGCATTCCTATATTAAGTATCATCATAATGATTTTTCTTCAAATGAATGGGAGTACGACACGTCAGTAAAATTAGGAGGGAAGAGCTCTAGTGAAGCCAAGTGAGAAAAAATACCTTGAGAAATTGTTTAAGTGATTGCCATTTGGAGGTTTCCATTTTGAGATTATTCTCAAATGTATATAATATATAATATAGATATAGATATAGATTACCAATCAATTTTGGATCTTTTTCCTATAACTATATTTGACTCTCGTTGTTTTATTATCAAATAATGGAATCAGTTGCTTAATTAGTTATAAGACATATATTTATATCTTTAAAAAAAAAATATGTAATACTTTAGTAAACAAAAATGTAATACATTTTTGTCATATATATATATATATATGTGTGTGTGTGTAATACATGTTCAAACATTTTTTTTTTTGCATATTAATATAATGAAAATTGTTATTTGGTACTAGAATCTTCAATAAGAAACGAATAAACGTGATTATAGAAAGAAAAAAAAAATTACATTGCACAACTTTAATGCACAATCATCACTCAAAATTCTTCCCACTAATTTTCGTACTAACACAGTTCTTATGCTTAAGCAAATTTATTTTTTACAAGATGCTTAAGAATTTTCCTAATATAATAAGTATATGGGGAATTTATTCTTTTTCTTATCTATATGTTGTCCACATTATCCCACTTAGCGTGTGTTAGGGAAAGTTGGAAAAATAGATTATGCTGATAATCAATTATATGTATAATCGACACAATACCACATTTTTTTACTAAAATCACGTTTGACAAGGGGCAGAATCAATTCATGGAGGTTCCCAACGTGAAACCAAACATACACTAAATGTGTGTTTGGATGCATGTTTAATAAAAGTGATTTTGAATGTAATTGATTTTATAAAATTGATTTGGTTAGAATTGAGTTTGAAGTGAAGTGATTTATGTTCGAATGTTTTTATTTTGAAAGCAAGTTTGATGTAAAACTTAGTGTAAATTTTTCAACTCAACTCAAAAGCTACTTTTTGTAGCTTTTAGTCAGAATCACTTTCGGAGGCAAAATCAATTTTACCCGACAATAACCAAACATATCATTTTTACTAAAATCACGTTTGACAGAGGGCAAAATCAATTCTGGAGGTTTCCAACGTGAAATCAAACACACACTAAGTTGGAAAATGTACTGTTCCACATGTGAGTGAGGTATCATATTTTAGAGGTTCAAATTGCAGAACTTTTATGTACATGTATAAGCTGCAGAAATTACTATAGGCATGCCCAATTTTACCCCCACAAAGTAAACATGAAGAACATACAATAAACAAAGAATTTGAATCCAATCAAATTAGAAGTGTTCCTTTACATAAGCATAAGGCACACATTACAACAATCTGGAATCATTGTAACAGAGAGTTAGACTTTTCTGCCTATATTTTTAATGCTAAAATTAATCAACCAAAAAAATATAGTTAATCTTATTTTAGCTTATATCTTCAAACAATAATGAAACAAGGTTATGGCTTACATGTAAGATACCCACATTGCATATAAAGTTACAAACAATAGGATGCATAAAATTTGCAATTTCGGGAGAGATTGGAAAATAGTTGAATTCACGTCAAATGACCCTGAACAAAGTAGCCTCCACGGGTTAACAAACATGCGCTAACAATAATCACTAGCCACTCTAAAAGGTGGACAGTACGGGGGAGAAAAAAGCATAACCAATAGGAAGGAAAGAGGGACTCTGTAACTCATTATTATTACATTGAGAGAGAGAATACTCGCTAACTATTGCTCTCCACCTTATGGCTACCCAAATGTTTTCACGGAGGTCATCGTCTTCTTCAATGGCCCAACTAATTACTTCTCTTAGGAGCTTGTCTTCTTCAACAGCTCAATATCAGAGGAACTCATTCTCCTCGATGGCGCTAATGATTTTTCAACTCAGGAGCTCGTTTCCTTCAACAGCTCAACTAATCACGTCTCAGAGGATCTCCTTCTCCTCAATGGCACTAATAAATTCTCAGACTTCTCCAACGAGGTAATCTTCGTGGTGCCTTCTACTTTTTGTTTTATTAGTCATTTTATTATTCAAACTTGTTTTTTTATCTGTATCTAATTAATTCTCTCTTAGGAGCTCGTTTCCTTCAACAGCTCAACTAATCACGTCTCAGAGGAGCTCCTTCTCCTCAATGGTGCTAATGAATTCTCAGACTTCTCCAACAAGGTAATCTTCGCGGTGCCTTCTAGTTTTTGTTTTATTAGTAATTTTATTATTCAAACTTGTTTTATCATCTATATCTAATTAATTCTCTCTCAGGAGCTCGTTTCCTTCAATAGCTCAACTAATCACTTCTCAGACTTCTCAGAGGAGCTCCTTCTCCTCAATGGCGGTAATGAATTCTCAGACTTCTCCAACGAGGTAATCTTCGTGGTGCCTTCTACCTTTTGTTTTATTAGTCATTTTATTTGTCAAAGCTTGTTTTATTTTTTGTATTTGTAGTGCTATACAACCAACGGTTGTGAGTAACGGCCGGCGGTGGCATACGGTGGGGGTGGCAAAGGGTGTGAGTTAGAGTTAGAGATGTGAGTATGGGTTTTAATTTTACCACCCCACAAATTATTATTCCCACCTCCCTTTCACCTTCAAAAAAATTTTATTCCCTAAATACCCTCATAATCCCAACCTTTACCCCCCTGTCCATTTTACTCTTCTTTCACTCTCTGTTTTTTTCCCTCCATCTAGTCTCCTCCCACACCACACTTGTATTTTCAGTAAGTTTAATTTGTTTGCTCACGCTAAAGATAAATTAATTATTCAATTAATCATAACAATATATATAACTAATATCTAATAATATCTAAAGTCTAACAATAAATCAATATTTAATTAATCATATAAATAAAAATTTACTATGATTTAAAAAATAACTAATATTAGTGAAAATTAAAATCAATATCGGTTATTACAATTAATTTTTTAAGTAATAATTAATTATATAAAACAAAAAAAAGAGAAAAATTCATTTACTGAAAACATATTATTATATGCACTTTTTTAGAAGTTTATTTTTTCATACATTTAATCCTTCGTATTATTATTATTATTATTATTTAATTATTTAATTTATATCCCTTGAACATAAATTTTAAGAAATGTCTCAATATTTTGTTTAAAAAACAAAACAATACCAAATATAATCATATCAAACATAAAAAAAATATTGCTTCTAATATTTTTGTACACATCACCATCATACAACAAATAAACATGCATGGGGAAGGGTTTGCCGTCATCATTTTCACTACCATGTGATTAATCTTCGTAATCGCTATATTCATCATCTTCTTCGTGTTCTTCGTAAAAAATGAGAATAAAAGAGACCTTATCTTTTTGAATTCGAAGAGATGATAAAAATGCAAAACCTTGCAGTGATAAAAAATAATGCAGAGATAGGTTTCAAAGATATGAGAGTTATTACCTGATGAAAGATAACCGAATAAGGAGGGACCACAGATAGTCTTCGAAGAATCCGAGAGGAAAAAATTAAGAAAATGATCGGGTGGAAATGAAAAAGAGAATGGAGCGTCATATTTTCCTTGTTCTCTAGTTGAGTGGTAGGTGGAGGCCTCTGGTGGAGAGAGAGAAATACGGAGGTAGAGAAAAGCAAGAAGGAAAAGGGGAAAGAAAGGGGTTTAAATAAATATATATATATATATATATATATAGAGAGAGAGTGGGCTAAAGTATTTTGAAATTGGGCAATAATTGTTTTACGGATTTTTAGGTGTGTTTTAATGTCTGATTGATTCATTCACTAATACTGATTTTAATTGATTATATTAAATTTTAATTTTGTATATAAATATCGATTAATTGATTTTAATTGCCATTTTCAAACTTTGAACACATTCATTGGTTTCAATAATATGAATTGATTTCATTGATTTCAAATTGATTCTAATTAGCATTCATATATTAAGTATCATCATAATGATTTTTCTTCAAATGAATGAGAGTACGACACGTCAGCAAAATTTGGAGGGAATAGCTCTAGTGAAGCCAAGTGGGAAAAAATACCTTGAGAATTTGCTTAAGAGATTGCCATTTGGAGGTTTTTGTAACGCCCTTCGTTATATTAGTAACCCAAATTAATTTCAATAAAATCCTTCAAAATATTTAATAAAAAATAACACAAGTCATAAATTTTTTCTCAAATAACTAAGTATGAAAATACCTCGTATTAAATAAAATAATAGTATTTACAAAGTATTGAAAAATATTATTAAATCCAATCATTTGAATAAAAACTAAAAGCCTCAAAACCGAGCGTCTAATTACAATCTGAGAAAAATAGTATGTAAACCAAAGAACGTCATCCACACAATACTCTAAACCATACTACATTACTAACCAACTAGCTAATCAAAGATAACTCTTCAGATCTCTGGATCCTCAACAACGATGTCCTCTGTCTCTGAAAACAACACTTATAATGAGATATAAAATCCCAGTGATCAATAATACAGTTTATAAAATGTTTCGAAAATAATGTTGTTCTCAGCCGGTGCGGTAACCGGAAAAACTGTCCATGATATCCGCTAATTTCCCAAAATAATATATAAAAAAATACTTTTAATAACAACAAAAATTTCATCAAGTCAAACGCATATAGCATAAGATCAACTCATCTCAATGCATCACATTCCACATACCAAGTAAATTTTAAATTAATCCAAGTGGCTCAAAGGCCTCATAACTAAACTGGTATCTTGCCGGCATGCCATAAATCTCACACATCACATGACAATGGCGTCCCATTTCCCACTCCAACTCATGAGGAATGTTTCGATGTCACCCTCTTGTCGGGGACATTTCTATTTCGATACCTCCCATATGCACATGGCGGTATTTCTCCCTTTTCGACACCCCAACGTGTGGCGGTGTTACTTTTCATACCCCTTTCTAGGCGGTATTGCTCTTTTTCGACATCCCAATTATATGAGGATGTTACTTTCGATACCCCATTACGGTGGTATTACTTTTCGATACCCCTATCATAGGTGGTATTGCGGCAAACATCATACAACATATTATAACTCAAATATGTCATGTCTCATGCACGTAACAAACTATTTCCCTCAATTTTAAACATATAAACTTCCACCAATAACAAACAATCATGAATATCACAACATATCATACATGAATAAACACGTTACAACATCAATTAATCAATTAATTACCCTATTAAACAAAACCCCAATTTTAGAATTTAGGTTACTAACGATATGCATCAAGTCAATTAAAGACTCCCAAAACCACATCGTAATCCCTTATCAACAAAAGCAATCATATATCCCATGGAAAGGGTTCATGAAAAGTATTGTTACTCACCTCTTGAAGATCTCCAAATAGCTCTAAGAGTTTCCTATTGCGAATCCTAACGTTTGCCAAGAGTTATCATAATCTTCCTCGTCCTAGACTCCCTCTTCCACAACTATCTCTTCTTAATCCTTGAATTTCTTCTCTTCTTAGTCATTTCTGAGTTTCTAGGTGTAATTAGAGTTTCTCGTCCTTGAATTTGCCAAGAGTATTTTCTTTTATATGTCTCCGCTAAGTATGGCTTTTATTTTAAGTTTATGCATGTGAGGGATCCTACTGAGAGGATACCCTCAACAGTGTTTTGGTAATGTATTAAATAAACCAGTGTGTATTTATATATTACAACATTGGTGTGTTTAATTTGCAGAAGTTATATGATTGTTTAAATAAAGTTTTAATTTTTACGCACTTTTCACACTAAGCACGCGATCAAGGAATTAATTAATAAGGTTTTAAGCTAATAAAACACTGGGGCACAACGGAGTGTCTCACGGGGACCTTTTAAGATCTGCCCAGATGAATCGTTCACATTTAATTTAATCATGCTAATTGTAGAATGGAAGTCTTGTTTGAACAATTGCTGAGAGATGAATTAGCAAACACAATTTTTTTCCAAGAGTCTCGATATCCTAAAAGCATTTGTTAAGAAATCCAATAAAAACATTTTTTATTAACATTACAAGATAATACTTCTCAAAATTCCGAATACATTACTTTCAAAAATAATTTTTTTATTCATTAACCAATATTCTTAAAGCACTAGTTAGCATTTTTCATTTTTCTTTTTTAAAGTTTTTTTTTGACGAGGGCCCTTTTAAATTATTTTTCCCCGTTTTTTATTTATAGAGCCCCCAATAGCCCAAAACGTGTAAAAACGCGCTAAGCCCGCTTACTCTGCATATGGTGCTGTATTTAGTACATATCTTGAGTTATAGACATTAAAAAATTATAAATTTTATATAGTTGGAAAGATAATAGAATTGTCTGCAACTTTTATTAAGACCACAAAATCTGAAACTGTAACACCCCGATTTTCGATGCTTCGTAATATCGGTAATAAATATATAAATATATATATTTTTATCCTGGACTTAGAAAATGATTTTGGATAAACCAAGGTCATTTCCTTGTTATACTTATTATAATAAGGTTACGGGAAAGTTTTTGGTTGAAAATTCAGACGGAAATCAGTCTGCCGTTTTCGGTGTTTTCACTGACAGTAAGAGTTTACTGCTCAGAAGACCTAATTTTAACTCGTGAACGAGATGAAAAATGTTTTTATCGTATTTACTACGATACTGGAAGTTTTGAAAATTTTGGTAAAAAAATTAAAATATTATATTTGTTGCGGGCGTATACGTCGAGATATCTCTAGGAAAAGCTTGCGCCAGATGAACCAAGGAGTTGGCAACGGAGCTGAGGTGATGGATTTGACCGACTTGACGAGCATTTATGACGAGCTTATCCGTATCATAATGACCATA
Organism: Sophora flavescens; assembly: GCA_030762895.1. Classification (NCBI taxonomy): domain Eukaryota; kingdom Viridiplantae; phylum Streptophyta; class Magnoliopsida; order Fabales; family Fabaceae; genus Sophora; species Sophora flavescens. The sequence continues at coordinate 146,080,477 of CM061065.1, forward strand.
ATGGCGCATTTATGGCAAAGGGAACTTTTGCCTGGAAATGACCATTTTGCCCTTGGCTCTTCATGAAAATTACAAGCCATGCCATTGAGAATTTTGACCAAATCAACCCAAAACTCACGGCTCCTTCGTCCATTCCAAGCACTTGGACATCACTTTTCCTAAGCCATAAATGAGCATTTATGTTAAGTGGATGAGTTATAAGGCAAAGTCATTCTCTCGTCAATCACCCGAAACTGCCACGAAATTATAACCAATTTATACTCTTAATCTCGAAAAACTTTCAACATGAAAGTTGTTCATATTTCTCTCTTCTTTCCAACGACATAAAGATAATACAAAACGGACAAGTATGTTGAGAGATATGCCCAAATTTCTAAAACTGTTCTAAACCCTCATCATGTTCATCTTCTCTCTAAGTTTCTCAAGAACACCATAAGAAATTTGTGAAGAACATCATCAAGATCATCCTTTTATTTGATCATCAAGATTTAGTCTCTCTTAATCTTTCTATTCTAAGATTTTCTCTTCACAAGATTCTTGAGTTTATGTCTTTGATCATCATGTTCTTCATATGATTCAAAGTTCTTGAAGCTTTCTTCAAAAATTCATAACTAATTCTAGAAAAATCCTTTTGACATGAAACCAATTTCTATGATCTCATAATCATCTCTATTTTCATCATCTATAAGAATATTATCATGAGAAATTTCTTTCCTTGATTTCTGGACTGGACCGAACCTAGGTTAATATGATGTTCATGGGTTTGGTTTCATTTTCATGTCTTGATTCATGATTCAATCTTCTAGTACCTTGATAGTTCTTGTATGTAAGTACATATAAGATCAAAAATCAAACCCTAGCTTATTTGTTTCAAAAGGTCCGAAACCCTAATTTTTGTTGTTGGATGAATTTTTATTCAAAGTTGTCTTGTGACACCTAAATCCAACTTTATGTTATGTATGTTTGTTGAATCCAAGAGTTGAAGAAAATTTTAAAACCTCTAGCCTAAAATCTTGAGAAAAACAGAAACCCTAGTTCTTGGAACTAGATGAGTTTTATTCCATGTTCTTGGTTCATGATCTTAGATTAAGGACTTAATCATGTTTAAGTTACTTATGGATCATAAATCCCTAAGTTAACAAAATTTTAATTTTCCCTAACCTAGAAAAGTTGTTGAGGCCGAACCTTAACCTCCATGAGTCAAGTATGTTTTTTTTTATTTGATTTATTTTGGTTGCAATTCGTTATGAAGGAATCGATCAGATTGGTTCGACCTAAAGCCGACGGAGGAAACCGGATCAAATCGGGAGATTATTTGAAACCGTTAGTTCGAGTCTTCAAGAGGTAAGGGGAGCTTACCTGAGGGATTTTCTCAATAACTATTTGCTTGTAGTGTGGTTTATATGATTTATATGTGGTTGTGATTATTTGTTTATGTGGCTTACGTTGTGTTGTTTATCTGTGCATCGGTGATTAATCTGCTTTTAATTGATTTAATTATCTGCAGTAGTATATTATGTTGCTATGATGCATGATCTTCCTGGTGATATAATTATGGTGATGTTTTTGAATGTTGTTTGAGAGGCCTGACAGTGGTCAGTGCACAACCGATTAATCAGATAAAAGATTCAATAAGCTGTGAAATTTATATTCAATGTTTTATGGGAAATGTTGGAGTATAATAATGGCGGAAAATATTATTTTGGAAAAATAATGAGTTTTTGAGAAATATTATTATTTTAATGATTTATTAGTGTAAAAGTAATTTATGAGTCACGGTGAAAGTGTCACCGTGAAATTTTTTTTTGTACTGCTAATTTTTACACAAGAAATTCCGAAATATTAAAAAGTTATTTTGTGAAATTAATATTTGAAAATACTTTATAAAAAAAATAATAAAAAAAAATAAGTCAAAGTCAAAATTTGACTTTAAAAATATTTTCTTGGAAAATGATAAACGATGGCAAGTTTTGAAATTATTTACGGTGAAAGTTTAAAAATAGCAGTACTTATTTTGAGAAGAGGTTTAATCTGAATTGATTTAATTTTTAAAGCTGAAGTTTCAGTAAAAGAGTTTTTGATGATTTGATGTTTTACAAATGAATTTCAAGTAGAAATGAGTTTTACTTAATGACGTAAATGACGATATAGAACTTAGTAATCGAGATGTCGGGGTACTAGTGTTCTTATGAAGTTATCCTATTTTGGATTTGTTTTTCACAGACAAAAACGATGTAAAACGATGATGTGGAACTTAATAACCGAGACGTCAGGGTATTAAGGTTTGTTGTGTGGTAGACTGGGTATCCACGTAAAGAAGTTAAAAGGTTTTAAGTTGTTTTTTATTACCACGAACCTAAGACTGATTGCAACGGTCTAGGGGCTTCGTGATTGAGCACTCGGACTTTGAGGTCATGTGTTGTTAATAAAAATTGTAAAGATGTTTAAAACGATGATGCTTTTGAGAGCATTCGATGTTGAAAACGATGATGCTTTTGAGAGCATTCGATGTTTGAAATGATGATGGGTTGTAAGCTTTTGAGAGCTTTGACAAATAAAGATGTAGCACAAAGAAAAGTGTTGAGAACAAAATGTTTTTCTTGCATGCATTTGGCAGACGTGCCATGATCAAACGAGTGATTACCTTGCGGCATCATGGTAGATCATAAAGATGTTCTTATTGTGCCTGGTGGACAATGAGGCCCCATCTACGTTGTTAGCACTCTGTGCCACGATGATGGACAGTGTGTGATGGGTTTTATACGAGTGATTACCTTGCGGTGTCATGGTAGATCATAAAGATGTTCTTATTGTGCCTGGTGGACAATGAGGCCCCATATACATTGTGACACCTGTGCCACGATGTTGGACAGTGTGTGATGGGTTTTGGCTGTGTGCCGGTAACTATCGAGTATGATCAACTCACCACGAGGTTGGAGATATCTCATGAGATTAGGTGTGAATGTTTAGATGATGTATTGAAGTGTTCATGCATAGTTTTCCAACGTTGATGTTTGGGGTGCGAAACCCATTGATAAACGAGATGCTATAATATGAATACTTATGTTGTTATAAATATGTATATGTGTATGTGTCTTCTTTTGTGTTGCGCATTTAGTTATGGTGATAAATCCATATATTGGTGTCTCACCCTTACAACACATATCAGAGACGTACAATGGGTATAATCCCTACAAGAAGAAGAAGGTTGTCTAGTTCAAGGCATGTTGTGCTGCTCCTATCGACTGTAGTGTCGGTTAGTTACGACCAGCTTAGGTCCTATTATATTATATTATGTTTTGAGGGTAAAACTGATTATGATGTAGGTGTGGAAACATATGAGGCAGTGTAGTTGTATGACTTATATACATTATGTATCTAAATGTAATTTGGTTACGTTGTTGTTGTTATGTGGTTAAAGGAAAAAAAAAGGAAAAAATTTTATCACCATGTTTTGAAAATATGAACGTTGAGAAAACATTATTTTCCGAAAGTAACCAGAAAATTAAGTTTTATTTACGCAAACGGGTAACCATGTGATGACCCGAGTTTAGGGTGTCACAGAAACCGACGTTTAGATAGTCAAAACGTGGATAGAATTTTAAAAAACGGTTCTGGCGCTGGAACGTGAATAGTGTGTACGAATTTGGTCATAACTTGATCTACAAGAATCCAATTTGGACGAATTTGGTGTCTATGGAAAGCTAAGAGACATGGTTATATTTCTTATCGAGATCTCGAATTCAAACAAGTTCTCTTTGGTTACGAAATATCCATCTGAAGTTAGGTATGTAGTCATATTATGCGAAATTGGGCTTAAAACACTCAAACTATCTATTTATAATGGGTAACACAGCATGGGCCTTGATATGCTTATGTTTCCTATCATTATTGCCGCATTAATTTAGTCCAAGGTAGGTTCTTATCCTTATTTTTATTTTATTTTTTAAAATCAATTTTACATTATTGTGGAACCCACTGGATTTTTATTATAAAGAAAACAATTATAATAAACTCTTATACTACCCTTTTTTTATTAAAATAATTATATTTGAATTTTTAGGATGTTACATTTCTCCCCTCCTTAGAGAATTTCGTCCCCGAAATTCATCACATACTCACACACATATTGTAACATATGCTGAAAACCAAACATAAAGGTTACCTTACCTTAAACAACAAGATCTGGGCATTGACATACGATGTCCTCTTCCATCTTTCAAGTAGTTTCCTTCGGAGTTAATCCTTTCCCATAACACTTTCGCCAATGGAATTGTATTGTTCCTTAGAGTCTTTGTGCCCTTGTCCAAGATTTGACTAGGATTAGGCTTATAGATCAAATTATCCTTCAATTGTAAAGACTCAGGAGCTATCACGTGAGACTCATCAGGTACATATTTTCTAAGTTGCGACACATGGAAAACATCATGAAGATTTGCCAATTGTCGCAGAAGAGCCAATTGGTAAGCAACGGGCACGACTCTTTTGAGAATTAGGAAAGGTCCCATGAAACAAAGAGTCAGTTTTCTGAATGACATTGACCTCCTCATCCAAAACTTAAGAGTGCCTCTCAAGATTACATGTTCCTCTTCCTAAAATTCTAAATGTTTTTTTTTCTTGTCGACATAACACTTTTTATCTATTTTGCGCAATGCGCATCTTTCCCTCAATTATTAATCCTAATTGCGATCTCTTTGATTAAATCTGATCTTAACAATATCTTCTCACCTACTTCGCACTATCATAAAAAGGGATCTACATTCCTAATCCACATAATAAATATATATATATATATATATATATATATATATATATATATATATATATATATATATATATATGTATAGTCATTAAATATTCCACCAGATAATAAATGTACAATTCATGGCCCCTTAAAAAAAAGTTTTTTTAAAGAAAAAAAAATTATTTTAAAATGAAGTCAATAATAACATTTATATAATAAAATCATGCACTTAAGCATTTGTTTCTATCCATCCGCCTATAATTAGAACACCTTCACTTGCATTTCATCTTTATAAGCATTCTCAGAAATTAAATTTAACAAACAACCCATAAAAGAAATTGATGTAATATTTTATAACATCCACACGTAGACATAATATCTCTTACGAACTCTATACCAAATTTCTTATATTCTACACAGAACTGAGGAATTTTATAAATTTTATAAATAAATAAATGTGAAGCAGTAGCACGTTCACATACTAATTTTTAGCTATCCCAAAATGATAATTTCAAAAGAGGAAGAAATAGTTTCACTTTATGTTGATAAGAAGATATTACTAAAAAAAATGCGATAACAAAATGGAGAATAATGTTTAACAAAATTACAATTAAACTGTGTAGACATTATGCAAAAACAACTGTAAAAATTAACACCACAATAGTATAAGAAACCAATTCAATCTCGATCCTTGAGTAGACACATACAAATAAGAAATAACATTTTTTCACTTTTTTCTAAGAAATATAAGTTTGTTAGGATTAGACATGCCATTAACCTATATGGAAAACAAATCATAAGGGAATATCAATCACGATTAATACTTTATCACTTGAGAAACAATTTGAAATTTCAAGGAAAGTGATCCTCTAAAAATTATATAACAAAATTACAACATTATAATAAAATTTGAACATATATATAAAATTCTTTAATCTCACTTCCATTTTTATTCCCGTCCACTAATACTTCTTTAAATCTTGATGCTTCTTGGTTATTCCTAGACACATGGTTAATGTTCTTTTATGTGTTTCTTCTAACATTTTTTTTCCTCTAAGGCTCCCCTCCTTGGGGACAATGATCCTATTCTTAAACAACACTACACCATTATTATATAACACATAATTCTCTTGATCCAAAACAGATTTCAAATCCTAGTTTAAAAACTACACTCGCTTAATCTATTTTCTAAGGTCATTACAAATTTTCAACCTATTCAATTCCAAGTTTTAAGCCTTAAAAAGATATCCAAATTCATGTCTCTAGACTCTTCTATTAGGTTCATCTCTTGCAACTTCAAGTTAGACTTGTGAGGAAATTTCCTACTCCGAGTATCGACCACTGCATTAGCCTTTCCCGGACTATACTTCAACTCAAAATTATAGTTCCTAAGAAAATTCATCCACTTTCTTTGTCTTATATTTAACTCTTCGTCTATGTCTGTCTCTATCTCTTAACAACTGTTTAAGGCTCTACTGATCATTAAAAACTTCAAGTTGTATCCTATACAAGAGATTTTCCCTTCCTAATCAGCTTGGTGAGAGGTAAGTCTAGTCTAGAGAACTCGTTTATAACTTCCTATAATACTTCTCCAATTCTAGGAAACTTCTCACACTTGTCATTGTCTTAGGCTTCTCTCACCCTATCCCTGCATCTACTTTACTAGAATCAACCACTACTCTACTCCATTGATCTAAGCTCATCTATCCTAGGTAAAAGATACCTATCCATAATAGTTACTTTGTTCAATTGCATATTGCCCACATATAACCTCATACTCCCATCATCTTTTCCCACTAAAAGCACTCAAAAATTAATACAAAATCAAACATATTTTTAAAATTTATAAAGTGAACCATAATTTATCCTTTTTTTTGTGGTGACGAATCTTGTATGTGTTCCTAAGAAAAGGAATTTGTCCATACTCCGGTTAGGTACAAGAAAGACATAATTTTTGGCCTCCATCCGGTAAAGCAGTAGAATCGGAATTGAATGTCAATCTGGTACTACCATCTCAGCAGTCTCGCAGTCAAATTCGTGAGAATTCTGGCGAGTTTAGGATTTCTGGAGCGGGGCTCCTGGTACATTATATCCGATAAATACACTTCGACACCTCGACGAAGAGAAGGAATCGCGGCCTTGTTCCCGGGTGAATAATTAGGATTGGATAGGCAAGACGTTATTATTGCATTTTGTACAAAAGGATCCTATCCTATCTAATTCACTACTTTGTGGGAGGATCCTGAATTCTTTTATATTTGAAAAATGTGTCAGAGGATATCTCAGAAGTAGATGGTAGTTGAAAGAATAATCCTTGATCATAATTGCCGGTATGAGTACTGCGTCCAACATTCTCTTCTTTTTCTTTAACTATGTCATTTGCTTTCACTAGCACCGGTTAGGAGAACAGTAAGAGTTCCTCCTGTCCCACCGACTAATCGAAGGCAATTGCTTCTGTCTTCGTCGAATTCATGCCACAATTAAATCCATGAGTCAGAGGAAGTTAGAAATATAATTACAATTCAATAAATTGGCCTCGATGCGATGGAGGTGAACTTCACGCACAGAAGGAATTAAAAAAAATTAATAGGACATTTCCATTAGATATGGGAATGGGTCTTAACGGTGTTGGAAGAAGTATAGATGATGAGAATAGCGTAAACAAGAAAGGACCAACATGAACGCACATACAAAACTACCATTAGTAATAATTCCTTATAGATTCAAGGAAAATAAATTTATTAAAATCAATTCATCATCAACATTAAAAAATCTCATATAAAGAATCAAGTACCCTAAATTACAATTTTTTTATTTTTTATTTTTTATAGTAGACTAATCTACATGTAAAAATCCAAAATTAAACTTACCAAGGAAGGGTAAGCAAATTTTATTTTTACTTTCAGACTCCAGGTATAGATAACAAATAAGATCGATGGCATAAGGAACATCCCGATGCATAGGAAGACGATTTAAATAAGCACTAGAAGCAATAAGATTATCCCCATAGAAGTAGAAACACATGACTCAAAGGACAAACGAAAGATAGGCAACTCAAATTTCACACTTGAAGGATATATCAAAGAAAGTGCTGCTCCTGAATCAAACAATATAGTAACTTCTTCCCCTATACGTGTTAAAGAAATCAAGTCTCCTTCGGATTTTAAGCTGCCTCGGAATAATAGAGGATCATTCTTCTTGAATTCGAAAAGTCCCACGTGCTAAGGGTCCTAGGTAGCCACCACTCCATCAGTGATTGGCCTCCATTCCCCTACAGTTTACGGAGAGTCTCCGTATGCCCTTACGTAGCTCTGATCATACAAACCAAACCTACTGCAAGTGCAATGTTTGTCCCTTGCCTATTAGTCCGATAAATCTGCTCACTACCTATGAAATATTGGGTTGATCATGTCCAATATCCAAAAGAATAATATGCAGTATTTATAATTCTAACAAGCATCTTATGCGCCCAAGTTTTGTTTTAGAAAAAGCCCCACTACCACAGTCCGATTTAGAATCAAGCCGCTCTGATACCAAAAATGTAACGCCCTTCGTTACTTTAGTAACCCAAATTAATTTCAATAAAATCCTTCAAAACATTTAATAAAAAAAAACACAAGTCATAATTTTTTTCTCAAATAACTAAGTATGAAAATACCTCGTATTAAATAAAATAATAGTATTTGCAAAGTATTGAAAAATATTATTAAATCCAATCATTTGAATAAAAACTAAAACCCTCAAAACCGGGCGTCTAATTACAATCTGAGAAAAATAGTATGTAAACCAAAGAACGTCGTCCACATAATACTCTAAACCATACTACATTACTAACCAACTAGCTAATCAAAGATAACTCTTCAGATCTCTGGTTCCTCAACAGCGATGTCCTCTATCTCTGAAAACAACACTTATAATGAGATATAAAATCCCAGTGATCAACAATACAGTTTATAAAATGTTTCAGAAATAATGTTGTTCTTAGCCGGTGCGGTAACCGGAAAAGCTGTCCATGGTATCCGTTAATTTCCCAAAATAATATATAAAAAAATACTTTTAATAACAACAAAAATTTCATCAAGTCAAATGCATGTAGCATAAGATCAACTCATCTCAATGCATCACATTCCACATACCAAGTAAATTCTAAATTAATCCAAGTGGCTCGAAAGCCTCATAACTAAACTGATCTCTTGCCGGCATGCCATAAATCTCACACATCACACGACAATGGCATCCCATTGCCCACCCCTACTCATGAGGAATGTTTCGATGTCACCCTCCTGTCGAGGACATTTCTATTTCGATACCTCCCATGTGCACATGGCGGTATTTCTCCCTTTTCGACACCCCAACGTGTGGCGGTGTTACTTTCGATACCCCTTTCTAGGCGGTATTGCTCTTTTTCGACATCCCAATTATATGAGGATGTTCCTTTCGATACCCCATTACGGTGGTATTACTTTTCAATACCCCTATCATAGGTGGTATTGCGGCAAACATCATACAACATATTATAACTCAAATATGTCATGTCTCATGAATGTAACAAACTATTTCCCTCAATTTTAAACATATAAACTTCCACCAATAACAAACAATCATGAATATCACAACATATCACAACATATCATACATGAATAAGCACGTTACAACATCAATTAATCAATTAATTCCCCTATTAAACAAAACCCCAATTTTAGAATTTAGGTTACTAACGATATGCATCAAGTCAATTAAAGACTCCCAAAACCACATCGTAATCCCTTATCAACAAAAGCAATCATATATCCCATGGAAAGGGTTCATGAAAAGTATTGTCACTCACCTCTTGAAGACCTCCAAATAGCTCTAAGTGTTTCCTATTGCGAATCCTAACCTTTACCAAGAGTTATCATCATCTTCCTCTTCCTATACTCCCTCTTCCACAACTATCTCTTCTTAATCCTTGAATTTCTTCTCTTCTTAGTCGTTTGAGTTTCTAGGTGTAATTAGGATTCAAAAACGTACCCTAAGAGTGTTAAGATTCTATTTATAGAGCCCCCAATAGCCCAAAATGTGTAAAAACACGCTAAGCCCGCTTACTCTGCATATGGTACTGTATTTCGCACATATCTTGAGTTATAGACATTCATAAATTATAAATTTTATATCGTTGGAAAGATAAAATAATTGTCTACATTGTTATGAAGACCACAAAATCTGAAACCGACGTTTAGATAGTAAAAACGTGGATATAATTTTAAAAAATGGTTCTGGTGCTGGAACATGAATAGTGTGTACGAATTTGGTCATAACTTGAGCTACAAGAATCCAATTTGGACGAATTTGGTGTCTATCGAAAGCTAAGAGACAGGTCTATATTTCTTATGTAGATCTCGAATTCAAACAAGTTCTCTTTGGTTATGAAATATCCATCTAAAGTTAGGTATCTAGTCATATTATGCGAAATTGGGCTTAAAACACCCAAACTATCTATTTATAATGGGTAACACATCATGGGCCTTGAAATGCTTATGTTTCCTATCATTACTGCCGCAATAATTTAGTCCAGGGTAGGTTCTTATCCTTATTTTTATTTTATTTTTTTAAATCAATTTTACATTATTGTGGAACCCATTGGATTTTTATTATAAAGAAAACAATTATAATAAACTCTTATACTACCCTTTTTTATTAAAATAATTATATTTGAATTTTTAGGATGTTACAGTTTCCATTTTCAGATTATTCTCAAATGTATATAACATAGATATAGATTCCGTGTTCTCCAATTGGGTGGTAGGTAGAGGTGGGAATAGGCTGGGCCGAGCTAGACTCTGGTAAGCCTGGGCCTGGCCTGTGTTCCAATCACGAGGCCTGAGCCTGACCTGTAGCCTGATATAGGCCAATTTCTAAGGCATTTGCCAGACCTACTTTAAAGTCTGGCCTGACCTGAAAGCCTATTTAAAAGCCTACTTATTAACAAGACCTTTAAATATGGTTGCATCTATAAATAGGTCACAATCCTTCACTTGTAAATAGGCTCATAGGTTTCTAATGACAAAGAAATTGATAGACATATACTAATAAACAAGTCACTAGGCATTCACAAATAAATAGGCAAGTAGGCCACTACATGGCCAATAGGCATTTACCTTCAAATATTATGAATAAAGCCTAGTAGGCTTTTTTTACAGCCTTAGGCCTGACCTATTTAGCTATATAGGCTTTTTATAAAGCATTAACCTGGCCTTTTTACTAAATAGGCTAGACCGAGCTAGGCCTTAAACAGGCTAGGCTGTAGGACCCCGACGAGCGACCTGACCTATTCCCACCCCTTATGGTAGGTGGTGGACTCTGGTGAAGAGAGAGAAGCGGAGAGGTAGAGAAAAGCAAGAAGGAGAAGGGGAAAGAAGGGTTTAAAATACATATGGAGTGAGAATGCATCTAAAATATTTTGAAATTGGGCAACAATTGTTTTACGGATTTTTAGGTGAGTTATAATGTCTGATTGATTCATTCATTAATACTGATTTTAATTGATTATATTCAATTATAATTTTGTATTTAAATATTTATTAATTGATTAATTGATTTTAATTGCATTTTCAAACTTTGAACACATTCATTGATTTCAATAATATGAATTGATTTCATTGATTTCAAATTGATTCTGATTAGCGTTCCTATATTAAGTATCATCGTAATGATTTTTCTTCAAATGAATGGGAGTACGACACGTCAGCAAAATTTGGAGGGAAGAGCTCTAGTGAAGCCAAGTGGGAAAAGTACCTTGAGAAATTGCTTAAGAGATTGCCATTTGGAGGTTTCCATTTTGAGATTATTCTCAAATATATATAATATAGATATAGATATAGATATAGCCGCAAGACCGCTCAAACAACAAAAAATTAATCCATCTAACAGTCATCAACTCTAGATGGTACAATTCAATTGTTTTTAAAAAATAAAAGCTTTTTTTAAACTTTAAGCTAGTTACCTAAATATAACATCTTCTTGTAAAAAGCATTTTTCCAAAAAAAAAAAAACAGCTGAAACATTAAAAAACAATCATTCTCAAACAACCTCTTACCTGACTTTTTAGATCCATGATTGTCAAGTAGCATTGTTAAGAAAAATTGCTATGGAAAAATAATTTTACAAGAGAGATAATTCATTGTTTAATCCAACATGCATAGGTAATAGTAGTCGTGTGCTTGCTCAAGTAAGGTCTGCCCTGGGATACTTTAGGGGTCGACTCGGTTTGCTCCTGGGTTCAATTCCTGGTGGTGTTAAAATAATGCTTGGCCAGCAGAAGCCACATCTCGCAATCAGTGATTAATCCTTCATTGACAGCATTAGGATACACTGGGTTTAGAACAATAAGGATGCTGTGGTCGAAGAAACTCAACTCGGTACGCAACAAATTTATGTTTAAAGCTAATGGAAAACCCAACAAAATCTAGGCCTGCCTGCATATTTATTTATACCTTTACTATGCCTTATCCGAAAATTTACTGTAGTTCCACATGTCAATCTGTGAATTTTTTTGAATTATTTTATTATTTACTTTTTAAAGTTTATATATTTTATTATTTTAAATTAAAATTTTTCAGACCAACAAAGTATTGGAATGTATAACACGGTACATTTATTGTGTGTGGGAGAGGGAATTGAACAACCGAAATTTGAATGGCCTTCCTGCTGCATGTCACTTCTACGGTTGAAGAAAGGAACTCTTTTATTTGTACTTTAATTTTTACGGTTTGCTTAGAGCATCTTTACCGTGGGTTCCTTAGCCAGTTCCTTAGGCTACGGAACCGTCCCTTAATTTATTTGACAGATGGAGCAGTCCTATGTGGCACCACAGGTTCCTTAAACTTAAGGATCGTTCCTTATCTAAGGAATGGTTCCATCTCGGTAAACAATTGCACAAATAATGAAAAAGCAAAGAAGATGGGCAACCAATTTCAGAGGAAAAATAACAAAAGGAAGAAGAACACAAAACAACTCACCACAATATCTCAGATAAGATTAAAATACATAAACATTTATACAGTAAAACCCCAAAACCATTCACAACAAAAACCCTAAACTCGAAGTTCTTGTGTTGGCGCTGGAAGCTCCATTGTGACGTCGCCGGAGTGGAGCTCTTCCTTGCATGTGTCGCCGCTTGTAGTCGAAAAATGAAGAAAAATGAAGTACATGGACTTGTGGGTGAGTGATTTGTTGGATATGGGCCGATTTGGGGTAGATCTAGCCGTAACAGTGAAGGAGCTAGGGATGATGAACCAGGGTTGATGATGATGAACGAAAGGAGAGGGCTTTCTGGGAAGAGGGATGTGGGAGAGGGAAGCGATTTGTGGCAGAACCATGAAAGGGCCGAAATTTTGTGAAACAAGACAACAAAGTTGATAGGGAAGAAGGATTTGTGATAGAGGAGGTGATAGGGAAGAAGGATTTTTGGGTTAAGTTGATAGGGAGGAGAGAAGGATGTGGGAGAGGAGGTGATCGTTTCCTCTGGTGTGTGAGGGTTTGTGTGGTGAAAAGGAGTGGCAGGGACGATGGGCATTGGAGGGTCGACGCTTTTGACAAATGAAGCAGGGGAGAAGGTTCAAGAAGTAAAATGAGGAGGGAATGTGGTTGGGTTTGGGTAAAAAAAAAGAGTTGTTGGGCCATGAATTTTGAACAAACTAGGACAGTAAAGAGCCGTTGAAGGGTTGCAACGGCCATATTAGTGATTTTCACTATAAATATTGCTTCAATTTAGACCATTTAACACACAATTTGTCAATCCACAATTCTTATTTTTTTTTATACCAATCCATTGTCTTGTTTATTTTTTACCAAATGGATCATAATCAGTATCACTTGCAATCTTACATAATTTTTTTACAAAACCAACCACCCCCTACCGGTGATAATTCACAAAATCCTCAATATTTTATGTATCCACCACCACCAACCACCGGGTCCATGTCTGAGGCTCAAGTTCCACAATTTTCCACTCAAGTCGATCTAGAAAACATTACGCCTGATGAAGTCAGGGAGCATCCTACTAAAAAAAACACGTTTCAGGTTCTCAGTGGAAGAGGACGCTCTTCTTATTCAATCACGGCTCAACATTTCAAAGGATGCAATCGTGGGAGTTGACCAAAAAGGTGATGCTACAAATAAGTTGTTCGTCAACAAGAACAAAGGTGAAAATTTCAAATTTGAACATGCATGGAGGTTGTTGAGAGATGAACCAAAATGGAAGGGAGAATCAATGGATAACTCTTCGAAAAGAACAAAGGTTTCTACTTCTGGGGCATACTCATTATCCTCAGCCCCAGGGACACCAATCGATAGTTCAGACTACGTTCCAGCATCACCAATGGTCCGCCCAATAGGACAAAAGGCAGCAAAAAGAAAGGATGCAACAAAAACAAAGGGCAAATCAAAAGTAGCCCAACCTTCTGTTGTCGTCGATTTGACTGTCATTGAAAGTGCTGTGAATGAAAAAAAATATTGCCTTGAAGAATATGGCTGAGGCGAAGATCTTGGAGTGCAAGACAAGGGAAGCGGAGTGCAAGGCAAAGGAAGCAGAGAGCATACCTAAGTTATATGAAATCCTCATGAAGGACACATCTTGGATGGATGAGAATCAACGTGCAGATCATGAACTTTGTTGTAATTTTATTAGGGCTAAGTTAGGACTTATGTAGACTGACGTTGTAGTCTTTTTATAATTAATCCCTATGTACTAGTGTATCTTATGGAAAACTAGCCGTCATTAAAAAGTAGCCATTGTAAAACTAGCTGTTGTAATAACTAGCCGTTGTAAAACCAGCCGTTGTAAAAATTAGCCGTTGTAAAACTAGCCGTTTTCAAAACTAGCCGTTGTAAATTTAGCCTATATATACCTAACAATTGTGCAATCTTCTCTCATTCTCTCATTATCTTTGCTTCTCATACCATTCTTATAATGGATCCAAACACCGACTTTGATACAGCCTAGAACCAACTCGTAGATGAATGCCTTGAGGACAACACTGAAGAAGAAGTAATGAGGGTAAAACGGGAGAAGGTTGAAGAAGCAAACAATATCAATTGAATATGACTTTGGTTTTCCCAAAATCATTTTCTAAGTTTCAGATAAAAATATAAACGTTTATTTATATTTTTATCGATCTTAGAAGGCAGAAAAATCAGGGTGTTACATTACTACCCCAAAACTAGACAGGATTTTCTTAATCCCAAGGTTTTCCTTTCACAAGAAAGTATATAGAAAAACTTTATCGATCTGAAAAGAATACAGGAATGTTCAGTATATAAAAAGATTCTTTAATAGGTTCGTGAGTGTAAAAATGCATAGCTAATACATATTTACAACCATGACTCTAAGAAAGTTCCTTCCTTCACAAGAACTCCTAATGGATTAGGAACTCACAAAACGAATAGTTCCTAACCTTAAGAGAATTTATTCCTTGGACAAAGGATTTACAAATGACAATTTAAAATAACAATAATCCGGCAAAATTTCAAACTGGATCACTTTCACCAAAAGTAAAAGTGACTAGACTAAGTTTCATCTAGAAACTTCTTTCATCATGAAAGTATCTATCCTGAAAAATAATAGGATAGTTCACAAAATAAAATTCCATAAAAATTGATTTAACAATTGTAGTTTGAAAACAATTCATAATCGTTGGAAAAGAAATGATCTGACCCCAAAAATCTAGACTGATCACATCAATCAAAAGAAAAAGGACTGGAATAAACTTCCTTCAAGAAACCTTTATTCTTATAAAGTCATAGATATTATATATCACTGACGTCAACTGAAAGACTAACAACATAAAAGACTTTGAAGAGTCAAATACTCAAGGATACCCACATATGATTTTACTTAGATCCCATTACAAACTTAACATGTACTAATCCTTAAAGCACGTATCTTACATATAATATTCCTGTGCATAACTACATCTTTGGTTCTTGATCCCGTTGCTGACGTGAATCTACACTATCTTTTATAAAACCTCTAAGTCGTTAGGCTTCAACCTTGTTCTCGGTGTAAACCTTCCGCCCTTATTGCCTGTTTCTCTTTTGCCACCTTTTTAGCAGCTCACACTTTGTTTCTATCTGCTTCAGATTTCTTTACATTACAAACTCTTGCACTATGCCCGATATTTCCACATTGATAACATAGAATCCCTTCAAATGGACAAGCATCTACAAAATGGTCTTGCTTTCCACACTTGAGCATTGATGAACAGAGTCTCGGTTCTTCTTCCCATCATTTTTATGGGGTCATAAATATGGTTTGTTATGATTTTGTTCCCACTTCTAATTCTGGAATTTTTCCTAAATCGAGATGATCCTTCGGTGTTACTATAGTTGTCCTTCCCTTTCTTCATCAATTCCACCTTACAACATTTCTCAACCAACGCTTGGAAATTGAGAAATACAGATTTCTTGATATCGTATCACAAACCTCCTCCTAAATGTTCACACTTCCATTCCTCATTTAGCTGAACTTGGAAGAAATGAAAATATTTGGCTAGTGGCTCAAACTTCGCTGCATACTCCCCAACAGATAGATCTCTTTGTTGTAACTGCAGAAATTTTCGTTCCTTCTCAATCCTAGTACTTTATGGGAAATACTGGTTCAGAAATGCGTTTCGGAACACATCCCAAGTAATTTCCTGCTGATCGGCTTCCAGAAGTTTCTTAGTGCCCTTTCGCCAATACTCTACATCTCCTAAGAGCAGGAATGTAGCATATTGAACTTTTACTCCTCCAGGGCTATGGATAAGCTCGAAAATCTTCTCCAACTCTTGTATCCATGGATCAGTCTTCTCAGGATCTGAATCCCCACAAGACTGTGGTGGATCTTGACGTCGAAAAGCAGTCAGATCTTTGCCTTCTGCCGCTTGTTCAGTCTGAGCAGCTATAGCAGTTGTCTGCATAGCAATAGCAGCACAATGTTATCCATTGCTTGTGTGGTATCATCCACTCCACCTTCTGGTTATGGTTCCATAACTGGCCTATAAGACAACTTAGTCAGTTCACAACCAGAAACTGAAACGTATCCTTACGTGTCTAAAACACATTACTTCTAAGAAGTAATTCGGTCAATGTACCATCTATTGTTCATAGATTCACACAAAGTCTCGACTAAATCAAAACATAACGACTTGTGTGCCAAAACATAAAAATTAGAAATGTTTTTAATTGCTACTTATATACTTTTGGTTATAATGAATTTTTTACACACCATATCAAATATTATTATATTTAATTAATTAATGAATTAAAAGATTAATTTTTTTTAATTTGAATGTTTGAAACTATTTTATATTAGAATTAGAATGTAGATAACTAGATGATTAGTGGAACATTCTAAATTTAGTTTACTAAATCAAGTGCATCCAAGTAAGTACTCCATCTTTAATTTATCTCATTTATAATCTTTTAAAATAAAATCATTAGATTGATTTTGCACAAATAAGTATATATATATATATATATCTATATATATATATATATATATATATATATATATATATATATATATATAGGTATATGTATATGTATATGTATATGTCTATGTATATGTATGTATGTATGTATATACACACACACATACTGGCAGAGAAATTATATTCATTTGATTGCTTGATACTTATATTAATTATAAAGTATTTATGATTTTATTAATTATTTAAAATGCATATATTGTATTCAATTAAGCTTAATATAAATAATAAAATTAAAAATAAAATAAGCTTATAGAAGATAAATTTTAAAAAATAATAATAATATAACATGAATTAACAAATAATAGATAAGAGAATTTAAATAGTACCCTCTTTGTCTCATTCTATCTGAATATTTGGAACATTGGTTTATTTTCAAATTAGTTGTTACTTTCAGATGTCAAAGAGAGTATTAATTATTTTTTTAAATAATTTCTTTATTTATTGGCATCTCAACCTACCCTATATTAATTAGTCATTATACCTAACTTCTACTAAAATAAGGGTATTTTAGTTGAAAAAGATTACTGATCAGCATCTGGCTCATCTAGTTTTATGGCTAGTATGACCAGGGTTTTGTGCAAATTATATCCTATTTTCATCCCAATTAGATTAGATTGTCCTCAAGCAAGGTTTTGAGTCTCTAGAGTAGTTTTAGGTTAATTTATCCAGATTTGAGTTAAATAATACACTTATAGTTATTTCTTTGTTTTCAGGTTAAGTGAAAGTCAAGAGAATAAGGAAACAGGGGATTCGCCTCGCGAACCTCTCTTCGCCTCGTGACCCCGAAGCTGACTGTTCCAAGAAAATGCAAGGTCTCTGGTTCGCCCCGCGAAGAAGATCTCGCCCCGCGAGTCACCCAAGCATGAAAAGTCGGAGACGATCACGGCTTGCCCGTGTTGAAGGTCACGGCTGTGGCAGTTTTGAAGTTGAAGAGTCTCGCCTCGCGAGCCTGGAAGTCAGAAAGCATCACGGTTGGCCCCTGATATTCATAACGGGCGTAATAAGAAGACTCTTCAGTGCCTCGCCTCGCGAAGGTGTGTTCGCCTCGCGAGAATACCAAAGGTTGCAGACTGTTCGCAATATTCGCGTCGCGAGAGAGGCTTCGCCTTGCGAGTAGACTTAATTTCTGATTAGTATAAATAGCTGTTCTGAACAGTTTGGAAGAACTTTTTTGCTTCTCCATTGTTCTGTTTACATTTCTTTTCTGTGTGTTTTCTTTTTTTACATGGAGAGCTAAATTCTTAGATTAGTCTACTGTATGAGAATTCCATATACTTGAGGTTTTGTAATCCCTATTTTACTTGCTTTTCCCTTTTCAATACCACATTATACATTTTTGTTTGTTATTTCAGGAGTGTATAGTGTTGAATTGATTCGTTTCAGTGATGTTATGTTTCTATATTAAATCGCGTTTGTTATTTCGCGCGCGTTCATTCATGTTCGTTTGTTCATGAGAGCTTAACCCCGTTTGTTATTTCGGGAATAGGAACCTACATCCGTAGTAGCGATTACGTTGTTAGTTGTTGCTATAACTGAAAGGGGATTAGAATCTGCTTAGGGCTTGGGATTACATGAACCAAGGATAGTTGGGAATTCGAGACAGTAGATTAATCGTTGTTTACTATTTGATAATCTCTTTAAACTGCCCTGTTTTTTAATTGCTCTGTTTTGCTTGTTACTTATTTGCATCCAAACCAACCCCCCCCCCCCCCCCAAACTGATTTTTGTGAAAGATAACACTTTAAGAGTCCTTGTGAGACGACATCCGAGTTGTCGCCCTAAACTACAGTTTTAAACCCGCTCGTTCTTTTTGGCGCGTGCGCGACAGCGCGACCAATTACTTTATCTTGAAAAAAAAGTATAATTAGTGACTTTTTAAGATGTGTCCATTACCTTAAATGCCAAATAAAAATGAAACAAGGAAGTTTGAATTATTCATATTTTAAATTAAAAATTTATTTAAAATAATTATGATTATATTAATTGATTGATGTTGTTAAATTATTACTTTATATTTTTAGTAACAGTTTAATATGAATTATGTTTCAAAACTTTTAGACTTTCATTTTGCAATTTTTTACGTAAATATGGTCTGTAATAACATATAAACTATAAATTTATTTAAAAAGTACGTTGTTTTTATTTATTCATAAAAAATAATAAAATAAATAATTATTTGTAGACAAATAGTAAATGTGCTGATAGTACGTGATTTGGGACCCAAAAGGTAAAAACTTATTTTATAAAAGATTATTATTACTATCATATTATATTTATTTGAATTTTATCAAAGATAATAAATATTTATTCAAAAAAAGGGTATCATTTACATATGATTTTTTTCATTAAATTAAATTTATTAGTTAATCACTTTCTTTGTATAAGATTTACAACTTTAGTATGATATTTTAAGTATAAATTACATTTTCAGTATCAATATGAATGCATTAAATATATAATCATACAATAATATACCAGTTCCATTTTCAAATATATAAAAAGGTGATATACATAATCTTGGCTTCCATGTAGTTTCTTTCTCCTAGGGTTACTCTTGGTCTTGCTAGTCTTATCTTAGGTGATTTGGTTGGGGCTTCCATATCCCGTAGAGTTTTGTCTTTGTTTCTTTAGGCTTTAGCCCTTGGGCATTACTATATAAACACGTGCGGAAATAAATTAAAAGAATTTTGTTGGTTGATTTCGGAAATTGATCTATTTTGATGTTGGAAAATCTGGGTATAAAAATTTTTCTTCTGAATACTTCAAGTGTAACATAAATAACACGACAATAAAAACCATCTTATCTACAATAGAACTTCAACCATATAAAGGTTTTCAAAATACCTACACAGACTTTCTCAAAACATACTACCCAAAGAAAAATCCTAAGCTGGTCGCTTTACAAGACACTCACTGATAAGACCCCGTGATCATCCCAGTAACACCCCGATTTTCGCTGCTTTGTAATATCGGTAATAAATATATAAATATATATTTTTATCCGAGACTTAGAAAATGATTTTGGATAAACCAAGGTCATTTCCATGTTATACTTATTTTCATAAGGTTACGGGGAAGTTTTGGTTGAAAATTCAGATGGAAACCGGTCTGCCGTTTTCTGTGTTTTCACTGACAGTAAAAGTTTACTGCTCAGAAAACATAATTTTAACTCGTGAACGAGATGAAAAATGTTTTTATCGTATTTGCTACGATACTGGAAGTTTTGAAAATTTAGCGTAAAAATTAAAATATTATATTTGCTGCGGGCGAATGCGTCGAGATATCTCTAGGAAAACCTACGTCAGAGGAATCAAGGAGTCAGCAACGGAGCTGAAGTGACTGATGTGACTAATGTGACAGGAATTTATGATGATCCTATCCGCTTCATAATGGCCATAATGACACATTTATGACAAATGAATATTTTGCCTGGAAATGACGATTTTACCCTTGGCTCTTCATGAATTCTTCAAGCCATGCCATTGTAATTTGGACCAAATTACCCCTAAATCCACACGGCTCCTTCCTCCATTCCAAGCATTTGGACATTACTTTTCCTAGCCATAAATGAGCATTTATGTTAAAGTGGATGAGTCATTCAATTTTCATTAATGTAAACAAGTGAGTCATAGGCAAAGTCATATTCTCCTCATTCCTCCGAAACTGCCACGAAATTATGACTCTTTTATGTTCTGAATCTCGGAAAACTTTCTACATGAAAGTTGTTCATATTTCTCTCTTCTTTCCAACGACATAAAGATCATCAAAAACGGAAATGTATATTGAGAGATATGTTCAAATTACCGAAACTGCTCTAAATCTTCATCATCTGCATATTTCTCTCTAAATTTCTCAAGAACACTTAGAACACCAAGGTGATTTCGTGAAGAACATCATCCAAATCATCATGGTGAGTCATGGTGATAAATTACTCTAGTCATCATGACGACAAAAAAAATCTACCTAGATATTTTAAACGTTAACCTAACCTACGTCTGGTTAAATCTAACCGAGGTTAACTAACCATGATTTGCAACCCAAAATATCTTCTCCCTAACATGTGGTGAAGGAGGCAGTCACATCTCTTCAAATTTTATGACCACATGTTTTATTAACCATGATTATGAATAAACCCTAGTTAAGTTATTATTAACTATGGTTAAGTTATTATATTATTTTCTAACTTAACCTTGATCAAATAAACTCAACCATGGTTCTTTTATCTCATTAAACCACATATTTTCTCCTCACACCCACCTCTAGGCCGCACCCATCTTCCACACTTAAACCATTTTCACTCATTTTCCTACTTCATCATTTTGTTTCTCCAAAACTTCATGTTCTTCATTTTTTCTCACAAGTTCTTCACTTGTTCTTCAATTGTTCTTCACTTATTCATCATTTATCTCTAACTTAGAAACATAAATTCATGATTCTTCCTTCATGAAACTTTTTCCTTAGATCAATTGCCATCACTTAATCCATTTTGTTCTTGAATCCATGAACTTTCAAGTTCATCCTTTCTCTTCTCAAAATTCGACCCATACCCATACATAACCATCCAAACCTTGTTTTGATCTTCTAAGATCATATTCTCACTTATCTAGAGGATCCAAACAATTTCTATTTCACATATCAAGTCATTTCCCCACAAAACACAAAGAACTCCTTAGTGTTCTTGCTAAGATCATCCTTGTTCTTCAAGTTCTGGAATAAATCTTTTTATTCCAAGGTGAGGAATCTCTCTCTAATCTTCGTATCTTTATTAATCATCCATAAAATTCTATTTTTGATCAATTATTTCATGAAATGCAATTCTTAGATCTATAACTTTAAAGATTTCTAGAAAATTGTAGAAAAATCCATTTGGCATGAAACAAATTTCTATGAACTCACTATGATCTCTATATTCATATATAAGAACATGAATCAAGAGAAAATTTCTTTCCTATTCTTCCATAGTGGATCGAATCTAGGTCTTAGAGAGACTAGATGAATTTGTTTCAATTCCTATGATTGATACTTGTTTTCATCTCTCTAGTACCTATGATTGTTGAATCCAAGAGTTGATAAAATTTCAAAATCCCTAGCTTTTTATTTTGTGAAAAACTGAAACCCTAGTCTTGGAACTAGATGAGTTTCATTCAAAGTTCTTGGTTCATGGTCATTGATTAAGTCTCCATCATGTTTAAGGATCATAAATCCATAAGTTAGAAAATTTTTAACATCCTTAGCCTAATGATCTTGAGTAGGCCGAACCATTACCATATGGTTTAGAAAGTTTTTTGTTTGATTTTCATTAATTTTGTGATGATTTGTTGTGAAGGATGAATCATTGTTGATTATCCTGAGGGTACGAAGGAAATAGAGATCAAATCGGGAAATAGTTCGGGAAACAAATACTCGAATCTTCAAGAGGTAAGGGGAGTATGCCTGAGCAGTTTAAGATAATCACATGCTTATTGTTGGAGTCATTTATTAATTTTCTGTAGAAAATATTTTATGATCTTGCATTATTTGCTGTTGACTGCTGAATTGATTTGATGTTTATCTGAGTAATTGAATTGATGTGATGTGTGGATTTACATGACTATAATTATTTGGTTATATTATAATTGTGATGCATGTCATGAATTGATATATGCCATGATATTTTGTGATTGAAATTTATCTGCTATTGAGTGTTGGCCTGAGAAACCTGACACTGGTCAGTGTTAAAAAAATTAATTAAGTATAAAAAACGTAATAAGCTTGGATAATTAATCAGAGGGATTAATTTGAGAGATTTTGAGAAAAATGAAAAAAAATATTATTTTAATAATATTTTGTGGAAACTGTATAAATAAGCAATGGTAAGGGAGAAACCGTGAAATTTTTTTACAGGCTCTAATTTTTATAAAATAAATTCAATTTTATTATAAAATATTATTTAAAGTGATTAAGTTTCGAAAATAATGTTTTATAGCAATCAGAACAATTACTTCTGACAGAGAAGTGATATAAGTTATTTAATATTATTTAATATTATTAAATATTAAATATTATTAACTATTTAATTATTTAATTATTATAAATTAATTTATTAATTTCTTTTTAAAGTTGACCTTTATTGAGAATTAATTTCTGAAGTGAATTCATGTTTTATCAAACGTTTTAATAGAAAAGGATTTCTGTAAAAGTATTTTTATTCAGTGAAATTATTCCGTTAAACTTGGATAAGTTTTCGGAGCTGTTGTGTTGTATTTGTTTTTCACTGAGTGAAACGTTTTACAAGCAGATAAATAAACCTAGGAACCGAGACGTCGGGGTGCTAGTGTTTTATGGACACGTAGATTAAGGATCTGTGTCATTGGACGGAGTGTCCTACAATGATTTTATTTTTGGACGGTGTGTCCTAAATTGATGTGGAAAGTGTGAGTTCCATATCCGCGAGCCTAAAACTGGTGCATCGGTTTAAGGGCTTCGTGATTGAGCACTCGGACTGTGTGTCCTGTGTTTTGTTTAAGGGGGAAAATCTTAATAAGAAATTAAGGGTGGTCGTTAAGCTTTGTGCTTCGACAAGGAAAAGATTATTACGACAAAGAAAACAAATCGAGAATAAAAGTTTTTCTCATGCATAGATGGCAGATGTGTCATGTGTTGTGATCATTGAGTCCAGAATGGATCAATGTATATGGCAGACGTGTCAGGAGTTGTGATCATTGAGTCCGGAGTGGATCAATGTATCTGTTATGGACTATGTTCCATTTAAATATTGGGCCTCTGTACATGTGTGAGTCAATATATCTTTATAGGACTGTGTGTCCAAGTTTATGCGTTAACTATTGTAATCTGTGTGACACAATAGGTTATGGACAATGAACTCCATAATTCGCAGCGACCATTGTGCCTCTGTTCAGTGAGACAATGAGTCAAAACTTTTGAATAATAACCCTCGTGAAACTGTGTGTGGCCAGTGTGTTATGTGATTTCTTGGGCATTGTTTTATTCGTTTTTACAATGTGCCATGTGCGGAGCTTGATCAGCTCGAAACGAAACAAAAAGTTGTGGGATCTCCGGAGATTAGGCATTAAAACAGATCCTGAATATTGAAGTGTCATGCATTTTTATAAAATGACGATGACTGCCGGGTATGAAACCCTTTGAATTAAATAATTCTGCTATTTCGAAATAATTTTATTATCTTTGTGAATATATGGTATTTGCTATTTGTGTGTCGTGCATGGGGTTGTCTTATCAAAACTCATATATTGGAAACTCACCCTTACAAATATATCAGGTTTATACATATAGCACTGGCATGAGCCATCACAAACTACTATCCTCGCTGACACCTCGGGGTCTCGACGCTCCCGCTACTCCTCTCCGCTATCATTGGAAGAACTCCTCTTTGAAGACCTTTGGAACAACCATCGATAAGCCCTTCTATCCTTGGATGGTAACCTGGAGGACACTCTGAGGACTCCGACCCTATCGCTCTAACCTCGGGAAGTGCGGGTGCCTCCGGGACAGGCATCAAATCAAGAACTGGTACTACCGGGTCCTCCTCTGGAACTGGGGCAAGAATAGGCTCGGTGCGGGTGCTAGTGCTTGTGTGAGCTCAGTGCAGGTACCTCAAAGGGTATTAGGAAGGGAAATGGGGCCATCTCCTGCATCGGCGGTAACTGTGCATCCGAAAATCCGATAAGGAAGGGAAACGTTTGGTTGGCTTAGAAGGTACCACCCCAACCCAAAGGAGCTCCATGTCTGAATCCGGTAGTCACCGAGACTGGACCCGTATATACCTCAAAGCGAGTGACTGGGTCCACTAGTCACCCGTTGGGATCCTCAAACTCAAATTCAAATGTCCCCATGAGGGGGAAACCTGCCGGTTGAGTCATCCACAGGTGATCCCAGTGAGACATCAACGCGATCCGGGTCTAAGGTAAAACAGTAAAGAAAACAACATACAAGGAAAACAGAAAGGGGATAAGAAACAATTTAACGTCAAACATGGGAAGGGTTTAGCAACATTTAAATCCATTATAGCACACTAACATCCATCTCCATACAATTATGTATATATATTTATATATAAGCACAACTATCCTCGAAACGTCTATTATTCTCTTCTACCCTCCCTCATGATGTAATGCAATGCAATGCAATATGTATGATCATGTACGGCCACATATCCGGATATCCATAACGACACGTCTCCAGAGTCCCTGATGCACATCCTCGCCCGCGGAGGGAGAATGCCCATGCAAAGCAATAGCACTATAGTTGCACAATACACGTCGGTGCACTCCCTGATCCCACGACGAGGGTGCTCATGCAATTCATGATCTATAGCTGCGATGATAATAATAATAATAATAATAATAATAATAATAATAATAATAATAATAATAATAATAATAATAATAATAATAATAATAATAATAATAATAATAATAATAATAATAATAATAATAATGTTTGGGACGGTCCTTCAAATAGTCTGAACCACGGGAATACATCCCCCGGGGAATAAAACCCCTAGTGCATATGAAAATATCACAGACCATCTCTCGGTCATCCCCTAGTGCCTGAACCTCTCATCACTATCTCATAATTAACCTTAACAATACTCATATCTCATCAGTCTCATCTTAATATCATAATAATCATCCGGGTTCGGCATTACGGAACACATGTATTATGAACCCCCACATACATCACTATAACTCATCCTGTCTCATCACAGAGAAAAATCCATAAGCACAATAATTACAATCATACCAACATGTCATCATTCAAATCATCTCCATATTTCATAAAATTAATAAAATAATAAAATATAATTCTATCTAAGCAGTCCAATAATCATAATATTTCCAGTCAACTCATCATATATCATCAGCTTACCAATGACAGTCAAACAGTCAAAACAGTCAACCTCACTTATAAAATAATATATATTTATACGTAACAGTGATAAACATACAATTCCAATATCATCATTGGTACCACTAAGTAGTCCCCAATGTGATATTGACATTGTCTGTTACTCGCTCTCTAGTAGGGTTTAGGTCGCCCTACGCCATTATCGAAATATATGCCACTTTGCAGTTTCCGACGTTAGTTGGCTCCTTTCCCCCACCTGGAAAGTCATACGGTAAATGAACGCTATGTAACGAGTCCTCCTCGACTCATCTCAAATTTTCCACGTAAGGAACTAAGGTCTCCGAGCCTCCGAAATTTAACCTAAACGTCACATTGTGAAGAGTACGTTACAAGGAGTCCTACCATGAAGACGGAGTTGAAATCCGATAACCGAAACTAAAGATAATTCAAATACCGTAACGAGCGGCATTTCAACATAAAAATGGTAGAAATTACCTTCACTATAGAAGAAAAGAAGGATAGGGAAGTGAATGTATCGTCGCCATGATCGCAACCACGTGCTCGAAATCGTAATGGGATGATCAAACAAGTCGATAATGAAGTCGAGACTCCTTCTCTCTCTAACTTTCCCTCTCTATCTCTCTCTAAACCTCCCTTATGTTCTCTGCCCCTCTAACTTCTTCTCTCTGTTTGCTTCTAATGACTCAAGTGAACTTAAGTTCACTTGAGTCTTTTATTTTTGCCAAGTCATGCATCAACGCTCAAGCACTGGAACCCTAGCGCTTGAGCGTTGGCTTCTCCACGCTCGAGCATTGGCTTCTCCACGCTCGAGCGTTGACTTCTCCGCGCTCGAGCGTTGGAGGCAGGTAGGCCATCGTGCTATGCAACCAATCCTGAGATGCCACGTAAGCCCTGATTGACACATGGCAGTCAACGCCAGTCCTTGTCTGATTGACCAGAATGCTTGAGCGCTGAGGAACCCACACTTCAGCGTTGGGTTTACCACGCTCAAGCGTTGACCATTGATCAGAGAATGTTTTGTCGCGTTCTAGGTCCATTCAACGTTTGATTGACCTCAAATTTGAGATATAGGCTCATCAAGACCTAATAAACAACCTCAAACCCTAAAAAAGCCCTAATCTCCATCCTAACTCCATATTACTTGCTTCACACTCATACGCCTTAAAGACGATAATCGAGAAAACCCTAAGTTGTTTTTACGTTCAATCTCACTCCAGATGGATGCGTACTTTCCATGCGAAGGCTCCTAGACCTTAAACAACCTCTTAACTATATAATCCAAGTATTAAACCTAATCCTCTTACGTAAGCAAAACATAAAATCACGGATGTTACATGCATAATGTGTAACACCCCGACTTTTCGCTGTTTTCTAATATCAGAAATTTATATAATTATGTTTATATTTTTATGAGACTTAGAAAAACCATTTTAAATAAACGGAGTTTACCACTCAATCCTACTTGAATGTAGGAAGCTACGATTAAAATTTAGGTTGGAAAGTCAGGCGAAACCCGGCCTGCGAATTCCATTGACGGTATAATAATACTGCTCAAAAGATCTAATTTTAATTCGTGAATGAAAGACTTAAGTTTAGTATTTTATTTTCTACAATTCTGTATTTTTAGAATTTTTTTCATAAAAAAATAAAATAATTTACATATTACGGGCGGAAAGCGTAATCGGGTAGACGACGGAAGGGAAATTAGAGTTTCTAAGAGTAGATAGAGGGTTTATCTTAGGATTTTGAGATGGTTCAAGGGTATGAATCATATTTTTAAGTCTAGAAGGTTTTTCAGGGTTAAATAGAAAATTTAGAAATTTTACGGTTAAGTCCCTGAACTTTCTGTAAACTACCCTTTTGTCCCTAAATTAGTTTTTTAAGTTTTTTTTCAAGTGGATTGGGCTAGAATCCTTGTTTCCAATCTCAAATGGTCGTGGCTTAGAAGCCCAAAATTTTCTAGTTCATGGTTTGATTCCATAAAGCCATTTAAAGTTTCCTTAAGTTTCCTATCTTAAGCTTAATGCTTAAATTTTCAAGTGGGCCCCACAAAAATGAACCCAAGCCCAAAATAACCCAGCCCATGCGCAAGCCCATGAGGGATTGATGGCTGCCCTCATTTGTTGGATGATTCAAGAAAATTCTAGAATGTTCTACATTCTTCCACATTATTCTTTAACATTCTCAAAACTTCTTCAACAAGTTAGGTTTTCCTAAAATATCTAATGTCACAAATCAACCCAAAATAGTCAAGTTAGTCAAGATAATCTAGCATTTAATGTGGCAAAATCATCATCATGACACTTTATTGATAATTTGCAAACTAGTCCTTCAACTATTGGAATCTTTGCAATTTGGTCCTTAGAACTTAATTGCATTTTGATCCTTTAACATGACAACTCACCATCATCTAGAGTCTTCCTAATAGGACGCCACTCTCACTATAAATACCCTACTCTCACTCTTCATTTAGTTTCTTTTGTCATTTGCTTCCAAAACTCTAAAGTTTACAAGTTCCTTAGTTCTAAGTTGTAAAGCAAGTTCTTGGATTTCCTTTGTCATTGATTTTCAAGAGGTAAATCCTAATCTTCATTCTTAATCATGTCTATGTTCTTTAGCAAGTTTCTTGATTCAAGGCTCGTATCATAGTTGTTTATCACTTTAAAGTTTCTAACCCTAGAACTTTGAAAAGTCATAATAAATTCTAGAAAAATCTAATAAGGATGAAACCACTTTCTATCTTCTTGATATCATGCATATTATCTAAATCCAAGAGCATGATGTAATCAAAAATTTCTTTCTTGAAAACCTAGCTTTGGCCGAACCTATCACCTTAGGGTTGGTAGAGTTTTGTTCATGTGTTTTCATGTATGATCATGTATTCTATATGGCATGTATGACTACACACTCTAATCCATGTTAGTCTCTTGAAATGAATATTTTACTCAAAAATATTTGTTTTGGCCGAACCCTAAGTGGGTAAGTTTTGTTCATGGTTTTCATAAATGATCTTAGAAATCAATCTCTTAGTATGTATGCTTTATAAATCCAAGTTGATTTGTTAAACTAAGAACCCTAGCTCTATGAACCTATTAAGGCCGAATCTATGTATAAAAGAGCTAGGAAGTTTTGAGTTTTAAACTTAGTTATTTAGTCACTAATCTATGATTTAGGTTAATCAAGGATCATTAATCCATAACTTAATCATGATTAGAAGTTTTAGTCATTCAAAAACCCTAGAGGCCGTGACTATGTATTAGGGTTTAGAATGTTTTAGTTTCTTGAGTTGTAACTATTTGGTTGTAATGATTGAAGGTTAGTTGAGTACGACGTTTACGAGGTAACTGAAATTTCGAAGGAATCTGTAAGTTCATCAAGGAGTCTTCAAGAGGTAAGGGGAGCTTACCTGAGGGATTTTTCTTAATAACTATTTGCTTGTGGTATGGTTTATATGATTTATATGTGGTTGTGGTTATTGGTTTTGTTAGTGGTGTGGTTTATATGACTTATATGTGGTTGTGGTTGTTGGTTTTGTTATTTACGTGGTGTGGTTTATCTGTGTATTGGTGTGGAGTTGTGTTTAATTTATTTAATTATTTGCAATTGTATATTATACTGCTATGATGCATGATCTGCCTGGGAAATATCTGTGATATAACTGTTGGTTGATGTGTGAGAAGCCTGACAGTGGTCAGTGCTCAATTAAAGTTAATCAGATAAAAGCTTTAAGAAGCTACGCAAATTATATTCAATGTTTTAACGGCAAAATATTGATATATAATATTAAAGGAATTTTATTTTGAGGAAAATGAGGAGTTTTGGAAAATATTTTAGCACTGCTAGATTTTATATAAGAAAACCCGAAATGTTACAAAATATTCTTTTATGAAATTAATTGGTGAAAATAAGTTAATCATGATTTTAGAAAATTAATTAAGTGGAAAAAGTTAAGTTTTGACTTAAAAAGCCTTAAAAATAATATTTGACGGCAAATTTGGAAAAGTGTAGACGGCAAGTATTTTTGAAACGGCAGTGCATATTTTGAGGAGAATAAACCTCAAGTGACTCATTGGCTTGTGAGAAACTAAGTTTATGATTTAAGGATTTTATAATGAATTTCTACCTTGGAAAAAGAATTTCTGAAAAATCAAAAGTTGATTCAACCGTGGTGAAAGTACAGTTGGACTTAGTAACCGAGATGTCGGGGTACTAATGTTCTTATGACATTATCCTATTTTGGATTTGTTTTTCACAGACGACGTATACGACGATATGGAACTTAGTAACCGAGACGTCGGGGTACTAGTGTTCTTATGATGTTATAGACTTGGTGTCTAGTTGGTAGACGGTGTGTCTACTTTACGACGTAATAATCAACGGTAAAAGATTTATGATGTTTTCTATCACCACGAACCTAAGACTGATTGCAAGGTCTAAGGGCTTCGTGATTGAGCACTCGGGCTATGAGGTCCTGTGTTGTTAATAAAAGTTGTAAAGATGTTTAAAACGATGATGGGTCATAAGCTTTTGAGAGCTTTGAGAAATAAAGATTGAACACAAAGAAAACGACGAGAACAAAGTGTTTTTCTTGCATGCATTTTGTGAGACGTGCCTACGAGGTTAATCATGATATCTTGAGGATGTTCATGTCTCGGCGTATTTGTTAATCATGGTATCTTTATAGTATTCCTGAAATCGGCGTGTTCATTGTGCCTTTGGGCAATCGACGTACAATGAAATTCATTGTGCTCAAGGCAATCGACGTACAATGAAATCGGGGTATTTTATGATATCCATGTAATCGGCGTATTCATTGTGCCTTTGGGCAATCGGCGTACAATGGAATCATGGTATCTTATGATATTCATGAAATCGCGTGTTCATTGTGCCCTTGGCAATCGGCGTACAATGAAGAAAATCCATAAATCGGCGTTCTCACTGTTAGGACGGTGGGCTATGGTAAAATCGACGTGCCTCTGTTGGCAAAAATCGGCGTGCCTCTTTTGGCAATCGAGCACGATCAGCTCTAAATGGCGTTGGGGATCTCCAGGAGATTAGGTATGAATGTCTAGATGATGTTTTGAAGTGTTCATGCATAGTTTTCCAATGTTGATGTTTGGGGTGTGAAAACCACTGATAAACTGTATGCTATAATTGAGATGTTTATGTATATGTGTATGTGCCTTCTTTTGTACGAGCATTTAGTTATTTTGTTAAATCCATATATTGGCGTCTCACCCTTACAAACATATCAGTGCCGCACAAGGAATGAGATCTCTACAAAAGGAGAAGGCTGACTAGTTCGAGACATGCTGTGCTGCTCAGGTTGTTGGTAGTGTCAGTTAGATACGACCAGCTTAGGTCCTATTGAGTTATGTTATGTTTTGAAAGTCACTAAACTGATAATGATCTAGATGTTAAAACATATGAGGCATATAGATGTATAACTTATATACAGTATGTAATTATGCGTGGTTTGATTTCGTTGTTGTTGTCTTGAGGAAGGAAAAAAATTATCACCTTATTTTGAACGTTGAGAAAACATTATTTTCCGAAAGCAACCAGCAAATTAAAATTTTATTTCCGTAAACGGGTAGAAATGTGATGACCCGAGTTAGGGTATCACATAATGTCTTTTTATATTATTCAAGATAATATAGATTTGTTTTTTATTTTGATTTTGAACTCGAATTAGATTAAAAGTGATAAACATTAATTTAAAAATACGGATTCTTTACTTATAACCTTTTTTTTTTCTTTTTCATGAATTAAATTGATAAAAATGATTTAATATAAAAGTCTTTTTATTTCTTTGTCTTATTACCTTCAAGATTTTCTTATGGGCAACCTTTTGAAAATAATTAATATGATTCAATTATTAACATTTTGAAATGGTTTTGATTCAAAGAAAAAATCATTAAAATTCCATGTTAATTTCGAAATCAATAAGGTTTGTGTAACACCCTCCTTGGGCATTATTTCTTACGTGCGGAAATAAATTAAAAAGTAATTTACTGGTTGCTTTCGAAAATTTATTTATTTTAAGCCAGAAAACTCGGGTGTAAAAATTTTCTTTTGCGGAAAACTCTGGAACACCCTGATACATACACTAAAACAGTAAAATCGTATTCATAACAAGGTCATTACGGCATACAATCTTTCTCAAAAAGTTTCAAGACTCCTAAATTGGTCCCTCTACAAGACATTTATTTGGAAAGACCCCCATGGTCATTCCCACGAACAAATGCTTCTTCAAGCATCTAGAGATTAAGTCCTCGAGTGACTTAGTTAACTCCTTTGCACCGACTGCACTAGTGTACCAAGGTACCACGGTAGAACCAGAATAAACCTGATATATTGTAAGGGTGAGACACCAATATATGGATGTAATCACGATAACTACATGCGTGACACACAACACAAAACAGCATATAAGCATATATAGTCACAACAACATAAACTTCTCATAAATAACAAGTAATTCACCAATGGGTTTCATACCCGAATAGTCATTGTCCTTTATAAAAAGATTAATGGAACTTCACAGTTCAACATCTAATTCTTTATACCTAATCTTCGGAGATCCCAAAGTCGTGTAAAATGAGCTGATCAAGCTCTTGAATGACACATTGTCAACAAACGAACAATGGTCAACATCAAAATGACACATTGTCCAAACTCCCGGCACAATGGTCAACAAAACAAATGGCACATCGCCCAAAACTCCCGTCACGATGGTCAACAGAACAAATGACACATGGTCCATTAAGGTACAATGGTCAATAGAACAAGTGGCACATCATCCATTAAGGTACAATGGTCAACAAAGACATGAATATCACCGTGATACCATGATTAACAAATACATCAAGACATGAATATCATAAAGATACCATGATTAAAAATATAGCGAGACATGAATATCGTCAAGATATCATGATTAACAAATACATTGTGACATGAATATCGTCAAGATATCATGATTAACAAATACATTGTGACATGAATATCATCAAGATATCATGATTAACAAATACATTGTTAAATAAAACTCGTTTACAGAAAATCCTTTATGTTATAAATCTTTTATAAAACGTCAATCATATTGAAATTCATTTTCTTTTGGAAACTCCTTTTCCCGAAATAATGTCAAATCTTCGTAAAATCATTTCTAATATAAATTCCTTTATAAAATCATCAAATTACTTAGAAACTCATTTTCTTCTGAAAATTTTCTCCAATAAACTCTAGTTCTTAAAAAAGAAGTGATCTTAAAACTAAATCCATGTGTGAGTAATTACTGCTGTTTTTAAGAATGCTTTCCGTAAATATTATTTGGAATTAATCGTCGTTTAGCTTTTAAAAACGTTTAAGTCGAAATTTGACTTTTCCTCTTAAAATAATTTTCTAAGATAGAAATTAAGTTATTTTTCGAAGATTATTTTCATAAAATAACTTTTTATGATATTTTGGAATTATTCACATAAAAATCAGCAGTACAAAAATAATTTCACGGTTACGTCCTTACTGTGACTCATGGTTCACTCTTACACCGATAAATCATTAAAATATATTATCCAATATTTCTTGTTTTCCTCAAATAAAATATTCCATCAATATTATACTCCAATATTTCTCCGTTTAAATATTTAATATAATTTATAAAGCTTCTTAAAGCTTTTATCTGGTTAATTGACTAGGCACGCGACCTTATCGGACTTCTCAAACAACAATCAACATCAATATTATAGTAATTAACTCAGGCAGATCATGCATCAAAACACTATAATACATAACTGCAAATAGTCAAACACAGATAAAATAACAGCTTCACATAGAATTAAGCAACCACCACGAATCTCAACCAAATATTACAAATCATACACTAAATCACACATATAATTATTGGGAAAATCCCTCAGGTAAGCTCCCCTTACCTCTTGAAGTTACAGTTTTCCTCTCGAAGTTTTCCTTCTGATTCGTTTCCGATTCCTTCTCACAACTTAGTACAATCCACAACAATTATCCTTCATAATAAATCACAACACAATTAACATAATTAACATAATAAAACAACAAAATCCTCCTAAACACTCATGATGAGGTTTCGGCCTACATGGTTTAATTAGGCTAGGAATGTCAAAATTTCACAACCTCGTGGATTAATGATTCTTGAGTGTTAAAAATACAAGATCTATGATCATAACCCCAAAAATTAAAACCAAATCTTGTAACTCATCATGAGGGTAGATTAGGCCAAGGTTAGAAAAATAAGCTAGGGGTCTCAAAATTTCACGTACTCTTATATTTATGATCCTAGAGCATAATAGAGTTTAAGAAAAATGTCTTAAGTTAAAAATAAAATCAAAACAACTCAACCTCTTAAAAACTCATTTTCGGCCATGACAAAAAAATGAGCTAGGGATTTCATTTTGATACAACAACTTGGATTCAATATACACATTAGAATGGATGGAAAAGTGGGGAAGTAATTTTAGTTTGATTCATTCTCTTGGATTATAAACATAGAGATGATTATAAGATCATAGAAATTGGTTTCATGATCATAGGATTTTTCTACAATTTTCTATGAATTTTCAAAGTTCTAGATCTAAGAATTGAAAATAATGATCATGGTTTTAAAACACAAAAATAATTGAAGAACATGATGATGATTGAGTGTGAGAGAAGTATGGTATACCTCTTAAAAATGAAAAATGAGCTTAGAATCACTTGGTTGCTTCACAAAACAAGGCTATGGAAACTTAGAGTTTTTAAGAAAAATGGAGGAAATCTTGATGAAGGTGATGAAGTATGGTTTAAATATCAAGGGAATGGGCTCACAGATGGGGTTTGGGCCGTGGGTGTTTGGGGGCAAAAGGGCCAAAGCATAAATTTTTAGGTACAAAAGAGTAATCTTACACAATGGCAATCTTGTGATAAAATGGCAACTTAAGGACAAAATGGTAATTTCCCACAGAACCATCATGACAAACATGTGGAGAGGATTGGTTGGTAAGGTGGCTGATTTGTGTCCACAAATTGTTGGGACAAACTTGGCATTTCAATGAAAGTTCAAGGGTAAAATGGTCCAAGGGCAAAATGGTCTTTACACTACTTTGAAGAAATATCTAGTTCTTTGTTTAAATGTAATCATGACATGGGTTAGTCACCCTCTATGAGTCATCATGGATGACTCATTCTCTTCGTTCATCTGGTGTCGGATTTTGTCTCTGCACATCCATTCTCGACTCCGTCGATTACCCGATTTACGGTTTTATGCCCGAATAACTTATTTATTTTTGAAAATTTTAAAAATAGCCTATATCATTGGAAAGTTGATAAAAACCCTAATCGTTTCATTCACGAGCCAAAATTAGGTTTTCTAATCAGTAAAATCTTTCTGTCTGTGAAAACGCAGACCGGGTTCCGTCTGAATTTTCAACCAAAAATTTCACCGTATACTTATAAAAATAAGTATATGACTTTGGTTTTCCAAAAATCATTTTCTAAGTTTCAGATAAAAATATAAACGTTTACTTATATTTATACCGATCTTAGAAAGCAGAAAAATCGAGGTGTTACATTACTACCCTACTTAAAAAACTTTCGTCCTCGAAATTTCGTGACTCAAGACTAGACAACATTTCCTTAATCCCAAGGTCTTACTTTCACAAGAAGGTAAGTAATTATAGAAGAACTTTGTCAGTCTGAAAAGAATACAGGAATATACAGTATGTAAAAAGATTCTTTAATAGGTTCATGAGTGAAAAAATGCATAGCTAATACATATTTACAACCATGACTCTAATAAAGTTCCTTCTTTCACAAGAACCTTCCAGCGGACTAGAAAATCAAAGATAAACAGTTCCGAACTCCAAGGGAATTCATTTTTCGTACAGGAAATTTACAAAACGACAATTTTTAAAAGGAGAACAGTATGGTAATCAAAATCAGACTAGATCAAATTTACCAAAAGTAAAAGTGATTAAATAAGTTTCATCAAGAAATTTCAGTATCAAGAAGTAGTTTGGGTTACAACCCAAGAAATAGGCATAACAAATCTTTCAATGAAATAATATTAAAATATCCAAACCAATGGATAGTACCAAACCAATCCACTCAAATGTCTAATACACCGAGGGTTATTTAGGAGTGTGAGCACAATTCTCCTTTGTAATCACATATCCTAAGAATTTCACCTCATCGAGCCAAACTTACACTTAGATAACTTCACGATAACTCTTCTCGCTCAAGATCTGTAACACTTGATGCATAGATTCCTCATACTTCTCGTAACTCTTAGAGTAAACAAAAACATCATCAATGAAGATGATGACGAACTTATCAAGAAATGAACTATAATTCCATTTCATGAAGTCTAACTTGGCTAACTTCGTAGACGATATTCTACCCAAAACGATGGAGATTTAACTGAATTTAGAAATTAGATCAATAAAAAACTCAACATCCTACTATTTTCTAAACATGAGTTCGCACAAGTTCTCAACTCGATTAGAGACTCATCCAAACACACATACTTGCGTGTCAACACACATTGTTTCCCCAAGGTTCCTAAAAGACTCGACCAGCTCTGATACACCACTCCGTAACACCCTTCTTGGGCATTACTTCTTACGTGTGGAAATAAATTAAAAAGTAATTTGTTGGTTGCTTTCAAAAAATTCATTTATTTTAAGCCAGAAAAGTCGGGTGTAAAAATTTTCTTCTGCGGAAAACTCTGGAACACCATGATACATATACTAAAACAGTAAATAGTATTCATAACGAGGTCACTACGGCATAAATTTTTTCTCAAAAAGTTTCAATTTTCAAAAATAGAAAATTAAACCAAAGACTACTTACAACACCATAGTTACCGACCTTTTCAAACTTACAACCCAACAAGACATTTATTTGGAAAGACCCCCGTGGTCATTCCCACGAACAAATGCTTCTTCAAGCATCTAGAGATTAAGTCCTCGAGTGACTTAGTGAACTCCTTTGCACCATATGGAGCAAAAGTTACTGCATTAACTATAGAAGTCTTTGACTTTGCCTTTAGGGCTAGTTTTGGAACTAAATAAATGTTATTATGTTCTAGCTATTGGTAGAAATATCAGTCACATGATATTTTTTATGCTAGCACGTTTTTCGAGATAATGGACTTGGTGTCCTTAATCCTCATATATCCATCTATAATATAAATACGAAAAGGGTCAAACCAAGCGATTTGAACCCTACATGCCTTTGGCATTATCGTTTGGGCCATATAAGTGAGATGATAATCCGCTGGCTTATGATATTTTATCTATTATTTTAGAGTGGATTTTATCAATTTTGTGGAGTTGAATTCTTGATTTAATCCAAATTAGACTTTGTTTTCCTATCTTGATTTATTACAGTCAATATATGCATTTAATTAATTTTAGTTAGATTTTAGATGATTTTCTCAAGATTTTCTTATTTTTATTTTTAGGAAAGGACAAAGAAGAAGGATATCAATTAAATTGAAGATTTCCAAGTAAATTGCAAGGGTCCACATGATGGATTTGAATCCAAATCAATTTGTATTTGGATTATTATGATTAAAAGATAATTCAATTGGCATTGAGATAAAAGATTGGATCCAAATCAAATTGGATTTGGATAATGTAACACCCTGTATTTTACTGTTTTAAATAACAGTAAATACATATAAATATGTTTATAAGTTTATTAGAGTTTTATAAAGTTATTCTAAGTGAACGGAGGATAGTATTTAATCCTACTTGACCGTAGGAAACTACGATTAAAATTTAGGTTGGAAATTCAGGCGAAACCCGGTCTGCGAATTCCATTGACAGTATAATAATGCTGCTCAAAAGACCTAATTTTAATTCGTGAACGAGAGACTTAAGTTTAGTATTTTATTTTCTACAACTTTGTATTTTTAGAATTTTTTTCAGAAAAAATAAAATAATTTGAGTATTACGGGCGGAAAACGTAATCGGGTAGACGACGGAAAGGAGATTAGAGTTTCTAAGAGTAGTAAGAGGATTTATTTTATGATTTTGAGATGATTCAAGGGGATGAATCATATTTTTAAGTTTAGAAGGTTTTTCAGGATTAAATAGAGAATTTCGAAATTTACGGTTAAGTCCCTGAACTTTCTGTAAATTACCATTTTGTCCCTAAATTAGTTTTTTTCGTTTTTTCAAGTGGATTGGGCTAGAATCCTTGTTTATAATCCAAGATGGTCGTGGCTTATAGGCCCAAATCTTTTTAGTTCATAGTTGAGTCCATAAAGCCCATTTAAGTTTTCTTATCTTAGGTTTAAAGGCCTAAATCTTCAAAGTGGGTCCCACAACCAATAAGAAAATGAAATCAAGCCCAAATGTTTCAAGCCCATGCGTAAGCCCATGTGAATTGTGGCTGCCCATTTTTGTTGGAATTGTCAAGTTGGTTCTAGAATTTTCCATAGGTTTCTGCTTATCCTAGATTTGTCTACAAGTTTCTTGATTCTTCTAATACATTGAATTATCTTACTTTCTTAACTTGTCTTGCACTCATAAAACTCAGCCAAGTAAGTCAAAGATAAGATGGCATTTAATGTGATTAAACTCATCATCATGACATTCTATTGTCTATTTGCAAACTAGTCCTTCAACTATTAGAATCTTTGCAATTTGGTCCTTGGAACTTAATTGCACTTTGATCCTTTTAACATGACAACTCATATTCATCTAGATCCTTCTTGAGATGTCGCCACTCACACTATAAATACCCTTCTCTCACTTTTCATTTAGTTCTTTGGTTAGTTGTCTTCTAAAACTCTAAAGTTCTAAGTTCTTAGTTCTAAGTTTCAAAGCAAGTTCTTGGATTTTCTTCATCATTGATTCTCAAGAGGTAAATCCTAATCTTTGTCTTAAATCATGTCTATGTTCTTTAGATAGTTTCTTGATTCAAGACTTATATCATGGAGGTTCATCATTTTCAAGTTTCAAACCCTACAACTTTGAAAAATCATAATAAATCCTAGGAAAATCTAATGATGATGAAACTACTTTCTATCTTCTAGATATCATGTCTACTATCTAAATCCAAGAGCACGAAGTAATCAAAAATCTCTTTCTTGAAAAACTAGCCTTGGCCGAATCTATCACCTTAGGGTTGGTAGAGTTTTGTTCATGTGTTTTCATGTATGATCATGTATTCTATATGACATGTATGACTACACACTCTAATCCATGTTAGTTTCTTAAAATGACTATTTTACTCAAAAATGTTCATGTTGGCCGAACCCTAAGTGGATGAGTTTTGTTGAGTTTTGTTCATGATTTTCATAAATGATCTTAGAAATCAAGTGTTTAGCAAGTATGCTTTATAAATCCAAGATGATTTGTTAACCTAAGAACCCTAGCTTCATGAACCTAGTGAGGCCGAATCTATGTATAAAAGAGTTAGGAAGTTTTGAGTTTAAAACTTAGTTGTTTAGTTGATAATCTATGATTTAGGTTAATTAAGGATCATTAATCCATAACTTAATCATGATTAGAAGTTTTAGTTATTAAAAAACCCTAGAGGTCGTGACTATGTATTAGGGTTTAGAATGTTTTAGTTTCTTGAATTGTAACACTTTGGTTATAATTGAAGGTTAGTTGAGTACAAGTTTACAAGGTAACGGGAAATTCTGAAGAAGTTTGTAAGTTGAACAAGGAGTCTTCAAGAGGTAAGGGGGGAGTACCGAGAAGGATTCTATTCAATGGCTATATGCTATCCAATTGTTGTTTGTAATTAATTGTTTGTTAGTGTTTATTTATGTTGTTTATTGTTGCTTTATTGATATCTGTGTGGTTTATTTTGCGTTAATTGTCTATTTGCAATTATATTATGAACTATGATGCATGATCTGCCTGGGAAATATCTGTGATATAATTGTTGTTTGATGTGTGAGAAGCTTGTGGTGGTCAGTGCACAATTAAGAAAGTCGGATAAAAGCTTTAAGAAACTGTATTGAATTATATTCAAGGTTTTAGTGGCAAGTTATTGGTATATGATATCAAAGAGAATTTCTTTTGAGGAGAATAAAGAGTGTTGAAAAATATTATTATTTTAATAAGTTGTTTTTGGAAAAGTGAATTATGAGTCACAATGAGTTCGACACGGTGAAACTATTTTAGTATTGTTAAATTTTACGTAAGAAAACCCAGAATAATACAGAATATTCTTTTATTAAATTAATTGGTGAAAACAAGTTAAGGGTGATTTTAGAAGATTAATTAAGCGGAAAAAGTTAAGTTTTTGGCTTAAAAGTCTTAAAAATAAAATTTGACGGCAAATCTAGAAAATCTAGACGGCAAGTAATTTTGAAACGGCAGTGCCTATTTTGAGAAAGTTAAACCTCAAGTGACTCATTGGTTTGTGAAAACTAAGTTTTATTTGTTAAGAATTTTTATAATGAATTTCTACCATTAGAAAAGAATTTCTAAAAATCGAAAGTTGATTTAACAATGTTGAAAATACAGTTGGACTTAGTAACCGAGACGTCGGGGTACTAATGTTCTGTGATTGTGATGGACTCAGTCATTTGGACTTGGAGTGCCTATGTTGTATACATGAGGTATACATGAGGTATACTGTGATAAAACATTGAAGATGTTTTCTAGAAGCACGAACCTAGTACTAGTGCACTGGTCGAGAGGTGTCGTGATTGAGCACTCGGACAGTAAGGTCCTGTATTGTAATGAAAGTTTTAAAAAGTGTTTTAAAACTATGTGAGTCGTAAGCCATTTTGAGCTTCGGCAAGAGAAAGATTGAGCACAAAGAAAAGAACAAAACAAATGTGTTTTGCATGCATGTGGCAGACGTGCCTGCGATTTGTGGTTTAATGCATTAATTACCGGCGGCTGAGGTAATTACGATATGCATATCTCATTGTGCCTTGGAGGACTTTGGGATCCCCATCTTACTTGCTAATGGCGGAGCCACTGATTGTGGGCATTAGCAATGTGTTGGCCTTGTGAGTGCCTGGCTGTGTATGCCTTTGTTGTTTTCAAGATGGGAAGAGGTCGCGGACTGTTGGCGATTGGCCAAGTTAGCCAGTGTGGCTTTGGAGTCTGATCAACTCATATGATGTTGGGATATCTCATGAGATTAGGACGAAAATTAGATGATGAATAGAAGTGTCATGCATAATTTTATGGATGATGTTTGGGGTGTTGAACCCACTGATAAACTGTTAGTTTATAATTAATTGTATGTGATAAATGTTGATGTGGTATTTGATGGCTAGAGTGTGGTTATTGAGTAAGATCCAAGTATTGGTTTCTCACTCTTACAACATATTCAGATGAATCCAGCACGTACCAACTGCGGTGCAAATGAGGGTTCGTACACTCACTTTTGATCGGGCACAGTATGGTGGTGCCTGGGATATAAATATTGGGGCACTTAGCGCCACCTATCATGGCCCTAGTACTGAAGTTATTGGCACGATAGAAGAAGGACCCAATCAGAGGACGCATGTAGTAGAAACAATCGAGATATCGTTACCACCGGTTTGGCTGTATCTTCAATATCTGGAGGAGCATGGAATGATGGATCCTTTACCTCAACCTCAACCTCTTCAGATATTAGGAAATGGAGAACCTCCAGTTGAAGAAGAGCTAGTAGCAGGTGAGGAAGATCCAGAGGAATACCTAGAGGACGATCCGGAGTTTCAACCTCCTGCAGTAGATGATGGTGATTCTTCAGATGAAGCAATGGAAGCGGAGGCATCATCAGACTCGTCAGCTGTAGGTGGGATTGATCCTTATGGTCTTCCCAATGGGTTTCATTAGCTTGACCAGCTTAGGTATAGTTTCCGGGGGTAGTGAGTCTTGATAGTTTTTATTTTGGCTTCTTAGAGCCTTAGTTTTGAAATGGTTGCGAACCAGTTGTTGTTGATATGTATATATCTTTATCTTCTTTGTTTAGTTTGATGGAGAATAGTCTATGCTTCAAAAGGCTTTTTGATATCTCCTAGTATAGGAGTTGTATATGTAAATGATGAAGCATATGTATATATATGGATGTACATATATGTGGTTTATGTTTATAATAGTTATATGTTGTATGTAAAGAAAAAAAAATTTAATTAAGCACTATTTTTATATAAGGTTAGTTACCTTAAATTATATTTTCCGAAAGTAACCAGCGTTATATAATTATGATTTATAATTGGGTATTAATGGGATGACCCTAGAGTAGGGTGTCGCAGATAATAATTGCCTATCACAACAACAAAGGATATGATAAGATTTGGCAATTGATTTGGAGATATTTATTTGGCAATTAAATATGAAGATTAAAATGTTCAAGATCAACCTTGATGGAGCTTGCATAAAGATGGAGCTTGAAAAGCAAGAAAAGCAAGATTGCTTTGTTTTCCTATCTTTACTTGAGTCATATGTGTGTGAGTCTTTTGTCGGTGAGCTTGAATGGATTTTATTAAATTTAGCATAAATGGATTGCATGATAAATATTTATTTTTGACGATTTCCCCTAATGATTTGAAAATTGAAAATTGATCCCCATGTGGAAAATTGAAAATTGAACTTTGAGAAATTTTATTGTGATTGCATAATTTATGATAAGTTTGGGGTGAAGGGATGCACACATTAGGGATTGTATCTCGGTTAAATAATTTGCTAAAAATGTCCAGGTGAGGAATTTGAGCCTCCAACATTATTTTTAAATTGTGTGAATCAATTTTAAGTTGCACTTTCCCGGATTTGCTTGAATCTCTTCATGGTTTGCATAGTTATATGTTTGCATCAAATGATTTAGGCAATTTTCTTTGAAATAGCTACTTGGCCTAAAAAGAACCATCTCTAATGCATGTTCCCTAGTTAGCCACATTGAGCCTAATAAGCCTATTGTTTCTTGATGACCTGATGTTATAAGCCAAAAATCCAAAAAAAACCATGTTAACCAAATCTTAGGATTTAGGAGAGCATGGAAGCTTAGCAAGACAAGGGTTGTAGGAAACTAAGTTTGGGGTGGCTACCAGGATTTGATATGTTATTTTAGGATGAGAAAAAGAAAAAATTAAAGGTTGAAGCCAAAAACAAAAAGAAAACGAAGAAAATTTCAAAAATATCAAAAAAAAAATTGAAAAAGGAATAAGAGTGGAAAGTCAAGGTAAAAAGTTTCATGCTCTCTT
This sequence comes from Sophora flavescens, assembly GCA_030762895.1. Taxonomy (NCBI): domain Eukaryota; kingdom Viridiplantae; phylum Streptophyta; class Magnoliopsida; order Fabales; family Fabaceae; genus Sophora; species Sophora flavescens. The sequence goes on from CM061065.1 coordinate 146,123,804, forward strand.
AATTCCTAGGAATGTAAAGCCTAGTACCTTTGAATATCCTACCTTTAGCCAGGCCCTATTACAACCTTTAAAAGACCTTTTGATGTTGCATGCATGTTTTCGTGGGAACTATTTTTGAGATGAAAATCAAATTCATGGAAAGTGCTCTTGAAATGTGAAATTGAGTGAAAGTTGATATCCTAGACAAATTGAGCGAATGAGTGAAATACTAAATGCCCTTGTGAGGAAGGCAATTAATTGAAATTGGTGATCTCCATTTTGTGTGTAACTTGGATCCTTTGCTTAGATTAATAATTGCATGAATGATGTAATTCTCTTTGTTTGAAGTAAATGAATGTGGGGATTACTATAATGAAATAGGGGGAAACATTGATTGGAATTGTTTTGGTAAAATTGCATGAAGATTATGTGAAGTTTGATTGAGTCCATTGAGCTTGCCAAGTTTTGAGTCTTTTTGAGTTTTAGTTTGCTTGAGGACAATCAAAGTTTAAGTTTGGGGTGTTTGATAATCCGCTGGCTTATGATATTTTATCTATTATTTTAGAGTGGATTTTATCAATTTTATGGAGTTGAATGCTTGATTTAACCCAAATTAGACTTTGTTTTCCTATCTTGATTTATTAGAGTCAATATATGCATTTAATTAATTTTAATTAGATTTTAGATTATTTTCTCAAGATTTTCTTATTTTTATTTTTAGGAAAGGACAAAGAATAAGGATATCAATTAAATTGAAGATTTCCAAGTAAATTGCAAGGGCCCACATGATGGATTTGAATCCAAATCAATTTGGATTTGGATTATTATGATTAAAAGATAATTCAATTGGTATTGAGATAAAAAATTGGATCCAAATCAAATTGGATTTGGATAATAATTGCCTATCACAACAAAAAAGGATATGATAAGATTTGGCAATTGATTTGGAGATATTGATTTGGCAATAAAATTTGAAGATTAAAATGTTCAAGATCAACCATGATGGAGCTTGCATGAAGATGGAGCTTCAAAAGCAAGAAAATTGAGCCAAATAGAGGCCATCACGGCCTAGCCGTGACAGTCATCACGGCCATGATCGAGCAAGGCTGAAAAGAAAAGAACGAAAAAGTCGAAACTTGTCACGGCCATGACAGGCCATCAGTGCCAAGGTTTCCAAGACAGAATCTGTCACGGCCTGGCCGTGACAGCCATTACGGTCGTGACGCGCAATATCCTGAATTTTAAAACCTGATTTGATCTGATTTTGTAATTGCTTGGGATTCAAGTTAACCTACTCTATAAATAGGGCAATTAGGCTCGAAAATAGGGATCCCTGGGGCTGCTACCTTAGGCAAAAACTAGGATTTCTCTTCTTCTCCAATTTCTTCTTCTCTCTTTGGTTTTCTTTTATGCTTTTGTTAATCAAGCTTGCTATGAACATGACAATGCTTGAGTAGTTGTTTTTATTTCTAGGAATTGGGGGCTATGCCCAAGATTTGTTTTGTGTTATGAATTGACGTTTTACTTCTTGTTAATTTCAATTCGCTTTTGATTTAATTCCTATTGCATGAATTACTTGTGAATTTGGTGCGCACTTATTTTCTTGTCATAGATACTCTAAGGAGGAACCTAGCGGTGAACTTAGGTATTGGATCTATAGGGATTGAACTTAGGACTTAAATCACGAGATTTAGAAGCGGTCCTTCGAGGGTACCATTGAATTGTCACGAATCTTAATGGGCTCAATTTAAATACAATTACCACGAGAGTAGGGGAGGGTTTAATTGGGCACGGTTCTTGTATCCCGAGAGGGAACATTAACTTATTTAGGATAAATTCACCTTCAAAACAAATTTCGATAATTAACAAGAGGGGTTGTTAATTTTGTAGCATGAGCAGTCTTGTTGGTAACCCAACTCTTGGAAATCTCTTTAATTTAAAATCCCAAAAATATATGATTTGATTTTATTGTTTCTATTATTTTCTTGAAATCTTTTCACACCTATTTCTCGGTCTAAATAGTTGCTTAATTTGTGAAGTTACACTTGGTTCCCAATCCCTGAGTTCGATACTCGGTTTCTCACAGTTTTATTATTACTTTCTTCGATCCGGTACGCTTGCCAGAGCCTATCGAGTTTTTGGCGCCGTTGCCGAGGATTGGCAATACCAATATCATTAGTAACAAAGGAGGCAACTACTTTAGTCTTTTTAATTTTTATTTGTATATATTTGACCTTTTCTTTTGAGTTTTGTTTGTGCAAGGTTGTGTTGGTAATGGCTACAATCTCAAGAGGGGGGTGAATTGAGATATTGAAAACTTTTTCAACAATTTAAAGCAAAAACAGAGTTTTCTTAAAGAAAATTGGTTTTCACTCAATTTTAATTCCCAAGAATTAGGTTATGTAACAAGTAATGATGTTAAGAAGAATTATAAGAAGTAACAACAATTTTAACACAGATTGCAGATCAAAGATTCAAGTTAACAAGCATTCTTAAAACTCATTCACAACACACACGTGCATATAATAAGTATATGGAGTTTAGAGATGAGAAGAACAAGCAAACCGATTTATCCTGGTTTGGCTACCTCCTCTGGTAAGACTACATCCAGTCCCACACCTCTGTGGTTTTCTCCACTATAACCAGAAATTACAATATCCAATTACAGCATTCACAAGGATAACCTCCTTACTCAAGAACACACCAAAAAGCACACTTGATTTTCTATACCCAAGGATCCCTTCTATCCTTGTTCAATCCTAAGAAATACCCTCTCTTAATCACACTAATTCACAGAAAGAATTGAGTAGAAGAAAGACTCTAAAAGTCTGATTATACAAATTAAAGTTCTAAGAAATATCACACTTTTCTCTCAAAGTTGAAGCACTTTTGGAAGCTTTTTGAATCTTTCGTATTTTCACTTTCAGAATGTGTAAGGTAATTTTTTTTAAAGTGTTCCTTTGATCTCTCTTTATATAGAAAACAAGTTATAGTCGTTGGGATCAATTAAAACAGATTTGGATCTGATTTAACAAAATATGTTTTCTTGATTCTTGTTCTTGAAATAAGATTTTGATTGTTCTTGTAGAATTTGCATCCATCTTGAAAAATAACCATGTCCATCTAGCCATTAAGATTTACATTCGGATGGGCTAGTAGACGAGCTCCATTTAGTACTTTAGTGGACGAAGCTTCTCATTAAGGACTTAGTAAGTCCAAATAGCGTAACCTTAATAGACGAGCTCCATATGCCACTTTAGTAGACGAGTGCTTCTTGTTACTTCAATAGACGAGCGCTTTTTGTTACTTCAGTAGACGAGCGCTTCTGTTACCTTATTGGACGTGAGCTTATGTCACTTTAGTAGACGCGAACTTCTGTTACTTTAGTAGACGCGAGCTTCTGTCACTTTAGTGGACGCCAGCTTTTTAGTAGTTCATTGGACGTCATCTTTTTAATAGTTCATTAGACGTCAGCTTTTTATCACTTTATTGGATGTCAGCTTTTTAGTAGTTCATTGGACGTCAGCTTTTTATCACTTCATTGGATGACTGCTTATATTATCCCAGTGTTGGACGAGCGCTTATATTATCCTTTTTAAAAATTAGTTTCTTCTTAATTTTAAGTGCTTCACCTAAGAAATCAAATGTGCTATTTTTACAATAGCATCTAAAGTATAAGATCTTCATTGCTTGATGCTTTAGTCCTTGTCCATTGCTTTGTGTCCTTGATCTTCCACCCTTTAATTATTGATTTTCCTTTTTCATGAGTGATCTTGCATACAACTTAACACATAATAAGTATATGGTCAAAATCAAAAATCTTATGCAAAATACACTTTGTTTGTCATACATCAAAACATGAATGAGGGCTTAGTCTTACAGGTTGATGAAACCCATGGACTATCGTTACTATCCAACTTGGGAATATCAACTTGATTGGATCGTGTTTGATGGTATCACTGATAAACATGTGGAGATATACTCCAAGGAGGAATGGAGATCCTATTTGTCATCCTTACAACCACCACCGGACATTAAGTGGATCCCGAGGTGATGGAATCACTTTGGGATATAGATGCTCAACTTTTGATCCAGAGCACGGAGCGTAGCAAGGAGGAATTTAGTGTCATGATTCAAAGGCATAAAATGCGTAAGAAACGTTCTCAATTGGTAGCGGAGATGCTAAGTCACAACTTTTAAAGGTTAGAAGATCAAGCTAGTGAATTTTCTAAATTGCTAGCAGAAAATTCGTACGAGACTCAAATTGAAGAGAATGTTGTTGCCAATATGGACTTAAATGACGATGAAGTTGTGGTGGAAGATGATTCAAGAAGAGAGGATCATGAAGAGGAGTGCAAGGAGGAAATAACTCATATTGTTCCTTTGCAAGGGACAAATGAGACAAATCGTGTGGAAAATACGTCTCTCACCAATCCTATTGAGGAGCCTCAAAATCCTGAGTTGGATAAATATGTTGGTTTGCATGCATGTGTGGATGTTACAAAGTTGGTTCCTACAATTTGTCTATCACATTACTTAGTCAAAATACCAACTTTGGAGTTCAAGTCATTACCTGAGAATTGGGAGTTTTCATCAATAGCTGCAAAGGCTCTAAGGTCGCCTCAAAACGTTATGGTTCTAGTGCTTCATGGAGAAACTAATTACACAAAGGCGATTCTTGGAGTAGGTGACATACCATTTGACCCGGGAGGAAATGAGCTCATCATATCACTTATAGAAGTCAATGGAATCTCATCACACTTGCTTCTTCCATCTCCACTCCACAAGCCATAGGATCCGGGAGAAAGGTCTTACATCTTGGGCATCTCTTGGTCTTTTTACCACAGGCTTTGGGATCCAGGTGGAAGCGTCTTCAATGAGTTTTTCTAAACCTTTCTCTTTTAAATTATTTTGCTTTTCTTTACTTAAGTCATATGTGTGTGAGTCTTCTGTCGGTGAGCTTGAATGGATTTTATTAAATTTATCATAAATGGATTGCATGATAAATATTGATTTTTGAAGATTTCCCCTAATGATTTGAAAATTGAAAATTGATCCACATGTGGAAAATTGAAGATTGAACTTTGAGAAATTTTATTGTGATTGCATAATTTATGATAAGTTTGGGGTGAAGGGATGCACACATTAGGGATTGTATCTCGGTTAAATAATTTGCTAAAAATGTCCAAGTGAGGAATTTGAGCCTCCAACATTGTTTTTAAATTGTGTGAATCAATTTTAAGTTGCACTTTCCCGGATTTGCTTGAATCTCTTCATGGTTTGCATGGTTATATGTTTGCATCAAATGATTTAGGCAATTTTCTTTGAAATAGCTACTTGACCTAAAAAGAACCATCCCTAATGCATGTTCCCTAGTTAGCCACATTGAGCCTAATAAGCCTATTGTTTCTTGATGACCTTATGTTATAAGTTAAAAATCCGGAAAAAAAAACATGTTAACCAAATCTTAGGATTTAGGAGAGCATAGAAGCTTAGCAAGACAAGGGTTGTAAGAAGCTGAGTTTGGGGTGGCTACCAGGATTTTATATATTATTTTAGGATGAGAGAAAAAAAAAAAAGTTGAAGCCAAAAGCAAAAAGAAAAAGAAGAAAAGTTCAAAAATATCAAAAAAAAATATGAAAAAGGAATAAGTGGAAAGTCAAGGTAAAAAGTTTCTTGCTCTCTTAATTCCTAGGGATTCAAAGCCTAGTACCTTTAAATATCCTACCTTTAGCCAGGTCCCATTACAACCTTTAAAAGACCTTTTGATGTTGCATGCATGTTTTCGTGGGAACTATTTTTGAGATGAAAATCAAATTCATAGAAAGTGCTCTTGAAATGTGAAATTGAGTGAAAGTTGATATCCTAGACAAATTGAGCGAATGAGTGAAATACTAAATGCCCTTGTGAGGAAGGCAATTAATTGAAATTGGTGATCTCCCTTTTTTGTGTGTAACTTGGATCCTTTGCTTAGATTAATAATTGCATGAATGATGGAATTCTATTAGTTTGAAGTAAATGAATGTGGGTATTACTATAATAAAATAGGGGGAAACATTGATTGGAATTTTTTTGGTAAAATTGCATGAAGATTATGTGAAGTTTGATTGAGTCCATTGAGCTTGCCAAGTTTTGAGTCTTTTTGAGTTTTAGTTTGCTTGAAGACAATCAAAGTTTAAGTTTGGGGTGTTTGATAATCCGTTGGCTTATGATATTTTATCTATTATTTTAGAGTGGATGTTATCAATTTTGGGGAGTTGAATGCTTGATTTAACCCAAATTAGACTTTGTTTTCCTATCTTGATTTATTAGAGTCAATATATGCATTTAATTAATTTTAATTAGATTTTAGATGATTTTCTCAAGATTTTCTTATTTTTATTTTTAGGAAAGGACAAAGAAGAAGATATCAATTAAATTGAAGATTGCCAAGTAAACTGCAAGGGCCCACATGATGGATTTGAATCCAAATCAATTTGTATTTGGATTATTATGATTAAAAGATAATTCAATTGGCATTGAGATAAAAGATTGGATCCAAATCAAATTGGATTTGGATAATAATTGCCTATCACAACAACAAAGGATATGATAAGATTTGGCAATTGATTTGGAGATATTGATTTGGCAATTAAATATGAAGATTAAAATGTTCAAGATCAACCATGATGGAGCTTGCATGAAGATGGAGCTTGAAAAGCAAGAAAAGCAAGATTGCTTTGTTTTCCTATCTTTACTTGAGTCATATGTGTGTGAGTCTTCTGTCGGTGAGCTTGAATGGATTTTATTAAATTTAGAATAAATGGATTGCATGATAGATATTGATTTTTGATGATTTCCCCTAATGATTAGAAAATTGAAAATTGATCCACATGTGGAAAATTGAAAATTGAACTTTGAGAAATTTTATTGTGATTGCATAATTTATGATAAGTTTGGGGTGAAGGGATGCACACATTAGGGATTGTATCTCGGTTAAATAATTTGATAAAAATGTCCAGGTGAGGAATTTGAGCATCCAACATTGTTTTTAAATTGTGTGAATCAATTTTAAGTTGCACTTTCCCGGATTTGCTTGAATCTCTTCATGGTTTGCATGGTTATATGTTTGCATCAAATGATTTAGGCAATTTTCTTTGAAATAGCTACTTGTCCTAAAAAGAACCATACCTAATGCATGTTCCCTAGTTAGCCACATTGAGCCTAATAAGCCTATTGTTTCTTGATGACCTTATGTTATAAGTTAAAAATCCGGAAAAAAAAAAACATGTTAACCAAATCTTAGGATTTAGGAGAGCATGGAAGCTTAGCAAGACAAGGGTTGTAAGAAACTAAGTTTGGGGTGGCTACCAGGATTTGATATGTTATTTTAGGATGAGAAAAAGAAAAAAAAAAGGTTGAATCCAAAAACAAAAAGAAAAAGAAGAAAAGTTCAAAAATATTAAAAAAAAAATTGAAAAAGGAATAAGAATGGAAAGTCTAGGTAAAAAGTTTCATGCTCTCTTAATTCCTAGGGATGTAAAGCCTAGTACCTTTGAATATCCTACCTTTAGCCAGGCCCTATTACAACCTTTAAAAGACCTTTTGATGTTGCATGCATGTTTTCGTGGGAACTATTTTTGAGATGAAAATCAAATTCATGGAAAGTGCTCTTGAAATGTGAAATTGAGTGAAAGTTGATATCCTAGACAAATTGAGCGAATGAGTGAAATACTAAATGCCCTTGTGAGGAAGGCAATTAATTGAAATTGGTGATCTACCTTTTTTGTGTGTAACTTGGATCCTTTGCTTAGATTAATAATTGCATGAATGATGGAATTCTCTTTGTTTGAAGTAAATGAATGTGGGGATTACTATAATGAAATAGGGGGAAACATTGATTGGAATTGTTTTGGTAAAATTGCATGAAGATTATGTGAAGTTTGATTGAGTCTATTGAGCTTGCCAAGTTTTGAGTCTTTTTGAGTTTTAGTTTGCTTGAGGACAATCAAAGTTTAAGTTTGGGGTGTTTGATAATCCGTTGTCTTATGATATTTTATCTATTATTTTAGAGTGGATTTTATCAATTTTGTGGAGTTGAATGCTTGATTTAACCCAAATTAGACTTTGTTTTCCTATCTTGATTTATTAGAGTCAATATAAGCATTTAATTAATTTTAATTAGATTTTAGATGATTTTCTCTAGATTTTCTTATTTTTATTTTTAGGAAAGGACAAAGAAGAAGGATATCAATTAAATTGAAGATTGCCAAGTAAATTGCAAGGGCCCACATGATGGATTTGAATCCAAATCAATTTGGATTTGGATTATTATGATTAAAAGATAATTCAATTGGTATTGAGATAAAAGATTGGATCCAAATCAAATTGGATTTGGATAATAATTTCCTATCACAACGACAAAGGATATGATAAGATTTGGCAATTGATTTGGAGATATTGATTTGGCAATTAAATATGAAGATTAATGTTCAAGATCAACCATGATGGAGCTTGCATGAAGATGGAGCTTGAAAAGCAAGAAAATTGAGCCAAACAGAGGACATCACAGCCTAGCCGTGACAGCCATCACGGCCATGATCGAGCAATGCTGAAAAGGAAACAACGAAAAAGTCAAAACCTGTCACGGTCGTGACAGGCCATCAGTGCCAAGTTTTCCAAGACAGAATCTGTCACGGCCTGGCCGTGATAGCCATCACGGCCGTGACGCGTAATATCTGGAATTTTAAAACCTGATTTGATCTGATTTTGTAATTGCTTGGGATTCAAGTTGACCTACTCTATAAATAGGGCAATTAGGCTCGAAAATAGGGATCCCTGGGGCTGCTACCTTAGGCAAAAACTAGGATTTCTCTTCTTCTCCAATTTCTTCTTCTCTCTTAGGTTTTCTTTGATGATTTTGTTAATCAAGCTTGCTATGAATATGGCAATGCTTGAGTAGTTGTTTTTATTTCTAGGAATTGGGGGCTATGCCCAAGATTTGTTTTGTGTTATGAATTGATGTTTTACTTCTTGTTAATTTCAATTCGCTTTCGATTTAATTCCTATTGCATGAATTACTTGGGAATTTGGTGCGCGCTTATTGGCATGTCATAGATACTCTAAGGAGGAACCTAGCGGTGATCTTAGGTATTGGATCTATAGGGATTGAACTTAGGACTTAAATCACGAGAGTTAGAAGCGGTCCTTCAAGGGTACCATTGAATTGTCACGAATCTTAATGGGCTCAATTTAAATACAATTACCACGAGAGTAGGGGTTGGTTTAATTGGGCACGGTTCTTGTATCCCGAGAGGGAACATTAACTTATTTATTATAAATTCACCTTCAAAGCAAATTTCGATAATTAACAAGAGGGGTAGTCAATGTAGTAGCATGAACAGTCTTATTGGTAACCCAACTCCTGGAAATCTCTTTAATTTAAAATCCCAAAAATATTTGATTTGATTTTATTGTTTCTTTTATTTTCTTGAAATCTTTTCACACCTATTTCTCAGTCTAAATAGTTTCTTAATTTGTGAAATGACACTTGGTTCCCAATCCCTGAGTTTGATACTCGGTTTCTCACCATTTTATTATTACTTGCTTCGATCCGGTACGCTTGCCGGAGCCTATCAGAAACGCATCTCCAAGCTCTATACAGATGGACTCTTTGGACTCATTCGATTGTGAATCGTTTGATGTATGCAAATCTTGCTTGTTTGGGAAGATAACTAAGGCCCGATTCACCAAGCAAGGTGAAAGGGCCAGTGATCTCTTGGGCTTGATATATAGCGATGTATGTGGTCCCCTAAACAAATCTGCTAGAGGTGGTTATCCTTACTTCGTCACATTTACTGATGTTTTTAGTAGCTATGGATTTGTGTATATTATGAAACGCAAGTCTGAAACCTTTGAAAAGTTTAAAGAGTTCAAGAATGAAGTGGAGAACCAACTTGACAAAAGTATTAAGGCAATACGATCAAATCATGGTAGAGAATACTTAAGCCAAGAATTTGATGACTATCTAAGAGAGTGTGGGATAGTGTCCCAACTCACTCCTAACACCACAATGGAATGGAATGTCCGAAAGGAGGAATCGCTCCTTGTTAGACATGGTACGATCCATGATGAGTCGTTCAGACTTTTATAACTCTTACTAGGGATTTGCTCTACTTATAGCTACATTCACTATTAACCATGTTCCATCTAAGACGATTGAAAAGACTCCATATGAGATATGGATGGGCCTTCCGCACAATTGTCATTTATGAGGATTTGGGGATGTCAGGTTTATGTGAAGCGTCTTATGACGAATAAACTTGGGCCCAAATCAGATAAGTGTATATTTGTGGGATATCCTAAGGAAACCAAAGGATATTATTTCTACAACCCCTTTGAGGACAAAGTGTTTATCGCTGGGACTGGAGTGTTCTTTGAGAAGGATAACATCTCCAAAGGAAACTGTGAGAGAAATGTAGAACTTGGAGAAATCCAAGTAACACAAAATAATGAACCGCCTGCAATGGAACAAGAACTGGTTCCACGAGATGTTGTGGTTGAAACGTCGGTTCAAGTAACACAAGACTTGCGTAGGTCTAACAGGACACGTCACCAGCCCAAGAGATATGGACTTCTCTTGACTCGAGAGGTGATGTGCTACTCATGGATAAAGATGAGCCTGTAACCTACCAAGAGGCCGTAATTGGCTCAGAATCTGAGAAGTGGCTTGAGGCCATGAGATCCGAGATGGAATCCATGTACACGAACTAGGTAAGGACCTTGGTTGAGCCACCCGAAGAGGTAAAACCCATAGGGTGCAAGTGGGTCTTCAAGAAGAAGTCTGACATGGATGGTAAAGTGGGTACCTTTAAGGCGCGAGTGGTTGGGAAAGGTTTCAAGCAAATTCATGGTGTAGACCATGATGAAACTTTATCCCCAGTAGCAAAGCTTAAATCTATTCGGATTCTGCTTGTTATTTCTGCATACTATGACTATGAAATCGGGCAGATGGATGTCAAGACTGCATTTCTTAATGGGAATCTGCTCCAGGATGTGTACATGACACAACCCGAGGGTTTTGTCGATCCAAAGGATGCTGGAAATACATGTAAGTTGCTGAGATCCATTCATGGATTAAAGTAAGCTTCCAAAAGCTGGAATCTTCGTTTTGATGAAGCTGTGAGATAGTTTGAATTCATCAAGAACAAAGATGAACATTGTGTGTACAAGAAGGTTAGTTGGAGTGAGATTGTCTTTCTTGTATTGTATGTGGATGACATACTACTAATCGGAAACAATATACTTATGCTACAAAATGTGAAAACATGGGTATGGAATTGTTTCTCGATGAAGGACTTAGGCGAGGCTTTCTACGTTTCAGGGATCCAGATCTATAAAGATAAATCGTTGAAGTCGGTGGGCCTTAGTCAGAGTACATTATGTACTACACTAGTTTTCGTGTATGCTTTGAGCATGACAAGAAGGTACCAATTGATATCAGTGAAGGTCACTGAACTGTAATCAAGTAGATCCTTAAGTATCTGAGAAGAACCAAGGATACAATCTTGACAAATGAAGGTGATGAAGAAGTCGTTGTAAGGAGTTACATCGACACTGTTTCCAAACTAATAAAGGTTATTTCAAATCGCGGTCTGGATTTTTGTTTTGTCTTAATGGTGGAGCTTTGAGCTTGAAAAGGTTCCAAGCGTGAAACAGTTGTAGTTTTCATTACGGAGGCCAAGTATATAGTTGCCTTAAATATAGATTTAAAGGCAGTTTGGATCGGCAAGTTCATCTATGAACTAGGAATGATTGCTAACTTTGCGAACTCCATTGATCTTGTTGCGATGATGATGGAGTAATCGCATAAGCTAAGGAAACATGATCTTACCAGCGATCTGAACATATACTTAGGTGCTTCCATCTCATTCGATAGGTGATCGATAAAGGAGAGATGTGAAGATATGCAGAATTACAACACTAAATAATCCGCTAATGGAGTCTCTTGCTCCATGGCAAGATGACACTCACACTAGATCAATGGGTGTTAGATTGATGCCCGATTGGCCCTAGTTCTAGTGGGAGATTGTTGGTGTAAGCCCTATTGGCCATTCTATTTGGAATACATAATCATTTGTATCATGAATTTGATTATACATTTGATATATGAATAAGGCATTCATTTATTATGTTATTAGTGTATAGCATAATAAAGTCCTTAGAATAGGCAGTTCATTCAATGAGATATTAAGTTTGTGACTTAATCATGAGACCTCATTGAATAATAAAACTCTATTCTTAAATATCCGTAGTCGAGTATTATTGTTAATTAGGACAACAATAATACATAGAGAATATTGTGAGAGTAGCTGATGACTACATCTCACGGGTCATGGATATGTAATATCAAGTCGGCACACAGGCATAAATATTAGGAGTAATATTTATATCGGATGACCCCACAAACTAAACATGAAGGACACACAATAAACAAAGAATTTGAATCCAATCAAATTAGAAGTGTTCCTTTACATAAGCATAAGGCACACATTACAACAATTTGGAATCATTGTAACAGAAAGTTAGACTTTTCTGCCTATCTTTTAAATGCTAAAATAAACCAAAAAATAAGTGTAGTTAATCTGATTTTAGCTTATATCTTCCAACAATAATGAAACATGGTTATGGCTTACGTGTAAGATACCCACATTGCATTTAAAGTTACAAACAATAGGATGCATAACATTTACAATTTCTGGAGAGATTGGAAAATAGTTGAATTCACGTCAAATGACCCTGAACAGAGTAGCCTCCACGGGTTAACAAACATGCGCTAACAATAGTCACTAGACACTCTAAAAGGTGGACAATACGGGGGATAAAAAAGCATAACTAACAAAAAGGAAAGAGGGACTCTGTAACAGACTCGTCATTGTTACATTGAGAAAGAGAGAATACTCACTAACTATTGCTCTCCACCTTATGGCTACCCTAATGTTTTCACAGAGGTCATCGTCTTCTTCAATGGCCCAACTAATTACTTCTCTCAGGAGCTTGTCTTCTTCAACAACTCAATCTCAGAGGAGCTCATTCTCTTCGATGGTGCTAATGATTTTTCAACTCAGGAGCTTGTTTCCTTCAACTGATCAACTAATCACGTCTCAAAGGAGCTCCTTCTCCTTAATGGCGCTAATGAATTCTCAAACTTCTCCAACGAGGTAATCTTCGCGGTGCCTTCTACTTTTCGTTTTATTAGTCAAAGCTTGTTTTTTTTTTTTTTGTATTTGAAGTAGTGTTATACAAGCAACGGTGGTTAGTGACGGCCGGCGATGGTAAGGGGTGTGAGTTAGAGTTAGAGATGTGAGTATGAGTTTTAATTTTACCACCCCACAAATTATTATTCCCACCTCCCTTTCACCTTCAAAAAAAATTTTATTCCCTAAATACCCTCATAATCCCAACCTTTATCCCCCTATCCATTTTACTCTTCTCTCACTCTCTATTTTTTTTCCTCCATCTAGTCTCCTCACACACCACACTTGTATTTTCTGTAAGTTTAATTTTTTTGCTCACGCTAAAGTTAAATTAATTATTCAATTAATCATAACAATATATATAACTAATATCTAATAATATAAAAAATCTAACAATAATTCAATATTTAATTAATTATATAAATAAAAATTACTATGATTTTAAAAATAAATAATATTATTAATAATTAAAATCAATATCGGTTATTACAATTAATTATTTTTACGTAATAATTAATTATATAAAACAAAAAAAGAGAAAAATGCACTTACGGGAAACATATTATTATATGAACTTTTTTAGAAGTTTATTTTTTCATACATTTAATCCTTCATATTATTATTGTTTTATTTATATCCCTTGAACATAAATTTTAAGAAATGTCTCAATATTTTGTTTACAAAAAAGAAAACAATACCAAATATAATCATATCAAACATAAAAAAAAAAAAAAAATTACTGCTTCTAATATCTTTGTACACATCACCATCATATAACAAATAAACATGCATGGGGAAGGGTTTGTCGTCATCATTTCACTACCATGTGATTAATCTTCGTAATCGCTATGTTCATCATCTTCTTCGTGTTCTTCATAAAAAAATGAGAATAGAAGGGACCTTATCTTTTTGAAGATTTGAGATGGTACTCTGAAAAACGATAAAATCAAAAATAGTGAGAATTAGAGGGAGCAAAGATGGGCTTCGAAGAGATGGTAAAAATGCAAAACCTTGCAGTGATAAAAAATAAAGCAGAGATAGGTTTCAAAGAGATGAGAGTTATTACCCGATGAAAGATAACCGAATAAGGGGGGAGCAGAGATAGTCTTCGAAGAACTTGAGAGGAAAAAATTAAGAAAATGATCGAGTGGAAATGAAAAAGATAATGGAGCGTCACATGTTCCTTGTTCTCCAGTTAGCTGGTAGGTGGTCGCCTCTGGTGGAGAGAGAGAGAAGCATAGAGGTAGAGAAAAGCAAGAAGGAGAAGGGGAAAGAAATGGTTTAAAATACATATATAGAGTGAGAATGCATCTAAAGTATTTTGAAATTGGGCAATAATTGTTTTCCAGATGGGTGGTAGGTGGTGGCCTCTGGTGGAGAGAGGGAGAAGCAAAGAGGTAGAGAAAATCAAGAAGGAGAGGGGAAACAATGGTTTAAAATACATATATAGAGTGAGAATGCATCTAAAGTACTACCTCTGGACCTAAATATAAGAAAAAAAGTAGCTACATTCTTTGGACTCAAATATAAGCAAAAATCAATTAAGTCAACACTATTAAATGTTAGTATTGCAAAAATCAATAAAATTAATCAATCAAACCAATTCTCCATTTTATTTTTAAGGAGCATTGTATATTCCCTAGACAATTAACTCTCTTTTTTACACAAATCAAGATAATTAAACTAACTTAACTAACTTTCTTAATAGGTGTGAATTTAGTTTTTTTGCTTATAATTAGGTACAAAGGGAGTATTTTGAAATTGGGCAACAATTGTTTTATGGATTTTTAGGTGAGTTTTAATGTCTGATTGATTCATTCATTAATACTGATTTTAATTGATTATATTCAATTTTAATTTTTTGTTTAAATATTTACTAATTGATTAATTGATTTTAATTGGCATTTTCAAACTTTGAACACATTCATTGATTTCAATAATATGAATTGATTTCATTGATTTCAAATTGATTCTGATTAGCATTCCTATAATAAGTATCATCATAATGATTTTTCTTCAAATGAATGGGAGTACGACACGTCAGTAAAATTTGGAGGGAAGAGCTCTAGTGAAACCAAGTGGGAAAAAGTACCTTAAGAAATTGCTTAAGAGATTGCAATTTGGAGGTTTCCATTTTGAGATTATTCTCAAATATATGTAATATAGATATAGATATAGCCACAAGAGTGCTCAAGGTAACCACCCCAAGTTGGACTCGTGTGAAGAGAAGGACGCGTAAAGGTTACACTTGCAACTTTGAAAAAATATAAAGCTTGCAGCTTTTAAAATTTCAATCATTGTACAAGACTACAAGAAATGTTGGGTGTTTATTTGGGAAAAGCTATTTCACGTTGCAACATAACAAAAAATTAATCCATCTAACAGTCATCAACTCTAGATGGTACAATTCAATTGTTTTTAAAAAATAAAAGCTTTTTTTAAACTTTAAGCTAGTCACCTAAATATAACATCTTCTTGTAGAAAAGTATTTTTTTTGAAAAAAAAAACAGTTGAAACTTTAAAAAACAATCATTCTCGAAAAACCTCTTACCTGACTTTTTAGATCCACAGTTATCAAGTAGCATTGTTAAGAAAAATTGCTATGGAAAAATAATTTTACAAGAGAGACAATTCATTGTTTAATCTAACATGCATAGGTAAGAGTAGTCGTGTGCTTGCTCAAGTAAGGCCTTCCCTGGGATATTTTAGGGGTCGACTCGATTTGCTCCTGGGTTCGATTCCTGGTGGTGTTAAAATATTGCTTGGCCAACAGAAGCCACATCTCGCAAACAATGATTAATCCTTCGTTGACAGCGTTAGGATACACTAGATTTAGAACAATAAGGATATCGTGGTCGAAGAAACTCAACTCGATACACAACAAATTTATATTTAAAGCTTATGGAAAACCCCAAAAAATCTAGGCCTGCCTGCATATTTATTTATACCTTTACTATGCTTTATCCGAAAATTTACTGTAGTTCCACAGGTCAATCTGTGAATTTTTTGGAATTATTTTATTATTTATTTTTTAAAGTTTATATATTTTATTATTTTAAATTAAATTTTTTCAGACCAACAAAGTATTAGAATGTCTAACACGGTACATTTATTGTGTGCATGAGAGGGAATTGATCTACCGAAATTTGAATGGCCCTGCACGTCACTTCTACAGTTGAAGAAAGGAACTCTTTTATTTGTACTTTAATTTTTAGAGTTTGCATAGAGCATCTTTACCGTGGGTTCCTTAGGCTACGGAACCGTCCCTTAATTTCTTTGACCGATGGAGAAGTCCTATGTGGCACCACAAGTTCCTTAAACTTAAGGATCGTTCCTTAGATATCGTTCCTTATCTAAGGAACGGTTCCATCTCTATAAACAATTGCACAAATAATGAAAAAGCAAAGAAGATGGGCAACCAATTTCAGAGGGAAAGTAACATAAGGAAGAAGAACACAAAACAACTCACCACAATATCTCAGACAAGATTAAAATACATAAACATTTATACAGTAAAACCCCAAAACCATTCACAATAGAAACCCTAAACCCGAAGTTCTTGTGGCGGCACCGGAAGCTCCGTCGTGACATCGCCGGAGTGGAGCTCTTCCTTGCATGCATCTCCGCTTGTAGTAGAAAAATGAATAACATGGACTTGTGGGTGAGTGATTTGTTGGATATGGGCCGATTTGGGGTAGATATGGCCGCAACAGTGAAGGAGCTAGGGATGATGAACCAGGGTTGATGCTGATGGACGAAAGGAGAGGGCTTTCTGGGAAGTGGGATGTGGGAAAGGGAAG
Source organism: Sophora flavescens (assembly GCA_030762895.1). NCBI lineage: Eukaryota > Viridiplantae > Streptophyta > Magnoliopsida > Fabales > Fabaceae > Sophora > Sophora flavescens. The sequence goes on from CM061065.1 coordinate 146,140,818, forward strand.
CGATTTGTGGCAGAACCATGAAAGGGCCGAAATTTTGTGAAACAAGACAACAAAGTTGATAGGGAAGAAGGATTTATGATAGAGGAGGTGATAGGGAAGAATGATTTTTGGGTTAAGTTGAAAGGGAAGAAAGAAGGATGTGGGAGAGGAGGCGATTGGTTCCTCTAGTGTGTGAGGGTTTGTGTGGTGAAAGGGAGTGGTAGGGACGATGGGCATTAGAGGGTCGACGCTTTTGACAAATGAAGCAGGGGAGAAGGTTCTAAAAGTAAAATGAGGAGGGAATGTGGTTGGGTTTGGGTAAAAAAAAGAGCTGTTGGGCCACGAATTTTGAACAAACAAGGACAGCAAAGAGCCGTTGAAGGGTTGCAACGGCCATATTAGTGATTTTCACTATAAATATTGCTTCAATTTACACCATTTTTCACACAATTTGTCAATCCAAAATTCTATTTTTTTTGTTGATACCAAGTCATTGTCTTGTTTATTTTTTACCAAATGGATCATAATCAATATCACTTGTAATCTTACATAAATTTTTTGCAAAACCAACCACCCCCTACCGGTGACAATTCACAAAATCCTCAATATTTTATGTATCCACCACCACCAACCACCGGGTACATGTCTGAGGCTCAAGTTCCACAATTCTCCACTCAAGTCGGTCTAGAAAATATTACGCTTGTGAAATGGGGGAGCATTCTACTCAGAAAAAAACACGTGTCAGGTTCTCAGTGGAAGAGGACGCGCTTCTTATTCAATCATGGCTCAACATTTCAAAGGATACAGTCGTGGGAGTCGACCAAAAAGCCTATGGTTTTTGGTTAAGAATCAGAGACAATTATAACGAGAATCATGGGAAGTTTCCAGAGAGGGAAGAAGCTCAACTAAAATCAAAATGGCATCGATTGAATAGTGTGGTTCAAAAGTTTGTCGGGTGCTACAAACAAGCTGTTCTTCAACGGAAAAGCAGCAGCTCAGAAAAGGACATCATGCCCAATGCATATACTTTTTTTCTCAAGATGAAGGTGAAAAATTCAAATTTGAACATGAATGGAGGTTGTTGAGAGATGAACCAAAATGGAAGGGAGAATCAATGGATAACTCTTCAAAAAGAACAAAGGTTTCTACTTCCAGGGCATACTCATCATCCTCAGCCCCAGGGACACCATTCGATAGTTCATACTACGATCCAGCATCACCAATGGTCCGCCCAATGGGACAAAAGGCAGCAAAAAGAAAAGGCAAAGTAAAAGTAGCCCTACCTGCTGTTGTCGTCGATTTGACTGTCGTTGAAAGTGCTGTGAATGAAAAATATATTGCCTTGAAGAATATGGCTGAGGCGAAGATCTTGGATTGCAAGACAAGGGAAGCGGAGTGCAAGGCAAAGGAAGAGGATAGCATACCTAAGTTAAATGAAATCCTCATGAAGGGCACATCTTGGATGGATGAGAATCAACGTGCAGATCATGAACTTTGTTGTAATTTTATTAGGGCTAAGTTAGGACTTATGTAGACTGATGTTGTATTTTTTTTATAATTAATCCCTATGTATTAGTGTATCTTATGGAAAACTAGCCGTTATTAAAAACTAGCCATTGTAAAATTAGCCGTTGTAATAACTAGCCATTGTAAAACTAGTCGTTGTAAAACTAACCGTTGTGAAAACTAGCCGTTGTAAAACTAGCCGTTGTAAAAACTAGCCGTTGTAAATTTAGCCTATATATACAAAACAATTGTGCAATCTTCTCTCATTCTCCCATTTTGCAATCTTCTCTCATTCTCTCATTATCTTTGTTTCTCATACCATACTTATAATGCATCCAAACACTTACTTATAATGGTTTCTGGCGTCTAATGGTATTGTTTGCTTCTTCAACCTTCTCCTGTATTACCCTCATTACTTCTTCTTAAGTGTTGTCCTCAAGGCATTCATCTACGAGTTGGTTCCAGGCTGTATCAAAGTCGGTGTTTGGATCCATTATAAGAATGGTATGAGAAACAAAGACAATGATAGAATGAGAGAAGATTGCAAAATGGGAGAATGAGAGAAGATTGCACAATTGTTATGTATATATAGGCTAAATTTACAACGGCTAGTTTTTACGACTAGTTTTACAACCGCTAGTTTTTACAACGACTAGTTTTTACAACGGCTATTTTCACAACGGCTAGTTTTACAACAGTTAGTTATTACAACGGCTAGTTTTGCAACGACTAGTTTTTAATAACGGCTAGTTTTCCATAAGATACACTAGTACATAGGGATTAATTATAAAAAAAACTACAACATCAGTCTACATAAGTCCTAACTTAGCCCTAATAAAATTACAACAAAGTTCATGATCTGCACGTTGATTCTCATCCATCCAAGATGTGTCCTGATAAGTGTGATTTCACCTCATATTTCTTTATCATATTGCATGCATTTTCATGTAATTTAGGCATTTTTATTTTAATTTTTGTTAGTTTTTACCTTGGAACGGGTAAAGTGGTTTTGTGGTGTTTATGTGCAGGAATTGAAGATTAAAATGCTCAAGATCAGTTATGTTGGAGCTTGCATGAAGACGGAGCTTGAAAAGAAAGAAAAATGAGCCAAACAGAACCCCATCACGGTCGTGACTGGCCAACCAATGCCAAGTTTTCCAAGACATAATCTGTCACGGCCTGGCCGCGACAGGCATCACAGCCGTGACGTGAAAAATCTGAAAATTTAATTACTGATTTGATCTGATTTTGTAACAGCTTTAATCCCAAGTTACCCTACGTTATAAACAGGACTCTAAGGCTCGAAAATAGGGGATCCCTTGGGCTGCTACCTTAGGCAAAAATTAGGATTTCTCTTCTTCTCAATTTCTTCTTTTCTCTTAGGTTTTTTTTATGCTTTTGTTAATCAAGCTTGCTATGAACATGGCAATGCTTGAGTAGTCTTTTTATTTCTAGGAATCAGGGCTATGCCCAAGACTTGTTTTATGTTATGAATTGATGTTTTCCCTTTGTTAATTCCAATTTGATTTCAATTTGATTCCTATTGCATGAATTACTTGTGAATTTGGTGCGCACTTATTTGCATGTCATAGATACTCTAAGGATGAACCTAGCGGTGAACTTAGGTATTGGATCTATAAGGATTGAACTTGGGACTTAAATCACGAGAGTTAGAAACGGTCCTTCGAGGGTTCATTGAATTGTCAAGAATCTTAATGGGTTCAATTTAAATACAATTACCACGAGAGTAGGGGTTGGTTTAATTGGACACGGTTCTTGTATCTCTAGAGGGAACATCAACTTATTTAGGATAAATTCACCTTCAACGAAATTTTGATTATTAACAAGAGGGGTAGTCAATTTAGTAGCATGAGCAGTCCTGTTGGTATCCCATTTCCTGGAAATCTCTTTTGATATTGAAAAATCCCATATTAGATTTGATTGCGATTTTAATTGATTGCGTTTTTAAATATTTGATTTGCTACTTAATTCTTATTTTAAAAACCAAATCTTTTCCAAATCTTTTTCCTATCTAGTTTAATTGATTTAATAATTAATTGTTATTTAAGATCACGGTCTCTGTGGTTTGATCTTTTTATTACTTGACGACGAAGTCGTTCACATACGGATTCACGCCCATCAAGTTTTTGGCACCGTTGTCGGGGACTGTGCTTTCTTGAATTTCAATTCAATTTTTTTTAATTGATTTTTCTGGACATATTTCCTTTTATTTCTTTTTCTAGAGTATCTATCTCTCTTTGCAGGTATTTTTCTCTTTTATGAGAAGATCCCAAAGTCTTGGAAATCTTGTTGAAGTTGACCCCGAGATTGAAAGGACCTTTCATAGACGTGGGAGACTACAAAGACAAAGAGCGAGAGAAAGGTTCATTCCCATTCCACTCATGGTGAATCTACCGGATACCAAACCACTGAAGGACTACGCAGCCCCAAATGCTAGGGGTTTGTGAACTGGGATTGCTAGGTGATGAGTGTGATTTCACCTCATATTCCATGTACATTTTTGCATGCATTTTCATATAGTTTAGGCATATTTAAATTGTTTTTTTTAGTTTTTACCTTAGAACGGGTGAGGCAGTTTCGTGGTGTTGTTCTGCAGGAATTTAGTGTAAAATGCTCAAGATTGACCATGATGGTGCTCGGATGAAGATAGAGCTTGAAAAGTGAAGAAAATGTACCAAACAGAGCCCATCACGGCCTAGTCGTGATGCCCATCACGGCCATGATCGAGCAAAGCAAAAAAAGGAAGAAAGCCTAAAGTCAGAATTGGTCATGGCCTGGCCGTGATGACCATCACGGCCGCGATCTGTAAGATGAACCAAACCCTCAAAAGTCAGAACTGGTCACGGCCTAGCCGTGATGCCCATCACGGTCGTGACCTGCTAGTTGAACCAGACAGAACCGATCACGGCCTAGCCGTGATGAGTGTCACGGCCGTGACAGATCAAATTTGAAGGCGCGCCCAAGGCAGAACACGTCATGGCCTGGCCGTGATGGCCATCACGACCGTGACGCGCGCCCAATCTATAAATAGGCATCTGGGCAGAACAGAAAAGGGGGACTTTTAACCTAGATCAGAATTTTACCCTAAAAAGAGGTGTTTTCTGAGCCAAGGGGCTGCTGTGACTGCTGAGGATTCTTCATGGAGTTCAAGAGATCTCTTCTCTTTTTCTCTTTTGTATTTTCCTTTATCATGAATAGTTAAACCTTTTCTTGTTGGGGTTAGATGTTTACTTTTCTGAACTTGGTTATCTCTTGATTTGGTTTTAATACAAGTTCCTACTTCATTATGAGTATTTGATTCTATGCTTAATTCTTTTCCTGGCTTGATCACCCTTGGAATGATTTGTTGCTTTGATAGACAATTGGAAAATTGATTTTAAGGCATGCTCATGAATCAAGTGCCAAGTATTCCATGAATCTAGGAATAGGTCTTGGGGTGCTTGCAATCTTATAAATCTTGGCCCTTTATGCAAAATCTCATATCAATCCACCTAATGAATTATGGTTTAATTTGGGGTTTTAGGCTCATTCCTCCTAAGGAATTAGGGTTTGAGTATTCTAGAAGATTTGATTGTCATAAATGAATTAGGATTTGTGTTATTAACCATTTCATTGCAATCAAGGGAAGATTAGTGTAGTCTAACCCTGACAATTTCATCCATTTGTTAACCACATCTCTTTTCGCTTGTTAAGTGTTTGTTAAAATTCCTAAAATACCAAAAATATTTTATTCTTGTTTGTTTTGTTACATATTAAGAGCTCCCTTCCATCCAAACGATCGCCTAGATAGTAGTCCGATTTGCGAAGTGGTACTTGTCCACGATCCCTGAGAACGATATCCGGTCTCACTGCCGTATTACTTGTACGATTAGGTATACTTGCCTAGAAATCGTCCAACAAGTTTTTGGCGCCGTTGTCGGGGATCGGTGTGCCAATATCACGAGTACCAATGGGGACTCCTGATTTAGGCATTTTTTTTCTTTGCTTTCCTTCTGTTGCTGTTTTTTTTCTTTTTTCTGTTTTCCTTGTGATTGCATAATTGTCCACTTGAAGCTTGACTTGTACTTGCTATATTTGTTGCTATTCTACTCTGTTTGTTTCCTTTTATGCGAGGTACAATTGACCCAGGTGAATTTCAATTCGACCCTGAAATCGAGAGGCTTTGTAGAAAGAATAGAAAGGAAGCCAAGGCAAGAGAGAATAGAGGAGAAGCATCTTCTAGAGTACAAGAACCACAAGTTGAGTTACCAAGTGTGCAAGAATTGCAAGTTGAAGTATCAATTGTCACCATGGCTGACGACAATGCACAAAGGAGGACAATGGGGGACTCTACTTCCCCTAGAGTCGATAGATGTGGAACTCCAATTGTTAGACCTGCAGTGGCTTGTAACAACTTTGAGATAAAGGCATCACTTCTCAATCTTGTGCAGCAAAATCACTTTGGAGGTTTAGAGAGTGAAGACCCTCATTCTCACATTGGCACATTTATTGAGTTATGTGATACTATCAAGCTGAATGGAGGTTCCGAAGAGGCTATTCGTCTAAGGCTCTTCCCTTTCTCTTTGAGGGATAGGGCTAAGTCATGGCTTCAATCTCATCCTCATGGGAGCATTATTACTTGGAATGATTTGGTGAGCAAGTTCTTATCTCGGTTCTTCCCTCCATCCAGAAGGATCAAGTTGAGATCGGAGATCAATGCTTTTGCACAAAAGGATGGTGAATCACTTTATGAAGCATGGGAGAGGTTCAAATCTTTGCTTACAACTTGTCCAAATAATGAATTAGAAACATGGCAACAAGTTTCAACCTTTATCAATGGCCTCAACCGAAATTCTCAAATTATGATTGAAGCGGATGCAGGTGGATCATTGAGTCAAAAGACACCCGATGAAGCAAAGGCCTTGATTGAAACTATGGCTAATAATGATTATCAAATGCCTAGTTCTCGATCATTGGCCAAGAGAGGTGTTTTGGAGCTTGATGAATATGGTGCTCTTAAGGCGCAAATGGCCGCTCTTACCAAGTAATTGGGGTCCATTCAACTACAAAATTCTCAATTACAAGCAGTCCAAGTTCAAGCCGTCTCAGTGTGTGACTTCTGTGGAGGTAACCATGCCAACGGCAATTGTGAAATTAGTGTGGTTGGAGGTTCGGGGTAAGAAGAAGTGAACTACATGGGAAACCAAGGGCCTAAGCATGATCCTTTCTCTAACACCTATAATCCGAGGTGGCGTAGCCATCCTAACTTTGGTTGGAGACAAAGGCAGGGCTCAAGTTCTCAAGCAAAGCCTTCTCAAGAGAGTTCAAGCAATTTGGAGAATATTCTAGCCCAATTCATGCAAGAAACTCAAGCTAATTTGAAGGATCAAGAAGAAATGATGAAGAATCAAGATGCCTCCATCAAGAATCTAGAGCACCAAATAGGCCAATTGGCAAAGAAAATGGCGGAGAGAGCTCAAGGAAAATTGCTGGGAGATGCCGAGAAGAATCCAAGGGAGGATTGCAAGGCAATTACTACAAGAAGTGGGAAGGCGATAGTTCCACAAGAAAAAGAGAGAGAAGAAAAGAGAATCGGTGAGGGAGTTGATGAGATGATCATTGAAGATGCAACCAATGAAGAACTAGAGACTTCCCAAGCCACTACCTCTAGTCCTATTGTTGTTGAAGCTGAAAACCCAAAAAGACAAAAATTGGTGGATGAAGAGTTTGCAAGGAAGAAGACTAAAAGGCAAATTCTTGAAGAAGTTGACAATCCTAAGGAGCTGCCACCGTATTTCAAGATACCCTATCCTCAAAGGATGAAGAAGGAGGTAAAGGATCAACAATTCTCTAAGTTCTTGGATGTGTTCAAAAAGATGCATATTAACATCCCTTTTGCCGAAGCTCTTCAACAAATGCCTCCCTATGCCAAGTTTATGAAGGAGCTTCTTTCTAACAAGAGGAAGTGGAAGGAGGAGACGGTCATGCTCACGGAAGAATGTAGTGATATACTCCAAAGGAAGTTACCGATGAAGATGAAGGATCTGGGTAGCTTTACTATTCCATGTGCTATTGGTCATTTGAACATTGGGAGAGCCTTGTGTGATCTTGGTGCAAGTATCAATCTTATGCCTCTCTCCATCTTCAAGAAGTTGGGAATTGGTGAAGTCAAGCCAACCAGGATTTCTCTCCAATTGGCGGATCGTTCCATTACGTATCCTTATGGTATAGTGGAGGATTTATTGGTAAAAGTAGACAAGTTCATCTTTCCGGTAGACTTTGTAGTGTTGGATATTGCGGAAGATAGTGAGACTCCGTTGATTCTTGGAAGACCATTCCTAGCCACGGGTAGGGCTTTGATCGATGTAAATCAAGGGAAGTTGGTGCTTAGAGTACAAGATGAAAAGGTCACCTTCAATGTTTTTGAAGCAATGAGACATCCAAGTGACAAAGATACATGCATGAGTGTGGACCCTGTTGAATCATTGACTAACAAGAGTGTTCAACAAAATTTTGAAGATTCGCTGGAAGCGGCTCTTATGGTTGAGAATATAGAAGAAGAGATATGTGAGGAAGAAGTTGAGTTCATGGTTAAATCCCTTGAGTCTTGTCTAGTTTTGAATAATGATGAAGACAAAGTTGTGGAGGATGTGCAGATTGAAGACAAGGGTGAAGTACCTGTGCTAGAGTTGAAGGAACTTCCATCCCATCTCCGTTATGCTTTCCTTGGAGTGAATTTTTCATTCCCGGTGATCATTAGTAGCGGATTGAACTCCTTAGAGGAAGAGAAGTTGTTAAGAGTGCTTAGAGAGCACAAATTCGCAATTGAGTGGTCTATGTCCGACTTGAAGGGAATAAGTCCCTCATTTTGTATGCACAAAATCCTTTTGGAGGAAAACTTCAAGCCGGTCAGACAACCCCAAAGAAGACTTAACCCAAACATGAAAGAAGTTGTAAGGAAGGAGGTTGTGAAGCTTTTGGATGCGGGTATAATTTATCCAATCTCCGATAGTCCATGGGTGAGTCCGGTCCAAGTTGTTCCTAAGAAAGGGGGGATGACGGTTGTTGCAAATGATAAAAATGAACTCATTCCCTCAAGGACCATTTCCGGATGGAGGGTGTGTATTGATTATAGAAGATTGAATGAGGCTACAAGAAAAGATCATTTTCCCTTGCCTTTCATCGATCAAATGTTAGAGAGATTGGTGGGCCATGCCTTTTATTGCTTCCTTGATGGATACTCAGGGTATAACCAAATTGTGGTTGACCCAAAGGATCAAGAGAAGACCGCTTTCACTTGTCCCTGTGGCGTCTATGCATATCGGAGGATGCCATTCGGGTTGTGTAATGCACCCGCAACTTTTCAAAGGTGCATGCTTTCCATATTCTCTTATATGACTGAAAAATTCATTGAGGTATTTATGGATGATTTTTCCGTATTTGGTAATTCTTTTGATGATTGTCTGAAAAATCTTGCATGTGTTTTGAAAAGATGCCAAGAAACTAACCTTGTTCTAAATTGGGAAAAATGTCATTTCATGGTTAGGGAAGTGATAGTGTCGTGCCTCGTCGTGCGATCCGGCAAGTGTACCGGATTGTCGCCAAGTAATAAAAAGATATCGATCCCACAGAGACCGTGATATCGAATCACAACTAATTATCAAATTGACTAAACTGGATTTTAGAAAAGGATTTGATATTTGAATTAAGAGATAACTTAAAATCAGATAAAACAGAAAGTAAACAGTTTATGGTTTTTCAGATCTAAATGGATTCCTAGGGATTTGGGTTACCAACAAGATCGTTTATGTTGCTAAATTGATTAACCCTTTGTTAATTATCGAAATCGCCTTGAAGGCAAATTTATCCTCAAATAGTTTAAGCTCCCTCTCGGGTTATAAAAACCGTGCCCAATTAAACCAACCCCTACTCTCGTGGTAGTCGAATTTAGATTAGACCCTTTGCGTTTTGTGACAATTCGTTAATCCTCGAAGGACGGCTTCTAACTCTCGTGATTTCAGTCCTAAGTCTGATTCTATAGATCCGACACCTAAGTTCACCGCTAGGTTCCTCCTTAGAATGTCTATGACACGTAAACAAGTGGCCACTGAATTTACGAGTAATTGAAAACACTAGAAATCATATCTAAAGCAAAATCGCAATCAACAAAGGTACAACATCAAATTAACAACATAAATCAACCTTGTTCATAGCCCCAATCCCTAGAAATTAAACTACTACTCAAGCCTTGCCATGGAGATGACAAGCTTGGTTACAAATAACATGAAAATAAAACTAAAAGAAGAAGGGAGGAGAAGAAGAGAGAGATCCTAAATTGTAGCCTAAGAGTAGCAGCCAAAGTCCTCTTTTTCATCTCTGCCTGGGTCCTTATTTATAGATTTGGGAAGTTTGAATCCCAATCTAACTCAAATTAGATCCAAATCAGTCGCTTCTGATCCAAGTAACGTGCGTCATGGCCGTGATGGCCATCACGGCCAGGCCGTGACAGATTCTGCCTTGGGCGCTTCTTCAATAATTGGTCTGTCACGACCGTGATGGTCATCACGGCTAGGCCGTGACAGATTCTGACTTGTGGGGGTCTGGCTCAGCTGACATGTCACGGCCGTGATGGTCATCACGGGCAGGTCGTCACCAGTTCTGACTTTTGCCTTCTGTCTTTTCAGTTTTTGCTCGATCATGGCCGTGATGGTCATCACGGCTAGGCCGTGATGGTCATCACGGCTAGGCCGTGATGGTCATCACGGCTAGTTCGTGATGGGCTCTGTTTGACTCATTTTCTTCACTTTTCAAGCTCTATCTTCATCCGAGCTCCATCATGGTTGATCCTGAGCATTTAATCTTTAATTTCTGCAAAACAACACCACAAAAACCGCCTTACCCGTTCCAAGATAAAAACTACCAAAAATCAAATTAAATATGCCTAAACTACATGAAAATACATGCAAAATGATAAACAAAGATGAGGTGAAATCACACTCATCAAATCACCCCAAGCTTAAGATTTTGCTTGTCCTCAAGCAATCACTAAGGCCAGAAGATATAAATAATCAAAGCATGGATAGTGAACCAAGAACCCAAGTAACTAATCCAAGCAACAGGCATATTCAATAAGCACCAAGAGATAATCGATTTCAAGTCCAATTAGAATCTTAAATTTCCTAAATTCGTATTCTCACTGATTCGGGCACTCTTCTCACCTCACTCAAGTGTTCAAGGGCATATGACAATTCGCTCAATTTCCTCAAGGAATGTACTCTACCATAAGCTTGACTATTAACCAAATCTTCACTTTATTAATGAGAACACTTAAGAATCAAGAGGTCTTTTACTTTGGTTGTAATGGGGCCATGGGATTAATTGTTAGGTGGGGAAATCAAGAAAAGGAAATTTCAAGAAGGCTAAACAAATTATCAAACATTTCAAAGCATGACACCTTCTAAAATACCTTTTTGGGCATTGATTAACTTTTCCACCTTTCTTTCTTTCTTTTTATTTTATTTCATTTTATTTCTCACTTCCTTTTGTCATCCCCTTCTCCATTTTTTTTTTGTGTTTATTTCATTTTATTTACTTCGAGAAGGGGAGATTTTTAGCTCAAGAGAAATATTTTCTAACTTCCTCATCCCATACTTTCTCAAACTACCTTTTTACCCTTTTTGTAATACTTTAAAAGGAGCCATACCAAGCATTATTCATTCAAAATATTTCAAGGTACCAAGAAAAGTATTTTAATCTTTTAGGCTCAAAATTGGGTAACTAAGGGGTAGCATTAAATCAATCAAAGCTCAGAAGGCCGAAAAGATACCTAGTGCCTCAATCATTTTCAAAAATGTTTTAAAAAATTTTAAGTTTCAAAACGGTTTCAAAACAAGTTCTAGAGAATACAATCCAAGAGGAATTAAAACACTCTATCACAAGGAATGGGGTAGATTTAGTGTTTTGGCTCAAAATCTTACATTTAGTAGTTCAAAAATCAATGAGAAACACAAATCTAGAGAACCACATGCTAATTATTAACTATCAAAAGATCATCTCAAGAATTTTTATTTTTAGCCTTATTACAAGGAAAAAAAAATTGGGTTCAAAAATTCACTATCTCAATTTATTTGACACCAAGTTCTCACAATTGGATGCAAATTCTAAGTGAGGGGCAATCTAGAGAATGTGATCATGCAAAACTATGCCTATATGAATGCAACATGAAAAATGCAAAAATTTGCAAAAATACCCCTACCCCAAGCTTAAAAACTTACATTGTCCCCAATGTAAATAATCAAGTCGGAGAGAGGAGAAAAATGGAACAACTCACCGAGGTGGTAGCGGGTGTTGGCTCACATTCCAGTCAAAAACTTGTTGGGAATTGTATCACGGCGGTGAGGCTCATCACGGGCAGGTCGTGATCAATTCTGGTCTTCAGGAGCTGGCCTATCACGGTCGTGACCTGGCCGTGATGCTTTCTGATCTTAGGGTCCTTCTCATCACGCCCGTGATGGATATCACGGCTGGGCCGTGATCCTTTCTGGTGCTTTTGGTTAGCTCATCACGGCCGTGACCACTGTCACGGCCTGGGCGTGATGTCTTCTGACTTTATTAGTCCCAGCCCTTCTTGCTCTTCCTTCCTTCTTAACCTAAAAACACTAGAAAAATCTATTAATTTATGGTTTTTGCCTCTTGATCTTCTCAAATTATTCAATAGCTAAATTCAAAAATAAATGGAAAAGGGAAAGAAAAATTGGGTTGCCTCCCAAGAAGCGCTTATTTACGGTCGTAAGCTTGACCATACTTCCTTCAATCAACCGGAGTCGGTTGGGCGTAGAAATGCAGGAACACTTCTCTTCCATGGAACTCCTTCAAAGAGCCGATTCTTCTCATATGGGCAATTGCGCTTATGTTTCACTCTTTTCACTCGGAGCTTCCTGGCCTTACTCTCTCCTAGCGGAAGTTTTGTTTCCACATGATGAGCAACTCCAACTTCATCACCATTTGGTGCATCATCAGCCATGCAAATCTTCGGGGTTGCTTCCATGTTGAGCTCTTCCTTTACCACTGGAGACGTTATATCGATCCTGCACACATGGCTCTAAAAAGGAGGGTTGTTATAGGAGTTAGTCAAATGAAAATCTACCCTACCTTCCTCTACATTTAGAGAGAGTTTGCCATTCCTTACGTCTATTATTGCTCCAGCAGTAGCCAAGAATGGCCTTCTTAAAATGATGGGGAATTCAGAATTCCCTTTCATATCCAATACCAGGAAATCGGTAGGGATGAAAAATTTCCCTACCTTTACAGGAACATTCTCTAGTATGCCTAGAAGAGTCCTAGTTGAGCCATACGCAAATTGTAAGGAAAATTTGAATGGACTCAACTCTTTGGTTCCCAACCTTTCCAAGATAGTGAGGGGCATCAAGCTCGCACTAGCCCCTAAGTTACATAAGGCTTGGTCTATTTGCACTTTTTCAATCGAGCAAGCGATAGAGAAACTACCTAGGTCTTTCAGTTTAGGAGGCATTTTAGCTTCTATGTCTACTTGCTTTCTCTTGACCAACCTTTGTGGGAAAGGTATTGGGGATTGGTACGGTGGTGGAGAGACATACTTTCGTTCTGGCTCTTCATCTTCGCTCATGTCCTCCTCTGGTTACACGTCCTTTTCAACCACCCCAAGCTTATCATCCCTCAAGTGTATGGCATTACAATGTTCAATGGGATTTGCTTCGGGTTGCCCCAGGAATGTACCCTTAGGTCTCGAGTATGTGCTGGCTTGTTGGGCGATCTGAGTTTCTAGCATCTTGTTATGGATGGCTAAATTATCTACCTTGGACGCTAGCTCTTTTATTGCCTCATTCACTGCCCTGCCTTGTTGTCTAAACTCTTCATTTTGTTTTGTCTGAGTTTCAACAAAACTTTCCAATAAAGACTCGAGTTTAGATTTCTGTACCTGAGGATACCCCGGTGCGGGTTTCCTATTACCTTGGCCCTCTTGGAACTCGTGGTTCAGCGTGTTGCTGTAGTTGCTGTAGGAGAGGTAAGGGATGTTCCTCCTTTGGTTGTAGGGATTTGGTGGAGCATAATTGGGTAACTTCGGGTTCGTGTCGTAGAAGTTGTGACAAGAGTTCACTTGTTCGCCCGAAGCGCCGGATCCATGATCAACACCACATGGGCATTCCATTATGTCATGTCCCTGCATCCCACAAATCTCACAAACAATGTTAGTAGCACCTATTGCACTCACATTAGCCCGCTCAAGCTTATCAAAACGTTTATTCAGTGAGTCTATTTTTGACAATATAAGATCAGTGCTATTTATTTCAAACTTACCCCCTGAAATCTTGTTCGGGTTATTACCTCTTTCTGAACCCCATTGGTGGTAATTGGTGGCCACGTTTTCAATGATATTGAATGCCTCAGTCAGAGGCCTATTCATATATGCTCCACCAGCTGCAGAATCAAGTGACACCTTCGAAGAGTAATCCAATCCGTTGTAGAAGGTGTGCACTAATAATCACCTCTCGAGTCCATGGTGTGGGCAAGACTCCAGCAGTCCCTTGTAGCGATCCCAAGCTTCTGATAAGCATTCTCCGTCCTTTTGGAAGAAGCCGATGATTTGGGTTCGTATGTAGGCTGTCTCGGATGGAGGAAAGAATTTCTCCAAGAACGCCTGCTCCAGTTGGTCCCAGGTCGACAAGGTATTAGCGGGTATTTGCTTTAGCCAAGCTTTCGCTTTTCCAGTAAGAGAAGAGGGGAACAACCTCAAGCGAATAGCATCAACCGGGGCACCATCAATTTTGAATGCATCGGTGAACTCCAAAAATGTCTCTACGTGGTCAGTCGGGTCCTCCGAGGGCAGTCCTCTGAATTGATGTTGCCTAATCATGTTGATTAGCATAGGAGGTATAGTGTAGTTCTCCGCCTCGATCTCTGGCCTAGCAATCCCAGTTCGCAAACCCCTAGCATTTGGGGCTGCGTAGTCCTTCAACGGTTTCGTATCCGGAAGATTCGTCATGAGTGGAATGGGAATCAACCTTTCTCCCTCTCTTTGTAGTCTCCTACGTCTGTGAAAGGTCCTCTCGATTTCGGGGTCAACCTCACTAAGGCTTCCAAGACTTAGGGATCTTTGCATAAAAACACAGAGAGATAGATACTCTAGAAGGAAAAGAAGATATTTTTTTAATATAAAAATTAAATAAATAAAAAAAAAGGTCCAGAAAAATCAATTTAAAAATTAAATTGAGATTCGAGTTAGCACAGTCCCCGGCAACGGCGCCAAAAACTTGATAGTGTCGTGCCTCATCGTGCGAGTGCACGTCGTGCGATCCGGCAAGTGTACCGGATTGTCGCCAAGTAATAAAAAGATATCGATCCCACAGAGACAGTGATCTCGAATCACAACTAATTATTAAATTGACTAAACTGGATTTTAGAAAAGGATTTGATATTTGAATTAAGAGATAACTTAAAATCAGATAAAACAAAGTAAACAGTTTATGGTTTTTCAGATCTAAATGGATTCCTAGGGATTTGGGTTACCAACAAGATCGTTTATGTTGCTAAATCGACTAACCCTTTGTTAATTATCTAAATCGCCTTGAAGGCGAATTTATCCTCAAATAGTTTAAGCTCCCTCTCGGGTTACAAAAACCGTGCCCAATTAAACCAACCCCTACTCTCGTGGTAGTCGAATTTAGATTGGACCCTTTGCGTTTTGTGACAATTCGTTAATCCTTGAAGGACGGCTTCTAACTCTCGTGATTTCAGTCCTAAGTCTGATTCTATAGATCCGACACCTAAGTTCACCGCTAGGTTCCTCCTTAGAATGTCTATGACACGCAAACAAGTGGCCACCGAATTTACGAGTAATTGAAAATACTAGAAATCAGATCTAAAGCAAAATCGCAATCAACAAAGGTACAACATCAAATTAACAACATAAATCAACCTTGGGCATAGCCCCAATCCCTAGAAATTAAATTACTACTCAAGCCTTGCTATGGAGATGACAAGCTTGGTTACAAATAACATGAAAATAAAACTAACAGAAGAAGGGAGGAGAAGAAGAGAGAGATCCTAAATTGTAGCCTAAGAGTAGCAGCCAAAGTCCTCTTTTTCATCTCTCACTGGGTCCTTATTTATAGATTTGGGAAGTTTGAATCCCAATCTAACTCAAATTAGATCCAAATCAGTTGCTTCTGATCCAAGTAACGCGCGTCACGGTCGTGATGGCCATCACGGCCAGGCCGTGACAGATTCTACCTTGGGCGCTTCTTCAATAATTGGTCTGTTACGACCGTGATGGTCATCATGGCTAGGTCGTGATAGATTCTGACTTGTGAGGGTCTGGCCTAGCTGACATGTCACGGCTGTGATGGTCATCACGAGCAGGCCGTGACCAGTTCTGACTTTTGCCTTCTGTCTTTTCAGTTTTTTCTCGATCATGGCTGTGATGGTCATCACGGCTAGGCCGTGATGGGCTCTGTTTGGCTCATTTTCTTCACTTTTAAAGATCCATCTTCATCCGAGCTCCATCATGGTTGATCCTGAGCATTTAATCTTTAATTTCTGCAAAACAACACTACAAAAACCGCCTTACCTGTTCCAAGATAAAAACTAACAAAAATCAAATTAAATATGCATGAACTACATGAAAATGCATGCAAAATGATAAACAAAGATGAGGTGAAATCACACTCATCAGGAAGGTATAGTTCTTGGTCATAAGATTTCATCATGGGGGATAGAAGTTGATAGGTCAAAAATTGAAGTAATCGAAAAACTTCCCCCTCCCATGAATGTGAAAGGTGTTAGAAGCTTCTTAGGGCATGCGGGTTTCTATAGGAGATTTATAAAAGACTTTTCAAAGATTGTAAAACCCTTGTGCAAACTTTTGGTAGTTGATACTCCTTTTGTGTTCGATGATGAGTGCATGCATGCTTTCCAACTTTTAAAGGAAAAACTCACCACCGCACCGGTCATTGCACCTCCAGATTGGAGTTTGCCATTCGAGTTAATGTGTGATGCAAGCGACTATACGGTGGAAGCCATTTTGGGTCAACAGAAAAATAAAGTGTTGCATGTTATCTACTATGCCAGCCGTGTGTTGAATGATGCTCAATTGAACTATACCACGACTGAAAAAGAATTGCTTGCTGTAGTTTTTGCATTTGATAAGTTTAGATCTTACTTGATTGGCTCTAAAACTATTATGTACACTGACCATTCCGCTTTGAAGTATCTCATGACTAAACAGGATGCCAAGCCAAGGCTCATTAGGTGGGTACTATTGCTCAAAGAATTTTATTTAGATATAAAGGACAAGAAAGGAGTGGAGAATGTGGTAGCCGACCATTTGTCTAGGCTTCCACAAGCAGATATTCAAGCAAAAGATGAGTTGATAATTCAAGAAGAATTCCCGGATGAGAGGTTGTTTAGGGTGTAAGTGGCACCTTGGTTTGCGGACATTGCAAATTACAAGGCCGCCAACAAGATTCCGAAGGACTTCAATGCACAACAAAGGAAGAAGCTCATCCATGATGCTAAATACTATGTATGGGATGAAACTAACCTTTTCAAAAGAGGTTCGGAAGGAATTCTTATAATATGTATTCCAGAAGAAGAGATTAACGGGGTTTTGACTCATTGCCACAACTCACCTTATGGAGGACACTTTGGTGTTGAGAGAACCGCCATGAAAATCTTGCAAAGTGGTTTATTTTGGCCTACCATTTTCAAAGACTCTAGAGCTTGGGTAATGAAGTGTGACAGGTGTTAAAGAACCGGAAGTATATCCAAGATAAATGAGATGCCTTTGAAGGGTATTCTAGAGGTGGAGCTCTTTGATGTGTGGGGGATCGACTTCATGGGTCCTTTCCCATCATCCTACAACAACAAGTATATTTTGGTTGCGGTTGACTATGTGAGTAAATGGGTAGAAGCTGTCCCAACTATGAAAGATGATGCAAGAGCGGTGGTTAGTTTTGTGAGGAGGAACATTTTTACCCGATTTGGAACCCCTGGAGCCATTATTAGTGATGGGGGAACTCATTTTTGCAACAAAGAGTTCAATACGGTGCTGGCCAAGTTTGGAGTCAATCATAAAGTTGCTACACCATACCACCCACAAACTAGTGGGCAAGTGGAGTTGTCTAATCGGGAATTAAAGAGGATCTTGGAGAAAATAGTGAATAATGCGAGAAAAGATTGGGCAAAGAAGCTGGATGATGCACTTTGGGCCTATCAGACTGCATATAAAACACCTATTGGTATGTCACCCTACCAATTAGTGTTTGGAAAATCATGTCACCTTCCGGTAGAGCTCCAACATTGTGCTTTTTGGGCAGTGAAAGCCTTGAACTTTGATACGAAGCTGGCTATGGACAAGAGACTGTTGCAATTGAATGAGCTGGATGAATTCCGACTCTTGGCATATGAGAGTGCAAGAATCTATAAGGAAAGAACAAAGTTTTGGCATGACAAATACATTCTTCCAAAGCATTTTGAAAAAGGCCAATCAGTTTTGCTCTTTAACTCACGTCTCAAGCTATTTCCAGGCAAGTCGAGATCAAGGTGGTCGAGTCCATTCCATGTCAAGTCAGTTTCTCCATTTGGTGCGGTTGAATTGGAAGATCCATCGTCCGGAAGAACTTTCACTGTTAACGGGCAAAGGCTCAAGCACTATCTTGGAGGAGACTTTGATCGTCAAGCAGTCTCCATCCCTCTTAAAGCACCCTCTTAGAGATCATCGACCCGTCAAGCTAGTGACGTTAAAGAAGCGCTTATTGGGAGGCAACCCAAGTTTTCTTTTCCTTTTCCATTTGTTTTTGATGTTTAACTCATGAATAATTTGAGAAGATCAAGAGAGAGAAAAAAATCATAAATTAATAGATTTGTTAAGTGTTTTCAGGGCAAGAAGGAAAGAGAAACAAGAAGGGCAAGGACAAACAAAGTCAGCAGCCATCACGCCCAGGCCGTGACAGCGGTCACGGCCGTGATGAGCCAGTCTTGAAGATCAGAAAGGATCACGGCCCAGCCGTGATACCCATCACGGGCGTGATGAGAGGACCCTGAAGATCAGTGGGCATCACGACCTAGCCATGATGGAGGTCACGGCCGTGACAGGCCAGCCCCTACAGACCAGAATTGATCACAGCCTGCCCGTGAGGAGCATCACGGCCGTGACACATTTTTCATGCAATCCCTTTTGACTAGGCATGTGAGCCAACACCCGCTACCGCCTTGGTGAGTCGTTCCATTTTTTTTCCCCTCTCCGACTTGATTATTTACATTGGGGACAATGTAAGTTTTTAAGCTTGGGGTAGGGGTATTTTTTCAAATTTTTGAATTTTTTGCATTTTTCATGTTGCATTCATATAGGCATAGCTTTGTATGATCACATGACTCGATTGCCCCTTGCTTAGATTATGCATCCGATTATGAGAACTTAGTGCCAAATAAATTGAGATAGTGAAATCTTGAACCCAATTTTTATTCTTGTGATAAGGTTACAAATAAAAATGCTTGAGATGATCTTTGATAGTTGATAATTAGCATGTGGTTCCGTAGACTTGTGTTTCTCATTGATTCTTGAACTACTAAATGTGAGATTTTTGAGCCACAAAGGGGTACTCACTAAATCTACCCCATTCTTTTTGTTAGAGTGTTATTCCTCTTGGATTGTATTCTCTAGAACTTGACTTGAAACCGTTTTGAAGCTTAAAAATTTTTTAAAACATTTTTGAAAATGATTGAGGCACTAGGTATTGTTCCGGCCTTCTGAGCTTTGATTGACTAAATGCAACCCCTTAGTTGCCCAATTTTGAGCCTGAATGAATAAAATACTTTTCTTGGTACCTTGAATTATTTTGATGAATATGCTTGATAGGAGACCTTCTAAAGTATTGCACAAAAGGGTAAAAAGGTAGTTGAAAAAGTTTGGGATGAGAAAGAAAATATTTCACTTGAATTGAAAATCTCCCCTTCTCCAAATCAATATATATATATATATATATATATATATATAGAGAGAGAGAGAGAGAGAGAGAGAGAGAGAAGGGGATGACAAAAGGAAGTGAGAAATAAAATAGAAAGAAAGAAAGGTGGAAAAGTGAATCGAAACCCAAAAAGGTATTTTAGAAGGTGTCATGCTTTGCAATGCTTGATATTTTGTGTAGCCTTTTGAAATTTCCTTTTCTTGACTTCCCCACCTAACGAGTAATCCCATGGCCCCGTTACAACCAAATTAAAAGACCTCTTGATTCTTAGGTATTTTCATTAATAAGGTAGAGATTTGGTTGATAGTCAAGCTTATGGTGGAATTCATTCCTTGAGGAAATTGAGCAAATTATCATATATCCTTAAACACTTGATTGAGGTGAGAAAAAGTGCTCGAATCAGTGAGAATATGAGTCTAGAAAACCTAAGCTTATAATTGGACTTGAAATTGATTGTCTCTTGCTGAATTATTTGAAATGCCTGTTCCTTGGATTAGTTACTCGGGTTCTTGGTTCACTATCCATGTTCTGATTATTCATATCTCCTGGCCTTAGTGATTGCTTGAGGACAAGTAAATGAACAAGCTTGGGGTGATTTTATGAGTGTGATTTCACCTCATATTTCATGTACATTTTTGCATGCATTTTCATATAGTTTAGGCATATTTAAATTGATTTTTTTTAGTTTTTACCTTGGAACGGGTGAGGCGGTTTCGTGGTATTGTTTTGCAGGAATTTAGGGTGAAATGCTCAAGATTGACCATGATGGAGCTCGGATGAAGATAGAGCTTGAAAAGTGAAGAAAATGTACCAAACAGAGCCCATCACGGCCTAGCCATGATGCCCATCACGGCCATGATCGAGCAGAGCAAAAAAAGGAAGAAAGCCTAAAGTCAGAATTGGTCACGGCCTGGCCATGATGACCATCACGGCCGTGATCTGTTAGATGAACCAGACCCTCAAAAGTCAGAACTGGTCACGGCCTAGCCGTGATGCCCATCACGGCCGTGACATGCTAGTTGAACCAAACAGAACCGATCACGGCCTAGCCGTGATGAGTGTCACGGCCATGACAGATCAAATTTGAAGGCGCGTCCAAGGCAGAACACGTCACGGCCATGACGCGCGCCCAATCTATAAATAGGCATCTGGGCAGAACAGAAAAGGGGGACTTTTAACCTAGATCAGAATTTTACCCTAAAAAGAGGTGTTCTCTGAGCCAAGGGGCTGTTGTGACTGCTGAGGATTCTTCATGGAGTTCAAGAGATCTCTTCTCTCTTTATCTTTTGTATTTTCCTTTATCATGAATATCTAAACCCTTTCTTGTTGGGGTTAGATGTTTACTTTTCTGAACTTGGTTGTCTCTTGATTTGGTTTTAATACAAGTTCCTACTTCTTTATGAGTATTTGATTCTATGCTTAATGCTTTTCTTGGCTTGATCACCCTTGGAATGATTTGTTGCTTTCATATACAATTGGAAAATTGATGTTAAGGCATGCTCATGAATCAAATGCCAAGTATTCCATGAATCTAGGAATGGGACTTGGGGTGCTTGCAATCTTATAAATCTTGGCCCTTCATACAAAATCTCATATTAATCCACCTAAGGAATTAGGGTTTAATTTGAGGTTTTAGGCTCATTCCACCTAAGGAATTAGGGTTTGAGTATTCTAGAAGATTTGATTGTCATAAATGAATTAGGATTTGTGTTACTAACCATTTCATTGCAATCAAGGGAAGATTAGTATAGTCTAACCCTGACAATTTCATCCATTTGTTAACCACATCTCTTTTCTCTTGTTAAGTGTTTGTTAAAATTCCTAAAAGACCAAAAATATTTTATTCTTGTTTGTTTTGTTACATATCAAGAGCTCCCTTCCATCCAAACGATCGCCTAGATAGTAGTCCGATTTGCAAAGTGGTACTTGTCCACGATCCCTGAGAACGATATACGGTCTCACTACCGTATTAATTGTACGACTAGGTATACTTGCC
Source organism: Sophora flavescens (assembly GCA_030762895.1). NCBI lineage: Eukaryota > Viridiplantae > Streptophyta > Magnoliopsida > Fabales > Fabaceae > Sophora > Sophora flavescens. The sequence goes on from CM061065.1 coordinate 146,162,301, forward strand.
TAGAAATCGTCCAACACTAGGCCATAAATTGAGGCGGAGTACTACATTATACCGCCTCAGTTAATTGGCATGATTAGGCAACATCAATTTGGAGGATTACCCTCGGAGGACCCGACTGATCATGTGGAGACATTCTTGCAGTTCATTGATGCAATAGGAATTCAAGGTGCCCCGATAGATGCTATTCGCTTGAGGTTATTCCTCTCATATCTGACTAGAAAGGCAAGAGCTTGGTTAAAGCAAGTGCCCGCTAATACTTTGTCAACTTGGGACCAACTGGAGCAGGCATTCTTCCAGAAATTCTTCCCTCAATCCAAGACTGCTTACCTGCGAACTCAGATCACCGGCTTCTTCTTAAAGGATGGAGAATGCTTATCCGAAGCTTGGGATCGTTACAAAGGATTTCTAGAATCTTGCCCACATCATGGGCTTGAGAAGTGGCTTTTAGTGCATACCTTCTACAATGGATTGGACTATTCTTCGAAGGTGTCACTTGACTCCGCAGCTGGTGGAGCATTGATGAATAGACCACTGACTCAAGCATTTGATATCATAGAGAACGTTTCCACCAACTATCATCAATGGGGTTCAGAAAGATGTAATAACCCGAAAAAGCTTTCGGGAGTTAAGTTTGAAATGAATAGTGATGATTTAATTATGTCTAAATTTGACTCATTAAATAAACGCTTTGATAAGCTTGAAAAAACTAATGTGAGTTCAATAGGTGCTACTGATATTGCTTGCGAGATTTGTGGAATGCAGGGACATGACTTCATGAAGTGCCCACATGGTAGTGCTCCTGGATCCGGTGCTTCGGGGGAACAAGTGAATTCTTGTCACAATTTCTATGACACGAACCCGAAGTTGCCAAACTATGTTCCCCCAAATTCTTACAACCAAGGAATGAAGAATAGCCCTTATCTCTCCTACGGGAACTACAACAACACGTTGGACCACAAATTCCAGGAAGGCCAAGGTAATAGGAAACCCGCATCAGGGTATCCTCAGGTACAATAGTAAAACTTGAGTCTCTTTTGGAAAATTTTGTTGAAACTCAAACAAAGCAAAATGAAGAGTTTAGGCAACAAGGTAGGGCAGTCAATGAGGCAATAAAGGAGTTAACATCCAAGGTAGATAACTTAGCCATCCATAATAAATGTTAGAAACTCATATTGCCCAACAAACTAATACATATTCTAGAACTAAGGGTACGTTTCCAAGACAACTCGAAGTTAATCCCAATGAGAACTGTAATGCTATATACTTGAGGGATGATAAGCTTGGGTAGTTGAAAAGGATGTGGAATGTGGGAGGACATGAGTGAACAAGAATAGAAAGAGCCAAAGTATGTCCCTCCACCACCTTACCAACCCCCAATACCTTTCCCACAAAGGCTAGTCAAGAAAAAGCAAGTAGAAAAAGAGACTAAGAGCTTAATTGAGGAGCATGATGCCATGATAAAAACTAATATACCTCCTAAACTAAAAGATCCAGGAAGTTTCTCTATTGCTTTCTCAATTGGATAAGTGAAAATAGACCAAGCCTTATGTGACTTAGGGGCTAGTGCGAGTTTGATGCCACTTACCATCTTTGAAAGGTTAGGAACCAGGGAATTGAGTCCATCCAAGTTCTCTTTACAATTTACGGATGGCTCAACTAAAACTCCTCTAGGCTACTAGAGAATGTCCCCATAAAGGTAGGGAAATTTTTCATTCCTACCAATTTTATGGTGTTGGATATGAATGGGAATTCTAAATTCCCTATCATTCTTGGAAGGCCATTCTTGGCCACAGCTGGAGCAATAATATATGTAAAAAATGGTAAGCTCTCCTTGAATGTAGAGAAAGGAAGGGTGGATTTTGATTTGACTAACTCATATAACAACCCTCCTTTTGAGAATCATGTGTGCAGGATTGAGATAATGCCTCCAAAGGTGAAGGAAGAGCTTAACATGGAAGCAACTTCTAAACTTCGCATGACAAATGATGCACCAAATAATGATGAAATTGGAGTTGCTCAACATGTGGAGTTAAAACTTCCGTCGAGAGGAAGTAAGGCCAAGAAACTCAGAGAGAAAAGAGCAAAACGAAAGCGCATGTGGCCATATGAACAAAATAGGCTCTTTGAAGGACTTCCTTGGAAGAGAGGTGTTCTTGCACTTCCAAGCCCAGCTGATCCCGGTTGATCCAAGGGGGTATGGTCAAGCTTAAAACCGTAAATAAGCGTTTCTTGGGAGGCAACCCAAGCTTTCTTTCCCTTTTTAACTTGTTTTTGAATTTTGTTTTTGAATAATTTGAGAAGATTAAGAGAAGAAAGATCACAAATTGATGGTTTTGTCAAGTATTTTCAGGTTATGAAGGCATGAAGAGCAAAAAGGCATGGAAAAATAAAGTCAGAGGAGAATCATGGCCTGGCCTTGATGGCCATGATGGAGCAATTTCAAAAAGGAAGATGAGACCAGAATGGATCACGACCTAGTCGTGATGAGGGTCACGGTCGTGATTAGCAATAGCTGAAGATCAGAATGTATCACGGGCCAACCGTGATATACATCACGGCCGTAAGAGGCCAGATCCTATAGACCCGAATTGATCACGGCCCAGCCATGATGTATATCACGCCCGTGATGGGGACTTGTTTGACACCAGAACTGGTCACGACCTGCCCGTGATGAATGTCACGGCCATGACACGTCTTCCAGCAGCTCTATGACTGGCATCTGTGCCAACACCCTCCACCACCTCGGTGAGTTGTTCCATTTTTTCTCCTCTCTCCGACTTGAATATTTACATTGGGGACAATGTAAGTTTTTAAGCTTGGGGTAGGGGTATTATTTTTGGTTTTATTTTTTTCATTTTTTTGCATGTTGCTTTCATATAGGCGTAGTTTTGCATAATCACATGATTAGATTGCCCCTTGCTTAGAGTATGCATCCAATTGTGAGAACTTTGTGCCAAATGAATTGAGACAGGGAATTTTTTAACCCAATTTTTGTATTCTTTGATGGGCTAAAAATAAAAATGCTTGAGATGATCTTCTAATAGTTGATAATTAGCATGTGGTTCCTTAGATTTGTGTTTCTCATTGATTTTAAATTATTAAATGTGAGATTTTTGAGCATAAAAGGGGTACTCACTAAATCTACCCCATTCTTTGTGATTGAGAGTTTTATTCCTCTTGGATTGTATTCTCTAGAACTTGACTTAAAACCATTTCGAAGCTTAAAAATTTTGGAAAACATATTTGAAAATGATTGAGGCACTAGGTATTTTTCTGGCCTTCTGAGCTTTGACTGATTAAATGCTACCCCTTAGTTGCCCAGTTTTGAGCATAAAATAATAAAATATTTTTCTTGGTACCTTGATTTATTTTGATGAATGATGCTTGGTATGACACCTTTTAAAGTATTGCAAAAAGGGCAAAAAGGTGGTTTGAAAAATAAATTGTGGGATGAAAATGTTAGAAAAATATTTCTCTTAAGTTGGAAATCTCCCCTTCTCCAAATTGAAAAAATAAAAATAAAAATAAACAAATGGAGAAGGGGATGAGAAAAAGAAAGTAAAAAATAAATAAAAAAAAGGAAGAAAGAAAGAAAGGTGGAAAAGTGAATTAAAGCCCAAAAAGGTATTTTAGAAGGTTGTCATGCTTTGCATTGTTTGATATTTTGTTTAGCCTTCTTGAATTTTCCCTTTCTTAATTTCCCCACCTAACAATTAATCACATGGCCCCATTACAACCAAAATAAAAGACCTCTTGATTCTTATGAGTTTTCATTAATAAAGTAGAGATTTGGTTAATAGTCAAGCTTATGGTAAGGTACCTTCCTTGAGGAAATTGAGTGAATTTTCAAATGTCTTTAAACACTTGAGTGAGGTGATAAGAGTGCCCGAATTAGTGAGAGGCACGAATCTAGAGAACCTAAGCTTCTAATTGGACTTGAAATTGATTGTCTCTTGGTTACTTATTCGGATAAGCCTGTTACTTGGATTTATTACTCGGGTTCTTGGTTCATTGTCCATGCTCCGATTGTTTATCTTGTCTGGCCTTGGTTATTGCTTGAAGACAAGCAAAATCTTAATCTTGGGGTAGTTTGATGAGTGTGATTTCACCTCATATTTCTTTATCATATTGCATGCATTTTCATGTAGTTTAGGCATTTTAATTTGATTTTTGTTAGTTTTTATCTTGGAACGGGTAAGGTGGTTTTGTGCTGTTTGTGTGCAGGAATTGAAGATTAAAATGCTCAGGATCAGTTATGTTGGAGCTTGCATGAAGACGAAGCTTGAAAAGAAAGAAAAATGAGCCAAACAGAACCCATCGCGGCCTAGCCGTGACAGCCATCACGGTCGTGACAGGCCAACCAATGCCAAGTTTTCCAAGACAGAATCTGTCACGGCCTGACCGTGACAGGAATCACGGCCGTGATGCGAAAAATCTGAAAATTTAATTGCTGATTTGATCTGATTTTGTAACAGCTTTAATCCCAAGTTACCCTACATTATTAATAGGACTCTAAGGCTTGAAAATAGGGGATCCCTTGGGCTACTACCTTAGGCAAAAATTAGGATTTCTCTTCTTCTCAATTTCTTCTTTTCTCTTAGGTTTTTTTTATGCTTTTGTTAATCAAGCTTGCTATGAACATGACAATGCTTGAGTAGTCTTTTTATTTCTAGGAATTGGGGCTATGCCCAAGACTTGTCTTATGTTATGAATTGATGTTTTCCCTTTGTTAATTCCAATTTGCTTTCGATTTGATTCCTATTGCATGAATTACTTGTGAATTTGGTGTGCACTTATTTGCATGTCATAGATAATCTAAGGATGAATCAAGTGGTGAACTTAGGTATTGGATCTATAGGGATTGAAGTTAGGACTTAAATCACGAGAGTTAGAAGCGGTCCTTCGAGGGTTCATTGAATTGTCAAGAATCTTAATGGGTTCAATTTAAATACAATTACCACGAGAGTAGGGGTTGGTTTAATTGGGCACGGTTCTTGTATTTCGAGAGGGAACGTTAACTTAGTTAGGATAAATTCACCTTCAAAGAAATTTTGATTATTAACAAGAGGTGTAGTCAATTTAGTAGCACGATCAGTCTTGTTGGTATCCCAATTCCTGGAAATCTCTTTTGATATTGAAAAATCCCATATTAGATTTGATTGCGATTTTAATTGATTGTGCTTTTAAATATTTGATTTGCTAGTTAATTCTTATTTTAAAAACCAAATCTTTTACAAATCTTTTTCCTGTCTAGTTTAATTGATTTAATAATTAATTGTTATTTAAGATCACAGTCTCTGTGGTTCAATCTTTTTATTACTTGACGATGAAGCCGTTCACTTGTAGATTCACGCCCATCATGTCCTTCATAAGGATTTCAAATAACTTAGGTATGTTCTCCGCTTCCTTTGCCTTGCACTCCACTCCCTTTGCCTTGCTCTCCGCTTCCCTTGTCTTGCACTCCAAGATCTTCACCTCTGCCATATTCTTCAAGGCAATATTTTTTTTCATTCACAACACTTTCAATGATACTCAAATCGACGACAACAGAAGGCTGGGCTACTTTTGCTTTGCCCTTTCTTTTTACTGCCTCCTTTCTTTTTGCTGCCTTTTGTCCCATTGGGCGGACCATTGGTGATGCAGAACTATCGATTGGTGTCCCTGGGACTGAGGCTGATGAGTATGCCCCGGAAGTAGAAACCTTTGTTCTTTTTGAAGAGTTATCCATTGATTCTCCCTTCCATTTTGGTTCATCTCTCAACAACCTCCATGCATGTTCAAATTTGAATTTTTCACCTTCATCTTGAGAAAAAAACGTATATACATCGGCCATGATGTCCTTCTCTGAGCTATCGCTTTTCTGTTGACAAATAGCTTGTTTGTAGCACCCGACAAACTTTTGAACCACACTATTCAATCGATGCCATTTTGATTTTAGTTGAGCCGATTCCCTCTCTGGAAACTTCCCTCGATTCTCGTTATAATTGTCTCTGATTCTTATCCAAAAACCATCGGCTTTTTGGTCGACTCCCACGACTGCATCCTTTGAAATGTTGAGTCATTATTGAATAAGAAGAGCGTCCTCTTCCACTGAGAGCCTGACACGTGTTTTTTTTCTGAGTAGGATGCTCTCTCACTTCATCAAGCATAATATTTTCTAAACCGACTTGAGTGGAGAATTGTGGAACTTGAGCCTCAGACATGGACCCGGTGGTTGGTGGTGGTGGATACATAAAATATTGAGGATTTGTGAATTGTCAACGGTAGGGGGTGGTTGGTTTTGCACACAAGTGATACTGATTATGATCCATTTGGTAAAAAATAAACAAGACAATGACTTGGTATCAACAAAAAAAAATAGAATTTTGGATTGACAAATTGTGTGTAAAATGGTGTAAATTGTAGCAATATTTATAGTGAAAACCACTAATATGGCCGTTGCAACCCTTCAACGGCTCTTTGCTGTCCTTGTTTGTTCAAAGTTCGTGGCCCAACAGCTCTTTTTTTTACCCAAACCCAACCACATTCCCTCCTCATTTTACTTCTAGAACCTTCTCCCCTGCTTCATTTGTCAAAAGCGTCGACCCTCCAATGCCCATCGTCCCTACCACTCCCTTTCACCACACAAACCCTCACACACCAGAGGAACCGATCACCTCCTCTCCCACATCCTTCTCTCTTCCCTATCAACTTGACCCAAAAATCCTTCTTCCTTATCACCTCCTCTCTCAAAAATCCTTCTTCCCTATCAACTTTGTTGTCTTGTTTCACAAAATTTCGGCCCTTTCATGGTTCTGCCACAAATCGTTTCCCTCTCCCACATCCCTCTTCCCAAAAAGCCCTCTCCTTTCGTTCATCATCATAAACCCTGGTTCATCATCCTTAGCTCCTTCACTATCGCGGTCAGATCTACCCCAAATCGGCCCATATCCAACAAATCACTCACCCACAAGTCCGTGTTCTTCATTTTTCTTCATTTTTTGACTACAAGCGATGATGCATGCAAGGAAGAGCTCCACTCCGGTGACGTCACGACGGAGCTTCTGGCGCCGCCACAAGAACTTTGGATTTAGGGTTTCTGTTGTGAATGGTTTTGGGATTTTACTGTATAAATGTTTATGTATTTTAATCTTGTCTGAGATATTGTGGTGAGTTGTTTTGTGTTCTTCTTCCTTCTGTTATTTTCCCTCTGAAATTGGTTGCCCATCTTCTTTGCTTTTTCTTATTTGTACAATCGTTTATAGAGATGAAACCGTTCCTTAGATAAGAAACGATCCTTAAGTTTAAGGAACCTGTGGTGCCACATAGGACTGCTCCAACAGTCAAATAAATTAAGGGACGGTTCCTTAGGTCAAGGAACTTATTATTATGTCTATAAAGGAACATGTTATGTGAAGTATATTTTTTTTAACGTTAAGTATTGTGACATACTGACATGACATGTAATAGATAGGGAGAAAATCCATTAATTGCTTATTTTTTTTAACTAGCAAAAGTTATTTTATAAATAATTAAAATATATGTTTTATTATTTTGAGAATAACTTAAACTAATGCAAAATAGTACACGAAATATTTAATTTTTTTTTTAATTATGTTAGCTTATCAAATGAATTTATCGATTTTTTTAATACATATAGAGTCAACCGGTTCAACCAATGGCTCGCTGGTTTGACCAGTGACCCACTAACCCGATGTCCTAACTAAGTCGATGACCGGTTCGGTTTTTATAATAATGAATATGGTCGTTCCTTATATTTTTATGTATTGATTAAAGAATAAAGACCCAAACTGGTACCTGACAAAACACAAGAAGACACGTTTGGTCCTTGAGAAGTGGAAAATATCAATTAGGGACATTTTAGTTACCAGGAATTTTAAATGACGTTTAAAATAGTCCTGTTTAGGGTAAATGTTAGGGACATTTTAATCCATGTCAGGGACTATTTTGAGCGTCATTTGAAATTCCTGGGAGACTAAAATGTCCATAATCGATATTTTCCATTTTTCAGAGACCAAATATGTCTTCGTGCTTTTTGTGAGAGACTAATTTGGGTTTTTACTCTTGATTAAAATAAATGATTTAATATTTTAAGCAAAAACAAAAACAAGTGTAAATAAAAAAGAATAAAAAAGTGGGTTGCTTATTATATGTATCATTAGAGTAAAAAATGGATAGGTTGCTTAAATATGATATGACACAATGTGATCCACAGTGGGGTCCACTTAAGAAACTAAAGTGGGTTGCTTAAACATCTAGCATTGGAGATGCTCTTACCGTTTGAAGGGAAAAAAAGATATGAGAATGAGAAAAAGAACAATGAATAGGGAAGCTTTTAGATAAAAAAAAATAAATGGATTTGTGTTTTTTTTTTAAATTTTATATATATATATATATATATATATATATATATATATATATATATAATATATTAATTTGAAATAAAAAATAATTTTAAATAAAAATATAAAGATGTGTGGTCAATTATGGGACCCATTAAAAGTAAGTTATGAACTTAAAGATAATACTTACATTGGATCTAAAAATAGTAGGTGTTTCTTAAATCCTATATGTCATCTTTGGACTCACTCATAAGGAGTTAAGAACCAAAACATGGTTCTTGCATTGGAGGTGCTTCTATAAGGAAGAAGGCAAAGGCGGCAGGGGAGTTGGGGAGGGAATGAGCAAGGTTCTGGAATATGATTTCTAAACAAAAGGGTTACTAAGGTTTCAAAGTCACACACGTTCCACCTAACTTCATCTAGCTGTCAGTCATAACATCCCTGGCTGCTCTATGGATTGACGACTATCCCCACAGACCAACAAGGTCTTTTCAGCGTGCTTTGTCCTCACTCACACGCTTCCCGGGAAAACTTCCCAGGAGGTCGCCCATCCCAGAATTGCTTCAATTCAAGCTCGCTTAACTGTGGAGTTCTTAAGTGATGGTCTACCGAAAAGAAGATGCATCTTGTTGGTATAGGTAATACCAATCAATTCATATAAGCCTTCCTCAACTGTATAGTCCCATACCTACACAGTCTCAGGATCCCTCTCATTCGGGTGTGTAATCGGTTCATTCATATGTCCCTCCGCCTAGAAGCCTGCCAGGAGCCGCTCCTTGTCCATGCCTTCTTGCACCGGCGACCACTCCCCGCCCTCGTCGGCACCCGGGTGTTACATGCCCACCAGTTTCCGCTTGATTCCTCCCCGAACCACACCGTACTGGGAGAGGTGCCGCTCTGATACCATTTGTAACATCCCTGACTGCTCTATGGATTGACGACTATCCCCACAGACCAACACGGGTCTTATTCTGGCCGGTCAGGAACGCCTAAGTTGGGTCCTGACACAGTCCTCCTACCCCCATCCCAAAATCTCAAACCTAACATCTAATAATTAGTTCCAAACCCTAAAAATATTTTTAAAAAAAAGGAATATATTGGTATTTTAAAATTTAAATTTAAATGACGTTTACTTACCCAAAAAAATTAATCATATTTAGTGATCATAATATCAGTTGACTAATGTTTCTGATTTTTAATGTTACTCTTATTATATTAAAATTTATGTGTAGTATTTAAAAATCAAGAGACTAAGAATTTAATTGAATTTATGTGTAGCGTGTTTGTTTATGATATTTAATGCTACTCTTTTCATGCTTGCTCTATACATTTTGTAATTTGTTACTTTAAGTAGTTGAAACAACGAAGATCTAATGATACAAAGAGAACCCAGGTTTAATACTAATTTTCCATATTTGAATTTAATATTATATTATTCATATTAATGTTTAGAAATAATGTGAAATTGTTGTCAATTCTAATGATAGAAATTATTGGTAGGTGATTTTTGTTCTAATATTTTTCAATCAATATTTCAATCTTAAAGAGATGCATATCCAGTAGTTCTGTGAAACTTTTACCCGATATTCAGAATGGTATGTCTTATTGTTCTTCATATTTTACCAAATTTAATTTTATAGTTCTTGATTTTTTATTAAATATTTTTTACAATTTTTATTAATATATTGTGTAGTTTTATAAATTATTGGTCTGGTTTTTAGGAATAATTTATTACTATAATAGTATTGCTTGATTAATTAGTTTTTCATTTTCTCTATTATTGTAAGAATATACATCAAGAACTTTATCATTTGCATTATTATGATGTCATAATGTTTTAGGCTTATAATGTTGCTTTAGAATATACATCTTCTCTCTATAATCTATTTATAATGTGAAATTTATATTTTAAGCATCATCTGTTTGAATCATCATTAGATATATACGGGGAGGAAGAATATACAACCTTATATTGGTAGTGAATAGGAAACCCTCCATAAAAAATGGATTGGAGAGATAAATGACTTTTTTTGAAATTAGTGGAGAGAGTCCCAGTTTGGCTAATATAATAATGTTCCCATGACAATAATAGTTCTGCTTGATTGACTTTCATTTTCTCTTTATCAATTCAATTATTATTATTGGAATATACATCAATAACTTAATCAGTTGTATCATTATGCTAACATAATGTTTCAGACTTACAATGTTCCTTTAGAGTATACATCTTTTCTCTATAATTTGTCTATAATATGAAATTTATATTTTAAGTATCATCTATTTGAATCATTAATTTATCTTTTAAAATAATCATATTTATAAATAACACCAATCTTCCTTTATTTTTTCTCCAAATGCAAACATTTGTTTTAGCACTACATATTATTCTATAATGCATGAAGTTCAATATTTTATAGGAATGATGTTTATATTTAAAAGAATATTATTGGGCCTTTATATTTTAATTTTCAAATTGCAAACGATTTTTTAAATTTACGTACTTTTACGCTGTCGTCGATCATTATCCCCGTGCGTTGCTTTACAGTAGGGTTGTTTTTGATTGTGTTCATCATTTTGCATATGTAATTTTTTTTATTAACTTAACAACTATTTTATTTTCAGACTTCTTGAGATCATCTTTAGCAATTGCTTTTGGCCTTTTTCTTTTAAACTGTTAAAATATATAACAAAACTTTATTATGACATTTTGTTAATAATATGTTAAATAGTAAATATTATTATTATTCTAAAATTATATTTTTAATTTTAATTTTCATATCAAAAATACCTATATTTATAATTTTTATATTTAACAAAGTTATCCCCGTACGTTGCACGGGGTCCTAGATACTAGTATGCTACAAAAGGGTATCATGTACCCAAAAATATATTTCAATCACGCATAATATGATACTATTCTCCGATATCATGTCACATAGGAGGGTGACTTACTGGTTTGTCCACTGTGTATAATGTTTGATAAAAGTAATTTCGAATAAAATTAATTTTGTAAAATTGATTTGGTTATAATTAAATTTTAAGTGAAGTGATTTATGTTTAGATTTTTTTTAAAAGTAAGTTAGATGTAAAATTTAGTGTAAAATTTTCAACTCAACTCAAAAGTTATTCTTTGTAACTTCTAGTCAAAATTGTTTCTGAACGCAGAATCAATTTTATCAGACAATACCTCATTTTTTACTAAAATCACGTTTGACAAACGGCAGAATCAATTCCTGGAGGTTCCTAACGTGAAACCAAACATATACTAATTGTGTGTCTGGATACGCGTTTGATAAAAATGATTTTGAATGTAATTGATTTTATAAAATTTTGTTGGAATTGAGTTTGAAGTGAAGTGATTTATGTTTGGATGTATTTATTTTGGAAACAAGTTTGATGTAAAACTTGGTGTAAATTTTTTAACTCAACTCAAAAGCTACTTTTTGTAGCTTCTAATCAGAATCACTTTCGAAGGCAAAATCAATTTTACTTGCCAATAACCAAACATCTCATTTTTTACTAAAATAATGTTTTACAGACGACAAAATCAATAAAATCAAACACACACTAAGTTGGAAAATGTAAGTTGCACATGTGAGTGAGGTAGCATATTTTAGATGTTGAAAATACCAGAATTCTTATGTACATGTATAAGCTGCAGAAATTACTATCGCATACCCTGTTTTACCCCATAAAATAAACATGAAGGACATACAATAAACAAGGAATTTGAATCCAATCAAATTAGAAGTGTTCCTTTACAGAAGCAGAAGGCACACGTTACAACAACCCCTTTAGCTGTCTTATATCACTGCCTTATTTCTGGTTCTGTAGAAGTTGGTTGTACTTGCAAGGAGTTGCTACTAGCATTAGGTTCCACATGCCTCTCATTGCCTGTGTTCCTTTCTAAAGTATTAGACTCACCAACAGATTGGCTGATAGTAAATATCACAGGTCTCACATGTTTTGTGTCAGAAGCACTTTGTAGTGGCAAACGGCATACCGGACATGTGGATTGTTTTCTCAGCCACAAATCAATGCAACCAAGATGAAAAGTGTGGCCACATTTTGGCATGATGCGCAATAATTCTTGTTCTTTGTAATCTGCCAAACATATCACACACCTGTAGAAGCAAACTGAATTATTCAGCAATATATTGAAATTTAAAATGAATGTTTTACATTATAAGTATTATAAGAAAGAAAATAAATACGAGGAACATATTCTCTATCACCTACAAATTAAAAGAGACTAGACTTTACTGTGTATATTCAATGGAAGTGAAGGTCTCTTGGTTGAACTTCAAAGTGGGGATTGCAGCAACAAGAGCAGGTTCAGGGTAATTGACATGATGTTCTGGCTATCAGTAAACAATAAAAAGTCAAAATCAGAAGCACCCAACCAGAACAGATACACAATGACATAAATCAAAAGCCCTTATTAGGCTGTTACAACAAAAAAAAAGAGAGAGTTCTAATTAGGCAAAGTCAAGCACATTCACCAACTTGAAAGTATATGATATTTGATTATGAATAACTGAATAAGCATACCTTGCAAGGAGGGTTAGAAGTTCAACATAATATTTCATCTTGCCATGAAAAAATTAAATTAAGGGGCAACAAACATACTAAGACAAGGCACCTATTTCTACATCTGGTTGAAATTTTACAGCAGGTTTCTAAAATATTTTCATCTCATTTATTCTTCGAAATCGAGTAAGAGTTTAATTTATGAAACAAAAGTTAACCAAATAAAGTAAGTTTAATCACTATGATTTTTGATTGAAGAGTGGAAATGAAAGAGGAAGTGACAGCTAAAATTATTACCTGTTCTATATCTGTTCTTCTTCTTGTTTCAATCTCATATATAATCCGTGATCCCACGCGCCCTCTTAGTCTTCCACAAATTATTCTTGTGCAAACAAATACAATGAAAGTTGCACTCAATCCAAAACCAATGACTGTGGTCACCAAATTGGTACCTGAACCCATCATATCCAACCACCCACTTCACAAAACCAATCTCCAATACCCCAGAAAGCTAAAACAAAGAGGACAAGAAGCACCAGGACATATATAACACCCACTTCAAAGATAGAACATGAAAGCAAAGTGTAGTGTGTATATCACATAGCCCACAAGTTACAAGAGACAAAAGAAGATGATAAATAGGAAAACACTAACAAAGAAAAATATTAGAGACCCAAATAAGAACTCTTCAAAAAAATACTTAAATTTTTAATTTTTGTGGAATCCAAGTGGCTTTGGTGTGACTCAAAGTGAAGAAGATGGATGGTAAAGAAGAGAGAAGAGGATTGTGGAAGAAGAACGTTGTTTCTCTTGCTCCTAAGAATCCTATTCCTGTGGGGTCCATTTCATGAGTTGACCCACTGATAACGAGGTAATCCAAGATCAAACGGTTGAAGGTGAGTGTTAATTATTTTTTATTGGCGGCAAAAGATCTTAGCGGTTGAAAACAGTGGATCGGACATATGTATAGATTCGATGTGGATTTTATGGTTGAGGATCTGACAACTGTCAAACTGCTTTGAGTGCTTTCACTGGGTAGGAAAATTAAAATGTTATTTGGATAATTAGTTTACTAGCATTTAGGTAATTATATTATTATTATTATTATTATTTATATAAAATTTATGATTTATTGAAAGGGTTATGCTAAGTATTTTAAGAATAAGACACTCTTTAAGGAACTAAGATAAGCAATTTTTTTATTGAAAAACTAACTATTTCACTTTTTCATACATTAAATATATCAATTTTCATAAAAACTTTTTTTATTAATTTCTTAAAGAGTGCTAAAGGACACTCGTTAGCATCCTACTTATTGAAATTATGACAAAATAAGCGTTGTTAAGCATGAAACATTGAAACTTGAGTAAATCAAATATAGAGTATAGATTATTTTTTATTTTTTTTTATAAGCCATATGTATATTGTAAAAAGTATAAAGGATACCCTAAATCCATATACAAAGATAATCAAATAGAAAAGTATACAAAGTAACCCCCAAACTGAAAATTCCCCACCTTGCTGAGACCAAGAACACATCAATCTGCAGCATAGTTTTTACAGAATATTGTAAGATATTCCGTCTTTGTATATCCAACCAAAAATATAAAAACTAAGCTTCCCTAAAACAGAGCAAAAGCACCAAGCACATATGGTTCTGAGAGCTGCTTCCGTACAATACGGTGAGTTAATTGACCAATCTAAGAATGAGAAACTAGCTTTCCTAACCAAAGCATTACACCCGTGAGTCTTTCAAAAGTCAAATTATGGAGCTTATAATTCGCCACCTAGGCTATTCTATTCACCACTTGGTGCTTGTACAAAAGAGGTATAATAACTTATCAACGACATATATAACAATTATTATTATTTTGGTTGAAAAATAGCACCATAAACATAAAAAGAATAAAAAGAACAATAACACCTAAGTTTTGTCCTAACTTAAAATGAATATGTTTCTTACAAGTCAGTGATATTGTTTACTAACAGATTCATTATGAGAAACTAAATGAAATGTGCATGACATAAATAGATCCAAGTAGTATTTCTCTATTGCTGTTTCATCGCCCCTCGTGTTGACTAAATCAAAGTCTTCGTTCTTTTCAATATGATACAAATGCTCTCATGAGTCACATGACAGCGACTAGAAAAACAGATTGCTGAGAAATGACAAACAGTAGCACTTTGCTCAACAAGAGAAAGGTAGGAGGAAGGAAAGAAAAAGAAACTAGCAAATCAGTGAAATCACCCATCAGGGGAAGGGAATTTAAAATAAAATAAAATTATATGCCATTTAACAAAATGGCAATAGTCCACTTCCTACATATTTAATACTTCAAATCAATCAAAATGCACTCAAACTTTAGAAACATGTTCCCCATCATGGTGATAATTGATGATGCTACGGGACCCAATTTCGATTTACAATAGTGAGAACTTTTGGGGGGTTGTTTTGCATCACTCAAACATTTGTTTTATAATCGTGTAGGCGCATAAAATGGAATTGAAAGTATGGTAGGAAACAAAAAATTATTCAGCATATAAAGAGCACAAGTATACTTATCACATCCAAGTCATGCAAAATTTGAAGCATTATTATTAAGGAAATAAGCGTGAACTGTAGTGAATTTTAGAATATAGTCAGAATCGTTAACTGTATCACACTTATGTATGCAAGAATATAAGTTATATATACACAAGCACATGCTCACTTACACTAAAGCCAGGGTTACTTTCAGGCAAGTTGAAGAAGATTTGATTAATAACCACTTTTCCCTTTTTATTAACATTCATATGTTAATCGCCAAGTCAAAATCTTCAAGATTCCTGTTCAGTTCCAAAATAATTGAAGTTAAATTAACACTGGTTTTTATTCAAGTTCGCGAAAAAGTTTAATAAATTGGATATTTTTCTAAAATATTTAATACTTTAGTTGGATCTAAAATCACACAGAACCATTAGGTTATCGACAAAGGTAGATTATTGTGGGGAAAGCTCCTTTAAATGAATTTGTTTGTAAAGTAGGAAATAAGGATGTATGTGTGAATACTATTATTCCAGACAAAACTAAAGTGGAAATTCATGGAAAAGGCTTGTCTAAAATGAGTTTATCTCTAAAATGAGCGCCACTCATCGGTAGAGATTTTTTGGGCTGTCATGATAAATCCCAGGTTAGATACATAGAACCTGCGAAAAGGATGGATCACTAATGCCCCCAACACCAACTGGTTGGGGTGACACATCTGTATGTACATATAGTGGAAATGAGGTAGGCACTACTATGTTAATATGCTGGGAGGGAAAAAGTTAATCCATTTTGCTAAGTATGGTTCAATTTTAGCAACCAATTGACCTACAATACAGAAAGTAATATACTAATACGGAATACCTAATAAGAAGTAAGGGTTCATTTTCTAACCTTGAGACTTGTTCACATGAAACTGATGAAAGAGCAAAGAGGCAACAACAATTAGCACCTCATGGGTCATGGCCGAGGTTTCAAATTTGGGTCCGAAACCGAAATCTGGGCTGCGACGTGTTGGTTTTGGCAGTTGCCGAAACCGCATCACGACCGTAATTACAACCCCATCGGCCGCAATTTCCTGCAATATAATTTAAAACCTTGGTCATGGCATAAAAAACTTCTACAGCTTCAAGCAGCTGAGCATTGAACAGGAAGGCCATCAGCAGCATTGCAGCAAAGATACCTGTAGATGCCCCAAAGCATAGGCTGATTCATAAACTCTTCCGATTCCCAAACTGCATATGCAATAAGGATAAGGTTCCATCATATATATGGAGACCGTCCACGTCTGCTTAATTGCTTCTTCTTTTCAGTTCTCTTAACTGATATTTCAGTCTAGTTTTCTTTGGATATATTATAATGAACTAATTGACATGAATGTTGATAAGATCGAAAAGAAAATTATTATTGTTGTCATGTTGTAACATCTACTATGATAAGCTAGAGGGAAATCCATAGAAAACTAGCTTTATGTATAGCATCGATGACAATATCAGTATCTCTTCTTAGGCTCATAGTATGATATTAATTCCAAATCCTAGTACAACCTCACCAACATTTTAAGCTGCATAGCTTCAGCCTTATCCACAATCAGGCTTGCAGCTAATAACATCCTAATTCAGAACACCGTAGACTTGTGAAATATGATTAAATGAAGAAAAAAAAAAGTTAAATCTTTGTCCATCTAGTTAAGTGACCATCCATGTACTAATAGCACGAGGCTTAAACAGTCGCAATTTTTTTTAAGGTGAAGTAGAGAAGTGAGGTGAGAACTTATACATAATTTCACAAAGAAATCTCCCAGCAAGATCTTAGACATCCTCTAAAAGTTAAATCTAAGTACCTGACCAACATCATGACAAAGAAATCTAGAAATAAAAATGTAGAGATTACCAAGAAAACCAGTGGATCCTTTATTTACATTAAAGCATTAAGTATGACATTAGAGTGAGATACTTGAAATTATCTTTTTCAACTTTCTAATTGGAATGTAGCATTCTGTGTAATAATACCGTTTTGCAGATTCCCGTTATATCAACGTGTGAGAAGTTTCCGAAAATCCCCAAACTAGATAGCTAACTTTTTCTAGAGAGCTTTTAGCTAAAACATAACCCATATCACATTTCCAAAACCAAAAAGAGCATTCATTATTGGGACCCTCTATAATTTTTTAATAGAGAAAGATGCAAAAATAATAGAGGGTCCATCCCCTCCTTTGAACGAAACACACCCTACGTAGCAAGATAGCTGAATCAATTTCCTCTCTGTTGCATCAGACTCAAATAGGAGTACATATTCAATTCAAAACAATATTCTCGCAAATTGTCTTTCATATAATGAAAGATCAACCTAAAATCAAACTTCTCATTAGCAGAAGCCAATTAAAAAGTAACTTACATATGCAAAACAATTAAGAACATAGGAAACCAATTCCTAAACACAACATCCAAATAACACAAAGCCTTAAGATTCCGATACATGATGATTACTCAATTGCAGTGGCAACAGGTACACGAATATCCTTATAGAGACAAACATAAGGTGCATCACTTCCATCATATTTCCCAGTCCACATTCCATCAGCAATATAACTAGCATCCCAAATAGAAGCATACAAAAACATAGCCTTCTGAGGTAACCCTTCTTCACCTTCTTCCCTCCTCACAACCTTCCCGTCAATGATCCACTCAATGAAATCACGACCCCACTTGATGACATACTCATGAAACCCATCAGATGCATCAAAACCCAGATGGTGAATCTTCTCTCTGTTCCCTGTTCCGGCAGTGTAGTAGTTTGTTTGTACTATGGTCCTGTCTTTGCCCAAGAACTCGAAGTCTATCTCGTCCTGTGTCTTGTCGCCTTCGAGGGAGGAGAGGTAGAGGTTGAAGTTGAGGCCGTTGGTGTTGCCGTTTGGGCATTGGATGAGGGAGGAGAAGGTGCCGTGGCGGAAGCGGGTGGTGGTGCGCCAGCGTGAGCCGCCGCGGTGGTCGTAGGTGAGGGAGATGGTGTTGGAGTGGGGGCAGTGGGAACAGGATTCTGGGGTGTAGTCGATTGCGATCTCCTTCAGGGGTTGGGTTTGGTGAGGGTTGGTCTCTGGATGAAGCGCTGGATCAGCCATTGATGCACTGTGTGTCACCTCTGATGAATGCAAAGTGTTGTTGCAAAATGGAGACACTGATCGGAAAACTCAATCAGTTTGGGGACCGTAGATGTTGAATACCTTTCCTGGTTAATCGGACGTTGGATCTGGGAGCAGTAGTTGGCAAAATGAAATTATTGCTGACTTTATGGATCTTTAACAATGGGCCATGTGGAACTCAATTGGGCTTTATGTATTACTACATGGCCCATATTTCATACTTGCACTATAAGTTGGTATTTATTCGACTTTTCTTTCTTAATGAAAGAATCTCGACTTTCTTAATTTTTTATTGAAATAAAGTCTTTGGTAAAGTTTTCCTCCGATAAAAATGCCTGAATACCTTATGAATTCAAGCTCTTAGCACCTGATTGAGATGCCGTCTTGTAAGGTCCAAACTTAGTTTTGAATTTTTACAATATGCTACATATTTCAAAAGTTAGTTAGTTTTTTTTTTTTACTTGTTATGTTAATGTTTTTTCTTTTGCCAAGATTTGAATCTTGAATCTTTTACTTCTTCGACTCTTTATACCCTTAGTTCAAATCACTTGAGCTACCAAATCCCCAAAAGTAAGTTAGTTATAATTGAATTTGGAATCCCAACCTTAATTAATGAAGAAATAAGAAATTTTCACCTCTCCTTTCATCAAACGTCATTCTAAATTATCCTTAGACAAATTATTGCTCCATCTCTCTCTAATGTTCATATCACCAATTTACTAATTACATGTCAAAAAATCAGTTTTATTAACACTATTTTGAAACAATCTTCATTACACCAAAATCATAATTAACAATAAAAAAATTCAAATATAAACCTAGCTATAATGCTATTTTTAATCAAAACTACTAAAACTTAATTTTACATTTAGGATTCAAATAGGTTTATAGGTTGAAAGCAATTTGAAGAACTAAAAAATTTGACTTGATTCGGTTTAGTTTAGGTATCAGGTTAAATGATCAGTAATGGTTAAACTAGTTTTAATTCAACCAAACCCATGGTTCCCTCCACAAATTTTACAAATCTCAACTCCGATAACCAAATGAACGAATCACCCATGTGAACACCTCATTTTGACCGAGTCTCTTAATCTTCACTAAAAAAATTTCAAAAAAAATAATAAAATAAAAATTTGCAAAGAAAATAAAAATAATAAAAAAGATTTCTAATTGGGTCAGGTCAGTTAAACACATTTCATCCTCCTCCAACAAACCCTAACAACCACTTTATTTTGAATTTGAATCTATGGGCAAATCTCTTAATTTTGGCAGATAAGACTCAGCAGTTTTGGTTCTATTTTAAATCTGAGATAAAAATTTTAAATCTTTAGCAGATTTTTAGGATCCAAAACATAACAATTTAGCTTATAAAATCAGAATAGGGGCTCATCTGCGGGGGGATCACACAGACGCCATTCTTCGACCCCTATCATACATCATCCCTCTTAACTTCATCATTTTCTACTCACCATTTCATCTCCATTGACAGCCACCAAATCCCATTCCTTGCTCCTCCATTACCTATCACCCATTGTCACTACAACATCAAGCCACCCTCTTCCCCAAGCAGTAAATTTCTGTTTACTGCATGCTAACAAGTCCTTATCTGCCATCCTCCACGCTTAGCCATTTTGATCGTCCTCCCTGCCGCCGTGCACCGTCACGAGCCACCATCACCTTCGCATAGCAGCCACCTGCTCCGCTGTCTTCGCCGTCCTCTGTTGTATGACCCAAATCCTTCGCGTCTGACTGCCGCATCACAGGTCCAAACCCGCCATCGTCCACACACAGCCCCATTCCGCCGCTCTGCTGTTCTCCGAACGTTGCGGACGCCCAAGGCCCGTCAGCTCCGCCATGTGCAGCCTCAGTATGTCGCACGCCGCCTGCATCACCATCATAGTTCCAACCATGAGTCAGCTAACCGCCAACCTCCAAGCATAGCAGAATTCGTCATTGCTCCGTCGTCCTCCACACCGCATCTGTTCGTGCGTCGTCACCAGCGTCGTGTCGTCGTCCCGTTCCTCCAGCTCCACGCACAGGTTCATAGGAAGAGGACCGCTTTTCAGACCAGTACCACCACGCTACCACCGGAACCTGTAACTCGTACAGCTGGCCACCATTGTCAGGCGTTCACAAACACACTGCTCCCTCCTTTCGTTTTGTTGTTTTGTGCTCAGGAGCAGGGACAAAGGTCTTTTGTTGTTTTATTTTCCTCCCTCTATAACTCCCAATGTTTCTACCTTTGTTGTGTGTCCAGATGCACTATGTTTACTTTTTTTTAGTCTCTTTCATTATATTTATTATTTCTTATTCATTTGATTATGTGGCAGAATTAACCTAATGGATCGTTGGGCTAATGGGTTAGTTTGTGGCCCAAGCTTATGAAAATATTTTATGATATTAGAAAATAATTATTTTGGGATTGTTTTGTGAGAGGTATCATACTCAATTCCCTAGATTCAGGATAGCTCTGAGGAAGCATGTGCCACGTTCTATCTCGCTTAGGAATATTTAAAAATTATGCAATAATCATACTCAATTCCCTAGATTCAGGATAGCTCTGTGGAAGCATGTGCCACGTTCTATCTCGCTTAGGAATATTTAAAAATTATGCAATAAAAAAATATAAATTTTAAATAAAAAAAAACTTTTCATAAAAATTAAATCAATCAACAAATAAAACATTTTCTACAAGAACTACGTGGCTTTGAGTTTCCCATCGAAGCAGGGAATACGTAGAAGCGGGATCAATCATCTCGTCAAGCCAAAATTAATATTTCCTTTATTTTTGTGTTCTTTTTAATTTATTTAATGTGGATAATTAATTAATAGTTTATTTAATGTTTTTTGGGTTGCTCTATGACAAGCGTCATGCTCAATCCCCTAGCTTTGAGGTTGCCCTACGGACTTATGTGCCATGTTCAACCTCATTTAGGATTTATCAATAATATTTTAAAAAAAAAATTTAAAATGTAAAAAAAAAACTAATGAAGAAACATAAAAATTAAAAAAATATTACGAAATAAATAAATAAATAAATAAATTCTTCCTTGTAAATAATTTGGGGTAAACAATAAAAAATTTAATTTCGTGATATTTATTTAAGGTATCATTCTTAGAATGGGCGATGTAGGGTGCTTAACACCTTTCCTACTCGTAACCGACTCCCGAACTCAACTTGGTTCCCAAGACCATTTTTAAAGGTTTTCCAATTTTTCCTAAATTAAATAAAATTGGTGGTGACTCTACTTTTTCCATAAAATTTCTTTTCATCGCCGTCCTCATCGTAATTTTTGGTTGCGACAGATGGCGACTCCACCGGGGAATTTTCGAGAGTCAACCTAAGTAATGAGTTGTGCATTTTGGTATTTATTGATTACCCCTTTTTATTGTTTTCTTTTATTTTTTGTATATATTTGTTTCCTTTTTGCTTTAATAATTATTTTTTACATTAGGATAGAAGACCATGATATTTTTATTTTTATTTCGTTTGCTTATCGAGCAGGTTCAAGTAGTTATGTATTAGGATTGTACAGGTTTGTATGCCTCCAGCACACACAACACCGACACTCATTTTCACACACTTCCAGCTCTATACCCGAGCTTGTGGGACCATAAGGATTAGGTGGTGACTCAGCATTGTCATTAAAGGCCTAGTGCCTCTCTGATATTTGTTGACTCACCACTCGGATTGTTACTAGTGCCATGGACTAGTCATCCTGGAGGGTTTATCCCTACTTGTGATTAGGTTCATGAACTAGGTCCTTGACAAGAGCAATCTGGGGACCATGACCTTTAGAAGTCTAGACACATCCACTACAACATAATAGACTTTTAATAACGCACCTTTAATAGCATTTCCGTGTGGAAATGCTATTAAAAGTGATGGGGGACTTTTAATAGCGTTTCCCTAAGGGAAACACTATCTTAGGTATCACCTAAGATAGCGTTTCCGTGTGGAACCGCTATTAAAAGTGTCACTTAGGAAAAGATAGCGGTTCCACACGGAAACGCTATCTTAGGTGATACCTAAGATAGCGTTTCCTTCAGGAAACGCTATCTTAGGTATCACCTAAGATATACCTAAGATAGCGTTTCCTGTAGGAAATGCTATCTTAGGTCTTCACAGTAAAATTAGACGCGCGCTCGGCCTTCCCTCTCTGTTTCTTCCTCATTTTCATTCTACTGTTTCCTTCCCTCTGCATGCCATCTCTTTTTTCTTCCCTCACCTTCGCCATTGCTCGCCGCCGCTGCTACTCCGAAAGAGAAAGAACCCACTCGAACCCAAACCCCTGTGCCGCTGCTCCTACTGCCACCGCGAGTTCTCTCCATACCCGCCGCTGCTCCTTTTGCCACCGCGAGTTCTCTCCATACCCCCATCACTTCACACTTTGACACTTGCACAAACTCGGATAGATAGATGATGAGACAAAGTGAAAGTGAGTATGAATGGTCAGAAATTAGTTATTTTGATTTTATATTTGTTATGAGATTATTTTTATATGATTTAACTTCATAAATTCATTTTGGAAAGTTTGAGTATGAATGGTCAGAATGGGTTTTGTGCATTTTGTGTCAAAAGTATCCTGATATTATACTTGAGTATGAATGCTTTGGCTGTGTGCGTTTCCGAAAGAGTTTGAAAATTTTGTTTTCCATGTATCTTTGGACAACTTGGATATCCTTTTTTTTTCCCTTCATAGCTCAATGTTATGTATGACCTTTTAATGAGGAAACAAGTAGATAGATGTTACCCACTAAATATCAGTTTCAGCATTGTCTTACTTTTAGAACTGAAATATGTTTAAATGGTCCTTGATTGTGCTAACATTAATTCATCACATTTCTTATTAGTGTTAAATCTCAAATGCAAGACAAATTTGTTTGCCAATCTGTCCCTTTTTAAATATGATTAAGTCTCATACTAAGAGCTTCACACTCTGGCTCAGGGTCTGTGACACAGTCACAGGGGCGCATTCCCAGTTGAACCCAGTTCCAAGTTTGCAGCTTTAGTGGAACCCACTTCCAAGTTCACAGTCTGTGTTCAGGTGATTTTCTATCATTTACAAATTTTATTTCCGGACATTCTTAATATTTGTGGGAGTGTGTTTTTATCCAAGTTCACAGTCTGTGTTCAAGGTTTTATTTTACTTGCTCTTTAATTTTCGGTTTGATTGGTGTTGAATGGAATGTGACTTGTTTGTGTGTCAATCATTATTTGAAAATATGAATATGGATTGACGGATTATTTGTATGCATTTTGAACCTAATCTTCTTTGGTATCCTGTTTTGTTTTGTTTCAATGTTTTTCGGAATGTGAAGAATGGGTTCATATGTTTGTTTTTGTTGCTTCAGTTTGTTGATCCTTTCCCTTTATATATCATTTAATTTAATGTTTTGTGCTCAGATTTTGGTGTTTTTAGAGAGTAAGCAAGTTTGCCTTAGTCCTATGCCTAAGTCCTAGTTGTTATGGATCTCATCCAATGTGTATTGTGTATCTCCTGATCTGATGCCTTGATCCTTATTTATAGAAATTGGGAAGTTAGAGTCCCAAACCAACTCAAAATCTGATCTATTTCGGTTTCTTCAGGTCCAAGTAATGCGCGTCACGGCCGTGATGGCCATCACGGCCAGGCCGTGACGGTCTCTGTTTCTGGTTGCTCTGCGAAATTCCAGTCTCTCGCAAGGCGAGCCCTCTGTTATAGCCGTGAAGAATTTCACGGCTGGGCCGTGATGTGCTCTGACTTGTGGTGGTTTTGGGTCACGACCGTGATGGATATCACGGCCAGGCCGTGACAGACTCTGACTTCAGCCTTTCTTCTTTTTCAGTTTTGCTCGATCATGGCCGTGATGGGCATCACGGCTAGGCCGTGATGGACTCTGTTTGGCTCATTTTCTGCACTTTTAAAGCCCTATCTTTATCCAAACTTCATCATGGTTGATCTCGAGCATTTTACCCTTGATATCTGCAAAACAACACACGAAAACCGCCTTACCCGTTCCAAAGGAAAATTAACCTAAAATCTAATAAAAATATTCCTAAACTACATGAAAATGCATGCAAAATGATAGACAAAGATGATGTGGAATCACACTCATCAACAAGTCGACACTTGGTTCCTTAACAATACTCAGCGACAATGTGTTTTGTTTGCAGCCTTTCATTCCTTTAATCTGTATACATTGCATGTATACCTCAACCACTCTAAACTCAAAGTAAATATGTTTAATAAATATTTTTGTAGATCGGAAAAGCATGGATCGGAAATGGATGCCGCCAATCGTTTAACGAAGGAGTATGAGGATGGGGTGAAAGAGTTCATTAGTTTTTGCAGTTCGGCATGCGAAAAACCCTAATACAATCATATGTCCTTGTTTAGATTGTTGTTATGCAAGGCGAGTTAGTGCAGCCGATTTGGAAGAACATTTAGTGTGTAATGGAATCGATCAAAGTTATACATGTTGGACAAAACATGGTGAGACAAGAGCTGAGTCTAGTGAAATGAGGAATCGTGTGAGATATTCATCATACGATACCGACACAAATACTTATGAGGGCGATCGTTTTGAAGACATTGCAAATGCTGTTGAAGAGGATCTTTGGGATTGTCCACAAATGTTTGGGAGGTTGGTAAGTGATGCAGAGCAACCATTGTATGATGGATGTACTAAATTCACAAGATTGTCGGCGATGTTAAAGTTGTATAACTTGAAATCGGGCAACGGATGGACTGATAAGAGCTTTACGGACTTACTCACACTATTGAAAGACATGTTGCCAGATGATAA
Organism: Sophora flavescens; assembly: GCA_030762895.1. NCBI lineage: Eukaryota > Viridiplantae > Streptophyta > Magnoliopsida > Fabales > Fabaceae > Sophora > Sophora flavescens. The sequence continues at coordinate 146,187,628 of CM061065.1, forward strand.
TGTGCTTCCTAGTCGGACATACGAGGCTAAACAAATGTTACGCTCTATTGGCATGAGCTACGAGAGGATACATGCTTGTCCTAACGATTGCATTTTATTTCGGAATGAATATGCATCGTTACAGATGTGTCCTAAATGTAATTCAACACGATATAAGAAGAAAGAATCAGATCCAGAGAAGGTTGTGTGGTATTTTCCCATAATACCCAGATTTAGGCACATGTGCCGTAGTTCTGAAGATTCAAAGCACTTGACATGGCATGAGGATGAAAGGATCAAAGATGGCAAGCTGCGGCACCCGGCAGATTCTCCGCAATGGAAGAAATTTGATCATGATTCTCCTTAGTTTGTGCAAGAATCAATAAAACTACGACTTGCATTGGCTACTGACTTATTTAACCATCATGTTGTTCAAAGTAGCTCTCACAAGACATGGCCTGTGATTTTGGTGATTTACAACCTATCCCCATGGCTATGCATGAAGCGCAAATTTATGATGTTATCTATGTTAATTTCTGGGCCCAAACAACCAGGAAATGATATAGACGTCTATTTGACTCCTTTGATTGAAGACTTGAAACAACTGTGGGAGACAGGTGTGGAGGTGTATGATGGGTATAAGGAAGAAAGTTTCAATTTGAGAGCTATGTTGTTTGGGACAATTAATGATTTTCCAGCCTACGGTAATCTGTCAGGATATAGCATCAAGGGTCAGTGTGCATGCCCTATATGTGAAGAGGGTACGGATTGGATGCGGTTAGAACATTGTAAGAAGAATGTCTTTCTTGGGCATCGTAGATTTTTGCATCCAAGTCATCATTACCGGTGGTGGAGAAAGGCGTTCAATGGGAACTCGGAAGAAGGTAGAGCGCCTTCACCTTTGACGGGTGATCAACTTTTTGAAAAGGTAAAGGATTTGAAGAAAAGAAAAAGGTTGACTTAAACATGTATGTAGTGTTTGTGTTTAAATGAACTTTCTGATCCTTTTATATTATAGTTAGCATCTTCCGGTAATGCTAGTGTTGATTTTGTTATTCATAGTTGTTTTATATTTTGCATCAATTAATGTTATATTAATGTCCATTGATGTTTTACTTGTATCTAATATTTTTGTAGGTAAATGGCATCTTCAAGTAATTCTAGTGATGCCAAAGCGGCGAGACGTGGGCCAACAGTTATGAAGGCGGTCATCCGCGCTAGGAGTAAAGGACAAAAATTTGATGTAATTTACTTACTAATCTAAGGATTTCATAATGTTGTTTGATATCTAGATTTAATTACTTTATTATTTTTATTAGGTTGAATGGAATTCTTTGGACCAACCTATTCGTGCTAATGGTAAAATATTGAAGAGTTACATTGGGGCCGTTGTTCGGCAAACGGTCCCAATTATTTATTCTAATTGGAAGGATGAAGCTTTGGATGGTCTCAAAGAGAGCATATGGGCTGATGTACAGGTAATTGTTAAAATTTATAAATTATATTGTAAACTATGTAAACATACTTACTTTGACACGTTGTTTATATTGTTTTGCAGATGTCTTTTAATGTTGATGAATCTCGGAAAAAATTTGTACTTCAGGAAGCTGGTAACCTACATAGGGCATTCAGAACTAGATTGACCAAAAAATTTCTAAGAGATGCCAACGGGAATATCAATGAGGAGCCTCCATCACAATATCCACACATATCAAGGGATGAGTGGACAGATTTTATAGCAATACGCACAGGAGATGCTCAATTCCTGGTATGTTTAATATCACGTTAGTCCTTATAATTTTATAGCAATACGTACATATGACATTAACCATGTATTAATATTACTTATATGTGTCTGAATAGAAATTAAGCAATGAAAATCACAACAGGGCGTTAGATCCTGCATGCCCTTACAAAGCATCACGTAAGGGGTATGCTGACATTGAGGATGAATTGGTATGTATATATATATATATATATATATATATATATATATATATATATATATATATATATATATATATAACTGCATTTGTGGTAAATATGACTTTTAAACTGTTTGGTTAATTTATATTATCTCAATATACGAGATGCGGGAGGCGGGGCAGAAGTTAAGAAAATTAAACGCCATATTGTGTGGAGGAAAGCCCGCGAGAACAAGGCGGGTGTAATTGACAACAAAAATACGCAGACCGTGTGGAATAAATGTGTTAGTAGACTAACGATTACATTATCAATTGTTATTTTCATATGATAATATATAATAATTTTAACATTTGCATTTCACCAATAACTATGTGTCAGGAGGAACTGTCACAGTCTGCGGTAGAGGGAGAGATAGAAGACTTTGGTCGCCAGGATATTCTTGCCAAAGCCATAGGTGTGCTTGGAGAACCCTGGGCGTGTTAGGGGTGTGGGTTTCGGCGTCTCACAAAAAGATTACTTCCCACCCGAAGGTCGTGCAAGAAATAACTCGGAAACGAAAAAGTGGGAGACATTGGTGTCTCAACTCTATGATAGATTGAACATTTTGGAAGAAAAGCTGAAACAAAAGGATGATGAGGAGAGGAGGCTAATTTCACAGCCCAAGCAAGCGTCAAAGATAGTTGCACTCTACCATCGCACAAAGAGGCTTCGAGAGGTAATGCATGCTTTTTTTTTTTACTAGTATTGCATTCGCAGATTAAATACATTCAATTGGATTCCTTAATTCACAGCTTATTAATATATCAATGGATTAGGGCGAAAACTCATGTCAGATATATATATAGTCACCAAACTAACGTATGGTTGCTATGGGTAAAGTATACAATGAGCCGTGTGTTACACTCGCACACCCAGGACCAGTACCCCTTAACCATGTGAAAGTTGGAGTTGATGTTGCAACCGAGGGGGATGCGCCATTGCAGGTACCTATCGTTGATGCAGATGTGATGACAGTGAGGAGATGCAATAGGTACTTATGTGGCATGGCCAATTGATATCGTGGTTGTAATTTATTTGTTATGTAATTGAATTTTTCTACCTTTTCATATACGGCATATATGCATTACATTAGTTGATCACTAAGCGGCATATTGAAATGCAAAATTTCCAGGCACCCGCAAAAGCTAAAGGCAAGGGCAGAGTGTCCGGATATACAAAGGAGTCAATTACAACCCCGAGAAAATAAAGGAGGCAACTCGAGGCCAACCCACCTACAACTGGTTCAACTACAACTTCTCTGAAATATTTGAATTTCCTTAAAATACATGAACGAAAGAATATGAAAAATGCTGACCAATTGTACGTAGAGATGGAACAAAATATTTTTGGTCACCATTTCATTGAGATGCTCAATACTGAAAATATCAGAGAAGTTGTAAATCATGAATGGGTATCTGCCTCCGTTATTTCCACATATATCAGGTAATAAATCAGGTTTAAAGTGTACAATATTTTTTTAGTCTTTCCATTTAAATATTGATGTCATTGGTGTAATCCATTTTTATATTTTAATTGAAGGTATTTGTATGAAGAATTGTTGCTTCCAAAGGAAATAACGAGGAGGTTTCTGTTCTTGTCCCCACACCAAACAAATACATACGGCTACTTCGGGAGGGATTCACAGACAACGTATCTAGCTGACCGGTTTGCAACTAAAGAAAGAGAATATCAGCCCTTGTTTTTAGCGCCGTGCAATGTTGGGTGAGTCGCTTATCCTATAGGACTTAATTCACAATAATGAATTACATAAAAGTTGAGGTGCTTAGGATTTGTTATCTCAACATTTTTGTAGGAATCATTGGGTCTTTGTGCGCGATAAATATTTTTGAAGAGATTATTTACTATCTGGATCCCTTGTATGTTGATCCTAGGGATCGCCTGAATTAAAGAATGCATTCGATACGTAAGCATGTTTTTATATTTCTGATTTTCTATGATTACGTTCGATACGTGAGCATGCGTGTGTTTGTGATGATTGAAAATATGTTTCTTAATGAAGTCTGTTTGATTTTGTGATTAGTGGTTTGCAAGTTTATCGCGCAAATATCGGAGCTAAGGTGCCGCGTTTAAAGGCAACCAACATTAAATGGATTCAGATACAGGTATATTTGCAAAAACTTAATGCGCAATTAGATAAAAAAAAACTATATTGATTTACTATTTTATTTTTTATAGTGTCCAAGACAACCCAACAGTACAGATTGTGGGTACTATGTCATGCGTTTCATGAAGGAGACTATCTTGCAGAACCAAGTTAAAATACCAATGGCGGTATGTTGTTTACTTAGCTTTTAATCGTGATTTGTTCAAATGTTTTAGCAATTGTAACTTAATTTATTTAATTTTTATGTCGCAGATACTTCCACGACTTCAAATGCTCCACATACTCCACCTTGCTCAACTATCTGAAGTCAAGGAAGAGTGGTGTCGCTATATTGTTGAAAAGTTCGTTTGATTATGTCAAATTGATCACGATGAGTTGCAGCAATACTCATTGGTATGTGAATAATGCTTTATATTTATCAACCCCAAACTATCTATGTATTTGTTTTTCCTTGGTACATGCCTTCGAGTTGATGTGCATGGAAAGGAGAAAATAAGTTCAAACTTATTATTTTTGTTACACTTTGTTAATGCTTGATTTGAATTCTGTTTCTTGCTACGAGTAGTATTTACCTAATTAGTCCTTTGTATCCCAATGTAACAAAGTTAGTCTTTGTGGTGGAAATGCAGTATGTATGCTACTGAGTCTTTGGATCACATTTCGACACATTACTTTGGTGTTGTCTTGGTCTCATGAAAAACAAACAGAAGCTGTAAATGTAGATTAATTGTAGATGTATGTTGGTTTTCCGATTTTGGTTTCTTAAGGATTGAGATCCGGTATAGTTGCTGCACTTTGATTTTGTCTTACTCGTGTGAATTTGAATACTTTAGAAACAGAGTGGTGTACTTATATCTGGTTATATATATATATAGTTGCTGTATAGAGTGTTGCACTTTGATTGTATAGTTCTTGGTTTCTTTGCACAAACACATGCGGTCTTGCATTGAACACTTATATTTTGAACACATTTTGAACAATTGTGTTGACTGCAACAATTGTGGTTTTTTTGTGTAAATATGTAGGAATAATGGATGTAAAAGTTAAGAAATAAAATTAAAAAAAAAATAGGGCTTTAGATTGCGTTTCCTTGTACAAACGCTATCTAAAGTCAGACTTTAGATAGCGTTTGTATAAGGAAACGCTATCTAAAGTCAGACTTTAGATAGCGTTTCCGTGTACAAACGCTATCTAAAGTCAAACTTTAGATAGCGTTTGTATAAGGAAACGCTATCTAAAGTCTGACTTTAGATAGCATTTCCGTGTACAAACGCTATCTAAAGTCACCTATTAATAGCAGTTCCTAAATGCTATCTTTGCTAACGAGTTTTAATAGCGGTAGCATAGATAGCGGTTACAAACGCTATTAAAAGGCATACGGAAACGCTATCTAAAGTCTAATCTGTTGTAGTGATCCTAAAGTTTACACTCCTAAATTGACTTAGTGGTCGCTCGACTTAGAAGTTGTCATCATAGGTACCCTTGATTAGGCCCTACCTCTTAAGACAATTGGAGGCGTACCATATCTCTCTTGTGTTTTTCTATCCATTTACTTATTTATTTATTTTTATTTCATTTCCCTTTGTGTTTTAACTAATGAATAATAAATAAAAAAAATACATATTATATATATATATATTTTAAAAAATAATATATATATATATATATATATATATATATATATATATATATTAGGTGATTCTCCTTTGCAAAAGAAAGAATTCATGGTTTTTCGAAGCATACTTTTATCTTTCTTAATATTAAATAATAATGACAAGAAAAATTGTATATATATATATATATATATATATATTAAAAAAAAGGGTTACTGATTAGAATAATTGACGATTTTTCGTAACAGAGCTAAAAACACGAATTTGAGGGTTCGAGAATCATTGCGCAGCCTAAGAAAGACAATACCAATCAAACCCGAGTTTACAACACAAGATCCCAGACCAGGATGGCTGCCAACAATCCTGAGACAGGAAGGAACTTGAGTTTAGAAGTAGACGAAGTGAGGGGAAGGGTGATTGAAATCTCTGAAACTCAAGCAAGGTTGGAGGCTATACTACAGGATATGAGGGAATCTCTTAGCAGGCTTAGTGCAATTAGAAGTGGAAACGAAGATGACCCACATGTGAGCGTACAGCCGGCCCTCTCCATGGTGATGGCGCCAATGTTTTCAAACATAAACCATAGCTTTACTCAGGGAATGTCGGGTTACACAAAACCCATAGTAATCCCCATCAGGGAAGGATATCGCCCCATCGAGAATGTGTATCATGAGGTTGCTGGCTATACATGGGAAAAACCCCTTGCATTCATTCCTGAACAATCAAGAGGAGTCCGGTTTGGACCCGATAAGATGAAGGAAGAGTGGATGGAGAAGGTAGAAGAACAAATAAAAGAGATCAAGGGCTCAAATACTTATGGCCTGCTCAAGATTGAAGAACTTTGCCCTGCCACAAATGTCGTGATTCCTAAGGATTTCAAAATTCCTGATTTTTCCAAATATGACGGAAGTGGGAACCCATGATTCCATTTGATTAGGTATGCCACCAAAATGGCCATCTGGTCTAAGGATGACAAGTTCCTCATTGGCTTTTTCCATGAAAGTTTGACCGGAATCGCACTAGAGTGGTACCTTCAGTTAGACCATTCTAAGATCTCTCGGTGGACAGAATTAGCCGATTTGTTCATCGATCAATACAAATTCAATTTGGACATAGCTTCGACCCGTGGACAGTTGACTACAATGCAGAAGAAGAGTGATGAATCCTTCAAACAGTATGCACAAAGGTGGAGGAGTTTGGCTGCTCAGGTTCAGCCGCCGCTGATGTTGTCCGAAATGTGCTCAAACTTTTTGGGAACCCTGGGATCCCCCTTTATCGGAGCAATGGCAGGAGTAGCTTATAGGGATTTCTCTGACTTGATTGTTGCAGGGGAAAGAATTGAAATCCTAGCCAGAGCCGGGAAATTGCCAACTGACATGGAAGGCAGTGCATCCAAGAAGGGGTTCCAGCCCAAGAAGAAGGAAGCAGAAGCAAATTATGTGCAACACCAGCAAAACTTTGGACCTCGACATGTCCCTTCATACCCAAGGCACCAAGCACCATATCAGACCCAAACACTTTTTTACCCACCTCAACAGGCCTCGCCAACCATCACCCAGCCACAAAACCAAATAAATAACATCCCCACCCCTCAACCATACAACCCCACTCGCCCAACATATACTCATTATCCACCTGCACCTCAACAAAACCATCCAAGCTACCCTCGACCTCGCTCAAATTTTCCAAATCAGGGACGTCCCCAATATCAAAATCTGCCTCCTTTCCCAAGACTGTCTATCTCCAATGCAGATTTGTTCAAACAACTATTTGATCGTCACCTAATCGCTGGAAACCCTGTACGGCCTATGGAACCACCTTTCCCTGCTTGGTACAATCCAAACTTGACTTGTAAATATCACATGGATGCCCTGGGACATTCCATTGAAGAATGTGAGGCCTTCAAGACAGCAGTAAGAAAATTGATTGCTTGTGGAAGATTGGGTTTCGAAGAAGATTCTGGGCCTAGCATTGTTAATAACCCAATCCCAAACCATAATGCGGGAAATAGCGTGAATAACTTGGAAGTGAAAGGGCCTCAAGTCAAGAAGGTTTTGGAATTGCGAACCCCGATGCAAGAAGTATTCGCAGGGCTCAAGAAAGCAGGATATGATATTGTTGCACCGGTGAAGCTGATCGGAGAAAAAGAGAAATATGATGGTGATTTAAGTTGTGATTATCATCATGGGCAGGTAGGGCATGATATCGAAACTTGTTGGGACTTTAAGGTCCGAGTCCAAGGATTACTTACCTTGGGGGTGATCCAAGCTAGGCGAGGTACGACTAAAGAAGTTAGTGTGGTTGAAAAAGTTGTGCTCCGGATACCACCTATGAATGATGCGCCGGCACCATAAAAAGTGATTGTAAAGGTGATAAAGCCAACTCCTTTTGCTTATAATGATACACACGTTGTACCCTGGAATTATGAACAGAAAGTTGAGCTAGTAGGAGGGGCGGGAGAAACTTCGAAGGCCCAGGTTACTAATGTTGTGAGAATTGGAGGCATCACAAAGAGCGGGCGATACTATGACCCGGTAGAAGAAGAAGCAAGGAAGAATACCAAAGATGAAGGAAAAGAGAAGGAAGAAGAAGAAGAAGAGTTTCTGAAAATCATGAAACAAAGTGAATACGATGTGATAGAGCAGTTGAAGAAAACACCGGCAAGAATATCCCTTCTGTCGCTTGTCCTCACATTAGAAATACATCGTAAGGCATTATTGAAGGTGTTGAATGAAGCTTATGTTAATCGCGACGTCACGCCAAAGAATGTAGTAAACATGGTGGATCCGGTGAGGCGGATCAACATGATCAATTTCTAAGAAGATGAGGTGTTTTTGAAGTTTAGAGGTAGTCCTAAGGCACTCCACATTACCCTAAGGTGCAAAGGATTTGTGATTGCGAAGGTGCTTATAGATGGTGGCTCGGCATTGAATGTGATTCCGTTGTACACTCTAGAGCTGATTGTGCGAGCTTTTGATGGGACAGCAAGAGGGATCTTAGGGAAAATAACTCTGCCCCTCGAAGTAGGGCCGAGTTGTTTTCGTGTTCTCTTTCAAGTCATGGAGATCCAGTCAGCTTATACCATGCTCCTAGGAAGGCCTTGGATTCATGAAGCTGGTGTTGTTCCATCAACATTGCATCAGTGTCTGAAATATATTCAGGATGGGGCTGTAATTACCATCCGCGGTGAAAAGGAAAGCATGCTTTCAAAGCCTGTTTAGGTACCATACGTAGAAAGTGCAGAGCAAGTCGAGGATGATTCCCTACGTAGTTTTGAAATCCTGAAGCCAGAGAGCAAGAAGGAGGAGCTGCCAATGCAAAATGTGAATGAAGTGGCAGTCCGTATAATGGAAAGGAATGGGTATCAGAAAGGAAGAGGCCTAGGGGCAAGCCTCCAAGGGATCCCTCAACCGATTGCAGCAGTTACAAGAGATGGAAGACATGGACTAGGATACAATCCTTCTCTAGCGAAAAATATGAAGTACCTGACTCTCAGAGGCAAAAAAGAAGAAAGAAAGGAATTTAACTATATCCCTCACTTGACAGATACTTTCTCAGCATCAACTGAAGTGATCTTGCCAAAAAAGTTGACTTCCCCTCATTTTACTATCAGTGCACTTGAAGACGAGCAAGCAAGAAACCATGTTATTTATCTCTCTGCTGACAATGAGGTCCTTGGCAATTGGCAGTCTGAACCATTTGTTGATGTTATTTCTATGAAGTAATTACCTTTTTGTATCTCGTATAAACTTATGTGTACTTTGGTTGAGAAATGAATAAAATGAGTTAGTATGTTTTTTCAGCATTTTTCTTGGTGTCTTCCTTTCCCTACCCTTTATCTTATATCAATTGCGCTTCATTTCTTGAATAATATTGTTGCCTATATTTCTCTTGTTTCAAACATCTTCTTTCAAGAACCTCACCACCGTCGAAGGTTTGTCTCACAAAAGGAACCTTGAAACCTCATTTACTGATTCCCTTTCGGCTGTTGACAAAGACGATTCTGGGATTAGTGAGGAAGAAGAAGCCATTGAGGAATTTATAAAGTCGATAGAGCGCTCAGAAAATGGGTTCACTTCAAATGATGAAGTTATAGAAGTGATTAATATGGGGACCGAGGAAGACAAGAAGGAGCTGAAAATAGTGGATAATCCAGAACGTGCAGAAATGGTCGTGCTATTTAAGGAGTACCTTGATGTGTTTGCATGGTCCTACAAAGATATGCCAGGATTGGATCCAGAGATAGCATCGCATAAAATCCCACTGTACCCAGATACGGTGGTGAAGAAACAAAGGTTGAGGAGGATGCATCCAGATATGTCACTAAAGATCAAAGAAGAGGTAACTAAGCAGTTAGAAGCCGGGTTTGTGGAAGTGTCGAGACACCTAGAGTGGGTTTCTAATGTCGTACCAGTACCAAAGAAGGATGGAAAAGTAAGAATGTGTGTGGATTACAGATATCTGAACAAAGCAAGTCCAAAGGATGACTTCCCATTGCCTCATATTGATGTTATCGTAGACAGCACAGCAAGGAACCACAGATTCTCCTTCATGGATGGGTACTCGGGATACAATCAGATTCTCATGGACGTCCATGACAAAGAGAAGACGACTTTCATCACCCCTTGGGGAACTTTTTGTTACAGAGTAATGCCTTTTGGGCTGAAGAATGCCGGAGCTACCTACCAGCGTGCGATGGTAACATTGTTCCATGTTATGATGCACAAGGAAATAGAGGTATACGTGGATGACATAGTGGCTAAGTCTAAGGAGGGGGAAAGTCATGTAGCAGTTTTGCATAAGTTATTTGAGAGATTAAGGAAGTATAATCTGAGACTCAATCCCACAAAATGTGTGTTTGGAGCCTCAACTGGGAAATTGTTGGGTTTTGTGGTCAACAGGGAAGGAATACAGGTGCAGCCAGAAAAGGCAAAGGCGATCAGGGACATGCCAACTCCCAAGAGTGAACGAGAAGTAAGGGGTTTTCTAGGAAGATTAAATTACATTGCCCGATTCATTGCTAACTTGACAAGCACGTGTGACCCTATCTTCAAGCTATTAAAGAAGAATAATTCAGGGAGATGGAATGAGGAATGTCAGGAAGCCTTTGACAAAATAAAGGCATACCTATCAAACCCACCAGTGTTGGTGCCGCCCACTCAATGTCGTCCTTTTATACTGTATCTCACGATCCTCCCAACCTCAATGGGGCAATGTTAGGGCAACATGATGAGTCTGGCAAGAGAGAACATGCAATTTACTATCTGAGCAAGAAGTTTAATGACTGCGAAGCCCGATACATGGAAATTGAGAAGACTTGTTGCGCATTGGTATGGACCTCCAAGAGACTCAGGCAATACATGTTATACTACACCACTTGGTTAATCTCTCGAATGGACCCTTTGAAGTACATCTTTGAAAGTCCTCACATATCATTAAGGGTCTCAAAGTGGCAAATGATATTATCAGAATTCGATATTAAGTATGTGACCCGAAAATCCGTTAAGGGAAGTGCAATTGCTGATCACTTAGCTGAAAACCCTCTTGAGGGAGGACAACCAATTATATCCGAGTTCCCTGATGGAGAGATACTGTCATTGGAAGAAGGTGAAACAGAGGAAGATGATAGGTGGAAGATGTATTTTGATGGAGCAGTTAATATGCATGGAAGCGGCATAGGGGCAATGGTTGTTTCTCCGGAGGGCAAGCAATACCCAGTGGCTGTTAAGCTCGAATTTGAATACACCAACAATATTGCTGAGTATGAAGCATGTGCAAGTGGATTACGAGCAGCAATTGATCTTGGAATAAAACAGCTAAAGGTCTTTGGAGATACAGCCTTAATCATTTATCAAGTCAACGGCGAATGGCA